>CM076572.1:684676304-685876304 GCA_034641835.2 Pinus albicaulis | reverse complement strand
CAGTTGTGTTGGGGCATATCCATTTTTCAAATAGAAATTGAGATCAACGTATTGAGACTGAGCATCATTGAGGCTTACCTATGACACTAGCACATCATTACCTGAATCTGCCTCTGATGATAAATGGGATGCTCCTATTAGCATTATGAAAAAACCTTGACCTATAACAATTTTAGAAGGTCTAATTTCTACATCATATTCTTGTAAAGCAATAACCCAGTTAGCCTTTTTCTCTCCTAGTTCTCTTTGCATCAATAATTTCCTTACTATAGAGAATGGAACTATTATGTTGGTATGAGTTTTGAGGATAAATGGCCTAAAATGATTTATAGCTTTAAAGACAACAAATGCTTATTTCTCAACAGATGAATAGTTTGGTTCTGCACCTTGCAATTTGGAACTGAAAAATGATATTGGTGCTTCAATTTTTTGGTCATTGAGCTGTGCCAGAACAACAACATAAGATGTATATGATGAGAATGTATATAAAGTGAAAGGATTAAGAAAATTGGGAGTAGTCAGAAATGGAGCATTGGTAATAGATTTTTTGATTAAATCAAATGCTTCTCTTTCATTATGTCCCCACTTAAAGACTGGATTTTTCTTAATCATGGTTTGTAAAGGTAAAACTATCTGTAAAAATTTAGGGACAAATCTTTTTACAAAATTTATCTGTCCTAGAAATGGCTGCATAGTTTTCTTATTATGAGGGAAAGGAATCCTTTTAATCTCTTCGATTTTTTCAGGATCAATATAGATACCCTTTTGGGACACAATGAATCCTAAAAGTTTTCCTTCATCTAGAGAAAAATATGACTTCTTCGGGTTTAATGAAATTCCATACCTTTTACATCACTCAAAGAATTTCTTTAGGTCATTCACATGATTAGTTGCTTGTCTAGAAAATACTATAATGTCATCTAGATAAATAACCACTGATTTGTTAATGAGTCCTCTAAAAGTTGTGTCTATGGCTCTTTGAAAAGTGGCACCTGTGTTGATTAACCCAAATGACATCTTTTGATAGGCATAAGTTCTCCACTTAGTCCTGAATGTAGTCTTTAATATGTCATCTGGATATACTAGGATTTGGTTATATCCTAAAAATCCATCTAGAAAAGATATAAGTTCGGAACTAGCTACTGTTTGCAGTACTTGTTCCATGGTTGGTAATGGAAAATTGTCTTTCTGACATGCTTTGTTCAAATTTCTGAAATCAATACAAATCATAATGTCACCATTTTTCTTCTCGAAAGGAACCAAATTTTAAACCCATTTAGAATGTCTAACTGGAAAGATGATCTTAGCTTTGAGGAGTTTATTCAACTCTGTTTTGATTTGATTTACAAGATTAGGGTGAATTTTCCTCAAATTTTGCTGTATTGGTTTCTCATATGAAATCATAGGAATATTGTGTTGAATAACATAAGTGTCATATGTTTTAAGATCAATGTAATCCCAAGAAAAAACAATTTTGTAAGTCCTTAATAACTTGACAAATTATAATCTTTCATCAAAAGATAGACCAAGACCTAAATTGACATTTTATGGTTTATCATCGGTTCCAAGATTTACGAACTCAAATTTTAAATTTGAACTTTGAGTTTTAGAATTAGTAACTCTCTTAAACCTATCTTTTAAATCGTAAAGGTATTCTAATTTGAAAAATGACTTAGGAATTGGGTTTTCATCCCATTCTTCCTTTATCTTAGTATCATGTTCATTTTCATCTAGAATTTGATTATCATAAGGTCCTTCAAATGTAAGGAAATTTATGATATCAGAATCATTATTAAAGACTCTCCAATTAGTAATATTATCACGAACATATGGTCTAAAAATCAATTCAATAGAAAACATATCGGGATAAATTCTTGAGATGGAATTAATTTAGATGCTCCATTAGCCAATAAATCTGTGCTAGCATTTTGTATTCTGGGTACAAAGGAAATATTGATAGCTAAGAAATGAGAAGTCAATTCCTGGACTAATGATTGATAATGATTAAGATGTCCAGAATGATAATGGATAGTATTTCTTACTTGTTTGAAAATGATTTCTGAATCTCCCAGTACTTTCAGATATTTAATGTCAAGGTCAATTGCTTTGTACAAAACTTGAATTAATGCTTCATACTCTGCTATATTGTTTGTGCAATCAAATTCAAGTCTGCAGGCTAACATAGTTTTTTCTCCTTTCGAGCTTATTAAAATACAACCAACTCCTACACCATCTTCTGACTTAGAGCCATCAAAATAAATAATCCAAAATAAAGAATTAACTACTGGTTTATTTACAATTTTTTTACACTTAGAAGTATCTGTTTGGGAAAATTTTTCAATTTGAGAGATAACCACATTATCAAAAAAGAGTGATGGTTGAGCATTAAAATTTCCAAGAAATGATTTTTCCAAGTAATTTCCAATAATATTATTATGGAATGCTACTGGCTCATTGCTTCCTTCAATATTAGTAACTGTATGTTTCATGAATTTCTCTCGATCTACCCGAATTTGGTTTGGCTTTCCATTGTGGGGTAGCCACACATGTGACCAATCTGTTGCAAAATATCCATGAAGCTTCTTAGACCAATCTCTACTTAACACTAAACCATAAAATTCAGGAATATCAACCACCAATATATCAATTATCTGGGAAACCTTAGTGTTTGATGAAAATCTGATAGAGACGAAATTTATTTCTCCTACAACCTCTACTTTTGTTCTATCAAGTTGTACTATATGAAGAGGAGAACTCTGAGGAGTTATGTTCAACTTAGCACATACTAATTTTGGCGTGATATTAGAGGAAGCCCCTGATTCTATTAAACAATTGTGGATGGTTTTATTATAGATCTCATAGATTAAAATAAATGGAGGAGTATGAGAGTTGGATCAATCACCTATCATAATCAAATCTGTATCATCTATTTTAGTTGAAGGAGAAGGAGGTTTACCCATATTATTAGTAGCTTGAACTACTACTGAAGCAGGTAAGGTTGAACCAGGAACTGCATTCAAATCTCTAAGTAAAACCTTCTGCTGCTGTTTTAGCTTAGTAAGTTGATGAATTGAAATTTTGGCCCTGGTCTTTTTCATATCCTAAACTACATTATATTAAATGGTGTCAGAGACTACCATTGTCTTTGATGTAGGTGGAACATTTGAAGTAGCAGGTTTAGTTTGTGTAGCCTTAGATGTATACTTTTTACTTACTATTTTGTCTTTAGTAGGCATTGAGTTCTTCTATTTTTGATTTGGCTGCGTTGCTTCAGTGGTATTCTTGCTCCTTGTACTTACAGGTAAAGCTTCTTGTTATTCATAATTTGGTAGGATAAAATCCCACATTCCATTTAGTTCAACTTCTTCTTCTACTTCAATTTATTCGTCTTATATTTTCTCTTCATCTGTATCTTGATCAGAATCAACATTAGATATGATGTTGGGCAGACGAGAATTAGAAGACTGATTTTTCTTGAAGGGTATGAAAGTCTTCTTTGAACTGGAACTTTCGGCAACTTGCTTTTTGATATCTGCCATTTCATTTATCAGTCTTTAAAACTTTCGAAATACCTTCTACATCAAAAGGGTCTTTTGGTGGCTTCTTATTTGAGTCATATTTTAAGGATACTTTCGTTTATTTCCTACCTTCTTGGGAATTCTTCTTTTCAAGAGTGATTATGCATTTCTCTACAGATAAATATTCCTTCATATTTTTTGCCAATATTGGCAACTTTTCTCTATCAACAAAAATGGCTATATTAGATGGGAGAGAAGAAATATACCACACAATTTGAACTTCTGCACTAGGGACTGATGTAGCTGGAATTTTATTGAGTAATTTATCTAGAATTGAAGTCTTTTATTTTCTCTCCTATTTTAGCCTTTAAATTTGATATATCATTGATGAGAAATGCAGTAGTTCTATCATCTCCAAAATTACTAAAAATTTTTCTTCAAATATATTCTAGGTAGTTATAGAGTGGGAAGGTAATGATAAATACCAGGATCCTGCAGATCCCGTGAGAGTATATGGAAATAGTCTTACTACATAGTCTTCTTCAGTTACCTATTTTAAATTGATGGATAACATGTAATTATGGATGCGTTCTTCAACTGGAAGACCATCATTAGGATTAAATTTTGGTAACCATATTTCAGGGTATTTTGGAAGAGGATTAAGAGGAGTAGGCATTTTTACGACACCTGGATTTTTCCATGGTTATACATTTGTTGGAGGTACTTGGCCTTCCATTGGACCTTGGGTGGAGGTGATGGATTAAGTTTGATTTGAAGAAGAGGCAGGCTGAGTGCTAGAACTAGTTGAAGGTATAGTAGTCTGAGTACTGGAACTAGTTAAAGTAACACTGATTGTTGGAATGGAAGTTATGGAAGTGAGTGGAGGTAATGGAGGTGAATGGGGTGGATTATTAGATAAGACCTCGCTGGTGGTTGAATCTGATTCAATCTTCTTTTTTTTCCTTCGAGAAGTATGGATAGGAAATTCAAAAGGAGGAATTACTGTCTTCTAAGTTTCTAATCAAGTTAATATTTGTCTAGGCTATAAAGAAGATGAAACACTAATCTCAGATGATTGAGAAGTTCTAGAATTTTCAGCAGAAATAGATAGTCTCTCTAACTTTTCTATCAAAGACTGAACTTCTGGGGAATTTTGATGAAAATCTGGAGATAGTATTGGTTGAGTTTCACTAGGAGACTTAGGAGAGGGATGTTCAACTTCAGATATTAAAGATTTAGATCTAGTTAATGTTTTAGAAGTTGAAGGGGATATAGAGGGAGATAGACTCTTAGATTGGCTTTTAGATTGATTAGATCTTCTTTCCATTCTCAATTTTCCCTCCTTCTAGTGCCAAAAATGTTTAACCCTCGGAATTGCATTGCAACAAAATGGGGGAAACCACCCAGTTTGGACCTTAGAGCAAGTACTTTTCCGTTTGGTGTGGTGGCTCTGACTGGGGATAAAGGGACTAGTTTCCAAATAAGGATGATGTTGGATGTGTTTTTTTTATATAACATTAAAATGGGAAATGATTTAATCTATCATATGGATTTAACTAAACTATCTATTCTCCTATATACCTGGGGTGTTCATTCCTTTATGCGATCTAAAAAGATATCTTCCAACTATTAGTAATGAAGATTATTTAAAAGTTGAAAGAGATGAAAATTATGCAAAGATACTTATTTTAACAAAATATTTTAATCAAAAGAATTGTGAAATGTATATCGCATTTATATGTTTGATTATAAATAAGATAATAAATCTTAACAAATATCAGTAAAAAAGTGAATTTAACATTCATTTATGAAGAAATTTTTAATATATAATGCAGATAACAAGATAACAGTCAATCTAAAAAGCAAAACTTAATATAACGTGTAGAAGTACCATATATAAAAGGTTCTATTCATTCAAACTGATAGTATTTTTGTGCTCCTCTTCACTTTCAAGCAATTTAAAGAGTACAATAGTGCAACTTTAGTTAAACAACTTCAAATGTTAAAAGATAATAGATTTCGTTCCATTAATTCATCAAGGCATTCACAAAATTACAGAAGTGCATTCTTTGCAAATATTTTTGACAAATTTTTGAACCCTTCTCTAAATGCATGAGAAGGGTTTAAATACTAAACTACCATATGTTTAAAATATATTATTACATAAAAAATGGAGGAGGTTTCAAACAACCATCCTCATAAGGAGTAAACTTAAACTACAATCTAGGAAATAAAATAACAACATGATTATGTGGGTTGATCCTCTTTTCACATTTGATCTCGGAGCTGACAAATATATACCATTAGATTTAGCTGAGTTGGCTGTGTAATCCATGATCTGATTTGGCCTTTAAACACTACATTCGAAAGAGTTGGCTGCAATTTATTTGTAGAATCAGTTAATGACTGTAGAGTTAGGCACTGATGATAAGGTTTGATCAGAAAATTCTTGTAATTTTCTTGATCAAACTTATTTATCTTTTTAATAATTTTCTCCTGCATCTCTGTACTTTCCTTCCACTATGATTCTAATGGTTTGAGATCTAGGATAACTTCAACTATGGATTCTTTAATATGTTCGTCTTTCAAAATCTATTCATTAACAGATTCAATAATTTCATTTTTTAACCTTGATTCCTTTGTCGTTGCCTTTTCTGCTTGTTTATGCTATATTTCCCAATCCCTAAATAAAATCTCTTTGTGAAATTTATCTATCTTGGGGAGGTCAGATTTATTTCTTGCGTCAGACCCTTGCCATTGAATGAACTCATTAATCTTCTTTTCAACTCTTTCGCATTCAAGCCTCCTATTATCCACTTGTTGGATAAGAATTTGGTTGGTATCATAGTAAGAGCCGATGATTGAAACTTGTTGATGAAAGGTTTCTTGTTGCTGCTTTAGCTTTGTGTTCATTTCCAATGCTTCTTTTATGAAAAGCTCTACTTGCGGCTGGATTTTCAATTTTTCCATTGCTACTCCAGGCTGTGTTTATTTCTCTATAATCTGCACCTGGTGTTGCAAATTCATTCTTTCAAAATCCTTTTGAAATTGAGAGATCTTCATTTCAATATGCTTACTGGAGTTAAAATTTTCTTGTTCTAACAATCTCTCCAACTCTTGTACTTTGTTTTCTTTTTTCTTTAGTAGAAGTTGTACCTATGTGGCTTTGTCAATGGTAGCAGTAGCATATGCTCCTGCGAATTTTGATAACTTAGTCAAATGTTATGTAGGATCGGCCAAAGGGTCTTTGAATATAACGTCTACGGATTCATCCATAAGATTTGAAACTATTTCATCCATTCTTCTTCTCTTTTTTCTCTTAACTACAACCTTATGAATGGAACTGTAGAAGACATCAAGTGAGGGTATCTCTTCAATCTTTAAAATAATCTGTTTTGTAGGGTATTCTAGAATAATCTCTTGATCATGAACTTTAGGTACTTGCTGTAGTGGAATTACAATTTCCACTAAATTTTGAGAATGCTCTGGAGTTTGGAAATTTGTTGATTCATCAATATTAGGCTTTGGCGGTGGTGTTTCTATTGCCTTGGAAAACTTCTCACATTATTTCTTCAAATATTTTGACTAAGGCTTCTCTATCTGGTCGGGTGTATTCTGGATATGCTGAACTTCTTGAGAAGATGATTCAGATCCATTAATTTCTCCTCCCGTTAGCATCTCAATCCCTTTAATCGCTTTATCAATTATTTTCTCTGGACTCTCATTCCTTCTTTCGGATTCATTGTCAGAGTGATCTAAATTTTGAGAATTATGTTGTGATTTCCCTGTCTCATGATTTGATTTCTCTTAGGATTCATCTTCAGACATATCCTTGGCTTCATTATCCAGACTAATGCTGGGAGTTGGTCTGTTGACATATTCAATAAATAAAAAATCCAAAGGGGTTGTTTCCAGCCTTTTATTTCTATATGCTTGGAAAGCCTCAAAGTTTGTTTTACTGAGCTGACTAGATGCATTTTTCATAACATCTGTGAACTTCTCCATGCCTTGAAAGAAATCATCAAACATATCTTTCTCATTCAAGAAAGGTTTCAGGTTAAGCTCAATGGTGGAATTATTAACCACATTATTAGGATCAAATGGTCTCTTTGGCATTAAAGCCAAATTTAATGAAGTGAAATTTGAAATTTATTTGAATGCATGACCAATATCGAAAAGGGAAAAAGTGCTGCACTGTAAAGGGAAAGTAGGCCAGATGGCCTTCTTGGCATCTTTGAGTTGTTTAGAAACGCTACTTACTAGAAGTTCGTGGGGAATTTCCCTAGCTAGGAGCTTATCAGGAATATAATAGGGCAAAACATGGGGAGAAGAATAACTCCCAAAAACTCTGATATAAGTGAAATTATCTTTAGCAAGCCATATAGCAACTGGTAAAATGTCTGTGCTGGCCTCCTTAGAAATCCTAGGGGCTTTTTCAATAAAGATAATCTGATGGATGGGTAGCATAACTCCATTGCAAAATTTATAGAAATGTAAATGAAAATCTGATTCCCAAAGGGATATGTGGTAAATATGGATTGGAGTGGGGTCCTGGGTTGTCCATTTCCATCCCATGATAGGAAACCTTGAAGAAAAGAAAATGGCATCCATAATGTAAGCACTCATGTAGAAGGGGGTTATTGTTCTAGCAGAAACACTTCTTTTACTTCTATAATCCATGATAGTTTTGGCAAAATTATGAGACAAAATGCTTGCCCAATTCATAACAGAGGAATTGAAGATTGCGTCAATTAAAGGGACTGAGTCTATCCAAACCTAGTGATATATTGTTTTGCAAACAACCTACATAGCATTCCAACAACATAACAATAAGGGGAGGGTAACTGTGCTATCAGGTACATACCATGCTTTTCCTGCTTCAGCTTGCCTTGTTCATCTTTCCATCCCTTTATTACTTTCATGAGGTCTTTAATCTTCTTAGTAAAGCTTTGGACACAAGCTTTATCATAATTCTTCTGCGGCATGGGAATGTGGTACATTGTCTGTAAATATTATGTGGTGAACAAACCAATATTCTCCAGATTTGAATTCTTGAATGATCTATCTGCTATGTTAAGGTGGTAAATTACCAACTTTACCATATCTGTGTAGGGTAAAATCTTTGGCCTTGTTGCTATTCTATGAATAAACGAACATGCAACATTGAAGTAGGACGTGTTTGAGGAAACTGTCGCATTTGGTGTAGTTATTTTAACTATTACCCTTGGCTGTTCTTCCTAAAAAGGGTGGTACATTGCTTCCCATGAAGAACTGCCGCAATCCTTGTTGTAGGTTGTATCTGAGAACAATGGAGGCATGTATTAGTCTTCTACAGTGGATGTTTGGGAAATTTCCTTGCCTTTCTTTGTCATTTGAGTTATTTTCACTTTGTTAGGTGGTTTCCTGAATTCAAGTGAAAATAGTAAACTCATATCTGAGATGAATGGAGAGAAGGATAGAGTTAAAACATTTTAATCAAAATCCGACACTCAATTATTCAAAACAAACTTGAAGTAGATATCGATATTTTGAATCTTACTCCCATTAAATGTTGTTAATAACCCATAACTCTTTCTATCAAATCTCTTACACACCTTTACGTAATATGTTTAATCTATCAATCTAAGGCATTAGATATTATAACATGATGATTATATATGAATAATTTCGCACACTTGTATAATAAGTGTTATTATCACACATTGCAACTTTAAACAATTACCAATAGTTATGTTTTTTTCCGCTGATGAATCTCGCGAAATGCGATTTGCGCAAATCGCACATCGCAATTTTTTGCGGTAATAAAAATTTTCATTTTTTTTCTTGTTGTGAAACTCGAAATGTGATAAAGAATAACATTGTTGCACTTTATCAGACCTTTATATATTTATAATTGTTTCTTTATTGTTTCGTTGAGTCTGACTTATCGCAATCTTCACCGAATTGTTATAAGCTTGTTCTTTTTAAAAGGCACGATGCGATTTTTTTTAAAGGGATTTTTAAAGCATTTGCAACGAGGATTTTATATAACTCTGAAAAGGTTGAAGTGCATATTGTAATTCATAATATTTATATATGTTTTAAATTATTCAGCTTGTAAATTATGCGATTTGCGATGAGCACTTTTGAAATCAAAGCGAAAAGGAAACCTTTATTCCTAAAGTTTTTTTTAGACTTAGGGTAAGATTAAATTATGTTCTTAAATTTCTATTTAGTTTTAAAGGTCCCCATTTATTAAAATAAATAGGGGGTGTTGTATAGTACAACAGGTAACTCTAGAGAGATACCTTTTTTTCTGTATTTTCATATCTCCATACTAGAGAAAAGAGAGTAGTGAAACCTTACGTTCTAGATGGGTTTTCTCTCATACGAGTTTCCTAGGGTAAATCTTGTAGTTATTTGTGGATGGAATGTGTGTATTTTTTTGTACTCTTCTTTTTGTCTTTCAATTATTTCATACACTTGAGAATAAAAACATTTATTAAAGAATTTGAAATCTAAAAGAAATTAGCCTTCATAATAATGATTTTAGTATTTTATTATATTTGCTGCAACAAACTATTTCAGTGGAATATCCATGGAAGTTTCCAGATCATAAATCGAGGAAACCTATAATCTCTAAATGACCTCCCATTAAACATATTAAAAAAACCACTAGCTCAAAGTAAGACAACAACAAAATCATGTCTTTTGCATCATTCACTATATTATTTAGTATTGTGATAATGAGCCACTTTCAAAGAACTAATTTTAGGAATTAATGGTTATCGATAATATAATCATGCTCCTGCAGTACTAAAGGAAACCCCAAACTAGTTTAGATATGAGAACCATAGGCTACTCTCTCTTCGAGAAATGTCCAATATTTGAAGACTATATTGCAATTCAGAGCTACAAGTAGAACATAAACCAAAACTATGATTAGGACTAGGAATGGAGGTTGGAGAAAAATCATAATGAGTATTAGGATCCTCCATTTGACATTGATGAAAGAAAAGATCCCTTATACATTATGAAAGAGATACATAAGTCTAATTTTCTAGAATTTATGGGTATCATTTGACATATACCAAATGATGCATCACTAACATTTCTATTTGACATGTATCTTGTTAGCAAAGTATCACTTGGTATTAAAGTAGCGTGCTCATCTCTTTTGTTGTGAGTCAACAAAATGTAGGATTACACTCCCTATATAGGCTTTAGTTATCTCTCATAAATAAGAATCCACTCCATCTACAAGGTTCCATGGTCAATCTACATGGATCTACTCCCCCCATAGGGTTTCATGGTGAATCAACAAGGCATCCTCTTCTTGCTCTATAGGGTCCTACAACATATTTCATGCTGGTATTCAATCCCCCAACTTAAAAAACTTTTATAAAAGGATGACATTAGGTAGTGAAATAGAATGAAATATACCTTATTAAACTAAAAAATGGAACCCTTCCATATTTTGCAATGTATGCTTGATTGCATAGTGACATAAAGGCACTACAACATATACATCTAAATCCAATGACATAGTCTGACGGTATGGTCCATACTATTGAAAAGGTCAAGAAAAATGCCATTTTTTAAATTTTTTTATGTAAAGTTTCTGTGTTCATCGGAATTCTAATGACATCTTTTTAGGGAGTTGGAATTCCGACGACCAATTTCTAGGTCATTAGAATTTAGATGGCCTACAAATCAACTGTTGAAATTTCGATGATGGGGTGTCAGAATTCCAACGAAGGTTTCTAGAGATGGAATTGTTCTTCTAATGACTATATGAATGTTCCATATTGCGTCGGAAGTCCAACGAAAATTTTATATGAAGCTAATACATTAGTTACTTTATTATATCTCTCTTACGCTTTTGATTCCAATCTCAAAGTATATGAGTCCCCGAATGCAAAAAAGATGGCTAGGAACCAATAATCCGCACCTATATCAAGCTTATTTTTACCAATTGTCGGCCTACCCCAGCTAAGGACCATTTTGACACTTAAAATTTACTAATAATTAGTGGTTGAAATGATTCTCTAATTAATTGACCCTACACATAGCAACCTATGAATGTGGCCAACATTGAAATTTTTTCAATTTGTGCTCGTACAAACTAAATTTTGACATGGCTATAGTAGATGCACGCATTGACAGTGTGGGAGGGTTTCCAGACTCAAATACAACTCACATAAAGAATTCGACAATTAAGTGAGACCACCCAGATTTCGCCATGAACAAGGAGAAATGGGTATTTGTAGAGATTTTTCAAATATGAAAGTGTTATGAGTTGGTTGTATAATTTATTGTATTTTATTCTCTCTATTACATGAAAGTTTCAGTGAATTGATTTCGATAGGGTCGCAAAAGTCTCTAGAGCTCATTATGGTGTGACCTTCGAATGGGGCCACCATTGAATTTTTTTTCAGTTTTTCCTCATATGCACTAAAATTTAACATGGATATGGTAGATACATGCATTAACGATATGGGATGGTTTCAAGAGTCAAATACGACTCACGAAAATAATTCAACAATAAAATGAAAAAATTATAACATAAATGTGAAGGAGTTGAAATTATTTATTACTATTTTCTAAATGTGGGCCTACCTCGGCTAAGGACCAATCCATTGCCTAAAATTTAGTAATAATTAGTAGCGGAAATTATGCTCTAATTAATTGACCCCGCACACAGTGACCTGCAAATGGGGCCAATGTTAATTTTTCTTTTTTTCAAATTTTGCTCGTACACACTGAAATTTGACACGGCTATAGTAGATGCATGCATTGACAATGTAGGATGGTTTCCAGAATCAAATATGACTCACAGAAAGACATAAAACCTAATATGATTCCACATAAATAACAAAAAATCCTTTTCACTAAAAGTTGTGGATGAAGCTTTCTAAATACTTTCCAAAGAGAACATTAGATTGGAAAAGTAACTAAAACTCAAATGACAATTATCTGTGCAATCATTAGAGAATTTTTGACGACTAAAATGGGCCTCCTAAGAAAAATGTACAACCAAAATAAACTTTATAAGAACCATTAGTATTCAGGATGATGATGTCAACCATGGGGGATGATTCACCATTTTTGGGGTAAAAAAGTAAAAAATTAAAAATTAATAAAATAATAAAACCACTTTTTCAACTTGTATTTTCAACTTATCTCCCTAAGGTTTTACTAAAATTTAGAGAGAGGGAGTACTCATTGGATGCAAAATTTGATTCCTCATCCAAGGAGTACCCATGTTGCATACTTTCGCTGGGCCCTGCTACACGAAAAATAAGAAATACATAAAAAAACGTGATTGCAATCACATTTTTCAATTATTTCTCATTTTTCGTGTAATATGGCCCATCAAAAGTATGCAACATGGGTACGCCTTGGATGAGGAATCAAAATTTTCATCCACCGAGTGTTCCCGCTCAAAATCTGAGAAAACCCATAGGGAGATAAGTTGAAAATACGAGTTGAAAAAGTGGTTTTTTCTTCTTTCCCTCTAAAATTTGATGATGTAATCTAATATTATTTTATTATTTCTACTATTATTTTATAGTTTCCTTGGGAGGCCCATTTTAGACCTCAAAATTCCCCTAATGGACCAAGGTCATGACAATTGTCTAAAATTAATTAAAAATAGTATTGAAGTGACAATGATGCATCCAATGGTGATGATGTTCAAATCCAATCTAATGATACTAAATTACCTTAACTTCGATGTCATTCTACAAGGCAACGTGTCAATGGAAATTTACCAAACTTTGATACAAATGCTCTTCTGAAAGGAAGAAATGGATTAAAACATATCATTTTGTTGATGACACTGATGATTCCCAAATGGGAAACCTAGAGTTGACATGCTTGGATCCTTTGTGTAATTATCCAATTCTTTATATCATTGGTACCAATGACACATAGACACATAACATGTATGTTTCTTTTCATGTTAATATGGTGTATGCAGATGAACATGGCAAGCTTATGTAGCAGAATCCTTCATTAACTAAAATAAAAGAATCAATATCTTTGAGTGGGTCACATGACTATCATTAAAAACATTACATTGCAGTCACTAGGTGAGGGTTTTATAAGGGATCATGTTTAGATGTGACTTCCTTATTGAGAGATGGCCATTTTGTCAATATTGGTAGAAAGAAATTCATTGAAATGGATGATATTTTGGTGTATAGCACAAATCTAATTTCTTTTTCCATAAAGGTAGGTGTACATGTCAATATTTATTATGAAAAATTGCCTTGCATGTTTAAAGATAGGCCAACGAAATTTTTATATACTATGGAAGTGTTTGATTTTTTAGTAGACATTTCCATTGTTGGAACATTCTATTGCGCACTAATAATTGAAAATTATGTCGATGTCATGCACAAAGGTCACTATAATATTAAAGGTGTGAATTTGTATCCACATGAAGTGGTTTGCGCAAAAATAGTTTTATTAATTTAAGCTAAAATCATTGTGTCTGTGTGTATTAAAGAATACATCGATATCAACAATGTTTACAACAAAAACAAAGAAAAAATTATGTAATATAAATACAATTATACTACATAATTTTATCTTTGTTTTTGTTGTAAGCATTGTTGATATATATATATATATATATATATATATATATATATATATATATATATATATAGATATATATGTTATCTTCAATTTGGTTTTAAGCAATGTTGATGTATTTTTTATTATGAGATATATTAAAAGGTGAGGCATAAGCACTTGAAAGTGAGAATTTGGCCTCTCCATTTTATTTCTATGAATGATGACATGCACGCCACTTTCTAAATTCATGCAACACAAGGTGATGATGTTGTTGTCATTACTAGTTTAGTTGCCTCTACACAATATGGAACACATAATTCATTACCATAATTGTAACCACAATGAGTACACCACCACAATATTCATATTCTTTCCTACAAAGTTTTCAATCACATAAGGTCTCAAAACATGATACCTATTGAATCTTATATGTAAGCCTGTTGTTAAAATGAAAGGTTCATGGGTTCTTTTGAACTTATTACAATGCATTATGTACCTCATAAGATTGTGAAGAATAAAAATTCATTAGAGTTCATTGTAGAAGGATAAGAGGATCGTAAGGAGGTTTTTTTATATACATGATAAAACTTTCATAATAAATATTAGTGAACTTTGGGTTCAAGTGATCATACTCAACCTCCTCGTAAATGGAGTGTGGGACAAACATTTAGATTTTACTATTTGTATAATATCCTACAACCTTATATGATAAGTGCACCTTTCATGGAATTCACATCAATGACATCCCATCCATTGTTGTTATGGATTAGGGATAAGGTCCAATGCACCCCATTTACAACTATAACCAATATACCATATATATATATATATATCCACAAATTACAAATTATGCCAAACAATATATACATATATTATTGAAAGGTATATTGGTTATAGCTTTAATTGGGGGGCATTGGATCTTATCCCTAATCCATAACTACAATGGATATATATATATATATATATATATATATATATATATATATATATATATATATATATATATATATATATATATATATATATATATATATATATATATATATATATATATGAAGTGCTCTTTTATTTTTCATTCCAAGGGTGCACAATTAATCTTCCTTCGAGTTTTGAACTCAAATTCGATGAGATTTGAACATTGACAAATTTTTAGCCGCAGAAATGACTTGGACTAAGGTCCTTGCTCCATGTTCAATCCCCTACAATCATGAGATGAGCCCAACTAGCATAAGGTCCTTGCTCCACGCTCGATCCCCTGCGAATGTGAGACATGCCCACCTGGCCTAAGGTCCTTTCTCCATGTTCAATCCCCTACAAGCATAAGATGAAGAGGTCATTTCTCCACATTAGATCCCCCACAATCATGAAATGAAGAGATTTCATTGCACTAACCCATTCGAGTGCCACATCAAAGGAGACAACAAAGTCCCGAGAGAAAAATCGTAATCTCAATGATACCTTAGAATTTCCGTGAGTATTTGATAATAATTTTTATTAATTGAAATTTGATTACGATTACAGTCTCTGGTAAAATAAACCTTTATGAATTTACCGTATTGTCATAGCTACGAGGGTTTAGGTACTAACAACTTGTGCTCGAATAGTCCAGAGCCCAGAAATATTCGGATCACCCCATTTTGGGACCATGCATGATCAATGCAAGCATGTTGTATTTCATTATTTAAAAGTTTTGGCACTGCTCCAAAAATTTGGGAATTGTGGCATCCACTCTTATTGAAATTGGCTCCAACACCTCAGACAAAATTCCCATTGAAAATTTAAATTTGTGTTTAGCGGATATATGGGACCTTGAGAAAAGTTGCAACACCTAGATCCTCTTGATCCTTGAACTTATGAAGAGAGTCAGATTGCAGGGATTTCTACTGAAATAAGATGTCCTTGAACCATAAGTATATGAGCTTAGGTTCCTTTAATGTTAAGGCTTGGTTTTTGGTCACAATCACTTGTTCAATTTTGAATTAAGCCCAGGTGCTAAGGTGATGATGAGGTTCGTGAAATACACGTCTAATTTTAGAGCAAACGAAGATTTTAGCTACAGGGAAATTCACCTTTTACATCTCTTGATCTCCTCCATCCCTCCTCCACCATCCTCTCCTTCTTCAACTTCATGGTGTATTCCACTCAACAATTTCCACAAAATCGAATTTGGTAGTGCCTCTAATGAAAACCATGAATGTGCGAGATTTGGATGGGTTTTCAAGGACCCCATGCCTAAATTGTCTTCTTGTATGTGGTTTATTTTACTTCTATGAATTTTATGGAAAAGTATAGAAGGAGATTTATGTTCCTTATATCCTTCGTTTGATCAAAGATAAGATTTGTGTAGGATGATATTCAAATGAGAGAATTTACTACTCTTCAATTTAGAGAAGGCTTCAGTATGGGCTTAGATCATGCTTTTATGCCTTAGAGACTTGTCATTCATTGGAAGATTTTATCTTAGAAAATGAATTTAGGACTTGAATATTTTATAACTTTGACCCTTGTTCTCCTTGGATGCTTCGATATGTTCTTGGATGATAAATTAGATAACGACTTTGTTCCAATTTCAAAACTTCTTGTAGCTTCAAGGTTGCCTTCACAATTTTTTCCACATGATGCCTTCTGAATGTCCTCAAACCAGTCTCATATCACAGAAAACTCAGTTTCAGGGTAACTCACACACCCACAGAGAGAAGGAATCATAGGAGGTTCGTATTCCACATAAATTATGTTTCCACAGAAACTCATACATGACAAAAGATTGTAGCATCAAGAATTCGTCTTCTACCAAAATATATAGCCTCAAGCATCTCTGAATTTCTTCATCATAGAAGAGTCACAAATTTCTTATCAAATGGAGTAATAACGCCAATATACAATGGTTTTCTCATTCGAAAGGGTGTTTGTAAGGGCCGAGCCAACCTGTCCTTTGGAGGTTTAACTTGGTCAACTTGGGGACACAAATATACCGTTAAAAAATTAAAATTTCTTTCTTTTAAATGTCAAAATGGGACATGAAAAAATAAAATTTCTTTTGATTCATTTTTCTTTTTTTACTCTTAGAATTTAAAAATATGCTTTACAAATTCATTAATGACTCAAGAAGACATTATGAAGAGAAACCATAACTACAAAAATCAACGCATCAAAATGTCTAGAAAACCAGATTCAAAATGTTGATCAAAATGGTTGTTTATAAGTCACCTCATTCATATTATATGAACACAAAATATATAATGTAATATTCATAAATATATAATTTAGTGCAATTCATACATATAGTTAGCGTGATTAGTACCTAGAGTTAGTAGAGAATGGTATGGTCTACCTTTGGTTGATCAACACCAATAACCTTGATAGTGATCACATAATCCACAACAATTTCTAGGTGTTATCTTTTTCATCTTCTTCTCACTAGAATTATCTATTGGGACATCCTACTTCACGGAGCTAGTGAAGCAAATTCATAAAGAGGATAGCATACCAATGTTGTTTAACATAGTTTTGGAAATATTTTATTTACATGATGCATATTCACTTACAACGAACCAATTTTCAAAGTAGAGAAACTCTAAAGAAAAAATAACTTTCAACTTTTCAATTTTCAATGGATGTAAGGTTAAACATTCACATTTTTCATAAATTTTAATGCAAATTCAAATAGAGATCACCATCATTGAAAAATCATAAAATCCGTCATTAATACACATACAATCATCTTCCCCATAGATGCACCCTAGTGGACGAGTTTCTTCATAATGTGGCATAAATTCAAACTATGCATCTTCAAAAGTGAAATTGATATAATGATTCTAGGGTGGGATGGGTCTGATGCTCGTGGGTGTGCCATCACTTTTCCTTGCAATGGAAGTTGACCATTGAGATGTTTCTTTAGATTGAATGGTTGAGCTAAAATGAAGCCATGGATTACTGATAGTTTTCTTATCCACAAACATTTCTATTGATAGCATGCACTAATAGTTGGAGATATGAATATAGATATCAAGGAGGATTGTAATAATCACTTTGGTGGATTCTATAGATTTAGCAAGGAGGATGGTAAGAGTTACTTTGGTGGATTCTATAGATTTAGCAATGATGAATGTATTCATGCATGGGGCATTCAAAATGATGTTTTCAAGTGTATTTTCTTAACCCGTTGGAAATAGTTGAAAATGGTTAGGATATGGGCTTAATAAACATAAATATAAAAGGGAGGATGATCTAATTATTGTAGGAATCCAATGGGAATTTCAATGATGACATTTTAGAATTTTTTTTGTATTTTCTTCTAATTTGTGATTGAAAAATGTGTACATTTATCATTTAATATGTTGGCTTTGAGTCCAATTTGGTGAAATCATGGAGGCATAAGCCAGTTCTCTAGTGGGACAATCAACTAAAGTATTTTTGTTATCACAAAAAAATGGTCATCTAACCATTTATAATTAGATGGATCGAAGTACACCAAGTAGGACCAATTTTACCATAGTAAAATTGCTTTCACTATAAGATATAATTTAATAAACCATATTTTATTAAGTTATTTATGGTTAAAACAAAAAATCCCACGAGGAATAATTAAATAAATCCTTATTTATTTTTCCTCTAGGAATAATTAATTAAACCATTGTTTAAATAATACTTCTGGTCATATTTAACCCAATTACAAGAAATAATTAGATAATTCATTATTTTTCTTATTTTTCTGTAGGAATAATTAGTTAAGTCATTATCTAGTTATTATTCCTTATTAAATTTGACTAAATCACCTAGGACTAATTAAACAAATAATTTTTTGTTTATTATCCTTTAACCACATTCTTGAAATGATAAATAAATCATTTGTTTGTTTATTATTTCTAAATAAAGGTATTTAACCAATTTAAATATTTTTTCCCTCCACCAAAATATAATAAAATATTCCAAGCGGTTAGATCTAGATCTTGGTTAATAACATTATATTATTTTCCATTACCGAGGATAACTCAATATTTTGTTATAAATATGAGGGTTTTTCTATTCATTCTTCACTTTGATCATTTTCATTATCAGACTTTGATCATTCTCATTGTCGCTACTTTGGTTAATAATATTATATTATTTTCCATTATCGAGGATAACTCAATATTTTGTTATAAATATGAAGGTTTATCCATTCATTCTTCACTTTGATCATTTTCATTATCATAATTTTTGTTTGCCTCTTGAGCTCCCACTTGAGTTCAACATACATTTTGGGTTTTCTGCACCATTGGGAGAGAGAAACTTCTGGAGCTAAAACATTGTGGACAACCAAGAACCCATCCCATTGCGGGGGACTGGTAACATCTATTTGTTCCCTTCACTAGGTGTAATAATATATGAAATCATTCATTAAATCTTGTCTTGTCTGTTGGATGCCTGGAGTAATTACTGTTTCTTTTCACTGTTTAACTATTTTTACTGCATAGATCTGGTTTTTTGCAGCATTTGTTCTAACTATTCATTGAAAATCTAAAGAGTTAAGAAACCATTTCTATTTTCAGGGCTGTTTTTCATACATAGCTAAAGTAGGCCCTTTTCATACACTTGCGTTAAGAATTTATGCTAACAAATGGCGACTCCACTGTTGTAATTCAGACTCCTGCGTGACCATCAAATTTAGAAATAAGGGTTTTTCTTCAGCTATTTTAAGTCCCTTGATGTTATTTTTTAATTTTTATGCCTTGATTCAGTCAAAATTCTAACTTCTGGATGTTTTCTAGTGCTTTCCGCAGGTAACAGGTATCAGCTAGGCCAGAGACGACAAATTTTCCACAACCTGCTGCCCGATAACCAAGGAGAAACAAATCACAATTTTTTCAGTTCAAACAATGCAAGTTCCCCTTGAAATCACACTTTTTTGCCCATAAACTATGATTTCACTTGTCTAGAGGTTTGAAATTTGGAATATGTTTTTGGATTTTTTTTTCTACAACTGTCAAGGTTTACCGAGAGCACTGTTTTGGGTTTCCTGACCTCTATTTCAGCCCCTCTTAGGTTTGGATATGCTCATTTTGTCTCCTTGATATAGAACCAAGCCCCCTAGGGTTTCAGTACACTTCCACATTTCTAGGAGGGGTTAAGATGAGTAGGTAGTCTGAGATTTGCAGCGCTTTCAGCCATTGTTTCAGGGTCTACTCCATCCTTTTTACAGGTCCTTTTTGATAGCTTATTGTTACATCCAAAAAACTCTCTTGAGTTTTTTTTGGTCTTTTCCTTAGGGTCTCTTTGTTTTCCCTAAGTTTTTCACCTTTAACCTTATCTATTGCAGCAATTCCCCCCTTTGGTTTCTTACTATTTTATGCGTCATTTCCAGCAATATAGAGTCATTAGATCCCTATGCCTTTGACATTAGATCTCTTAGCCATTTTAGTGTGTTTTGAGTCAATTTCGTACCCTTGTCGTCTGGTTGTTTTAGAGCCTTATTTGGGTTGGGATTTATGTGTGATTAACTGTTTATTTTATTGTCATTTTAGTTTTATTTACATTACTTAAACATTTTTTCTTTTTCTTTAAACATCCATCTGGGCTTAGTTAAAATTAACCCATGAATTGCACACACTCACACCTAAAGCGAAGAGCATTTGGTTTACACCGTCAAGTCAAGACATAAACATCATAATTAATCAATCTACCTCATGGATCCTTTGTTTATCACTCTTCAACATTTTCATATCATTTGTGACTTGCCATCATAGCGCCCCCAAAGAATTTATCGTGGAGACTCCAAGGTATTCACCCTTAGTTTCTGTCAGGACGTCTTACTCCACCCCATAGGGTCTGAGTTAGTCCTCCCCCAAGTACCCATACTGACTCTGATTCTAGTTCATTAGGTTCTTCCTCTGATTCCGACCCCGGTTCTCCTCACCCTCATACTGTCACCATGGTAGGCGCCAATGCAGGTGTAGGTCCTCAACCTGATGGTGGCCGTGGCCATGATTATGGAGGCAATACTAGAGGAGATGCTACTGGAACCATCCTGACTACTCCCTTGCTACCTATTATGGAAATTTTAAGCCTTCTCGATTTTAGCCAGTTAATTAATGACCCCATACTCCATGATGTAGGTTGGCCAACTAAGCTTCCCTCCAACATTCCTAAGTTTGAAATAAACACTAGAGAGGATCCCACTAATCATGTCTGCTCCTTTCACATGTGGTGTTCATCTAATTCCATTATCGATGACTCCATTCACCTTCGATTGTTCCAACATACACTCACTAGAGAAGCAACAAAGTGGTAAATCGATCAACCTGTTGCATCTTATACCGATTTTGCGACTCTTTCTAAAGAGTTTATGTAATATTTCCAGTTGTCCCTCAGTTATGATACCAGTATCGAGTTGTTGACTGCATTGCATTAATATTCTGCCACTCTCCTTTCTGACCATGCCTGAGAATGGCATAGAAGAAGGAGCTTGTGTAGAGCTCCTACGATGACCGTGTCTATATGGATTAGTTTCTTCGAATTCTCTTAGTCCTCATCGGTAAAGATGTCGTATCTCATTTTCCTAAATCACAGGAAGAAGCTCTCCAAATCGCATTAAAATATGAGTTGATCTATGCCTAGTCTGGTTATGTTTATACCGTTTTACCAGATATTCCTAGACGTAGTGGTACCAACGCACTGGAGGCATCTCATGTCACTGATAGTATTGTTGGATCTCTCTCACATCCATATCCTCCTCCTCATATGAGTTATGGAACCCCAGGGGGGACCAGTTCCTCCAACACCTAATCCTCTCTAGGAAACTTGTATCCTAGTCAAAGCACACCTTATGCATTTTCCCAACCGCATCAGTTAATGCCAAGGCTAGCTATTTCTCAACGTGTTTACCCAAATGTTTCCCCCTCTCATTTTTATCCTTATGCACAAATCGATGCTCCGGCCCCTCCGACATCAATGCCCCAACCTCCCGTGCCTTCTCAACCTCTACAAAAACATCCACTGACTCCTCAAGGGTAAGTGTATGCTCAACAGAGCGCACCTAATCCCCCTAATTTGAAGAAAAATAATAATGGGAAAGGAAAACAGAACCAACAAGCACAGGGTAACCAAGGTTTCCAAGGTAATCAACCGAACGCACCTCAAGGGAACCAACCTAACATCACAAACTAGAAACAGGGAGATCAGTCCAAGAAAAACAAGACCCTTCATATGAATAAAACTTGTTCATGTTGTGGTGTCCATGACCATTATACTTATGATTGTCCCATTTTACCCTAGTTGCGCTAGTTGTGGGAAGCCCAAGTAGCATCTAGAGGACAACAACCCACCGCATCGATTCCTCCAAACATTGCGCCAACTAAACCAGATGTTTTCACTAATCCTTTCCCTTGACAAGGATAATTTTCCACCCAACCACCTAAAGGTGAGGCCTCCCCTCAATCTCCACATTCGGGTACCCCTGATTACTAGATTCTCATGATGAATTCTGAAGAGGTCAATATTGCCGATGTTAACCTTCAGACCTAGTCGTGCCAATATGACAAGCAACCTGCTACATCTGCAATCGAGTGCCAACCCAAAGTACCCTTAGATTTCATTTTGACACCAAATTTTCCCTTAAAAATCCCTCAGCCTAAGGCAAAGTTCATTCACAAGATCTCCAAAGGGCCATTACGTCGAAATGCTGCTTCTTCCAAAGCCACCCACAACTACATCATAGTATATGATTTGGCGTAGTCTCCTGCCACCACGTAAATGCTAGAAGTCTTCCAGACATTCCCATCACAATAAAAAGCTCTAATATCCACTTTGGTCCATGTGGATCCTTTAGATGATCGTTTAATCATCTTTGATGTTGACAAGTCAGAACATCCCCCTTTACCTTCATCCGTTTCCTTCCAAATACCAGTCAAGATCTGTAGTTCCCATGTTCAGAGATGTATCATTGACAAGGGCACATCCACCTGTGTGTTGTCTGCCTATGTTTCTAAGAAACTCGGATCCCCCGATATGTCCCAGTCCACCATCACTTTATGTGCTTGGGACAGTCACCCTTCTCAGCCCCTTGGCATGTTCCATAATTGTTCAGTCACACTTGTGGGAAAGACTGTTTGTATGACATAGAAGTCATTGATGCCCCTTGGATTATAATATCCTATTGGGTCGTAGCTATATGGTTCACCGTAAGATGTGCTTCCCCCATAACAAAAATATTGTCACCATCAAACAATTGACATATTACAAACCAAAGTCTCAGACCTCCTCTGAATCCATCATATCTTTGGTGGCCGATAACCAATCAGTCACACCTCTCACCAGTGTTTCACCAGGAGTCTCTAAATATTCCACCTTACTAGGTTCATTCCATGCCCCCCCTCTTATCACTGAGCCCAAATCATTGAGTGTCTGCATGATGCAAGCGTCTCGGGATAGAAAAAAGTGGCCTGGTATGACTAGCCAAAAGCCAAGGCCTTTGCAACCTGATGTTGTTCACTCGACATAGCCATCAGGACCATCTACTGAAGGACCTTATCCTTCTGTTGGTGTCTCTCCAAATATTTTTCAACCAATAACTATCCCCCCAAGCCTTAACCATTTGAGAGCCATTCCACCAGGCCATTACCCTTCTAGTCAGATATTTTTTTTAGCTCCCCCCTCTAGATTCTTTTCAGTGCCTGTTATGGGTACGTTGAGCCTACCCAATTTAACCTTGGGGATCCCAATCTGGTACATTGATCCCCCAACAAAAACTCCACCTGGTGAAATGAAATCATATACCTCTTTGACCCCAGTTCAACCGATCGCCATGATCACTCCCTTTGCTTCAGTGCCACAATCACCTCAAAAAGAACTCGCTCCTGTTGTGAAAGCATTCATCGACGGGGTTTTATACAAAATTTTTTCATCGTCCTTGAAATCCCCATCCCGCACATTAGAGGACCATTTTTGTGACTTATATGTAGTGTCATGCCTTGCAAAAAGTGTCATTGCATCCCTAACCATGAGAAGAAAATTTCCTCTGTTGACTATCCTTGGAACAGACCATCAAAAACACATGATTTTGGGTTGGCGTTGTCAGGAAGTTATGACATCGTGCCGATAAGGAAAATTAGCACTAGGACCCGCCCCCATTGGCGCTCTATCTTAGTAGACTGCTCTCACCGAGCTATTTTTGGAAATTTTTTTAAATATAGAAGCGAAGTTTTCATTTTCCAACCACTTCGTGGGCAAGTTAGCATGGGTGGTTCGACTGAATAACGTCCAACACCCTCCTTTGGCTTCTTGTTCCCTAATTTTGGGCAACCTCCCAAAGGATAAGGCCTCCCTTCCACCATTTGAGGGATCCCAACCTCCTCCTCTCCTTCTATAAATACATATCTCTCACATAGATGTAGCTAGATGAATGGTTTGGATAGCTGAATATTTTGGAGAATAGCTGAAACAATTTGATATAGCTGGTGTGAGATAGAGCAGAGAGAGAGACCCTTGTCAAGAGAGAGCTTAGGCTTATTGCCTCATCACGTCCAAATTCCCGACGAATGGTCGATGGAAATGCTGAAGGAGGTTGCGACGTCAAGGCTCATTTGGTTGTAATCTATTTCTTTCTCTTAATATATACATGACTGATGTTTTGTTTCCCATCTTGTGTTGATGTGATTGATCTTATGCAATACACTTAATTCTTCTCAACCAATTAGATAGTTATGAATGTAAACATTTTTTCATATGTTGGTTTCGTTCTATGATCTTTGTGCATGCACCTGAGAACCATAGCTGAAGGACCACGACGTATCGGGACGAAGATCAGAAGACCGCCGCCACAACTATGACAATTGTGTTGGATCAAAGGTAGGGAAATCTATCCTGAATCAGTTTCATTCATTAACTAGGAATCGACGCATTAACATGTCCTCTTGCTGCTAGACCCACCCTAGGGCTAGAGGGGATTTACCTACACAAAACGTTGGCGACTCTGCTAGGGATCAGTGTGTGTTTTTCGTCTCATTGTTTGTCGAGCATTTGGCTTGTCGAGTCGACTTTGGTCGTCTGATTGTTTTTCTGCTTTGCTTGAATTGCCTGATTATTTTAAACCATCCTGTTCAGTTCCAAAGTGTCAAGTCTGACCTCTACTCAACGGTTTTATTTTTTCCCATGGTTTTCTAGCTTGGCGCATTTTTTCCTTTAACAGTCGCACCAACTGGCACATGTTACTTTTTTCACAGTTGCACCAACCCCTGTTAGGCATGAATTATAGCCTAACAGTTGCACCAAATCTTGTAGGGTTTGATTTGACCTTTTTGCTGAGTTTTTGTCAGTATTTCTTGGCTCTGGATTGATTTTTAACCTTGAAATTGGTATATTAGTATTGTTTTGACTCTGTAGTCTCGGTATTCTCAGCTGTTTGTCCATCATATTATTATTGGAGTTTGTATCCCTAGGGTTTCTAGGTGTCTTGTGTTGTTTGTTCGGCCCTCTCCTCACTGAGCCTTCTGAGTTAAGTTAGAGTCACTTTGATCTTTTTCATTTCAATTCATTGACTGATTGTGTTTATCTTTCTCTCGATTCTTCATGTCTTTGGTTCCTTGGATGATCAATTTTTCTTTCGTTTGACTCTCCATTTTGTCACTTTGAGCATAGATTACATTGCTCGTTGGATCATTTTGAAAGCCCTTCATTTTCTTGGAAGAGTGCATTCTTGTTTTGAGTATGTTTTATGTTTGTATTGCACTTGATTTATTCATTTTAGATCTTTAAATTTGTAGTGCTTAAAACTAGTACTTGTTTTGATTTTTAGTGTAACAGTGCATTGTGTGCTTTATTCATCTAAAAAACAAAAAAATTGAATTCTTTTTCTTAAATTGAAAATGGAAAAGTTCTTTTGCATAACTAGCTCTTAGCGAACTAGGAAAGAGTTTTCATTTTCTCATTTGGTTGTATTAGATGCATTAGTGAAATTATTATTATGTTTTCATTGATTTCTACTTTGTCATAGATTCCTATCCTTCTCTTAGCTAGCATTCATTGAACGGAAATGATGTTCTTTTGCATGTAGTATGCATTTAGGAGTTTGAGATCACATTTAGTAAGCCCTTGAAATCAAAACATTAATTCAAGGTCAACCTTAAAATGAATTCAATCAACCTAAGGAAGCATTGAAACCTAATGCACATATTTTACAGGTCTAAACTAGTGGCGTGTTCCGACGTCGTTAAACCTAGTAGCTGTCCTTCGCCATCTGGAATTAGATAGCACTAGTACAGACTTGTGCTCCCTGTACCGTCGCGTATATAAAGGGAGACCCTCATAGGTTGCAATCCTTTATCCATAGGAAGCCGAGTCTACTTCCCTATAACCGTGATACACCGAGCACAACATTCAGGGAGACTACCTCCACGTACGTCAAGCCCTTGGTAATTTCTCTTTCATTTAATCACCAAGGTGTATATGGTTGTTCATGGAAACTTGGTACACCCTCTTGCTTAGATTACCTGAGTAGTCATTTTGGTCTTTTCGTGACTCTCTAAAAGTGAAAATATCATCAAGCATTTGTCCTTTCATGCTTGTTCATTTTGAAAGTGTCTAGAGTCATCTTTTGTCTGTCTTTCGACTCTTAAAACATGAAACAACAAATTTTCATTTCAATGTCATAAAATTAATTGCCTGCGATCACATGCTTGTTAAATTTTTCTGCTTGGCTTGTTTTTAGTAGTTCCTTAGTGTTTTATCTTGAAGCCTCGAATAGGCTATCTCGTTTTCTTCCTGTTTTGAAACATTGTCACAGTGGCGGAACCACCAGTTTTGTCGTCTTCTTCACTGCGTCTTAGTGGTAGTCCTTTTCCTGACATTTATTTGGAAACCCCTCAGTCCCCGAGGTCTGTCGAGTCTTCACAACCTATCCTCCCAAGCATCTTACCTCTCGCTACCCGATCTCGTCTTGAAGGGTTAGTCGATTTCAATTGGCCACCTCAAGGTGCTTGGTCTGGTTTTGGGAGCGAGGAAGAATTACCTCCTTTTAATTCAGGATCACCGCTATTGGCCATTTCTTTACCTCCTAGTCCTCGTCGTCTTTTCAACGATCTTACGACTTCGTTAGATATGGATTCTTCTAGTTTTGTCGGAAGTGGAGAACTACATGTTTCTACTCGAGAATATCAACTTTTCCCAGAAGATTTCCCATATGTCTCTAGTCAACCTTCCCCTCGATTGGTGTCCCTTCCACCCAGTTATCATACTTTGGGTCAAATCATTTCTAGTGTTGCATCCATGACACAGTCCAGTACAGTGGCTCCTACTGGAAGCTCGGTTTTTCCTACATTTTGAATGTCGCCTTCGACACCCATCTTGTTGGCCATTGTTACATCTGTCCCGGTTTGACCTACCATTTGTGTGGCTTCAACTACACCAGTTGTTAGTACGACTCAGTCATCAGGGTCTACTTCTGTTCTTAGGTCTATCTTTATCAATCCCATGATGCCTGTTAGGCCCGCCGTGAGTGGATCGCAGTTCCGCGCTGTAGAAAACCCGTCTACTTCTACCATGCCTATGGTTTATACTTATACATTCGATGAATATCTGTTGGATACTCAACGATGGTATGCTACCTCTTTGGATTCTTAGCAGCAGAATTCCACACCTCAGGGTTCTCAGCAGCCGCAAGATCCTGGAAATCCTCCACATAATTATGATGTATATAGTAATCCCATATATTTACCTCCAACTAATCCAAATCAAACTGTTTATTTGCCTTCGTCTGATCCTTATTAGTCCATTTACCATCAAGGACCATACTTATATGGAAAATCCTTGGGCATACAAGGAAAACCCTTACAGGGACAACCTTCGGTCCAACAGGGACAACCCTTTGGTCCACAGGGACAACCTTACGGTTTGCAAGGACAACCCTTGCAGGGACAACCTTCGGTCCAACAAGGACAACCTTACTATCCATTTGGTCAACCTCAATTTCAACTCGAAGCATCTTATGTTCCTCGGGTGAAAATGTATCTTTGACAGGGACAACCTTTTATACAATAGCAACAACTTTATGTTCAACAAGGCCAAGATTTTGTACAACAAGGACAACCCTACAGTCCTGCGCCGGGTCAACCTAGTTTTCAGAGGCAACCTGGCCCATCCCAACCATCGGGCCAACCTCTTCCACAAGGGAAACTTTGTGGCCCTCATTATCCAAGCCAACCTGCTCTGCAAGGACAACCTGTCCAACCTCAGTAGTCGATTCAACCTGCTCAACCTGTTCAGTAGCCAGTTCAACCTTCTCAACCTGCTCTGCAGGGACGACCTGTTCAACTTTCTCTGTTAAGTCCCTATATTAATAGTGTAGCCCCTTATTATGTTAGTGTAGCCCCCCTTATTTTTATTATTGTACCCCTGTAACCCCCATATTGTTATTATTGTGCCCTTACATTATTATTGTTAGGTCGGCTAGGATTACATTGTGGCCCACTAGGATTACATTATGGCCCCATGGACTCCTATATATAGAAGGAGGTTTTGTTCATTTGGATCATCCAAGAATTGTTCATTTATGTAATGTATTGGAGGTTTCCCCCTCGAAGTGGCTTATTTCTAAGGCGTTCATATCTCTTTTCTTCTATTTTTGGAGCTGGTTACACAACATTTGGTATCGGAGCTTTGGATTCTAGGGTTTCGCTGCTCCAAACAGGTCATCGTGGAATTTTCGCTATAACTTTTTTTCTACGAAGCTTCAGAAGCTGAAATTTTTAGGGTGCGAAGCCGAAATCTTGAGGAAGGTTGTCTAAAAATTTCAGATCTTGGTTCGCAATATTTGAGGAGATATCATCTGTGGAAGTTAGGTATCTTTTCAGGCTCATAAACAGGTCATCGTGGCATTTGCGCTATAGAGTTTTTTGTACGAAGGTTCAGAGTCTGAAATTCATATGGTGCGAAGCTGAAATCCTGAGGAAATTTTTCAAAAAATTTCAGAGCTTGGTTCGCAATATTTTTGGAGATATGATCTGTGGAAGGTAGTGCTTTTTCAGGCTCCTGAATTTCATCTCAAAGAGGTGATCGTGGGAAAAGTTCAATAAATCTCTCTCTCGGCATCGGATTGGAGTGCCGTAAAAAGTGGTCGCAAGTACACAGACTTTAGTTTATTGGCTATCAATTTCAGAGACAAAGGATGAAACAGTGACACGTGGCAAGTCGTACAAGTTCGCTCTACTGAACCAGTTTATAATTAGGTCATTGTGGGAGATTGGACACAACTTTGTCTTGGAGAATCCAAATCAGTACATACCTGTGGCATTCAAAAGAAAATTCAAAGGGCTACTACAGTGCTGAATTTCAGATATTGAATATTTTCAATTACAGAGATAATTCAATTGCAATATCGAGCTCCTTAAAAGAAAGAAAAAGGTGTGTATCCGGTTTTTAAAATTGCATAACGTTTGTTTGAAAAAGCAATTGAAGCGATTCCAAAGGAATATTTTAGAATTTGTATCAGTATTTGGGTTCTATAATGGCTCCAAAAGATAATTTCATAGCCATTAAGCCCTCAAAAAGCTATACTATGACCCATGAAGAGGAAGTATTGTAGTATGAGATATCAAAATTATGGTACCAAGTGCAACAAGTTTCAATCTTACGAAGAGCAATTGAAGATGAAATAGATGGTTTAAAAGTAGAAATGGAGGCTAAGTTGGATGGTTTGAAGGATCAAATAATAGAAAATATGGATGATAAATTAATGGAAGATCACATCGAGCATCAACAACAAGTTCTCCAACTCTCAAAGGATAACCCAACTTTGGTGCAGAATCTAATGAAACAACAGGAAGATCAACATCACATCGAAAGAAGTTATGAAGCAGTCATAGAAACAAGAAATAGACAAGTACGATCAATTTCAGAGTATCTCAGCAAGTGCAAGAACTTTCCTATAGAAGATTTCACATGGGAGGATGAGAATTTTATACAGAAGCATCAAGAAATAATCAAGCGTTGAGGACAACACTTGTTTGAAGGAGAGGGGCATGTTAAGTCCCTATATTAATAGTGTAGCCCCTTATTATGTTAGTGTAGCCCCCTTATTATTATTATTGTACCCCTGTAACCCCCATATTGTTATTATTGTGCCCTTACATTATTATTGTTAGGTCGGCTAGGATTACATTGTGGCCCACTAGGATTACATTATGGCCCCATGGACTCCTATATATAGAAGGAGGTTTTGTTCATTGGGATCATCCAAGAATTGATCATTCATGTAATGTATTGGAGGTTGCCCCCTCGAAGTGGCTTATTTCTAAGGCGTTGATATCTCATTTCTTCTATTTTTGGAGTTGGTTACACAACATTCTCCGCAGGGAAAACTTGTTCAACCTGCTCCACAGGGACAACCTGCTCAACCTCAAGGCACTACTTACCCTCCTCAAGGTAAATTTCATGCAGTATTTAGTGCGCCCCAAGGTTTCACTTATTACCCTCAAGGTCAATCCTAGATGGTGTATAATCCACCTCAAGGCAATGCTTACATTCCGCAGCAAAATCCATATGTTGCTCAGCAAGGACCTCAGTGGTATGCTCAGAATTAGTATCTCGGTCCTCAACCCCAGTATGGGTTGAAATATCAGGCTTATAATCACTATGGACAAAATCCTCTAGGAAAAAACATAGGGGGGCAGAATTTCTCTCAACCTAGGTGGAATGCTAACACTGGTCTTTATCAATGACTTGCAATGCATTTTAATCCCCAATTACCATTTCTCACTACATTGGAACTGCCTGATGTGTTAAAGTTTACGAACGATCCAATCCTTCATAACCTGTATTGGCCTCCAGTTCCAACCAAAATTCATGGTGATTTTCCCAAGTTTGAGGGCAAGTCCAGAGAAGACCCCCAAGCGCATGTTATGACATACCATCTTTTGTGTTCCTCTAACTCTTACGTTGACGATTCTATCTGACTCCGTCTTTTCCAATGGACTCTTACTGGTGCCGCTGCCAAGTGGTACATTGAGTTATCTCGTGGCATCTTCGAAGATTTCAACTCTTTAGCCATGGCGTTTCTAACGCACTTCCTGTTACTGGTTCGGTAGGACACTGGGACGCACCTCCTCACATCCTTGAAGCAAGATCGAGCTACTCATATCTCAGATCATATTCATGAGTGGAGGCATCATCGTCACTTGATCAAGTTCAAAATTCCTGATCAACTTTTAATTGATTGGTTTACTACCTCCTTCTTTGCTCCAATTTATAAGGACATTGATATGGGGGCATGCGTAACTGAGTAACAAGGCATTTCTCATGCCCAATACCTTGATCTTGTGTACTCTCAGTCTGACATGTTGTACAATCTCTTGCCTGATGCTCCTAGACCTGGAAATTCCAAAGCACCGACGATGCCATCCGTCGACGGTATCATTGGTTCTGTGTCTCATACTTCTCGGAAGTATTCTCCTATGAGTCTTGGTAAGAAAAAATCTACTCCTTCCAATGATACTGCTTCTTAGCCAACCCCAAATTCTGGTAAAACTAGGAAGTGAATGCCGTTTAGGCCAATCCAGCGGATAAAATTTCCAAGGGTAAAAATAATGGTATAGGTAAGGCCAAAGCCGATACCCCAAAATAGGATTCTCAGAAATCTCGTGCTGATGATGGTTCACAGTGTAAACCGAAGTATCCTTGCTTGATTTTTGACAAAGAGCACTACACCAAGGACTGTGATCGACGGGCCGAAGTGACTTGATTTCTCAAAGGCACCCAAGGAACTCTGGCTGTTCTCAAAGAACCTTTTTTGTCACAACAGACTCAGTTGGTAGAGAAACCTCAGTCCTCTACCCCATTTGGCTCTCAGGTTTTCATGATGAATGGTCTTGCATCCGTTTCCATAGCTACCCAGTCGAAAGATTATATCGAACAACATCAGGTAGTAGGGAAAGAGATCACTGATGGTCCTCCTCCTCCGCTTACTTCTGGTCCTCTTCAGATTGAAAGGCCCAGTACTGAGCTTGTTGTAAAACCACCTTCCAAAGGTGTACTCCATAAGTCTTCTTACAATCCTAATGCCCATGCTACTAAACATTACAATATTGTTGAGGATTTGGCTCAGGCACCATATGCGATGTCTGCATTAGAAGTACTTCAGAGGTGTCCGTCTCAACGGAAAGCTTTGCTATCTTCCATCGGTGGGGTTGATCTTGCTGATTCGAGCCTTCACTTTCAACAAGGATAATTTCGTCCCACTTCTCCCTCACCAGCTTGCGCTTATCATCCAAGTTGGAATTAATGGACTGAATATCCATCGAGCAGTCATGGACGAGGGTGCACCTATGTGCGTCATGTCATCTTCCTACTGGAAAGCTATTGGTTCTCCAACTCTGTATTCACCTCCAAATGCTCTAGAAGCATTTGATGGAAGGGAATCTAAACCTCTTTGTGTTCTCACTAGTTTATTGATACTCTAGAAGGGAAAATAGTCAACGTCGAGGTTGAAGTATTTGATGCCAAGCTCAATTACAATCTTCTCCTCAGTCACAGTTGGAATCATGCCATGTCGTGTGTTCCTTCCACTCTCTTTCATGTTTTGTGATTTCCACACGAAGGAAATATTGTTACTGTTGATCAGTTGTTGTTCTTCACTTATTCTTCCAATAACAACATTCCATATGTAGATCAAATTCCTACACCTTACGAGAGAGTAGGGCCGGGTCTCTTCAAATATCTTACCCTCATGGGTATTTGTCCTCTTCCTCCACCAAACACCATTCAGGTTAATATGATCCACAGGTTTGACGATCCATGGATCATCCCTTCACCCAAGAATATTGATTCATTTGGAGATTCGATGCCGTTCAGTACGATCGAGATTGATTATTGTGAACTTATTTCGCTTTGAATCCTCTGCCTCCTGATCATGCTCCTTTGGGCATGTTTCTTGATACTTATTTTCAATCCCCCTGGCTCGGTGATTCGGATTCACCTGATCCCTTGAAAGAGATATTTCCCTCCGATGAAGCCATCGTGGAAAATATGTCTCTCGAGGATCCTCCTTGGGACAATAGTCATCATCGTTCCTCATTCATGCCTGGCCTTGGGGCCATGTCTATGTGTCTCGAGAGGTTCACTTCTCAGGTTCCTTATCCTCCACTTCAAATACCTATTCTGACACATGAAGTCTTCGCGGAAGGTAACTTGAGTAATATCACACAAACGATGCCTATCAACATTTATGTCGAACTGGGAATTGTCAAGAACATCCATGTTGGGGTGACCTGTTCTCCCGATGAGGTTCAGGTCTGTACTAGTCTCTTCCATGAGTTTCGCGACGTTTTCGCATGGTATTACGAAGGTATTCCTGACATCAATCCAAGTATAGTGGTGCATGAGATTCCCACCTATCCTAGTGCAAAGCCTATTTGCCAGCGTCTTTGTCCTGTGCACCATAGAAAGGCTTCCACTATTAAGGGATACGTTGAAAAAAATCTTAAAGTTGGTTTTATCTATCCTATTCCCTTAACAGAATGGGTTTCCAATATTGTTCCTATAGATAAGAAACAAAGTGCCATTCGTGTTTTTGTTGATTACCATGACATTAACCATGCTTTCCCTAAGGATAATTATCCTACTCCTTTTATTGATCAAATTATTGATGACTGTGATGGGAGTGAGATTTATTCCCTAATGGGCAGGTTTTATGGGTATAACCAGATTAGCATTCTTCCGAATGATCAAGATAAGAGTGCCTTTATCTATCCTTGGGGTACTTTCGCTTATAAAAATCTCCCTTTTTGTCTGAAAAATGCTTGGGGCTACATTTCAACGAGCAATGTCATATGCTTTCCACGATATCAAGCGCATTGTTTAGCCTTATTTGGAGGACCTTCCGGCTCATTCGGCTAAGTGTAAAGACCATCCTAATCATCTCCGTCAAATTTTTCTTCGCTGTCGAAGCTATAACATACGGTTGAATCCACATAAGTTAGTCTTTTGCATTGAATCGGGTAGACTCTTAGGGTTTATCGTTTCCAAAGATAGGATTCCTCTCTATCCGCTCAAAGTTGAAGCTATTGTTAATCTCCCCTCTCCTTCCTCCTTAAATCAGCTGCATAGTCTGCAGGGGAAAGCTAACTTCCTACACCATTTTATACCTAACTATGTTGAAGTGGCCAAAGGAATTATGTGATTATTAAAGCAAGGTGTCCCGTTCCTCTGGGATGAGATTTCCCAAAAGTCCTTCAATGCACTAAAGACATTGCTCGTCAATGCTCCTCTGTTGCGTCCTCCAAATTATCATCACGATTACTCTCTCTATTTTGTTGCCGCATTGAGCACAATTTCCATGGTTTTGGTACAAGACAATGATGATGGTGATTAACATGCCATTTACTATTTGTCTCCTAACCTTCTCGATACTGAAACATGATATGCACATGTCAAGAAGTTGGCATTGGCTGCTGTTCAAGCTATTCAACGTTTTCGTCACTATATTCTATTGCGTACAGTGATTGTGATTTCTGATTGCAACCCTATGACTTACATATTGACTTGTCAAGTACTCGAAGTGGATTTTCATCCTCTAAGAGTTCGATTTGGAGTTCAATGCTACAAAGTCAAATAAGTCATTAGAATTCACCGATTTGATCTACTCTCTCCCTTCCTATTCTGCTCCGTCTGGTTCTGAGGAATGCATTCTAGAAAACATGCTTTTTCTGATTAGCACCCTTGATCCTTGGTACGGTGATATCATCATATATCTTCAAACTTCCACCTTCCGATCTGAGTTGATGAAGGATGCTCGCCGACGCATCTTTCATCAATCGCAACCCTATCACATAGTTAGAGATATACTCTACCGCATCGGAGTTGATTCCATTCTCTGCCAGTGTTTGACTCTCGACAAGGCTGAAAAGGCCCTAAATGATTGTCACAGTGGCACCTGTGGTGGTCACATGTATGGATATGCTACTGCACATAAAATTCTTCGTGCTGGGTGTTTCTGGACCACCATATTTAAAGACTGCATTGTTGCTATCTATAAGTTCCATGATTACCAAATATATCAGCGCAAGATGTGCATGCCGCCTTCCCATATTCACCCTGTCATTACCGTTGGTCCCTTTGCAAAGTGGTGCATCAATTTTATCACGTGTAACCATCACTCGGCCGGGGGGCATGCTTATATAATCATAGTCATGGACTACTTCACCAAATGGGCCAAAGCAATGCCTACACTTACCGCTGATGGTAAGACAACAACACAATTTCTATTCAATCATGTCATTTCTAGGTTTGGTGTCTCGCAAGCCAATTTTACCGATCATGGTTCCCATTTTCAGGATTACATGGTGGCAGAGTTGATTTCCAAGTTGGGTCTACGTCACGACAGCTCAACACCATACTATCCTCAGGCCAACGACTAGGTTGAAGCTGTGAACAAAGTTCTCGTCACTATGCTTCAACATATGATTTGGATGCGCAAATCAAACTGGCATCTCATGTTATTTTCGGCTCTTTGGGAATACTGAACCTTAGTTAAGGATGCGACTAGATTCACTCCATTCCATCTTGTCTATGGTCTGGAAGCTACCCTTCAGATTGAATGTGAAATACCTTCTCTCAAATTAGCTATTGAATTTCTTTTGAATACTTCGCTAGAAGAAGAGTGTCTTCTCTATTTAGAAAGGCTTGATGAAACTCGCCACTTTGTTGCTCTAGTCATTGAAGCACAAGAAAAGTGGGTCAAAGCTCATTTTTACCAGTCGGTTTCTCCTCGTTCCTTCATAGAAGGAGACCTCATCCTCCTGTACGACCAAGCTCACAATAAGGTAGGGGCAGGAAAATTTCAACCCATGTGGCATGGGCCCTACATTGTTAAATTTGTGTTGTGGAATGGGGCTTATGAACTTATTGATTATGAAGGCCATCCTTTGGATCAACCCAGAAATGGGTTGTATCTTAAAATGTACTATGCATGAGTCATTTGTGCATGCTTCTTTGTAAATAGGTGTTTTTTAATTTTTGTACATTTTTGGCTTGGTGTGCTTTGTGAGCGTTTTCCTGCTTATTGGATCATTGCTTATTGTGCAGATGTCTGTTACCCTTTATGTCAGTTTTGCGAATGGTGCTTCCCACAGTACCCGAAACCCGTCTTCAGTGGCCTGGGTGATTTATGATCCTGCTGGTGAGTTGATATACCTTCAAGGTATCTGTATAGGATGAACTACAAACAATGTCGCTGAATATAGTGTTATTATTGAACTATTAACCGAGGCAATTAGCCTCGACATTCGTGCATTGATTGTTAACCTAGACTCACAGCCTTGTTGTTATTTAACTTAATGGAAATTATTATGTTAGAAACCCTCACATATTAAGGTTGTATTTGCGCGTTCGTTTACTGGAAAGACATTTTGATTACATTAGATATCAACATGTTCCTATACGAATGAATGAATTAACTGATACAATAGCCAACATTGTATTAGATAGACATTTGCATAATTTGTAAAAAAATCATCATCACATGACAATATCCATATAGGAAAATATATCTATATATCGAGTGTTTGCATCCATGTGCATCATAAGTTCAAAAAATATGTTTGTTTCGGTTACATCCTGAGACATCATGTCTCTCAAAAATAATGTGAAAATAAAACCTAAGTGTCTACTCGGCATGACACTCATGATAACACGTCACTGCCTATTGGCTTGAGGGGTCCTGACCCAGGTTCGGAGGTTAAGGTTTTCCAACAAACCCCTATACTACTAGCCTTTTTGGCAATGAACTACTTGCACAGGCGAAGGTCTCACCCGAAGTAGTATGGGAGGGTGCTGGAACTTGGTTTCCCCACTCTGAGAGAGAGTAGGTAATTCAAGGCAAATCTAGTTTGCAGCTTATTAGGTTCACACAGAGGGAGTCTATTCGCAGCTCTTTTAATAGTGTAATTAGCATATAACCATAACAAAGCTATCATATCTAATCAGTACATTCACATCCACGTGCGTATTGCCAAATACCATCACAGAGTACTATAATCACAGTCACTATCAGATCACAAATATACTCATGCCAATTCCAAAATATAGATACATTCGTAGCTTAAATAGGCGTCACAAATGCGCTCCAACAGTACACAACCAAATCAGACAACACACAGATACTTTAACGATACTTCGTATTCATTAACATTTAGATCCACTTACAACCAAAACACAGCCTGCGCACACAGCCTAGCAGGGGCCGCACACAATAAGACTGAGGATCTCCACACACATAGCCAACAAGAGTCCCTACCCAAAACAACCCAAAATAGATCTAATAGTTCGCATGTAGTATAAATCTATCCACTTACTTACTTACTAGACCCAACTATCTATCTATTTATAATATCGTAGCCTTCGCTATATTATGGTCTGCAAATCATGGTTTGCAGACCCTAGAGCTACCTTTTAACCCATTACAACACATTAGGGGCTTTGAACCACCCCAAAACCGCTACGTAGGACCGGATTTAACAAAATTGTACCAAAAACGCAGGTTAGGGAACCCCGTTCCAACGGGCCCCCAACACAATCTTGTGACTCATCCCGAGTCACTGTGACCGTGGGTTTTCCATCTTCGCTTATAGCTGCTTGATCACATCAACCAGTGAGGGCAGCACTCCTTCAGTTTGTGCAACAACATTATAGGAAATACCCACCAAATTCTGTGACGTTGGACCTTTTGTAGCAGCAGTGGCGCTCTCCAAAGTCTAGTTCAGCTGCTTTACTATGATATCAATGTCCCGAGAAAGCTTGAGGGCTTCATCGGCCCAAGGCTTAAGGTGGTCGCTGAGGAACTTCTTTTTCTGGTGGAGCTCTTAAATGTCGTCTCTCAGCTTGTGGTAGGTACGCAGTCATGCCAAGTGTTGAGCGGGGACGAGAGTAGGCATAGTGGCTTCCAGCTACTCAAAATCTTCTTCCTTTTGGCACAACTCTTGACTAAGTTTGCGCAAGAGAGAATCACGTTGAACCTTAGTCCACAGCTGCATAGCTATCTCCAACATTCCTGCACCCTGAGAAATTTGATCTATGATGACATTCGTGGCCTTTTTGACTATCTCAGCTCGCTGGGCCCTTACCTCAGGTGGCTTTTCTGGCTATAATTTGGCTTGCAAGGCCGCAATCTGTTGTTCCATTTGTAATATTCCCAAATGGGAAAAGCAGGAATATAGTGCAAAATTATGGGACAACAACACAAATCATCATTTATAAATCAAGAGGCCAATATGGAGACCTTTCATATTTCATTACAAAAAAAAATGTACATAATAAATGGGCCATAAGATGCATAACAGGAAATACAAGCCTTGAATGGAAAAAAATCATGCAATAAGAGGTGCTGCAACCATGTATTAAAGCTGGAAGACCCTTACAACGTTATTTTATTGGATCTGAAACAAAAGTAGACTACACATCAGATATAGAGCTGCCATGTGCATAAAAAATTAGATCTATATTAGATCCATGCACTATACAAGCTCCTCTAAAAACCCCCTTGGGGTTTTCAGCGAAACACCAAGTACAAGTTGTAGATCTAAGATCTAAGACTAAAAATCTACTGAAAAATACAGATCTGGAAAGTGTGGTTGATTTGATATGATCAATATAATAGCCTCCTCCAATAGATCTTCAAAGTGAAGGGCAGATCCCCAACACTAGAAAATTAGCTCTCCAAATGGTGTGCCAAATCACCCTGCAACTCCACCTACAAAAATAACGCAGATCTGGAAGTAAAACTGCACTGTAGGGATAAAAATAAGGTTGGTGTTGGGAAAAAATTGTAATCTACGGATAAATTACGCTTCCCTAGATAGGTTCTAGTCTAGAACAACAGGTGAAAGACTATACTACCATTTCTCTTAACTCAGAATAGATACACAGAGAGGAGTGGAGGCTTACTTGTTCAGTCGCTTCGAAAAGGCTCAATCTGTCATTTCCACTGCAGCTTCAAATTCAAGCGGTTTTTTGGCTGAATTCTTCCTGCAAGAAAGAACACTAAAACAAAAGAAGATGCAATAATATAGATATCTAATCAAGCTATTTATCTAAATCAGTAAAGCATAAACTACATTCATCAACCAAGATCTTACAATATGGAAAATCAAAGTTAACATAGATGCATGTAAGGAAAAATAAGAAGTACTCTTTATTGAAGATAGAAGGAGAGGTTACAACCTAGTGACTAATTTGAAGTGGCCTTCCAACAGAGTTCCCAAGTGTTACACAACAATTTGTCACCGTCCCTACAATCCCCATCCCACACATTGGAGGGCTCATTCCGTGACCTGTGAGCAGAGACAAGACTTGAAAATACTTTCATTGCATCCCTCTGAAGATGAGCTTTAATTGCCCTGAAGACATCTCCCTGCCAAAAATCCTAAAAATAACTCTTTTTCCATTGGCGCGGTTCCATAGTTCAGCCCTCGCGCCAAGGGGGAAAATCCTCCAAAGACGGTGCACCAATTGGCGCTCTGTCATAGAGCCGCACCCGCGCCAACCATATTAAGAGGTGTTTTAAAAAAAATAAAAGGCGGAAGTTTCATCCTAACAAATTCCTGGACTGATATCTATCTTGAGTTGGGTGGTTTGGGAGCATATTTCCACAGAGGAAGTGGTTTTTCCACTCTCTGCAGCTTTTGATGATAGGGCTAATCCCATTATTAGGATCCCAACTTCCCTTCCATAAAAGTTTCTGTCCACTTCTAAAAGCTATCCTGCACCTGTTCCCAAGAGCTTTCATGCTGCAAGAGCCTTCTTGATTCCCCAAGGCCAAATCCAAGCAAGGAGACTATTGCCAAGTATCCAGAGAGATAGGCTTGTCCCATCCCTGACAGGCTTTATCGAGACATGTTGTGCTGACGACCCACTAAAGGAAAATTCGGCGTCGAAGCTTTGGTTGTATTCTTCTTTCGACTCATTAATGTTAAGCGACTATTGGTTATGGTTCCACTCTTGTTCTTGATCATGTTCATGAGTTATGTCCTCTTCGACTGACATATAGTTGTATATACTGGATTTTATGCTTGCGTTTGTGTTGTTTCTTTCATGTGCAGGTGCCCGACCACGAAGATCGTGAGGATTTTGATCTGCCAGGGCAAAGGAACGAGAGCACCACCTCTTCTACAAATGACATCGTTGGATTCCAGATAAGCCTTCCTCGCAAGTCAGTTTATTTACAATTAGGAACCTGCATTGTAGCGTGTTTGATTGTTGCTAGACCTGATCTGGGCTAGTAGGGATCGCCTCTATCCGCAGAGGGGATTTACCTCCGCAACAATTTGGCGACTCCACTGGGGACTGAGCTTGTTGTTTGATTTGTAAACTATAGACGGAGCCTGAAGCACAGCCAGATAACCTTCGAAACGCTTTTGCTTTGCATTAGCGGAGTAGATCAACGCTGCTTCAGTCAATCTCCGGTTTGGTTTACGGACTGAAAAAATTGGAGTTTTGTCTTCTCTTTCCAGTCAATTTCTTTGTCTTGCTTGCTTGGTCAGCTCTTTGGGCTGGATTTTCCTGTTTGTGTGGCTTTGTTTTAGCCTTGTCATCACTTGTCTGTGTCTGAGATTGCTTGTTTTTTTTATTTTTTCCATAGTAAACTCGGCTGGCGCGCTTTTCAGTGTGACAGTCGCGCCCATTGGCGCATGTTGCCTGTGTATCACTCGCGCCATTGCGTTTCTTGCACTAATTTCAAGCTCACAGTCGCGCCAATCCTGTGAGCTATTAGGGTTTGTAGTGTTTCATGATTTCTGAGGCTGACTTGTGATTTTGATCTTGTTTTTTGGGCTGTTTGAGTGCACTGGAGCCTAGTTTGACTGGTTGTAACCTCCATCCTTTGGTTGTTTGCCTATTTCTTTCGATTTTGCATACGAGCCCTAGGGCATCTAGGTGCCTTTGTGAGTCGAGCCTTCCTTGGGAGTTTTTGGTTTTTCGTTCGTTTAGTTGACTTTGGGATTGCTTCCTTGCATTCATTTGACAGTTTTCTATCATCTTATTGCGCTTTTTGAGTGACTGATTTCGTTTTCATTCGAATTTTGCTTTGCTTCGTTCTGGGCCTAGATTACACGGCTCATTGGTGTCTTTGGGACTTTTCTTGGTTTTTGAGAGACTTTTGGTCGATTTGAGATCTGATTGTTCGTGCCATTTAGTGAAATTTGTTTGTTTTGCTCTCTTAATATCATTTCTTGAATTGCTTCTCATTTGTTTTCGGTTTGTTTAGTGCATCTAGCTATCAAACATTGAAAATAAAAAAAATCTCTTTTGCTTTTGGTTGATTAGTGCAAATTGAAATCTTTTCGATTTTACTAGTAATTAGTGAATTTGAAAGAAATTTTTTTAGTTTCATTAGTTGCATTAGAGATATTATTGATTGTCTTCTGATCATTTTGTTTGTGTAAAAATCTCTCAACTCTTCTGTAGCTAGCTTTCATCGAACGAAATGATATACTGTGGCATGTAGTTTTGCATTTAGGAGATTTTTGAGACAACACATTCGTTAGGGCCTGAAAACTGAAACGTAATTGAAGATCAACTTTAAAATCTACTCAATTTACACTCAAGGTTAAATATTGAAATTCAACGAAACATATTTAGAGGCCCAGGAAGTACCAGAGATGTTCCGTATCTTTAAACCTATAGCCTGTCAGTTTCGCCTGGCTTTAGGGGACATCACTAGCACGACCGTGCCTCCCCATACCGTCGTATACAAAGGACCTCATTGTGTTTCAACTTTATCCATAGGAAGACGAACGCCACCATACCCGTGACACACCTACATATCGGGGAGATTTTCCGCATGTACGGAAATTCCTTGGTTGATTTCTCTTTCATTATTGAAACCAAGGTGTATATTGTAGTTCACGGTTATTTGGTACACCCTTTTGCCTAGTATTCCTGAGCAGTCATTTGATCTTTTCTGACTCCCTAAATTTGAAAGGATCACCAAGCGCTTGTCCTTTCACGCTTGTGTCAAATCTGAAAGAGATAGAGTCACTTTTTTTACCGTTTCTCGACTCTTAACATGAAACGGTGAGCTTATTTTTCAAATGGTAATTAATCACCCACGATTACACGCCAATAGACTTCGCTTGTCGTACCGTTTGATCGGTGTCTTCACCTTTTTCAGCCCGTGTGTGTGTTTCTGATCTTTTTCTTCGTCGTTTCGCTTGCTGCTGGCGGAAACCCTGTTTCGCCCACTGGGGTAGTCCTTACACGGACGATTCATCAGAGGTGTCCCAAGCCTCTGCTGAACCACAGCAGCCCATTGTTTCCGAGTTTCCTGACGGGGGACCAGTTCTTTCTGAGCAACCCTTTGGAGGACCAGTTGAGTTCGACTGGCCCTTTTCGGACCGTGTGTCTGAATTGAGATTGGGAGCTAATTTCCTTTCTCTTACATCAGGTTCACATTTTATAGTTGTTGTTTTTCCTCCCAGGCCTCGTCGTCTATTGCGAGATCTAGTGGCAAGCTCAACCATGAGTGATTCTGGTGAGGAAATCCCAACGTCCGGTGAAGACTATCAGCTCTTCCCACGAAGATTGTTTTTCGGAGACAACTTAAATAAATTTTCATGTCAACGCGTCTGTGGCCCTCATTACCGGGGGCATGGGTGTCTCTTGGGTCGTCTGGTCAGCTGTTTCTGTGAGCAGCGCCCTCCTTCTGCCACCGCCCTTCACTTCCTGGGGTGTCCCCCCGTACACCCGTTACCAGCATCGTCCGACCCACCGTCCTGCCGCCTACACTCAAGGCCGCTGCACCGTCAGTATTATGCCGCCCTTAAGATGTTTATTTAGCGACCGCTATATCAGAGAACATTCGAGGAGTACCATGAACTCGTTAGCGTATTTAACCTCTTAGGTTGGACCATCCTCCCAAGATCCCAACCGCTCTTACTTTTCGCACTATGCATAGGATGGTACGCCCGTGTATGCTTTTCCAGGTCAGTATGATGAGCACGGGGACATTTTGCGTCTACCCGCTCCTGAGGCTTACCTCCATGCTCAAGGTTTACCTTATAACCAGGCTTATAACCCGCAAGGGCAACCTTTCCAAGGCCAACCTTTGGGCCCACCTAGCTATCCTCATGACCCACAGGGACAGCCCATGCAAGGCTATCCTGCAGGCTAGCAAGGGCCATCGTACGGTTCGCAAGGACAGTATTATAGCCCTTCCGGTCAACCTGTGCAGCCTCAGCCGGGGTACCAACCGGGACCGGTCTATGGTCCTGGGGGGCAAATCCAGCCTTCTCAACCTATGCAACCATAGTATCCTGTTGTTTCTAATGTTGCATATCAGCTGGGACCATCCTGTGGTTCTGCTCCAGGTCAAACCGGTTACCAGAAATCACCTGGCCCTATTCCTCCACCAGGCCAACCGCCACAGAATATAAATTCTGACAGCACCATTTGCCAACTGCCCATCTCAAGACAACTCGCTCCTTGCTGTACCAAAGTCACCTGCGAAACGCGCCGCCTGCTTATCCGGGCCAACCTGATTTTCACCAGTTACCTCTGCATGGCCTAACTACCTAGTAATAAAATTACCATTCCATTAACCAATACCGTTGTACCCATTCATTACATGTCGTAGCTAAATCAATAACGCGCTAGTTAATGTGTTCGCAGGGTTCCACCTATCAAGAACACCTATCCTCAGCACATTCCCCATGGTCAATCTCAACCGGACTATAACCAGCCCCAAGGTTTTATTATCCTCTCACCCGCCCCATCGAATAGCCAAACCAAACGTCACGACATCAATAATACACAACCAGTCCGACCGTTATCAAGCCCGTTAATACTCAAAGGTTACCGCACGACCACACCGTTAATACCCACAATTTCTATCGCCAGTTTAATTCCACGGGATGCAATCCCATGGGGGCAAGGATATTCGCAACCATTGTGGAGTACAGGTACCGGTCCTCATCCCAGGCCTGGCATGCCGGTTAATCCGTCATTTCCGTTCCTGGCCACCTTGGAGTTGCCAGATGTTTCAAAACTGACCAATGATCTGATTTTGCATAATCCATATTGGCCTCCGGTTCCTACCAATATACCAGGTGATTGCCCCAAGTTTGAGGGTAAAGCTGGAGAGGACCCCCAAGCGCATGTGTTGACATATCATCTTTGGTGTTCGTCTAACTCTTGGGTCGATGATTCAATTCGTCTGCGCCTCTTCTAGCGCACTTTGACTGGAGCTACTGCTAAGTGGTACATAGAGTTATCCCGTGGCATCTTTCAAGATTTCAATTCCTTAGCCATGGATTTTCTGACGCACTTTCAGTTACCTATTCGCTATGAAGCCGGGACGCACCTCCTGACTTTTTCTGAAGCAGGATAAAGCCACTCACATTCTGATCACATTCATGAGTGGCGGCGCCGTCATAGACTGATCAAGTTTCATATACCTGATCAGATACTAACTCGCTGGTTCACCACCTCCTTCGTGAATAAAATTGCTCAAGTTATTGCGATGGGAGCGTGTGTGACGGAGGAACAAGCCATTGCGCGTGCCCAATATCTGGATCTTGTATATTCTCAGTCCGTCACGCTTTATGATATCTTGCCTGATGCTCCATGGTCCGGAACCTCTAAGGCCCCACCTACCCCTACAGTGGATGGTTTCATTGGTTCCGTATCTCAGAATTCGAAGAAATCTTCGAATGGGAAGCAGAAGTCTAATTCTTCCAACAATACTCCTACTAATCCCGCCCCATCCGATTCTGGCAAAACCGCGGAGGTGAATGCCGTTCAGGCCAATCCTACGGAGAAAACCTCCAAAGGGAAAAAGAAGGGCAAAGGTAAATAAAAATCCGACGCCCCGAGGCCAGAATCCAAATCTCGTACTGAGGATGGTTCTCAACATAAACCGAAGTACCCCTGCCTCATTTGTGAAGGAGACCATTATACTAAGGATTTTCCGCGACGATCCAAAGTTATTCAACTTCTCAAAGGCTCCAAAGGGACTCCAGCAATTATAAAAGAGCCATTCCCGTCTCAGCAGACCCAGATGGTTGAACAACCGTCACCATCTGCACCATTTGGGTCCCAAGTTTTCATGATGAATGGTGCTGCACCTATCTCTGTCGCTACGCGTTCGAAGGATTACAATGAATCGCGGCAGGCACCTGGGAAGGTAGTGGCGGATGGACCAACTCCCCCACCTGTCTCCGGTTCATTGGAAATCGAGAAGTCTACTCCTGAACCCGTTGTGAAGCCACCTTCTAAAGGTGTTCTTCGAAGATCTTCTTATAATCCGAATGCTCGTGCCGCTCAAAACTACAGTATTGTTGAGGATTTGGCACAGGCGCCTTCTACTATGTCTACATTAGAAGTTCTTCAAAGTTGTCCTTCGCAACGGAAGGCTTTACTGTCTACAATCGGTGGCATTGATCCCGCCGATTCGAGTCTTCTCACCTTCGATTTAGAGAATTTCACTCCCCGACTTCCACATCAGATCGCTCTTGTTATTCAAGTCGGGATTAATGGTCTTAACATTCATAGGGCCGTCGTGGATGAAGGTGCCTCTACCTGTGTTATTTCGTCCGCTTGCTGGAAGGCCATTAGCTCTCCAGCCATATCGTCATCTCCCAATTCCCTAGAGGCATTCGATGGTCGGGAATCTAAACCCCTGGGTGTTCTCGAGAGTTTAGTGATCACTTTACAGGGGAAGACTATCAACGTAGAAGTAGAGGTGGTTGACGCCAGGCTCAACTACAATATGCTTCTTGGCTGCAGCTGGACTCATGCCATGCTCTGCGTTCCATCCACTGTTTTTCGACTTCTTAAGTTCCCTCACGAGGGAAAAATCGTCACGGTGGATCAGTTGTCCTTCTTCACCTCCACCTCCAAGAACAACGTTCCATACATGGATCAGATTCCAAATCCCCCTGACAGTGTAGGACCTGGTCTCTTCAAAGACCCCATCCTCATGGGTATTTTTCCCACACCACCACCGCACACCGCTCAAGTTAACATGATTTCCAGGTCTGATGACCCCTGACTTATCCCTACGCCTGAGCAGGTGTTTGAGTTTGGAGAATCAATGCCCTTGACTCCAGTAGAGATTAGCTACTGCGAAATTGTTGCTGCATCTGATCCTCCACCTCCTCAGCATGCTCCTTTGAGCATGGCTCTAGACGTCTACTCTCAATCCCCCTGGCTTGGTCAGGCCGATTCACCTGATCCTCTCAAAGAGACTTTTTCTTCTGATGAAGTCATCATTGAAACTATGTCTCTCGAGGAGCTGCCTTGGGGCGATGGACATCATCGCTCCTCTTTCATGCCTAGCTTGGGGGAAATGATAGATTGTCTAGAGCGTTATGCATCTTAGGTTCCTACTCCTCCTCTCCAAATGCCCATCTTGACGCACAAGGTTTTTTCGGAGGGAAACCTGAGTAACATCACTCAAACCATCCCGATCAACATCTCCGTTAAACCAGGGATCGTTGAGAATATACACGTGGGAGTGACGTGTTATCCTGATGAGATTCAAGTCTCTACTAATCTTTTTAAAGAATTCAGAGATGTGTTCGCCTAGTCCTACGAGGAAATGCTGGGGATTGATCCCAGGTATCGTAGTACATGAGATTCCAACCTACCCTGGTGCGAAGCCCGTGCACCAATGCTTACGCCCCATGCATCCTCGGAAAGCCGTTGCAATCAAGGCAGAAGTTGGAAAAATTCTGAACGTGGGCTTTATTTATCCCATCCCCCTCACAGAATGGGTTTCCAACATTGTCCCTGTTGATAAAAAGCAAGGTACTATTAGGGTCTGTGTTGATTACCGTGATATTAATCGCGCCTGTCCGAAAGATAACTATCCCACTCCGTTCATAGACCAGATTATTGACGAATGTGCCGGAAGTGAGATTTATTCCTTGATGGACAGTTTCTCGGTGTATAATCAGATCAATATTGCGCCTGAGGATCAACACAAGACTACATTCATCTGTCCGTGGGGTACTTTCGCGTATAAAAGGCTCCCGTTCGGGTTGAAGAACGCTGGAGCCACTTTTCAGCGTGTGATGTCTTACGCTTTCCATGACATTCGCCACATCATTCAGCCTTATCTGGACGACTTGCGAGCTCACTCAGCTAGGCGAGAGGATCACCCTGAACACCTCCGCCAGATCTTCCTTCACTGTAGGCGCTACAATATTAGGCTTAATCCTCATAAATGTGTCTTCTGCGTGGATTCTGGACGTCTTTTGGAATTTATAGTCTCCAAAGACGGAATTCGCCTTGACCCTTTAAAGGTCGAGGCTATCATCAACCTCCCATCACCCTCCTCGTTATATCAGTTGTAGAGTCTGCAGGGAAAAGCGAAATTCCTCCGACGCTTTATCCCGAACTACGCCGAGGTGGCCAAAGGATTCACGCACCTATTAAAGTAGAATTTTCCCTTCCATTGGGATGAAATTGCTCAACAATCCTTTGAGAAGCTGAAGACGTTACTCGTTAATGCTCCTTTGCTTCGTCCTCCCGACTATCGTTGTGATTTCACTTTGTATCTCGCTGCCGCGTTTAGCACCATAGCTATGGTTCTGGTGTAGGATGATGATGATGGTAATGAACATGTTGTTTATTATCTATCACGAAACCTTCTTGATACAGAAACGCGTTATGCTCATGTCGAGAAGTTGGCGTTAGCAGCAGTACATGCTATGCAGCGTTTTCGCCATTACATCCTGTTGCATACGATAACAGTGGTTTCGGATTGCAACCCCATGACATATATTCTCTCTAGAAAATTACTGGGGGGAAAATACTCCAAATGGATCATTATCCTGCAGGAGTTTGACTTAGAGTTCACCACTGCTAAGTCAACCAAATCACTTGTTTTCGCGGATATTATATGCTCGCTCCCGACAGACTCCACTCCTTCACACTCCAAGGATCATATCCCGGACGAAACTCTTTTCCTCATCAGTACTCGCGACCCTTGGTATGGCGACATAATTGTGTATCTTCAGACCTCCACATTTCGGTCTGAGTTGACTAAAGATGCCCGACGTCGAATTCGGCATTAGTCCCAACCCTACCGCATCATAGGAGATACTTTATACCGTGTAGGAGTAGATTCGGTGCTCCGTCAGTGCCTAACCTTGGAAGAGGCTGAAAGGGTCCTAAATGACTACCACAGTGGTGCCTGTGGTGGACATATGTCCGGATATGCTACTGCCCAGAAAATTCTGCGAGCAGGTTACTTCTGGCCGTCAATATTCAAAGACTGTATCGTTGCAGTCCGTAAATGTCACGCGTGCCAGGTATTTCAGTGCAAGATGCGCGCGCCGCCTCTCCCTTTGCATCCTGTTATTACTGTCGGCCCTTTTGCGAAATGGGGCATGGATTTTATGACGTGTAACCCTCACTCGGCCGTGGGGCATGCGTATATCATTGTCGCTGTCGACTACTTCACCAAGTGGGCCGAAGAGATGCCTACACTAGCTGCCGGCGGTAAGACATCTGCCCAATTCATATTCAACCATATCATTGCACGTTTCGAGGTCCCGCAAGCCATCGTTACTGACCACGGTACTCATTTATGAGATTATATGATGGCCGAGCTGACTTCAAAGTTGGGCTTATGCCACGATAGCTCAACGCCATATTACCCTCAGGCAAATGGCCAGGTTGAAGCAGTGAACAAGGTTCTGGTCACTATGCTTCAACAAACAGTTGGTATCCACAAATCCAATTGGCACCTCCAACTGTTCTCAGCTCTATGGGCATACCGAATGTCTGCAAAGAGTGCAACTGGATTCACACCATTTCAATTGGTTTATGGTCTAGAAGCAACTCTTCCTGTTGAATGCAAGATTCCTTCGTTGAAATTAGCTGTGGAACTTCTACCCGACACTTCTGCTGAGGAAGAGCGTCTTTTGTATCTAGAACGGTTAGATGAAAACCGCCATTTAGTTGCTTTAGTGATTGAAGCACAAAAGAAACCGGTCAAAGCTCACTTCGATCAATCGGTTTCTCCTCTTTCCTTTGTCGAAGGGGACCTCGTCCTCCTGTACGATCAAGCACATGACAAGCTTGGGGCTGGCAAGTTCCAACCTATGTGGCATGGGCCCTACATAGTAAAATGCGTTTTGAAGAATGGGGCTTATGAGCTTATAGATTATGAAGGAGTTCTGCTGGCGCAACCCAGGAATGGGCTGTACTTGAAAAAATACTACACTTAAAGTTATTTTTGGTGTGGTGTGTGTACATAAGTGTGTGTTTTTCATTTGTGTGCATGTATGGTGTGGTGTGCGATGTAAACATCTTTCTGCTGATCGGGTCTTCTTGATTGTGCAGATGTCCATTCGTCCGTTTGTTGGTTTCACGGAATGTGCCTCCCGCAGTACCAGGAACCTGTCTTCGGCGGACTGGGTAATCTATGATCCTGCTGGTGAGTTGGTCAACCTGCAAGGTGTGTGTCTGGGACGTACTACAAATAACATCGTGGAATATAGAGCTGTATTAGAATTATTAACCGAGGCTGTAAACCTTGGTATCTGTGAATTTCTTGTGTATCTAGACTTACAACTTGTAGTATTACAACTTAACAGTCATTATTCGGTCAGAAACCCATCGATTTTACGTCTGTATCTGCATATTCGTTTACTGGAAAGAAAATTTGACTATATTACATATCAACATATACCCAGACATATGAATACATTAACGAATGCAGTATCTAATTTGGTGTTAGATAGACATTTGCGCAATTTGTAAATAATCATCACATGTAAAAGGAAAACCCATCCAGAAATAGATATGTATATATATAGATATCGAAATTTTTACATAGTGTGCGTCGCATAGAATCAAAAAATATATATGTTCGTGTTAATACATCCGGAGACGACATGTCTCTCAAAAAATATGCATGATCAAAACGCCTAAGAGTATAATCCACATGGTGCTCATGATAGCAGGTGACTGCATGCACTAAGCGTCTCAGAAGTCGGTGGAGGCGACTAGGCACTCCCACTGTATGTCTTTGGTATGCCATCGGTACATCCGCCAACCGTGCGTAGTCTGGGATCCCTCGGGCAATGCCCTCGAGATTCTGGATTAACTCCCCCCCCCTCTGCACCCTCTGCTTGAGGATCAGGGGCGGGAAGAGTCCTCCGCACGATAGGAGACATACCGGCTGGTCTCTCTCGGCCCATGTCTGCATACATATAAAATGTGTCAGGATGGATATGTATTAAAAAAAAAATTATAAAACATAAAAATCAAAAAGAGATGAGGTCATACCCAACTCCTCGTCCCAATCATCTCCTTCCGGCAGTGGGAGATTTGGGTCTCCAGTGAAATTGGTTCCTGCATATGGCCAGTCTTCCACTACGATCAACTGACACCGCAGCCACCCAAAAACTCCGGCCTCCAGGACATCTGTTGGCCTCCTCCGGCTCTGGGCATCAGTGCTGCCCAGCGAGCCATTCTTGGCTCTCGTGGAATCGGCTCAGCTACTATGGCTCCTTGGCCCTGGAAGATTGGTAATAATTGCAGAATGAATGATACCAGGATGGAACCGTAGCCGAACTATTTTAGTTTGGCCTGCTTGCACTTCGTGAGTTGTCTCTTCATGTTGATAGTCACTGCTGTGGCCCAGTAAAACAATAGGGGAGTCATACACTCTGAGGCTAGCAAAAGTTGGGCCTTTGTGGCCTCGTGCAGTGCCTGTGAACCCGCATCCCGCATGATGGTATGTAGCACCACTCTCAGTGCCAGATCGGGAATGGTGTGGATGTCCACCTTTCCACTTCCTGATCCCAGTTGTGCCCCGCGGCACACTCGTGCCATCACTTGCTCCATTTTGTCACCAGACGGTCTACTCCCTATCAATATGGGTACCGAACCTCTGTGCGATAGTCCGGTTATGAAATACACGTTAGCAACCTCCAGTTCTAACACTTGATCTCGCAACTTGAATACTTGTTCATCTGCATCCCACATATTGATCAAGTACTGTAGAAGCTCAGGATGAGCTCGTAAACAAGGTGTCAGGAAGAAATTTTTTAGCCCACAGTTCCTGAGGGCATTCATGCAAGTTTCATTTTCTATGGCTTGTTGATCCTCCTCACCGTGCTCTCTCTCTTTCCACTCAATCACCATTTTGCTCGGTTTCCTGCATCAACATGGTCACAAACCCTTAATTAGATCTCTGATGAGCTTCAAGTTTCATCCAAATTGATTAAAATCTCGAATTTTTAGGTGGAAATTTAGGTTCCAATGCTGGCGCGGCTATTTCCAGAACAGTTGCGCCAGTCGGCGCGAGCACTTTGCATATAAAAGCCCATTGGCGCGGATCCGTGCCCGATACCCGCGCCAATGAGCGGAGCCCTAAAAATTTAAAAATTTTCCACAGAAGTCTAATGCATGATGGAAAACTATTAAAAAATGGATTGAAATGGAGTACAAGGAAGCGCCTCTTACCTGGAACTGACGGAACTCTGAATAGTAGCCCGATCGGTCGCAATTGCTGTCGAAAGTTCGCACACAAAATGGACCACTGCTGCTCTTCGGTGAGGTAAAAGTAAAAAGTAATTTTATTTTTACCATTTGACATATTTATAACTTTTTGAATTCAAAATAGGTCTTGAAAGTTTTTTTTCTGAATATTTTAATATATTTTGTCGAAAATGGGTTTTACACTTGCCTTTTTGTGTAGCAACAGGTCTTTCACGCAACTTAGACGACGAAACGAGTTGTATTTTATACTTTTTTCGGACTCGGTAAATACACGAAAAAGTCACTCTGGAGTCATCTTTCAGCTCTTTTCTAACTCTCTAAACATGAAAAGATTGCCGAGGCCCTTGTCGTTTTGATCTTGTTAAAGTGGACACGAAATGACATCTACCCAGTATACGTTTACCCCTTTTTCGGGCTGGGATGGATTATTTACGAAAAAGGAATACCCTAGCCTATCATGACTAGGAGGTTTTCTCGGATATTGTTTTCTACCTTTTCGGGTCCGAGGAACTATCTACTAAAAGGGACCGCTGGAGTTTACTTTTCTGCTGTCTTTTCAAACTCTCTAAATATGAAAAGGCGCTGAGTTCTTCCTTTGTCAGACTCGTTAAACCTTGATGACATTGGATTCAGTCGAAATGACGTTCTCCGAGTTTCTCCTTCCTAGGGCTCGTTAAATTTACTAGGATGGATTCGCCCGAAGGGTAGACTTATATTACAAGCATTTGCTATCCCCTTCAAGCTTTCGTTATCAAATAATTGGGGTACTTGCCGTAAATGGTGGGGGAAATGGGAACCGTATCATTGTCGTGTCGGTGCGTATGTCGCTTCTCGAACATGGCACTTGTCTGCATTCGTGTAAGGTTGGGGACATCTCATCTCGTTCTTCACTTGCCTCTGTGGGTTTGGATAATCCCTTTTGACCTCTCATCTGCTCATTGCCTCGTCACCATGACCTCTAATCCGTTGATGTCAAATACTGCCAAGTCCACTGTCGTGTCGTTTACATGTTCAAGAGAAGTTGACCTCTGCAAGTGTCAACCTTCCTCTGATTCTCATATGATCCTGATTCACAAAAACATCATGTTTCTCTATCTCGTGTCGATGATGTGGGAAACACTATGGTCCACCTTCGATCAAGGTCACTTCCTGTCGACTTCATATCATTATCCGGGAAGCTGATCTAGAGACCCCCTTATGGTACCTTGGAGCCTGCATGCCTCAATGGCAGGTTTGTCACATTCGACGTGAGGTTTTCATCATTGGCCTCCGATCAAGTGATTCTACGGGTGTTCGACACCAGCTCATTGATTCGCACGCCGTAGACTGTACCTATAGTACCTTGAGAGCCATTGTCATTATTGGTGGTTCCTCTCACGTCAGTTAACAGCTTTCATCATTGGCTGGTAATCAGGCGATTTTCTTGCATGTTCAACTTTAGCTCACGCATTCGCATGCTTGAACTTGTACTTTTTTTGGGTCGAGATGGAGCACAAGACCTTGGATTGTGTCTGTTGTAATCTAGGATGTGATATTGTGGATTATTATGATTATTTACATGACTCACTGATTGGATGGCTACGACCATACCTGAGTCTATTTATCAATCCTCACTGGATGGCTGCATCCATGCCTTGGATCTAGATTACAGTATACTCTGTTATGGATGGATGCGCCCATACCACGTATATATATCATGTATCTGAGACATCAGCTGTACTGGCCCGTTGGTGTTTTCCGATGGCAAAGAGCTTTTTAGCTTTATGGGGCTTGTGCTACTTCACCCCTCTCTCTCCTTCGGGCCTCATGCTTTAGGGGGCATATGTTACACAACAATTTGTCACCGTCCCTACAATCCCCATACCGCACATTGGAGGGCCCATTCCATGACCTGTGAGCAGAGACAAGACTTGAAAATACTTTCATTGCATCCCTCTGAAGATGAGCTTTCATTGCCCTGGAGACATCTCCCTGCAAAAAACCCTAAAAATAGCTCTTTTCCATTGGTGCGGTTCCATAGTTCAGCCCTCGCACCAAGGGGGCAAATCCTCCAAAGAGAGCGTGCCAATTGGCGCTCTGTCATAGAGCCGCACCTGTTCCAACCATATTAAGAGGTGTTTAAAAAAAAAAAAAGGTGGAAGTTTCATCCTAACAAATTCCTGGACTGATATCTATCTTGAGTTGGGTGGTTTGGCTATGGATTTCCATAGAGAGGAAGTGGTTTTCCACCTCTCATGGAAGCTTCCTTGATGATAGGGCCAATCCCATAATTATAGGGATCCCAACTTCTCTTCCTCCTTCTATAAAAGCTTGCACATTTCCCTTGCAAGCTAGTTCCATCTCCAAGTCTTTATGAGCTATGTTTTGTTTCTCATCTCTTGCTCAACAAATCCAAACTGACATTATCACAATGTATCCTTGATAATATAGAGTTTCTGTCCATCTTTACAGCTTTTAGGAGACATGTTGTGCTGACGACCCATCAAAGGAGAATGTTGCGTCGAAGCTTTGGTTGTATTCTTCTTTCGACTCATTAATGTTAAGCAACTATTTGTTATGGTTCCACTCTTGTTCTTGATTATGTTCATGAGTTATGTCCTCTTCGACTGCCATATAGTTGTATGTAATGGATTTTATGCTTGAGTTTGTGTTGTTTCTTGCATGTGCAGGTGTCCGGTCACGGAGATCGTGTGGATTGTGATCTACCAAGGCAAAGGAACGGGAGCACCACCTCTTCTACAAATGACAGCATTGGATTCCAGGTAAGCCTTCCTCGCAAGTCGGTTTATTTACAATTAGGAACCTGCACTGTAGCGTGTTTGATTGTTGCTAGACCCGATCTGGGCTAGTAGGGATCGCCTCTGTCCGCAGAGGGGATTTACCTCCTCAACACCAAGTCTCATCACATCATAAATCTCTCCAGCAGTAGCTCCATAAATCAAACTCTCAATTGAAAAATCTCCAGCATTTCTCTACTCAAATTCTTCCTCTTCAAACACTTAGATTTGTGTTCAATTTATAGATGAACTGTAGGTTTTTTTGAAATTAATAGCTTTCCAAAAATAGGCGAGACATGTTTCCAGTCATGTAGATGTAAAATGGACACTTGGATCCGAAGCTTGACACATGTGAACTCTTCTAGAAGGCACTGGCCACTTGGAGTTTCTAGAACAATGAGAATTTCGCTCCCAATGTGACCAATGCACCTTTGAATTTCAGGAAGTGCTTTGTAGAGTAGCCTTGCATGGGGCTACTTGAATATGCAATGCACTTAGGCCCCTTAGAGCCTACGTTCATGAGCTCTCATATGTTATAAAGTAAGCTTCAAACCATGGAAACCTTTGCTTGATGAAAGTCTTGTTTGATTTGTCCTGTTGCTTGTCTTAGGGCATGTAGCAAATGAGATGATAGGGAATGATAGACCCTTGATCATCAGTCCTGGAGATGATGCCCAATTAACCAGGTCATTGGGAATGGCGCCCAAATTGACCTATAACAATTGCCCCCTAAAGCATGAGATCCAAATAATAAGAACATTTGATTGAGATGCTTTACACTGTGATGAGTCTGGAAAAAAAGCGAAATGGTCACCTGCATCAATATTACAATACATTACATCATGATATATCCTTTATTGATTATAATTGCTGAGGTTAGGCATTCCCATAGTCAACACATAAACAATCTAATAACATGTACATAATTCAGAAAGTCGTCTACATTAGAATGTTGCCTAGATGCAGACATGCCTACAGATATAGGCCCATGTTCGAATGACAATCTATATGTAAGGTCACCGTACAGATGATGTGTACACAAATCCTAAAGTCGCAGCTTGGATGGTTGAAACTAGATCCAGGGGCTTCTTATCTCGTTCACTCAATCATTCAGATACAAGTCTAGCCATGCGAATATATGTTTTGTAGTCAAACATGGAAAGACATCATTTGATTACCAGCCAATAATGTGAGCTGTTAAAAAACGCGAGAGAACCACCATTAATGTCAATGGCCCTCAAGGTACTGTAGTACATTTCATAAGGTGTGAATAGATGATTTGATGTTGAACGGAAAAAAAAATATTTCGGTCAAAAGTCCAGAAACGAGGATCTTGTCGATGCTGTAACAAGCCTCATGGTAATGGAATCTGATGTTTCTAAGTGAACTTCCTGGATATTGATTTGCTGTAGATAGGAAGTCACCTTGCTGTAAAACAGGAGTTACTGATTTCAGAGACAAGGGTATGACTTGATATATCAATTTTCAGGGATGACGGTCATAAAAATGAAGGTTTACGAGTATTGCAGAAGGATGAGTTCTTAATCACTGGATGACTTCTCTTGAACATATCGGTGACACTGTGATGAGTTGGTAGCATTGACCCAAAACCGAAGTGAAGGTATGATGAACCATAGGTGTGAATGAACCGTCAAGATGATTACCCAACCCAAATAGTCACAGAAATGGAGTGAAAGAAGTGTCATGTTCAAGAGCGACTTGCTACCAAAAAGAAACTTTGCTCATTTTTCCCAAATTTTCCCTAGTCATTTGTCGACCAGTACCTCTTTATTTTTTAACAAGCTTGAGGAGGATAACATTTTCTTGATCTAAACCCTTCGGAAAAATAAAGTATTGATATTTAATAATTTAACGAGTCTAGCGATGAATTGAACTCGATTCTTGCCATGATCGACAGGCCCATCACTATTTTATGTTTTAACGAGCTTAACGACAGTGATAGCCCAGTCCTTTTTCATATTTAGAGAGTCTGAAAAATAGGATGAAAGATAACTCCAAAATTACTTTTTAGTAAATTTGTCTCTTAGATCTGAAAAAGTGTAAAATAATATCTAAAAGAACCTATTTGGTCATGTTTAACCAAGGTATTCCTTTTTTGTAAATAATCCATCTCAGTTTGGAAAAAGGGTTAAACTTATACTGAGTAGATATCAATTCATTTACTTTAACGAGCTCAAAATGACAAGTGCTCGGTAATATTTTCACATTATCGGAGTCTGAAAAGAGCTGAAAGAAGACTCCAGGGGTTCCTTTTTCGTTGTTATCGAAGCTTGAAAAAGAGATAAAAGTGCGCTTCAAATCCTTTTTCATTTTTATCAAAGCTCAAAAAATAAGGAGAAAAAGTATGCTTTGTGGTCAAATCATTCTTTGAAATAAATCTGCACGACTAATTTGTTCATCAGTTGTATTTCTTGTTTAGAACAACATCAAATGGATTAAAAATACCCGTTTCATGATAAAAAAACATAATAAAACCATAGTAATAGCAATAAATTTAACTTGAAAATAATTAAATGACTATTTAAAAGTAGTTTCACTATTCATTTTCACCATTCCATAGTTACCATTTGTATTTTGGAGCTCTAAACCTCATTTTGCTCCTGAACTTTAGTGGTCGATTGCGTGCAATTGGTAAGAATGTTTTGAATGCCCCCTGCAAGAGCACATGTCGAATTCCCCCTGCAAGAGTAGGTGCCCCCTAAGCTTCATTTCATTCATCTAAGTATATTACTGGTTACTACTAGTTGGATGGAATGAAGGTTCATGATATGGGAGGATTTGTTTCATTTTTTAACGAGCTTGACACAGGAAAAGAACTATGCTCATGACCTGTTTCATTTTTTAACGAGGTTGACACAAGAAAAAAGAACTATCCTCAACACATGTTTCATTTTTTAACGAGGTTGACACAGTAAAAGGAACTATCCTCATGGGAACCTGTTTCATTTATCAAGGTTGACACAGGAAAAGAAATATCCTTAACACCTGTTTCATTTTTTAATGAGGTTGACACAGGAAAAGAACCATCCTCATGGGAACCTGTTTCATTTATCGAGGTTGACACAGGAAAAGAACTATCCTCAATACCTGTTTCATTTTTTAATGAGGTTGACATAGGAAAAGAACCATCCTCATCACTCTGTTTCATTTTTTAACGAGGTTGACAAAGAAAATGAACCATCCTCATTGTGCAGTTGGAGTAGCGAGTGTGTGCTAGAAAAGACATAGTTTAACATAATCATCATTTAAGGAGTTTGATGAGAACCATAAATGATAAGTTATAACATGCGTTGACGGGTCTTCTCTAAGGTTTCCATTGAATTTTGGAATTTCCAAGGGTAATTTCTGTGGTATCACCGACCACCAAGGAGAATAACCGATGGGATCATCTTGATATTGCACTAAAGATATGAATAAAGGATCAAGCCATTCAATACTCATAAGGGAGGAACCGGATAGGATTCCAAATGATGACATGGGTGAAGTCAATGGAAAAAACATCGAAGATGAAGCAAAAATAGATGTTCTCGCAACTGAAATAGAGAGTTCAGTCTGGGATGTTATCTCAGCCATGGTAAAATGACCCAGTGTATACCCTATAGAATCTATGGGAACTGAAAGTGAAACAGGATTAAAAAAGAAGAAGAGGAAGGTGATTGAGGAAAAGACTCGTACAGGTAAAGATCCTACTGAAAATGAGTTGGAGTTAAAGGTGTCTCATCTTGTGATATTTCTTCAATCAAAATTAAACCAGGAGGAAGAACTTCACTGTCAGGCCCAAAATATATTTCAGACGGTTGACTATGTGATATGGGAGTTTCAATATCTATAAAACTTTGTGGGATGACCAAGGTAGGAAAAAATTCCGGTTGCTCAACTTCGAGATCAAGATTTTCTCCATTTAGGGAATATAGCAATAGAAATATAAGGGGATGATAGACCCTATTTAATTGGTCCTGGGGATGATGTCCAATTTGACCAATAACAGTTGCCCCATAAAGCACAATGGGATCCGGATCAACTTCCAGTTGAACAACGTTGGGTTCAGGAGGAATGGTCTCAATGATTGAATGAATCGTGACCACGGGTAGCTATGAAGACTCTGTTTTGACAACAGTAAATGAACCAGGTTGTGTGGAAAAAATTTGAGCTAAATCTGGGTTAAAAGATGATGTTTCACCAAAGGTACGAATTGTACTTGATTCAGCAGATCGTGATCACCTTCGCCTACCAGAAGTAACTTCCGGTGGTAAAGGTGGTTTTAAAGCTAATATACACGAATGGCGGGGGATAGGATTGTGTTCTTCCATTATTATTGATTTATTTTATCCAAAAAAAGAAAGAAAGAGGGTAATGCTAGGCAAGAGGGTTTACCAAGAAACTGTGAATTGCAGAATACCCCCTGGCGAACTAAGAAGTACGAGCAGGTAATCTCCCCGAATGCTATGTTCGGTGTATCAAAATTTCAAGGTGGCCGACTCGGTTCACTATGGATGGATAGCACCTAAAATTTGTCATCCCAAATATACCCGAAGGTACGTGGAGGCCCAAGTCCATATTAGTGCTGTCTAATGCGAAACCGCATAGTGAGAGCACCCCTTTATACTTATCGTACTGTAACACCGCCCGATATACCCAAAATTACGTGGACGAGCTACGATATACTTACGTACGTGGAGTGAGGTATCACACTCGGAATGTATCGCAGACAAGTTAACGATAACTACTATGTTTTACGACGTCGGAACATGTCTCTAGCCTAGACCTTCTAAATGTTATCATTAATGTTCCAAAGCGTTGTTAAGTAAATTGAGAATTATTTTATGTTGATCTTGCTTAACAATTTGCCTTTTAGGTTCATCGTGATTATGTGTATGCAATTCCTAAAATGAAAGCTAAGAATGATAAAAAACTTTCACTTTCAGCTTTTTCATTAAAGAACCTAGCTACTAAGGGAAGAAAGCAAATAATTTGAGAGCAAACAAATCAATGAGAAAAACAAAATCAATGAACCTCAAACTAAATGCAAATTTCCTAATGTTCCTTTTGCAAAACACACACAATCCTACATGAAATGCAAGTTTTTCTTTTCAGTTTCCTTAATGTTATGAATGCAGAAAAGAAACTAGGTGCACTAGATCAACAATTAAAATGCTTTTTACTTTCGAGAAACGAAGAATACAAACGACAATTTCTCTTTTGAAGGAAAAATGAGGATTTAAAGAACAATTTCTCCTATCAAGGAAATGAAGATTTTATGACAGTTTCCTATTTCGAAAGCAAATGATTCTTAATGTGACCATAAAAAGACTTTGAAATCAACTTGTCAATGATAAAGAAAAACTTTTTTAAAACATCATTGAAAAAATTTTCAGTCAAAAGAGAAGAAATATATAGAGACAATGGTCAATTGAGCATCAAAATTTTCAGAACACAGCAGCAAACAAAACTAAAGCAAGTTGCTAAGTCAGATTCAAGGGAATTTTGTCACTTTCAGGAGCCAACGTAGTCTCCAAGGGGAGACAGTGCTCTGCAATGCAGGCTTGGATGGGAGACAGTGCTCTGCAAGCCACTGTGTCCTGTCTAAGGGTGCGTTGGGCGCAGTAGACAAGGAAAAATACTACTTTTTGACTCACTGTCTTTGAAAATTAAGCTTTGAAAAAGTATAATATTTATGTGAAAGAACTACTGGGTGGATTTATAAATCAAATTAGAGACTAAAACACCCATAACTGAGAGAAATTATCCCCAGCAGAGTCGCCAGTTTGTTGGGCTAGAATTGTAATCTACAGATAAATTACGCTTCCCTAGACAGGTGCTAGTCTAACAACAGGTGAAAGACTATACTACCATTTCTCCTAACTTAGAATAGATACACAGAGAGGATTGGAGGCTCACTTGTTCAGTTTCTTCCAAATGGCTCCTTCTGTCACTTCCACTCCAGCTTCAAATTCAAGCGGTTTGTTGGCTGAATGCTTCCTGCAAGAAAGAACACTGAAACAATAGAAGATGCAATAATATAGATATCTATTCAAGCTAGTTAGCTAAATCAGTAAAGTATAAACTACATTCATCAACCAAGATCTTACAATATGGAAAATCAAAGTTAACAGAGATGCATGTAGGGAAAAATAAGAAGTACTCTTTATTGATGATAGAAGGAGAGGTTACAACCTAGTGATTGATTTGAAGTGACCTTCCAACAGAGTTCCCAAGTCTCATCACAGCATAAATCTCTCCAGCAGTAGCTCCAAAAATCAAACTCTCAATTGAAAATGCTCCATCATTTCTCTACTCAAATTCATCCTCTTCAAACACTTAGATTTGTGTTCAATTTATAGATGAATTGTAGGTTGTTTTGCAATCAATAGCTTTCCAAAAATAGGGAAGACATGTTTCCAATCATGTAGATGTCAAATGGACACTTGGATTCGAAGCTTGACAGATGTGAACTCTTCTAGAAGGCACTAGCCAAGTGGAGATTCCGCAAAAATGAGAATTTCGCTCCCAATGTGACCAACGCACCTTTGAATGTCGGGAAGTGCTTTGCAGAGCAGCCTTGCATGGGGCTACCTACATATGCAACGCACTTAGGCCCCTTAGATCATGCGTTGGTGAGCTCTCATATGTTATACAATAAGCTTAAAACCATGGAAACCTTTGCTTGATGAAAGTCCTGTTTGATTTGTCCTGTTTCTTGTCTTAGGGCATGTAGCAACTGAGATGATAGGGAATGATAGATCCTTGATCATCGGTCCTAGAGATGACGCCCAGTTAACCAGGTCATTGGGAATGGCACCCAAATTGACCTATAACAGTTGGCCTGATGCCAATATCTGAAAATGAGCTCAATTCCCTCCAATACTATCCTCCCAATGAAGTGGAAACCTCCTCCACTGAAAAGGAGCACTGAAATGGCCTAGATTTGAAAGATCTAGTCTCTGCTTGCTGCAGCTTGCAAAAAAAACCAAACCCTCAATAGGATCTACGTTGTAGTTGAAAGAAGAAGCTTGGCCCTAAGAAAAATAGTGGACAATGCAATACAAAATCTCCTAAGAGCTACTCAATGGGAAGAGGTGAGATTCTTGATCAGGAACACCCAATGCTAAACAACATTCAATCTCAGCTAAACATCAAGAGAAAGATATATGTATAAACAGACCATATATTTAGAAAATATCGTATACATCAACAACCTTCTAATGCTGCCATCCTCTTCCTTTTTATAAGTTAAGAGCTTGCAAACCCTAAACCACATCCAATGATAACACTCCTTTCACACAAAGCATCTCCATCTAAAACTACGCTGTACCTCACTAATGGCAATTCCTCCATGACAACGCTGTATATTTGGTCAACATTGACCCAATCAAAGTGATCCAACCCATTTCACACCAAGGGTGATTTACTTAAGCTGCCAAGATTTGTCTCTTTCACATTTGGAATTGATTTATTCACGATTAAGGAGAAATATGGACCTCCTTTGCTCTCTTATTATTTAAATAAAGTAATAAAACAAAATTGAATATTCCAATTAGCTTATGAATAATTTAGGAATATTATAATCCTCCCCTCCCAAGTGTTGCTTGTCCCCAAGCAACTGTAAGGAAATAACTGAAAATGTGGGGAACCTTTATTCCCATATGGAGCTCCAATCTCCAAGATATCATTCATACAAAATGAATCACCCTCCAGATTGGTAATTCATAGCAAGACTCCTCCCATGTGAGAGGCTCCTCCCAAATATATAAGTCAATCATATGGCTCCCTTCATAAGGCAGAAAGTGATGTAATGTAGCAGCCGTATAATGTCCCATGCTCCCCTTGAATCATGAATAAATGTGGGAAGTTTCATTCCAAATGGACACATCCAACCAATGTGTCATCCCTCCCATCATGTCCTCAACAATAATAAGAACATCATCAACATATGGGATCAAAACAAGTGATACATAAAAAATAAAATGCAATGATGGAGGTGGATCATCGTCCCACATGTGGAACCAACGTAATAAATCTCCTGAATACCTCAGATAATGATGCGGTAAGTGGTTTCCCCACCACTTTCTTGCTGCCCAAGTCATCTCACCATGGCTGAAAGTATGATATATATTTGGTTCTTTTGGAATGCACCCACAATGTTACAGAATCTCCCTTTGATCTGCAAGGGAGTGGCCATGTTCACAAATTTTTGTGGCCCAAAGTTGGCCATGTAGTTTATATGGTATAGTACTCCTTCTTGGAGCTATGGCTTGCATTTACATGGTGAAAGAATGCAAATAATAATGAAATGAAACATTAGTTACACAAGCATATTCTTCACCAAAATTTCTCTTCATACAAATGGAGTGGTGCATAGATCTATCTCCTCTCATTCCAAAAGAGGAAAGAGGTGGTTGAATTAATTCCTTCATAGAGTTATGTTTCTCTCCCAACTCCACATGGTTCATGCATCTTTGAAAATTCTGATATAGTTCCTCTTCAAAGCCCTTACAAGTGTAGCTTCTCATGATAATGTTGTAGAATTTCATGGAATATGTGTGGCTGAAAAAGAAATCTTCATAGGCACTTTGTAGCTACTTCTCCTTGAGCTTGGAGGCTCTAGATAAGAAGATCCTACCATGACAATAAATGACTTCATATTGGACTGAATATCCCTCATCATGTAGTTGGTCATCAAGTATCATGCATGTGAAAGGATCCTTTGAATAATCTGCCAACGGCTGGGATTTCCAATATGGATCAATCTTCCATAGTGACAACGCTGATGATCTATCATAAAGAATATCTATCATATGGATGCCCTTCTCCTTGACATCTCCCATGCCATAGGTATACGTTGGAAGGTTTCTATCATTCCCTTGCTTATCCTCACACAGTGCAGAATCTGAAATGAGTATGGGTGATGAAAATGTTGGGAGAATGTCTCCCTCCTCCTGGAGTCTACCCAAGATTCTCAGTGCGGTATCATGACCCCTCAATGCTCCTTCATGAGCCAAATATATAAATGTTGCATCATGTTGAGAGAACTCTTTGTTTATTTCCAAATCAGGGGGTCTCCCTAGTGGAATGCTTCCATGTAATGAAACATCAAGGCTTAGAGCAGGCTATATATGCGAATGGAATGATTTGTCCCTTCTTTCACTGCAAAAATCATCCTTTTGCTTCTGTGCGTAAACCTCCTGAAAAGGATGGGTGTATATGTTCTTCATAACTTGATGTTGGCCCTCCTTCTCATCTTCTCCTACCCCTTGCAAGTAATCACAGTCTAAGGTGTCTTCTTTAGATGTAATCAACCCATGGACACCCAACATCTCCTTGGTGTCAAGAGTCTTGATCACAAAGGAATGATCTATCATAGAAGTAGATATCTACTTCTATTTAGAGATGGAGATATTCTCTTGGTGTTCCTCTAGTTGAAGCAATTTCTTCATCTCCATCTCTAAATAGAAGTAGATATCCTCCTGCTCTTACAACACTGGAGGATATTTCCATCTCTTCCTCCTCCTTCTCCTCATCAATTGAGAATAACTCATCATTAAGTGATACTTTGAATTGATCTCTTTTTGAAAAAGGAATCCTCATGTCTTCCTCTTAAGAAGAAAGTTCTTGCTGAAGTGAGGCCTTTGCCCTTGGTAAAGCATGTTGCAGATTCTTAACCCCCTCAACAATGTTCTGAAATGGAGTTGGCTTCATGGATCCTTATAATTGATCCAAAGGTTTTTATTTCTTGGGTTTGGTTTGCTTTCCCAAGGAAGTTTCAGATTGTTTCAAATCAAATATTTTCACTAACCTCCTAGTGAACTTTGCATAAGTAGATATATTAACATTTCTTAATGAAGAAGACTCAAACAACCACGAGGAATAAGCCTTACCTTCAAGATGCAGCCCTGCTACTCTAATGGCTTCCTCTTCTGAAACTTGATGCTACTGGAAATATGTGTCTAGCTTCTTTACCCAAGCCTTGGCTGTGCTCTTGGGTGACCCATCAAAAGTAGGTAGAAATAATCTACCCAAAGTGTGCTACATGCACCCTCTTCTTCTATTGTAATTACTGGGTCTTCTCTCTTCTTTGAGTTGAAAAAATCCTTGGAAGTTTAGATGCTCTTTGAATCTTCTAGATTGAGATTAATATTCTTGGAGATAGTCACCAAGAGTCTCCTCCTTTGGTGTTTCTCCTTCTGCTTCTTCTTTTGCCAAGAATGTAGGCATGGTACAACGTTGTAGTTCGGATGATGTAGCTGAATGCTTACACTCATGATATGAAAATCTCGAGTTTTCTTCATGTATAAACTCCTTTGGAGAATTTATACATCTCTCCATCCTCATTTCTCTGATGTCTTTGTTAATGCCTGTTTGGAAAATAAGTCTTGAGAACTCCTTCCCTTTAATTCCTCCTGATAATGGGGTTTTACCCTTGTATTATTTTTCATTTGTGTAATCAAATATCTGATGTATTCTTCTTTGACACCTCTTCTCTCTGTCAATAAGAGTCTCTCCTTCTTCATATGACATATTGGCTTTTAGAATGCACAGGCCGTGCCAATATTATGCTTTGATACCATTGTAATATTCCCAAATGGGAAAAGCAGGAATACAATGCAAAATGATGGGACAACAACATAGATAATCATTTATAAAGAAAGAGGCCAATATGGAGACCATTCATATGTCATTACAGTAGCAAAACATACATAAGAAATGGGCCTTAAGGTGCATAACAGGAAATACAAGCGTCCAATGGAAAAAAATCATGCAATAAGAGGTGCTGCAACCATGTATTAAAGCTGGAAGACCCTTATAATATTATTTTATTGGCTCCGAAATAGCAGTATATTATACATCAGATCTAGAGCTTCTATGTGCATAAAATTTTAGATCTATATCAGATCCATGCACTATACAAGCTCCTCTAAAGAACCCCCTTGGGGTTTTCAGCAAAACACCAAGTACAAGTTGTAGATTTGAGATCTAAGACTGAAGATCTATATAAAAATACAGATCTAGAAAGTGTGACTGATCTGATATGATCAATAGAATATCCTCCTGCAATAGATCTTCAAAGTGAAGGGCAGATCCCCAACACTAGAAAATCAGTTCTCCAAATGGTGTGCCAAATTACCCTGCAACTCCACCTACATAAATAACACAGATATGGAAGTAAAACTATGCTGAAGGGATCAAAATAAGGTTGGCTTGATGCCAAGATCTGAAAATGAGCTTTATACCCTCCAATAATGTCCTCGCAATGAAGTTGAAACCTCCTCCAATGAAAAGGAGCATTGAAATGGCCTAGATTTGAAAGATCTAGTCTCCACTTGCTGTAGCTTGCAAAAAAAACCAAACCCTCAATAGGATCTGCGCTGTAGTTGAAAGAAGAAGCTTGGCCCTAAGCTAGATCGTGGACAATTGTTGTATGGATTAATTCGTCTTGCGGACAAGACCGATATCCCTAGTACTAAAAGTATCTAGCAACAAACAACCAAATAGACTAATCTTTCTCTAAGCATATATGATCTATGAAAAGCTCTATAGAGGTGTTAAGGACTTACCGTTTGTCCAGTGCTTGTTTGAAGTCGTCGTTGTCCCTCGCATGCTTGAAGGAGTTTTCCTCGTAAACCTGCAGTCACAAACAAGAAAAATATTACATAGCACCTATATAGAAATCATCATAAACCATGCTTATCATAGTGATCAAGGAATCTATGAAATAAACCATTGATTGAAAGCTTATTGAGAAAAACGAGTATATTTGTATTAATTTCAAAAGTAGAAAATCCTTACAACCTGAGCCTCGATGTTGCACAGGACTTTCCGGGGTCCGAAGCAGGAGTCTCCTTTACTTTGATAAGCTATGAACTCCTCCAACCAAGACAAATAGAGGTATGTAATCTATCCTCACAAAAGTATTAGTTAACTGAGTCTAAATCTTAACAGCACTTAACTTCAAATATTCTAAAATATTGAACTCCCTTTGAGGCTACCCAATGCCTCTTTTTATAGTGGAAAAGAGGAGGTTTTCTGTTCCAAGTATGAAGGGATAGAATCCTCCTTCAAAGGGATAAGCTCCTCACATCAAGGGGTTAGCTCCATAAGGTAAGGGATTCATGCACCTCACAAGAGCGGTTCTGCCACCGCAAAATCCATTCTAGAAGCTTCCAGAATTTACTTTAATTGAGCTTTTTAGGATTTACTTGCGCCTTTTTAATCTTACAGGGGTCCACACCTATAACAAAGATAAAGTGCATTCAGGAACGCAGGAAAGATGAACATTGGGTGCGGGACCGCAGGCAAGATAGCCAGAAAGTGCGATACCAAAGTTTAGGGGACTTTTAGGAACTTTTTCTGATTTTCAAGGCTTGACATGAGGAACTGATATGTTAGATTTGCAAAAGGGAGAAGTATGAGTAATAATGAGCTCATACACATGGCAGAATGTCAGGATGACAATTTTTAGTGTAACAGATTGCCCCCTAAAGTGAAAAGTTTGGAATAGATGATGCTGAGGTCTGTCATATATGAAGAGTGCAATACTTTATCATTTCAAGGATCATCCTGTGGACACCCCAGTCAGCACCTGTAAAAACATTCAATGAAAAATATATATGTATACATATCATCACTGAGGTAGGCATTCCCATACTTAGATTAAACTAAAACTGATTCAACTGCTCTGATACAGGAATGATTTTGAGTACATTACAGTATAGACATGTGTGAATACAGTATGGATGCAACCATCTATGTATAAATAGTCCACTATATAAATGATAACAAAATTCCTTTCAACCTGGATGCTAGAAACTAGATCCAGGGTCTTGATTTCCGCATCTCGAACTAGTACGATTCTATCCATGTGAATGAATGTGTCTAAGTCGAACATGGTAGAAACCACTTGATTACCAGTCAATGATGTAAACTGTTAACAAGTGTGAGAGTAACCACCAGTAATGTCAATGGCTCTCAAAGTACCCAGTATAATCCATGAAATGTGAATGAATGAGCTAAAGTCGAACATCTCACGGAATCATTCGATCGAAGGTCGATGATGTAACCTGTCGTCGAAAGTGAGAAACCTACCATTGAGGCATGCAGATTTCAAGGTACTGACGATTTCTAGATCAACTTCCCAGATAATGAGTTGTCGTCAATATAAAGCGATCCGTCGTAGGCGAGCCCAAAACACGAAATCACAGATCAAGTTTTGAAAATATGTTGGCAAGGACTGACTCAGGGATGGTAAAATGGATGACAGATATTTTGCAGATGAATGGTTTATTTGAACTGTCCTCTTGAACACATAACGACACTGCAGATGGGCTTGGCAACAATTGACCCAAAGCTAATACCCAGAAACCGGATGAGAAATTTCAATGAGGTTTGATTAACTGTTAGGCAAAGGACTTCCCAACCCAGGTGAATGAAAGTGTTGTGTTCAAGAATGGTTGAGTGAATTTTCGAAGAATCAAAATACAACAAACACGCCCATTTTCCTCTCCTTTCCCCCACCATTTCTGGCAAGTACCTCTTTATTTTTGACAAGCTTGAGGAGGATAACATTTGCTTGTTTATAAGCTCATCCTTCAGATGAGTCCAACTTAGTTTAAGATTCGAACCCTAAGAAGGAGTGGTTCGTTCCTATTGAAAATTAAACAGGTCCTTTACTGTTGAATTTTAACGAGTCCAGTATAGGAGAAACTCGATGTTTTTCAATTTTAGGGAGTCAGAAGAAAAACTTAAGAAAACTCCGTGGGTGTACTTTTTCATAAATTTAGTCTCTCAGGCCCGAAAAAGGATAAAATAATGCGGGAGAGAACTCTATTGACCATAATTAGTCAACGTATACCTTTTTCGTAAATAATCCATTTCAGTCTGTAAAAGGGATAAACTTATACTGAAGGGACGATTATTCATTTACTTTAACGAGTTCGAACAATCAAGTACTCGGAAATATTTTCATGTTTAAAGAGTCTGAAAAGGGCTTAAAAGAGGACTCCAATGTTTCGCTTTTTTGTGAATTTTTGAAAGAGTCCGAAAAAGTGATAAAAGTGTGCTCTTTGTTGAAAAATGATCGATCCTCCTGAAAAATCCAATTTTTGCACAAAAACTTGAAACATTACACATACCTGTTTAAGATGAGTAAATTTTTTTCAAAAATACCCTTTTTAAAGTGAAAAATAAATAAATTAAAAATTCATCTATTCGAAAAAAACTTACAAAAAGGACTTTTTTAACTTCATTTTTACCGTTCAAGTTCAGAGTGAAAAGTAGAAGCTTTTGGGTAAAAAATTTCCTGTGAAGATTCTGGAAAATCCGTCTGTTGAAATCGAGAACCATCAGTCCCGGGTAATCCACGACCTCTTAATCTTGCATTTCATCCATTTACAATTCGTTTTTAGGATTTAAATTTTATTTTTAAGGGAAAAATATGGTTTGAAAATCGCCCGCGGGGTCCGTAGGTGACACACATGGTACCTGCGGACCTCGACTTTTCCTAAAAGGAAAAAAGTCATGGGTCCGCACTTTCCTTACAGAACGCGTGCGTTCCTACGCACTGTTTACAAAGGTTAAGTGTGGTCCCCTCGCGTTTGAATTTAAAACTCAAATTTCTCTTTTGCCGCCCAAATTTTTTCACATTAGATTGTTCTAATATATCTTTTTGTGTATTGTAGGATTAACATGAAGTTGATTTGGAGAGAACGTGAACACGAGGACGTGGATGACGCCGCAATGCTCCGTTTTCCCACAATGCAAGCATTAAGAGAGTGCGGTATATATAAATTCTGGGCCATCCAAGGCATGAGAGCACATGTAGAGCTCCTGACATGGCTGGTAAACAGGTGGAACGTGCAGGACCAATGTTTCATTATTGGCGGTCACCAGCTCGAAATCGAGCTGGAGGACATTTATTTTCTGACTAGTTTGTCCAAGAGGGGTGAACAACTCTCCTTGTTTGGGACTAGGCCAGGTGGCCAGACTGTCGCTAGTCTTCGGCAAGAATTCTGTAATGATGAAGCAGACCCCAGGGACAAACAGATTGATATAAAAACTATCATCTGTCTCGAGCTAAAATTTATTGCATTTACTGTTACCAAGCTATGCGGGAGTGCAGCATTTCATGTAGCTACCGGTTCTCAGATGCGCATTGCTGTGGACTGTTTTCGCGACACTATTTTCAATTGGTGTGACGCTGTGTTGGCTAATATAAAAGGCCAACTAACTAGAGAAAAAAACGGGAAACTAAATAAATTTGGATATGGATCCATTGTCGTCTCCTTTGCTTTAGATAGGATTCTGATGCTAGCTCCACAGAGTATCCCTGTTGATGCTGGTCGACTTAGAGAACCAAGGATGGTTCGTTGGTCCGCACTGATGGCCCGTCACGGTATTGAGGGCGCTGAGATTGTTCGATTTCCTTCTTCATATTTCCGTTGGCTAGATCGCCAAGCTTTTGTCATTGAGGACTTTCCGTATGCCGAGATAGATTTTCGCGGTGACCGGGAGATGACTCTCCCAGCAGGGGAACAGTGGGATGACTCAGGTAAAATCATTTTCAACGAATTCTAATTTCTAATTTTTATTTTTATTTTTGATCGTCTTGTTAAATAATAACTAAAAGTTTTTGAATATAGATGTGGGCCCACAACGACCGGTCCATCTCCAACCTTATGAAAGAAGACAACCAGTTGCAGCCGCACCAGCTCCAGCAGGCCAATGAGAAAAAATCTTGACTGATTTAGAGCATCATCTAGAGCGTTTGACTCTAGATATTCCGGAGATAGACATAGATGACATTCCACTCAGATTGAAAAGATACGTGATTGGTGTTCCAGGACCTTTTAGGAGGTTCCTGTGTAGGGTGGCTCGAGCAGTGGTTTCTTATCGTGATCACCATCAGTGATGGGATGATTGTGTTGTAGACTCATATTTTTGAATTTTTTGTGTTATCATTTGCCAATCACAAGGTGTTTCCAACCTATGATCGAAGACGATGTATATTTTTTGAAAACACTTCTATCCTATGATATATCACTATTTACCGACTATCTGTATACATGTTATGGATGTTATTTGTTTTACTGTTTTGATCACTGCAAATGTCGATTTATCATTCTAGAAGCAACTGCGTCTGCTAATGTATTTAAATGTCTTGGAATATGTTGATATTCAATGTAGTCAAATTCACGTTCCAAGAGACGAACTCTTAAAAATAACCGTAATAACACTGGATTTCTAATGGCATAAACCCTGTTAAGCTGTAATACAACAAGTTCAGAATCCAACCTCACAATCAAACTCCGAATCCCAAATGATATGGACTCAGATAATAACTCAATCACTGCACTATACTCGGAAATGTTATTCGTTGTTTGACCAAGGCTTACCCCATGCATGGAAACTAACTCGTCAGAGGGTGAATAGATAACCCAAGCTGCGGAAGAAATGTTCTGTGTACTACGACAAGCACCATCAGCAAAACCAATGTAGGTTTGAAGAGATGTCGACATCTGCAATATCAAGAGTAAAACTTAGATAAGTAGGAATAGTGATAAAAACACACTTCTAAACTAGGCACACCTTTCTAATCTAAGACACACCAGCAGTAAAGAAATCTAACCTAAAAATAAAATATCTCCACACCAGGTTTAAGCATAATATCGCTTTAGATATAACCCATTTCTGGGCTTATCTAAAGGGATACCATCAAAATCTATCAGCTCATAGGCCCCTTTTGCCAGCTTTCGCTTAACAATGAAAGGACCATGCCACATGGGCACGAATTTCCCAGCTCCTAGCTTATCGTTGGCTTGATCATAAACTAAGACTAGGTCTCCTTCTGAAAAATTTCGAGGGGTAACACTTCTATCATATTGAGCTTTAACTCTTTAGACATGAGCCTCGTTTGCTATTGCAGCGTTTCTCCGATTTTCATCCAATTGAGCCAAGTACAAAAAACGTTTCTCCTCTTCAGCGTAGCTGGGAGTAACTCTATGGCTAATTTCAAAGATGGAATTTCACATTCAATCGGCAACATAGCTTCCAAACCGTAAACGAGTTGAAAGGGAGTGAAACCAGTTGATGTTTTGACTGAGGTTCGATATGCCCAAAGTGCTGAAAATAACATGGAATGCCAATTCGTTTTGTGAATACCAATAATTCATTTGATCATAGTGACTAAAACTTTATTTATGGCTTCGACCAGACCATTTGCTTGTGGATAATATGGAGTGGAACTATCGTGGCACAGTCCAAGCTGTTCTGTTAGTTCAATCATCCTGACATTCTGAAACTAGCTTCCATGATCAGTAATAATCGCTTGAGGAACACCGAACCTCGCAATTATGTGATTAAACACGAAATTTGCAGAAGTCTTGCCGTGAGCCGAAAATGTAGGCATTGCCTCGGCCCATTTAGTAAAATAATCTACTGCTAAGATAATATAGGCATGCCCCTCGGTCGAGTGAGGGTTACATGTAATAAAATCGATACCCCACTTCGCGAAAGGACCAACATCAATTATGGGATGAAGAGGAGCGGGTGGCGCACACATCTTACAATCAAAAAGTTGACAATTGTGGCATTTTCGGATTGCGTAAATACAATCTTTGAATAAGGACAGCCAAAAATAACTAGTGCGCAATATCTTTTGGGTTGTGGCATACCCAGACATATGACTGCCACATTCTCCAGAATGGCAGTCATTTAAAACCTTTTCAGCTTCAGCATGAATAAGACAGCGTCGGAAAACAGAATCCGCTCCACAATGATAAAGTGTATCACCAATAATATTATACTGTTGGGATTGGAAACGTATCTTCCGTCTCTGAGATCGTGAGATTTCAGGCCGAAAAGATTGGGTTTGGAGATAAACAATAATATCTCCATACCATGGATCAAGAGTACTGATAAGAAAAAAAGATTCATCCGCAATGGGTTGTTCTGCCACAGTTTCAGTATCAGTAGAGGGGAAATCACACATTAGTTCCGCAAAAACCAAGGATTTCTTCGCATTGGATTTTTCAAATTCCAAGTCGAATTCCTGCAAGATGACTATCCATTTGGAATATTTGCCCCCTAGAAACTGTTTGGTCAAAATGTACATCATAGGGTTGCAATCAGAAATTACCGTAGTTTTGCGTAACAATATGTAATTTCTAAATCATTGGACAGCTTGAACAGCTGCCAGAGCCAATTTCTCCACATGCGTGTACTTAATCTCAGTCGGATGCAGATTCTGACTAAGATAATAAATCACATGTTCAACGTTAGATTCGTCTTCCTGAACTAAAACCATTCCAATGGTGGAATGAGAAGCAACGAGGTACAAAATGTAATCCTGGTTGTAGTTGGGAGGATGTAATAACGGTGCATGGGTCAACGCGTGTTTAAGAGAATCAAAAGATCGATCAGTGATCTCATCCCAAAAGAATGGAATGTTCTATTTCAGCAACCGGGTAAAACCTTTTGTAAGCTCGACGTAGTTAGGAATAAATCGACGTAAAAATTTTGCTTTCCCCTGCAAACTTTGGAGTTGGCGTAAAGTCGAAGGAGGAGGTAACTTAAAAATAGCTTTGACCTTCAACGGATCGACGCGAATACCTGCTTTCGAGACAACGAATCCCAATAAATGACCCGACTCAACACAAAAAACATATTTGTGTGGATTTAGCTGAATTCGATAATGCCGACATCTCATAAAGATAGCACGTAAATGTGTAAGATGGTCAGTCCTGCATGATGAATGAGCAGGTAAATCATCGAGATATGGTTTCACAATGTGCTTAATGTCATGAAACGCATAAGACATTGCCCGTTGAAAAGTTGCTCCGGCGTTCTTCAATCCAAAGGGTAATTTGCAGTAAGAAAATGTCCCCCATGGACAAATAAATGCTGTTTTTGGCTGATCAGCAGGGAGTATGTTTATTTGATTATACCCTGAAAAACCGTCCATAAAGGAAAACATTTCGCTTCCGGCACAATCATAGATTATTTGATCGATATAGGGAGTTGGATAATTGTCTTTAGGACAAGCTCGATTAATATCCCTATAATCGATACATACTCGTATCGTTCCTTGTTTTTTAGTCACAGGAACAATATTAGATACCCAATCCGTTAAAGGAATCAGATAAATAAAACCTGAACGAAGTAATTTTTCAACCTCTGCTTTGATAGGAGCAGCTTTTCTAGGATGCATTTGACGTAAACATTGACGGACAGGCTTGGCATCTGGGTAAGTCTTGATTTCATGTATGATAATTGACAGATCAATTCCTGGCATTTATTCATAGGACCAGGCAAACACATCACAGAATTCTTGAAATAGGGCTTTATAAGTTTGAATTTCTTCTTCAGTACAGGAAGCACCTATATGAATTTTTTCAATTATTCCAAGTTTTACTGAAATTTCAATGGGAATCGTTCGAGAAATATTTTCCAAATTTAACTCAGAATCAGGATTTTTCAATGGATTCTGTGGTTTCTTGACATATTCAGCAGTAAATATTGAAGCAAAATCATCTTCAAAATGATCTAGTTCAGGTAAAAATGAATATCGATGATGTAGATCTTCCCATGGTAAATCATCAACAGACAGTAACTCACAAATATGCTCATCAGAATGAATAGGTTCAGGAAATGCCATTGTGGCTGAGCTAGATATAAAAAGTGAGTCCTCATGGATCCCATTCACTAGATCAATTTCGGTTGAAGAGGGGTCAGAAAATGACTGTACGACCTGATATGCAAGTTCAAATGGACTCAAAGGCATCATGCCATCAATTGAATCTAACTCGGGTTCGGAAGGTACGATCCAAGGATCATCAAACATAACAGAGTCTGACGAAATCATATGAATAGTTGCAACAAAAGGCGATGCGTTAGGAGGAGGAATGGAAAAAGTTCCTAGCAAACCAGAATCTTTAATCAAACCTACTCCAACATCCTTATAAGGGATAGTCGTTTTACCAACGTGCTGGATTGTTTCTGTAGAGGCTGGGTCGGAAGTAAAATAAGTTAACTGATCTATTGTAACGATCCTTCCTTGATATGGAAATTTTATGAGTCGGAAGACCGAAGAGACAACAACAGTCATAGCGTAAGACCAACTACGACCCAGAAGAAGGTTGTAATCAAGAGGGGCATCAACCACTTCCACATCTAGATTTACAATTTTACCTTCAATCCCTATGGGTAAATCCTGCAAAATACCAAAAGGGTGGAAACCTTGACCATCAAAAGCCTTAAAAAATAATCGGAGATTGGTTCAGCGTAGGAGAACCAAGTGATTTCCAACACTGAATCGACATAATACACGTTGAATCTCCCTCATCAATCACAGTCCAATAGATCGGTCTGTTTTTGACGAACACTGGTATCTGGAAAGCCATCTGATGAGGTAGACGAGGTGTACTATTTTCTAGATCGAATATTATAAGATTAGAATCCTGAATATCAACAGCTCCTATGGCAGACAAAAGCAATTTACGCCGTGCTGGGCATGATTGAAGCACTTCCAAAGCCGACATCGCTGAAGGAGAAATAGCTAAGTCTTCAACAATGTTGTAATTCTGAGCAGCTCTCGCATGTGGATTGAAAGCTAATTTACGAAGAACACCTTTAGCAGGCAGTTTGATTATTAAGTATGGATTTGGTTTCTCGATTTGTAGCGGACCAGAAACAGGAGGAGGTGTAGTTGATGTATTCACATTAGAAGATTCTGCTTCTTTACCATCAACAGGATTCTTAGTACCATAATCTTTCGATTGCGTCACAATCCTTACATGAGACATCATCAAAATGGGCTCTTCTGAAGCAGTCGAGGTAGAACCAACCATTTTACTATCTTGAGTCGGAAAAGGATCCTTCAAGATAGTAGGTTGTGAACCTTTGATGAATTTTGCAACCTCGGCCCGATGTGGGAATTCCTTAGTAAAATGATCTTCGTCACAAATGTAACAAGGACAATGTGGTTTACGTTTTTCGTCATTGGATTCATTTTTATCAGTTTTTTCTTTCGAATTCTTTTTGTTTTTATTCTTCCCTTTCTTTTTATTAACAGATTTAGATTTAGCCATGGATGTCTCCACAACATGAATATCAGCAAAAACTTCGGGGGAAGATTCTCCTTTCGGGGAATCAGGTAAAGTTATAATAGGAGAAGAATTCTGTGAAGATTTCTTCTTACTTTTAGTATTGACCGTACCAATCATACCATCAGCGGCATGAGACCCTAAAGGAGCAGAAGCTATTTGACCTTGTTTGGGAAGGTCTGGGATTTTTTCATGTAAAGTACCCAACTGCGTATAAACGAGGTCAAGGTACTGAGCTTGAGCAATTACTTGCTCTTCAGTAACAACACCAGCTTTAGCTACATCTTCAGTAATCTTGGGTAACAATGATTTAACAAACCATTCTGCCAAAATTTGATCCGGAATATAAACTTTCACCAAACATCTCCTACGTCGCCATTCATGAATATGATCATAAATATATGTAGACGTGGATTGTTTCAGCGAAGTTAATAATTCCATGCCATTGTCGTATCTGACTGGAAACTGAAAATGAGTCAAGAAGGCAGTTGCTAACTGACTGAAGTTATGAAACGAGCCTCGTGGTAACTCAATGTACCATCTGGCTGCAAGACCAATAAGAGTTCTTTGGAAAAGACGTAAGCGAATCGAATCATCAATGATTGAATTAGACGCACACCAAAGGTGATTAGTCATGACGTGATTTGATGGATCCTCTCCTGACTTACCTTCAAATTTTGGTATATCACTGGGCAACTTATGCGGCATTGGCGGCCAGTACTGATAATAGAAAATTGGATCATTAGTAAGGTGCATCAAATCAGGTAAATCCAAAGTTGCGATAAATGGTAACTGACGGTTAGGGTCATGAAAACCTTGAGTAGCCAAAGCAGTTCCAGGAGGTGGATACCCAGGATAACTGGGAATTGGATTAACATTAGGAATTTTATAACCTCATGGAAAACTAGGATTAATCGTACCAAACTGGGGTTGTTGAGGCTATTGATAAGTATAGCCAGGGTACGGTTGATACTGATAGTTTGGATTTTGTGTATAGGGACTGAATTGCGGCTGTCCCTAGTACGGTTGATACGTGAAATGTGGTTGACTTGTGACAACTGTACTTGTACCGGCTTGTCCCATAGGCATCTGAACCGATGTCTGAACCGAAGATCCTGACTGGGGTACAAAGACTTGGGGGATTTGCACGGATGCAGGGATAGACGAACTCGGGGTTACAGATACTCTAGAAGTAGGTGTTACAGGTTGAACAGACGTAGCAGCTGTTGCAGTAGTTTGAGGCGGAGTCTTAGTCGAACTAGGACCAGCCTGCTGAACAGGACCAGGTGCAGGAGTTTGAATAGTAGGCTGGACAGGTTGCTGAATTGGACCAGAAATTAAAGGCTGTCCAGGTTGATAAGGCAACTGTACATTAGGCTGTTGATATTGGGACAGATCCCACCCCATATTCATTTTGGGGTATTGCCCCGCAGAAGGCTGAACGTAAGGACCATAACCTGGTTGAACGTAGGGTTGATAAGTAAGGGGTACATTTCCATCTCCTTGAATGGATGGCTGACCAGAAGGCTGTTGGAAACTGTTAAACACCATGTTGAAGCACACACATGGTGTATGAGAAAGATGAACACACACACAAGAGAAACAACACACAATGAAAGATAAGCGTGAGGCTTTCTTATTTTCCATTATACAAAGATGTACATTTATAGTACAATGGTGTGACTCTTGGTTTCACATTCCAAGGTCACTTGGACTCCATTGTGACTTTTCGCATTCCACACCTACCCATATAGGATTAGGTGTTCCAACATCCCCCCTTAATCCGAAGGGGTATGTGTGAGTCCAAGAAAAGAGTTGTAATACAAATATACAAGGTATACATGGCATCACTTGGGCTGAATCAACTCTCTGAAATGTTGGAAAAAAGAGGTGGTTTAAGGATGACCACCAACACTGGAACGCAAAACTTGTTGCAGTTCCCGGAACTCTTCCAAAACTGGCAAGAAGCTGAAAGCTTCTACTAGAGGAATTGTCCCTCATAAAAAAGGGAGACCTTCAACCTAAAAGAAGGGAGGTCTACTACCTGTGATGGTTTTAGGATTACCAACAACTCTGGAATGCTTTGAAGCATTTCCTGGAACTCAACCAATGCTGGCAAGAAGCTGAAGGCTTTTGCTAGAGGAAGTGTTCCTCATATATGAAAGGGAGACCTTCGACCTAAAAGAAGGGAGGTCTGCTACCTGTGGTGGTTTTAGGTTGTCCACCAACCAAAGATGATGGTTTAAGGTTTTCCACCAATCGGAGGCATGCTCATGGGCATCCATGTCTCTGGCTACATCTCTGACTCTGGAATGACGAATTGTGGCTCAAGCTCGCTTGAACTGCTAGCTACAACTCTGAACATGGAATGAGAGATTTTGGCTCAGGCTCGCTTGATCTGTCGTCAAAGCTTGTACATGACCACCATTTTCCCCCCTGTCAGGGACAAGGTGAGATGATGGTGAAAACTCAACTGCAAGTTGTTCAATATCCGTGAACATGTTCTGACACGCGACTTAAACATCTTCTTGGCTGCTGATGCCCATTGCCAAGAAGTGATCCATCCAAGATGAATCTTGGTCCTTGCAGGAGGCTGAGGCTTGTTTCTGAAGCATCTGTCTAAATAATGGGTGTGCCGACCATAGTGCTTGCATGGATGAAGATCAAAATAGTGATCTTTCATGTGGCCAACTCGATCACAGTGTTGGCATTTCTCAATCTGTTGTGGAAGTGGGACAGGATCTGAAATAGCTGCAGGTGAACTGTCATATAGGAATCCGGCACTCTGAAATACGATGGGCTTGGTGTAGTCTGGAATATGAAAGGACACATCCTTGTCATATCCAAGACCAGTTCTATGCTTGTTGTGGACAAGCTCTTCCCAAGGTCTGATGATGGGCTTGAGAAGTGCAGGCTGAGCTGCTGAATCTGCATGTACATCTTCTCTAGTACAAGGAACTGAATGTGAATCATTTGCAACTTTATCTTCTTTCTTATGATGAGAGTCCTTCACAATGTTCTGAACAGAAACAGGTTCAGAATGGTGACTCTTTTGCTGAAGTTTGTCTTGTTGAAGCTGAGATTCCAACTGTAAAAACTCAATCTTCTCTTGTGCATCTTGCAAACAACTCTGAATGTTATAAAGAGCATGCTTGCTCATTTTTATGATATCATCAACATTTGAATGAATGAGGTTACTCAAAAACTCTAATGCCTCATTTATTTTGGCCATTTTCAACAACTTAGGCTCAAAAAATGAAAGGGTGTCGGCTTCAACCGAAAATGCACTCGTTTACAATGTGATGCAACAAGAAATACAAGTGACTCAAGATAACTTCCAACTATGGAAATCTCAAAGTACAAAATCTACTCCTCAAATGATGGAGGACAATCAACAATTTTTCAACAACTCAAGTACTGAATGAAGATGAAAATCAATGTCAGTTCAATACAATATTTTTGCAAAATATGTGCAGCTGAAAACACTTGTGCAAGAGGCCTTTAAGGCAGCTGGATTTTCCTTCAAAGAGCTGTTTTGCAATGATGGAAAACTTGTCTTCTCATGTAAAATTCTTCAGAAAATCATCCTCTTGTATATGCCACAAATCACACAATGTCAAATCTGCAATATGTATATACCATTTCCTCATGTGCCATTTCTTCTTTTACTGCTGTTCATTTCTCTCTCCTTCCTTTCTCTCTATGTTTTGTTTTTTTTTTTTTTTTTTTTTTTAATTAATTAAAAATTAATTAAAAAAATGGGAATAATTAAAAATAAGGGGAAGGGGATTAATTAAAAGGAGGGGGAATTTAAAAAAATATGGGAAATTTATTTGAAATGGGAGGGGGGTATTATATTAAAGGAAGGGCGAATATTAAAAAGGGAAGGAAATTTATTTGGGGGTGGGGAAATATTATTAAAATATAAAAAATGGAAGGGTCGTATGGTAAATGGGGGGATGTATTAATTATGAGAGGGGAGGGGGTGTGTAGATAGGTGTATATTAAAATAAATTTAAAAAACAAATTTAAAAGAGGGAACCGTAAGGAGGGACGGTATTGCAATGACCGAGGGGAGTGAGCATAGGATATTGCAGCCGTGGTGGAGGGATGGTATTGCAATGATCGAGGGGAGTGAGCGTAAGATATTGCAGAGCCCGTGAGTGAGTTTAGGGTGGTGAGGTGAAGGGATAGCGGGTAGGGAGCTCGAGTTAATGCAGCACGGGGTACGGTTGCAGAGTTGGGAAGGGAAAGCGTTGAGTAGGAACGACGTATGGAGTGTGGAGGGCGGGGTAGGCAGAAGGGGAAAGTGTATGGGAGAGTTCGATGGGGGAGCGCTACAGCAGTGGAGGGTAGTGGCGTAGGAGAGTCGACTGGTGAGGGAGTATAGCAGGGGGAGAGCCGATAGGGGTTTTGGGGAGCGCGTGTGGAAAGATAGGGAGTGCTGTAGTGAGGATAGGGTAGTGTATGGAGCGATGGCTGTAAGTAAGGAATGGGGCTGAGAGGCCAGAGGCTATTGAATCGATTTTTATTTTTTATTTTTTATTTTTAATCTTTTTTATTTATTTATTTTTTATAACAGCAAAGAGGAGACTGACTTTAAAGAAGAAGCAGATTTTTCTTCTAAATACACAGCAGAATGGAAAAAATGCAGAAATGAGGGCAGCAGTACAAATTTCAAGTACTGAAATGCAACAGCAGATTGCCAATAGAATCCAGAAATTTTTCCAATAGCCAAGCAGCAGAAAATGTTTTCCAGCAGTAGAAAAAACCCAGAATTGCAGAAATTTTCCAATGGTAAAACTCATAAATTTTACTTGAAAAACTCAGAAATTTTCTTCAAAAAAACCACTTTGAATAATATTCCAGCAGCTCTTCAAATTGAAAATTTTAATGAGCAAAAATTGCAGAGAAAAATTATAATGAAAACCTTCAGATGGGTAGTACTGCTTTTTTCTCAATACCAATGCCGGAATGCTGCCAATTTCTGAATGCTGGAATTTTGAATGCTGCTCCTTCTCAAAATCAATACTACTCTTCTTCAAACCACTGCTTCTCTTCTTCAAAACAAATCTGAATGGCGGAAAAAACACTGCTACAAAAACTCTGAATGCTGCAAAAATGTCAAGATTTTTTGCAGATATCCACAGGCCATAAACACAAATGGCTCACTCAATTTGGAGCAGGGCCAGTAATCGCCCGCTCTGATACCATGTTAAACACCATGTTGAAGCACACACATGGTGTATGAGAAAGATGAACACACACACAAGAGAAACAACACACAATGAAAGATAAGCATGAGGCTTTCTTATTTTCCATTATACAAAGATGTACATTTATAGTACAATGGTGTGACTCTTGGTTTCACATTCCAAGGTCACTTGGACTCCATTGTGACTTTTCACATTCCACACCTACCCATAGAGGATTAGGTGTTCCAACAGAAACCTTGAATTCAGTACTGACCTTGAGGTTGATAACCCTGAGGCGCGTATTGAAGCTGGGGTTGATAAGTACCCTGAGGAGCATATTGAGTTTGGGGTTGACCTTGGGGCATATACTGTCCTGAAGGTTGATACCCTTGAGGTGTGTACTGCCCTTGGGGTTGTCCCCCAAAATAATATGATTCCACAGTTTGTCCTGGGAAAAGGTTACCTTGAGGTTGCCCTCCAAGTGGTAACTGACTTCCTGAAGGTTGCCCCCCAGGAGGTAACTGACTACATGAAGGTTGCCCCCCAGGCGGCAACTGACTACCTGAAGGTTTCCCCCCAGGCAGTAACGGATTTCCCTTCCTTGAGGTTGAGGATTCAGAACATTACCAGACATCATATAGATTTGCACTGCGTTCAACGTTTCATTTTTAACACCACTATTACCAGATGAAAACACTTGTTCAATTGGTTGAGGAGCTACTCCGGAGAAAGTACCAGACAGAGCCTAATATCTCGAAGGAACAAAAGGACCACCGTGTAAAAATGATTCCGGTGTCTGGGAAAACATGGATGACTCTCCAGCCATAATGGATGGCGGATAGTAACCTCTGGGTGTAGGATGAAATGGAAATAGAGGTGGAGAAAAAGCAAGACCTAGATTCTCTAAAAAGTTTTTTAAGGATAAATACCAAGCACTAGTTCGAATAGGGCTGTAGAAAATAGATTCACGCTCCCTAAGATTTAAAGATTGAGGGGAGTTGGGAAGAGATATATCTTCGTCTAGATTAGTAAGTTATTCAATGGAAATAAGACCAGCTGGAAGATCATCAGTGAAAATATTTCTTACCCTAGGTGAATCAAGATCACTAGAAGTTGGTGAAATAAATCCTGAGGATGTTTCTAAAACAGAAGGTTCCGTTTCAGGTTTAGAGATTTCAGGTTCGTCAGCTAGTTCACTGGAAGCAGGAATACTACCAGTAACTTCAGAAACTGAAATCAGTTCTTGAATGTATTATGTTGTAGGTATTTGATGATCAGGATGGAAAATTATAGAAGAACTTCCAAGTTCTGTTGATCGAATCCTACCACTACTGGCTGATACCAGAGCACGAAGCCCTTCAAGCTGACTTGGCGAATATTCAGGGGGTTTCCTTTATAGTCTCCGGGATTGTCTTGGCAATTTCGCCACGATTAAAGATTAACTAATCACACACAAACAAAGAAAATTTCAATGAAAACACCTACAGTCTCTAAAGAAACAAACAACTGAATCACACGCTTAAAAATCTAAGAGTTCAAACCACACAAAAACAGTAACTTTCCGTACTAAAAACACTAGTTGGTGATGAAATCCAACTTAGTAGAAATTTAACACAGAAAGAGAGGTTAGAACAATTACCTCGACAACCTGCTTAATGAAACAGACTGGCACAAGTTTCCTCACAAAACCATCTCGTGTGAAGAGAACCCCCCAGAGAGTCCAAGTGAGTCTAGTCGACGTCTGCTCCAGGTACGGTGAGATCTTTCCTTCACTGTCACCTTAGGAAATAAGCTTAAGATAATGGACACTAAGGTTACCAACAGTAACAAATATAACTGGGGGAAGAGTCTACGATCCGATTTCACACGCAAGGGCAAAGTAGCAAGCTCAATCCCCTTGAAGGCTCCTCAACATGGTTAATCCGAGGTTTACTGACAAGTGACCCCAGGCTCCTCGACAGTGGTTAATCCGAGGTTTACCATTTTTAATATGCGCAAAATCTTCTATCTTCCCCAATGAAACATAATTGATTGTTTCAAAGGTTCGGACATGAACTCGTGATTGACTTCTTTAAGAGAAGCTTCCCAGATTATACAAATTACAATTGGATTTATCTCCTACCGCAAGATTTGTCTACTTGTTTGTTTTTACTACCTTGGAGAGTTAATTAATCCCTACTCCAAGATACTAGCCTAAGCTACGTTTGTGATAAGAGCCCTAGAGAATAAAAAGATTGCTAGATGAATTTTAATTAAGCGTTACTTTTAAGAGCTGTTTCTTAAGTCAATGGGTGCGGAAATGTAACTCTGATGGTGTGAAATGACTCGATTTCCAAAATACACTAAAAATTCACCTAAAAATGATGATCAACTTGTTTTCTTTCAATGAAATTCTAATTAAGGAAAAGTTAGAGAATGCAATTCTTTTAATAAACAATTCCTTCTTTAAACATAAAGAACAATTGAAAGAAACTATTTTTGTCTTTTTCCAACAATTTATCAAAGCTCACAATAAAAACCTTTTCACTTTCCAAAAACTCGAAGCTACAAAACAATTTTCTTTCAAAAGAACTCTAGAAATTTTAAAAGCACTCAAATCTACAAACTAATTTCGAGATCTACAAAGTTTAATAACACTCAAAACTAAAAACATTAATAATCTAAATGAATAAAATATTTAAGATTTTTTTTGAAGAATGTTTTTACTTAGTTGTTTAGCAAACTAAGGATCTATTCGTTCAGAATAACAAACAGATCGAAAACACTCAATTATGTTTAAAAAAAAATGAAATTCAAAAACCAATAACAAAGTTTCTTTTCGAAGATTTGCAAAGAAACAGGTAAATATATTTCTCAATAAAGGATGATTTCACAATCAGGTCAGATTCAGCAAAAAACCAAAAAGACCAAGGTAATATGAGGTACTTCAAAGTTTCAAATGCTTCAAATCGCTACAAAGACCAAGTGAAATGCAATCCAAAATGCAAAACTTCTAGAAAATCATCAAAACACCAACACTGATGAGATTTATTAACAGAAATCTTTTGATAGAAACAATCATCAATCTGGGCAAAAAACAAAAACTGAAAATCAAAATCAAAATAAAATAAAGACAGAAATCTGAAGTTTTTCAAAACTTTGACAGGGTCCACAGGCTCCAAGATATCACAGGTGCGGTCCCGCACTGTTTACACAGGAAAAGTGCGAAACTGCCCGCACTGTGGAAACAAGGCAAAGTGCGGTCCTAGGAAAAACTAGAGAAAAACTTAAAGGATTTCAAAATTTCCAAAAACATCGAAAACCTAAGCTACCCAGGCAGATGTCAATCAATCAAAAACCAAGAAAAACGTTTCCTCAAATCAAAATAAAAGAGAACCAAAAACAACAGGTTCTTTCCCCAGTGGAGTCGCCAATTTGTTGTATGGATTAATCTGTCTTGCAGACAAGACCGATCTCCCTAGTACTAAAAGTATCTAGCAACAAACAGCCAAATAGTCTAATATTTCTCTAAGCATATATGATCTATGAAAAGCTCTATAGAGGTGTTAAGGACTTACTGTTTGTCCAGTGCTTGTTTGAAGTCGTCGTTGTCCCTCGTGCGCTTGAAGGAGTTTTCCTCGTAAACCTACAGTCACAAACAAGAAAAATATTACATAGCACCTGTATAGAAATCATCATAAACCATGCTTATCATAGTGATCAAGAAATCTATGAAATAAACCATTGATTGAAAGCTTATTGAGAAAAACGAGTATATTTGTATTAATTTCAAAAGTAGAAAATCCTTACAACCTGAGCCTTGATGTTGCACAGGACTTTCCGGGGTTCGAAGCAGGAGTCTCCTTTACTTTGATAAGCTCTGCACTCCTCCAACCAAGACAAATAGAGGTATGCAATATCTCCTCACAAAAGTCTTAGTTAACTGAGTCTAAATCTTAATAGCACTTAACCTCAAATATTCTAAAGCTTGAATTCTCTTTGAGGCTACCCAATGCCTCTTTTTATAGCGAAAAGGAGGAGGTTTTAGTTCCAACTATGAAGGGATAGAATCCTCCTTCAAAGGGATAAGCTCCTCACATCAAGGGGTTAGCTCCATAAGGTAAGGGATTCATGCACCTCACAAGAGCGGTTCTGCCACCACAAAATCCATTCTAGAAGCTTCCAGAATTTACTTTAATTGAGCTTTTTGGGATTTTACTTGCGCCTTTTTAATCTTATTATGAGTAATAATGAGCTCATACACATGGTAGAATGTCAGGATGACAATTTTCAGTGTAACAACAATGCAATACAAACTCTCCCAAGAGCTACTCAATGGGAAGAGGTGGGATTCCCGATCAGGAACACCCAATTCTAAACAACATTCAATCTCAGCTAAACAGCAAGAGAAAGATATATGTCTAAATAGACCGTATATTCAGAAAATATAGTATACATCAAAAACCTTCTAATGCTTCTATCCTTTTCCTTTTATAAGTTAAGAGCTTGCAAACCCTAAACCACATCCAATGATAACACTCCTTTCACACAAAGCATCTCCATCTAAAACTACGCTGTACCTCATTGATGGTCACTCCTCCATGACAGTGCTATAGATTTGGTTAACGTTGACCCAATCAAAGTGATCCAACCCCTTTCACAGCAAGGGTGCTTTACTTAAGCTGCTAAGATTTGTCTCTTTCACATTTGGCATTGATTTATTCACGATTAAGGAGAAATATGGACTTCCTTTGCCCTCTTATTATTTAAACAAAGCAATAAAACAAATTGAATATTCCAATTAGCTTATGAATAATTTAGGAATATTACACCATCTTTTACTTGACTGCCTGGATCTCAGTCCTCGAAGCCTTGAGTGCTTCAACAAGCCCCTTAATCTTGGCTTGGGGGGTGGCAGAAGCCGGGATATCTTTAGTGAAATCTGTGTAGAGCCTATTGATTAGGCATTCCAACTCTGTCTACTATGTAGTAGTGAGGGTACATGCAGACTGTGCCTGGGATACTTCAACGGTTTTCTCCACTATTGTTTGCTCAATTGTACTGAGCTGCTGGTGCACTTAGAGATCCCTGTGTTGAATCTTTTCGAATAGAGATGCGTGGAAGACTTGTAATGGTTCATGTGGTAGGCGTGCTAGGTCTAATTGTACCTCTGCATAGGCCTGGACTTGTGCTCCAAAGTTGGGTGGACTCAACATGAGGGTTGCGCCTGGCAGAGGGCAGAGTCAGATTTCCGTCATAATGATTAATGCGCTGCTTGTCGCTGGGGCCAGTCTTGCCTGAATCATACTTGTTTGCAAGGTGTTAGTTTTGAGCTATAGAGCTCGGAGCAAAGCCTGGAGTGTATTAATTGTGGCCTTCTGCTGCTCTTCCAAAGCCAGCCATTTATCTTCTACGGCGAGGGTGATTGCATCCACGATCTGCTCCAGTTCCTCCTCTTGCAGAGCAACTCCTGTGTCTTGTTCTTTCCGCTGAGCCCGTTGCTTCTTCCATGTTACTTTAACAGGGTCACCAGTTAATTTTGTACCCAGAGGGGATTCATCACCCCCTGCATCTAGTCCCTCTACACCCAGATCCTTCTGTGAATCCTTCTGCAAATCCTTCGGTGATTTTGAGTCCACTCCGTTTCCAGTACCCTTATCCTATCCTTCATTCTGTGTTTCTGGGTCCACCCCTTTTCCAATATTCTTGCCTTGTCCTCCGGTCTTCTTGGTGGTGGTGGGCGGGGTGACCTTTGTGGTGCTCATACCTGTAGTGTCCTTCGTACTTGACATGAAGCCGAGTTTCCAGTGCGGAGGCCAAGCAGCAATAAGTCGAGCAATCTCCTCATCCGCGACCATATATGGGAGTGATACCCATGTTGGAACCTTCCGACCCTTGATCTATACAATGTGCATTGTTACCTGAAATGCTACGACGCTCTTGTACTTATCATAAATTACTGGTGACAAGCATAGCCGGGAGTGGATGGCAGCTGCGAGCCCGCTCTAAAATAAGACCCAGAAGACTTGATTATCCTCAATATGTTGCGTGTCATTTGAATCCCACAAGTTCAAATATCGAACTCCCTCGTACATAGCTGGCTTGAGCTTAGGGAGAATTGAGTCTTCAGGGGCTTCCCATGCGACCAACGTGATGAGGAGCAGTAGCCAGGAGTAGCAGAATTTTTTTCCCTAATCCTAGGCCTTGCGCACATTCTATAGAAATTCATTGCAAAAGAACTAGGACCACTTTTAGTAGACCCCCTTTTTGCAGTGCCCAACCAACTGAATTGCATATGGAGGGATGGTTGCAACCTAACATTTGCACATGATTTTGTAGGCTAACAAAAAGGTGCCCATGCGCATACTGGGGTCGCTGATGGTGCTGATCATGAACCCCCTAGTGTTACACTGGACATGGTAGTCCTCACGTACCTTATCAGGGTTCTGTTGCTTGTAATTTTTCCGATGCACTCCATAGGGTTCACCCCTTCCATGGGAAGACCAGTGATATGGTGAATAGGTGTGACATCAATGGGAATGCGATCTTGTATCCATAAGTTGCCATCATGGACTAAGGCAAGCAGCTGGCGCACAAGTCGGTCTGTGACATTGTTGTGGCCAAAATGAGGCATGCGCAATAGGTTTAATAGCTAAAAACTAGCCAACCCGCTTTCCCATGGCATGGAGGCTACCTTCAACATGTCATCCTCTAATACCCTGTTATCACTAATTTTTTTTTTTCAAAAACATGGTATGTCAACTCTGTTTTGATCATGGTATAAATAGTTTTGAAGTAATTTTAGCATGGTTAAGGGTATGTCATAGTTTTAGAGGTTTAGTGTCCACCATCAAAATTCAAATAAGGTCTTTATAGGTTCATTCCATAGTCAAAAAGTTCACATTTTTCATTTAAGGGTCATCTAAGTAAGTTTTGGGTCAATTTTCTACAATTAGCCACAAATCCACAGTTTCGTAGCACCGTTAGTTCAAAAGTGAGTTTTGCAGTACGAAAGTGCTGCTACTTTTGTAGCGCAAAGTGTGAAAATTACACTGTGAGCACTACGAAAGCGCGACTTCTTAGCTTTCGTGTCAAATAAGTCGGGATTTGTCAGTTTCAGTTGGGGAATGACATGATAGGGGTATGGTGAGTCAGTTAGTTACCAGATTCAATGTAATTACTTGTCCTTCAGTCATCATAGTCATGATAGGATATCAATCAAACATCATTTGGTCATGAGGTGACATCTCTAATTCGATTTTTTTGCCTAATTGAGTCATCTCTGGTTCATTTACCTTCACATATGTTATCCAAGCTATGAAGAAGTAAGGATAAGCTTGTGGTTGCTCTTTTCAAAGACAACTCTCACCATTATCAAGCAAGTCTATTCATCATATCAAGGGAGGCTGTTCATCAAATCAAGAGAGGCCATTTTAGAGGTTTTAGAGAAGCTAACAAGCTTTCTTTACAAGAAACATGGCAGAGGAGAAGAAGGTCCACAGAGGGGGACATTGTCTAAGATACGAGCCTGAGAATGTAAATGATGTTATGGAGGATCAAATGATAATGGAGGATTTTAGCAAAGCTGGCTGTCTCAAATTTTGTGAAAATCTGCAAGGTTTCCACACTCAGGTGTCCAAAGAGTTTGCTCTACATTTCAGTGGAACCACTACCAAATTTGGAATGATAAATATTCCAGTGACACCTAAGATAATAGCTAATATGATAGAGATACCAAGGGGACATCAATCCCGATTTAAAGGTTTTAGGTTTGACATGGAGCCATGCAAGGAGTTTATGAAACCTAAATATGTAGACATGGACTTGAACAATGCAATACGCAGAAGCTGTATCAAGGACAATTATGCAAAGCTGCTATTCAACATCCAAATATATTTCACATGTGAAGGTAGGTACCATAAATTCTACACTTATCATTTCAAACTATTGTTGCATTTCACAGGAATGATATCATTAGATTTACCATTTGACTTGCATAGAAGCCTTGCCAAAATGGCTGAAAAAGTCCAAGCTAAATCTAATGGCTGTGAAAATAAATAGAGATTGGTCGTCCTTTTTATTTATGAGTGGATTTGAAATGGAAGCCCTAACCCCAGCTAGAAACCCTAAGATCAAGGGGAATCCTTCACCACTAGTAGCAGAATCTAGTCAAGGTTACTAAAGAAAAGAGGTTTGTCAAGTTGAAACGAAGGAAACATGTTGAAGATAGAACTGAGAAAGCATCAGTGCTTGTTGTAAAAACCCCATCTCCTGCAAAACAGAAAGTAGAAAGGGTCAAAGAAACAAAAAAAAAACAGGTGGCCTGTAAGTAGGAGAACCAGAGAAAGACAACAAGTCAAGTATCAACATCAAAGGGAAAAGCAGTGGTTTCAGTGATATAGGACAACCCAATGATGAAAGGAAACTTTGATGATATAATACATGCAATATATAAGAATTACCCATTGTGTAGGCAGATTTCATTGAAGTGAATGAACCCAAACAGAGAAAAATGAAATCAACAAAGAAATTGGAATTTGAAGGTGAGAATGCAGCTTTTGTTTTTCAAGCTAGGAAACATTTAGCCAGGCATGAAAAGAAACTCCAAGAAGGTAGTAAAGATATCCAAGTAACTATTGAAGTAGCCAAATTCCCTGAAGGGGTGGTTGATCTGTCATCACCTATAGTGGAGCATGGAGCCAACAAGATAAAGAAGGGAAAGGAACACATGTCAGAGTGTCAAATGCTGGAAGAAAGGTTGAAACTAGCAAATCAAGAAATGTAAATGATGAGAAAGAGGGAAAGAAATCACAACATTGAAAAGATATAATTCAAGAGGATGAAGGCTATTTGGGAAGGTCAAACGGTTGCTAGGTCAAAGATCCAAAGCAGTGCACAACAGTTCTTTACATGGACAGTTCCTGCCATTAAAGAAGCAAAATTTGTTAGAGTGATCAACACCCATTTGAGAGCTAGTAATAGAAATCTAAGAGGCCAAGTGGAATATTTTGAGCTACAATTAAAACAGTCTCAAGATGAACTAAAGAGCAGAGGTACAAATGACAAATTCAAAGCAAACTCAAAATAGAAAATGAGGATTAAAGTTTGTGAAGGTTATGTTTTTAGTCCAAACAACTGACGGTTTTGATGAAGCCAATGATTTCTGAAGCTGTGGCATCTTTTTTTTTTTTAAATTTTGTGAAAATATGGTTAAAACTACTTACAAAACAGTTTCGTAGTGCCTGTAGTGCAAAAAGGTGAAATGCGCTATGAAACTGCTGTAGTAGCTTTTACACCCTTTTCCTTATCAAATTTTGGATGGAAAACCATGCATTTTGACTTGAAATTTCTAAGGAAGCTATGTCAAGTGAGTATCAAAGCAACCATAGAAGAAAGGAAGCTAAATTTTGAAGGAAAATGGGTAAAAAGACTATGCTACGAAAAGCACTACGAAACTGTGTTGCTTTTGTAGCGCAAGTCAGTTTCCATTGTTTTGAGAAGTTCAAAGAATTTTTTCACAGCTGGCATGAAGGAATGACTTGGGAAATATGCTAATAATGCTCCTGACATTAATTAGCCTCGAAGTTATTGGTTAGAATTAGTCAAAATATCTCAAGAAACTAAAAGAATCCTAAGCCTAAAAACAGGGGAGCAATCTACTAAATTGCAGGAGATCAACATCATCAACATTATGGTCATAACAAGTTGGAATTCATCATCAGGATTTGAATTAATGGAAATATAGGTGGAAAATGATGTAATTAAGTTTAGATAAAGCTGTTTTGAGTGGAATCAAAAGAGTTATAATTCTATTTGTAATAGGACTCTATATCAGTTTTACAGTTGTGCTTGTAATAAATACCATGTTTTATGGTTAGTATAGGTGTCAAAGCATAGGAATTCGATGTATATAGTTGTGGATAAGCTTATCTTATGATGTAAATGATCTATAAAATATCAACAAATCGAAATAGAAATGGTTGGGCATTTGTTAGAAAAAAGACTCTGTTTTATGTAAGTGACTGTTTTCAGCCTAATACATAATTTCTACTTAGAAAACTCAAGATTCATAAGGAGTTATTGTATGTTCTTGTTCTGATGGAATCTTTTCAATATTCTATTACAATGGTGTTTTCGTATGTTACTCATAATTCTTCAATGATGCTCTGACTTCCTTCATAGACAAACTGACTGTGTGTTTCATTGTTCTACATGTTTATTCCTTGACTTGAACTCGGATATGTATTGACTTCCATGCTAGGTAGATTATTTTGGTTTTACTAAAGCTATTATGACTCCATAAGCCCAATGTATACTTGCTAATGTGATTTACAACCAGTTTATATCATTTATCTATTTTTATCCCATATAAAGTTAGCCATCTACATATTTATCAAAAATCATAAACCCTTGAGAGAGCCCTCTTAGGTTGAGGAGGCTAAGCCTCAACCAAAATATTGGTTTGAAATAGCTGCACAAGATTGGTTTGATGAGCATCCTATCAGTTCTGATTTTGTGATAACATACCCTTTCCAGATATGTCTCAGGTGCCAGTTCTGGGAAGGTGTCCATGTTGGCCAGGTCGTGGTCGTCGAATTTTACCGAGTGAAGTTTTCCAAAGGAGTCTCCATTTATGGGGACCTCTCCCGGAATCAGCGGAATTTGCAAATAGGTGCACAGGCCATTGATATTCTTAGGTGTGCGTGTCGAGGGCCTACGATGCCAGACATAGGGTGGCAGCCAGTTTATCGGTTCAGCGATCTGGGCCTCTTCCTAAGAAGAGAGAGGTTGCTTCAATGGGTTAGGCGAACGTGCCTGGGGCACTGTTCGGGGGGATTTCACATTCCGAGAGGATGTGCGGGGCTTCCCTCTAGCCCACTTCATAGGTTTCCCCGACCCTTTCTCCTAGATTTTTCCTTTCCCGTTCTTTTTTCCCTTGCTCAATGTAATATTCCAAAATTTTCACCTGATATTTGGAATATTAGAGTTATTAATTTTCTTAATGAATTAAGTAAATAAAAGGGTGGAGGGACCCAAAATCCTCAATATGAATAAATATCCACTTTTAATGTGTGAATGTGGACTAACTAAGCCTAGATCTACATGATGAGGTAGTTGAGCAACTACTAATGTGAATGGGATTGGAGATGATGTCTCATTAATTGAGATAGATCATGGAGGTTGATTCAGTCAACTAAGATCTTGAAGATGTCAAACATAAAATCATGGGACATTCATGATAAAGTGATGGAGGATGTTGTGAAATCAAAGCACCCATGATGGAGAGGGTGTACATTGCACCTAGAAATGATGGTTGATTTGGTCAAACAACACAGTCAAACTTGGAGGATCTTGCCCATATGCATAGCGCAGTCTAGATGAGGGCCAAGGATTGGGAAGGCTCAAACATTATATAAAGAAGATGAAGGCAAGGATGAAGGAAGGCTGGCTATTCTTGATGTAAGCATTTTTTCAGATCTGGAATTGTCATGTGACATTCCATTGCTTTCTCGGGCTGTTTAGCAGAGATTGCAAGTGCTTTTTAGCACAGGGTGTTCCTGGTTAGGAATCCCAAATATTTCTTAGAGTAGCTCTAGAAAGAGTATTGTACTTCATTCTACATCAGGCATTGGTGCCACATCTCTTTTCCCACTTTCTGCAGAACATTCATATTGAGAAATTACAGATTTCTGAAGATCAGTTTGGAAGGTGGATGTTGTCTTCAGTACTTCAACTGGAGAACTGGTGAGGGTTTATTCCCATCACCTTGGGATTATAGATCAGCACTCCCAGAGCCCCATTGCAGATCTGATATCAGGCCAAAAGTTATTTACCTCCTAGCAGCAGTATTTCCTTCAGGAATTACACTGTCCAATTTGCAGATAAAAAGGGAGGAAGGAAGTTACTATCATTTCAGCTAGTAATCTTGTGAGGGATCATCCCCTCACATTTCCATCTATCTTACCATTAGTCTGGATTTTGTTGTAGTATTTTTCACCAGGAAGGAGGCCTCTCTTTCCCTCACATCGCAGTTTCTATTGGCAGTTGTGTTGCAGCAACTGCAAGCATTATTGGAGGATTGAGAAGCTAGATCTAGAGCTTCTAGCTTGTATATCTAAAGAAGGGATAAACACTTCAAGATTAGATCTGATCTTGCAACATATTTCAGCCATATGTTTGACAGATCTAGCTTCAGATCTATATTTCCTAGCAGATTAAGGATCAAATCCTAGGGAGGTGATTTTCCAAAGTTGTAGATCTGGAAAATCCTTTCTGGGTTATCTTGGGAATCCATCACATTGGTCAGATATTGAATCTTGGCATCATCTGAGCTCCAGATTTGAGTAGATCTACATTTTACTTTTTGGCTTACAGTTATATGTTCATATTCTACTGAAGGGACAACACATTGTTTGCTTCAGTGCCTCTCCAGTTACACTGCACCTATTGTAGCATGTTTTCTGGGTGATTCTAGACCATATTTTTGGATAGATCTACTCATATTCTTGTACATTGTGTAAATGAATCATCTCCATATAATAAAATGGCTCAATTTCTCTGTTTTTCTGATGTTGTCCTAAGATTTATTGTTTATCTTGCTGTAGTTCTTATATTGTGTTTAAGTATTACTGCATTCTCCCTTTTGGGATATTACAATGGTATCGGAGCATGATCTTTGGCTCAACTTGTGGACACTTCATCTTTTACATCAAAAGAAGAAGCAGATAGATGAGATCTATCATGGAGGATGAAAATTCTGCCACTCCTTTCTTTAGATCTATGCAATATCTCTCCAAGGAGGTCAATCTAATGAAGAAGGAAGGACATGAAGAAGATCCAAGAAGAAGATGTGATAAGGAAGGTCCAAGCACTTCCTATCAGCAAAGAAGAAAACCAGAGAATCATAGATCTCCTCATAGATCCACTATGCCCACTTTCTTTGGAAAATGTGAGAGGTGTAGAAATGAAGGAAGAAGAACACCTGAGACTCATGAGACTCTCAGTCTATATCTTGAAGAGTACAAAGCACAGTCTAGAGAATTCAAGGAGAAGCTAACTCTCCAACAATTCTTCAAAATCAAAGAAAAAAGAGGATCCTATAGCAGCAATAGAAAAAAGAGGCATAATAAATTCTATTTGCCTACATTTGATGGATCTTCCTCAAGCCCTATTAGAGCTTTGAGGAGAGATTTTGATGCATTTTTCAGGCTACATCGTGTAGCCGAAGAAGAGGTTGTTCAAATTGAAACACTTCATATTTTAGATGAAGCCAATGATTGGTGGTTTGGTCACCTACAACATGAAAAGGTGACTAAATATTCAAATTTAATTCACAAGTTGAGGAAGGAATTTGATGTGAGAAAACCAGATATGTGTCACAAAGTGACATTTCCTAAGGAGGAGGATGTCAATCTCGTCACTCTAGACAAGAAGTTCGTACATTCACCACCAGCTGCAGAAGTACTTGAATCCAGAGAAGAGACACTTACATCTATGAAAGATAGTCTTGAGATCTTGACATATAGAGTCCCATGCATGATTTAGGAGATACATGAGGGAAAGGAAGAATATTCCAGCGCTGGTACACTTGGAGAAGAGAAGCCATCACCCTTACCAGCAATTGGAGGCACTATTATCCCGGTTGGAGGAACTCTTGTGTTCTGTCAAGAGGTTCCCACATATTAGTTGATCCAAGGTATGCATACACATTCATCACCTATTGTTTCAGTGGGTCTTATTGAAACTTGTGGGGACATTCCATCAGGGCCAATGCACAACCAAGGGTTAGAACATAGTGCTAATTTGAAGCAACGACATATCACAGCGCAGAGGACCCTTGACCTAATCAAGGAGGAGGTTAAGAACTATCCCAGTTCATCATTATTGAGCTACATTCAACCCTTTGAGTTGAAGTGTAGAGTTTCAGAAAAGGGTATGAGCATAATCCTGTGTACAATAACTAGTTATGAGATCAATGTTGTGCCTTGATTTGAGACAACACCTATATTATCATGCAGATATATAGTGTTGTCACTTAGTAGCTGTGAAGATGAGCAGGTCCCATCATTTTTCTTGGAGCATTCTGAAGGTAGATTCACTCATGAAGCAATGGAGGACAAGATGATAAATGGTAGACATCTAGATATGAGAAATATTTTCTCCTTTCTTGATGAAACTTTATTAATGAGAATCTCATAGCTCAAAGAGAGACTTCTACCTATAGTAGATCTAGAAACTCATTGGTTTTGGAAGGCCATGGATGAGAAGAAGGTCTCATTAAGAGATCTCATTGGAGGTGCATTTCAACATTTCATGAAGTGAAAATTTCTTCATCATTTTGGGGAAGGTGGTATTCTACAAAGGGAGGATACCATGATTATGCAGCACATCACTCATCATCCATATTGCGGTGAGTGGGTGAGGATGATAAGCAAGGGGTTGCATGACCACTTGCAAATTTATGATATGGGCCATCAAGCTTGGTTATGTTGGTTTCCCTTGGGAGATTCCTATCACTACTATGAAAAGGCTCCTATTTCTTTGATCCATGCCTTGAGGAACACTTATGAAATGAAGAAGGAGGCATGGCTACGCTGGTTGCTCTTGGGTGAGTATGGTTCCCACCCATTATCTCATAATTTTCTGATTCATGCCTTGTGTATCAATGATAGAATGCAACATAAGAAGGCATGTTCATTTTAGTCTCACTTGAGAGAGATTGGCCACCACATGACATTTCCTATTTCTATGTGTTTTGTATTGGGTAAAGCTTGGCATGATGTTCTCATGATGTGCATTGATGATGTTTCTTTGTATTGGGCTGATGTGACATTTCATATGTCCATTAGTATGTTTTTGCTTCATGATGCACATGAGGAGGAGAGAATGCAACAAGATCTCTTGTTTCTTTGGTTGCTTTTGGGGGAGTTTGGCTTGTCCATCTTACATGGAGGAGATGGAGGATGGTAGAAAAGGGCCTTAAACCGGTGGTTGCTATTAGGAGAATATGGGTTGAAATATTTTTCTACCCATATAACTCCTTCCCTTCTTCTTTTGCATAATGTTGGAATGATGCTTGGATCTAACAAGGCCAATGGGTCTAAGGAAGAGAGCATATCAATGCTTAATCGAATTCATAAAACATGGGATGAAGATATGTATTGTGGGATGGAGTTTTTCCTTTATGGAAAGAACTAATTTATTTTATGTATCTCATGTATTAATGATGAAGTTGGAACTCATATGGTTGTCACTTGGTACTTCATGATGGAAGGAGGACATCTAACCATACAACTAGAGGTCATTCTATATGTTTTTGAGAGACAACTTTGGAACCAAACATACATAACACATTGCAGAAAATGGAGGAAACCTTCCTTATGTGGATGCCATTTGGAGGGGAATAGATGGCTTGCATCTTCCTTTTGAGTTTCTTGAGGACAAGCAACATTTTTCTGGGGAGGACTGTAATATTCCCAAATTTTCACCTGATATTTGGAATATTAGAGTTCTTAATTTTCTTAATGAATTAAGTAAATAAAAGGGTGGCGGGACCCACTATCTTCAATATGAATAAATATCCACTTTTTGTGTGTGAATGTGGACTAATTAAGCATAGATCTACTTGATGAGGTAGTTGAGTAACTACTGATGTGAATGGGATTGGAGATGATGTCTCATTAATTGAGATAGATCATGGAGGTTGATTTAGTCAACTAAGATCTTGAAGATGTCAAAAATAAAATCATGGGACATTCATGATAAAGTGATGGAGGATGTTGTACAATCAAAGCACGCATGATGGAGAGGGTGTACATTGCACCTAGACATGATGGTTGATTTGGTCAAACAACGCAGTCAAACTTGGAGGATCTTGCCCATATGCACAACGCAGTCTAGATGAGGGCCAAGGCTTGGGAAGGCTCAAACATTATATAAATAAGATGAAGGAAAGGATGAAGGTAGGCTGGTTATTCTTGATGTAAGGATCTTTTCAGATCTGGAATTGTCATGTGACATTCCATTGCTTTCTTGAGCTGTTTAGCAAAGATTGAAAGTGCTGTTTAGCATAGGGTGTTCCTGGTCGGGAATCCCACCTCTTTCTCAGAGTAGCTCTAAAAAGAGTATTTTACCTAATTCTACATCAGGCATTGGTGCTACATATATTTTCCCACTTTCATATTCATATTCAGAAATTGCAGATTTCTGAAGATCAGTTTGGAAGGTGGAAGTTGTCTTCAGTACTTCAGCTGGAGAATTGGTGAGGGTTTATTCCCATCACCTTGGGCTTATATATCAACATTCTGAGAGCCTCATTACAGATCTGGCATCAGGCCAAAATTTATTGACCTCCTATTAGTAGTATTTCCTTCAGGAATTACGCTGTCCAATTTGCAGATCAAAAGGGAGGAAGGAAGTTACTAGCATTTCAGCTAATAATTCTGTGAGGGATCATCCCCTCACATTGCCATATATTTTACCATCAGCTTGGAGTTTATTGCAGCATTTTTCAGCAGGTAGGAGGCCTCTCTTTCCCTCACAACGCAGTTTCTATTGGTAGTTGTGTTGCAATAGCTGCAATCATTATTGGAGGATTGAGAAGCTAGAACTAGAGCTTCTAGCTTGTAGATATGAAGAAGGGATCATCCCTTCAAGCTTAGATCTGATATTGCAACATATTTCAGCCATATATTTGACAGATCTAGCTTCAGATCTGTATTTCCCAGTAGATCAAGGATCAAATCCTAGGGAGGTGATTTTCCAAAGTTGTAGATCTGGAAAATCCTTTTTGGGTTATCTTGGGAATCCATCACATTGACCAGATCTTGAATCTTTGCATCATCAGAGCTCGATATTTGAGTAGATATGAATTTTCCTTTTTAGCTTGCAGTTATATGTTCATATTCTGTTGAAGGGATAATGAATTATTTGCTTCAGTGCCTCTCCAGTTACGCTGTACCTATTGTAGCATGTTTTCTGGGTGATTCTAGACCATATTTTTGGCTAGATCTACTCATATTATTGTACATTGTGTAACTGAATCATCTCCATATAATAAAATGGATCAGCTTCTCTGTAAATTCTGATGTTGTCTTAATATTTATTGTTTATCTTGCTGCAGTTCTTATATTGTGTTTAATTATTACTTCATTCTCCCTTTTGGGATATTACACTCGACATGGACATAACCTACTCAACTTCAGGGGCGACTTCTAGTACTTCATCAGATTCTTTCTCCATCGAGGCCACAGTCTGCAATGATTCAATGAGATTGGTCACCTTCCTTCTTGCACAGAATACAAATTTGGGATTGATACTATTAGAAGGAGAAGCTCACCCATACATTAACAAAGCGCAATAATCACAGAGTTGCACAAAGCGCCAACTGTTCAAGAGGCACAGAACCCCCTTCTGATCTATCCTTCTGATTTTATAGCCTTGGAGATTAACCAATGGTTGGTTGAGGCTTATGAGAAACTTACCATCAAGTAAATGGTAAAAAATATTCGTAAATTTCCTCATTAATTGCTGGATGCCCACTCCTTTCAACGGTAAAATTTTATTTTTACCCCATTTTACTATTCCAACAGCTATTTTTCACAACTGCATATTACCCCTGTGCTTCCAGCACACCTCCTGTGCTCTGAGCGCACCCCTGCGCTCCTAGGGCACCTCCTATGATCTTAGCACACCCTTGCGCTCCTGGCATATCTCTCTGGGCCTCCAGACCTACGATCGACCCCTATGCATACCATGGTTTTGTCTGCATTTGTCCCTTTTCCTACGTGTATCCCGCTCCATACAAATACTCCGACCATATAGTCATTTGATCCAGTATGCTTTGAGCCAGCTGCCATTGACATAACCTTGTACCATATCATTGCACAGGGTGGCTAACTGGACCGCTCCCCCGTCAGTAATTTCCTTTACCATATAGGGACATAGCTAGTGCTAACGGAACTTCCCTGTGTGTTTCACAAACTAGCTATCATATATGAGGACCAATTCTCCCTTCGTAAATGCCTTTTTCTGAATATGCCGATCATGCCATGCCTTATCTCAGGCCTTCTAAACTTGCTGATGGAAGTTAGCAATAGAACGATCTTCTTCCAAGGCCACAAGCTACGCTAACCGCTAATCCATGATATCAAGTTCCGCCATGTTGGTAAAGGTTGCGGTGCGCAGGCTAGGAACAATATATTCCATGGGCATAATGGCCTCCTTGCCATAAACCATCCTAAACAATGTCTTCCTATTCTACTTCTTGTAGGCAGTTCGATAGGCCCAAATAATTGATGGGATGCGCAGGTCCCAATCGCTACGATCGACATTACAGACCTTGGTCATGGCCTGCTCCAAGATCTTATTAAAAGCTTCCACAAATCTATTTTCATGTGGATGATACGGGGTGATTTCCGCGTGGTGGATCCGGAATTATTCAGTCAAGGCTTGTATTATTTCATTAACAAAATGCGTACCTCTATCACTCATTAAGATCTTCGGACAGGCAAACCTGGTCAGAATCTGCTAAAAAATGAAGTACGTAATGGTATCTATAGTGCAGTCCTTCACAGCCTGTGCTTCAGCCCATCTAGTTACATAATCAGTCGGAGTGATGATGTAGCATGCACCTGTCTTATTTCCTGGTGGGTTGATGTGCCCAATGAAGTTGATGGCCTATTTTTCAAGCACTTGCAGGGGAGTTTCCTCTCTGTGCGATGGCCTTCCTGTCCTTCGGCATGTATCGCAGGCTTTGTAATAGTTATGGGAGTCACTATGCAGTGTGGGCCACCATAGCCCAACTCTCAAGATATTTTACGTCATTTCTCTCCCTACGTAGTGACCTTCTGCTATGCCCTCATGAGCTCCTGCTAAGATGGCATGCCTTGCATTCTCCAACACGTACCTTCGCAGCACCTTGTCATCTCCTAGCTTATACAGATGGCTTGTGATGACGGTAAAATCCATTGCGCGGGTTACCAAATCCTTCTTCTATTGTACCAAATATTCTTCAGGCAACATCCCCATAGTCAGGAAGCGATTGACGTCGGCGAAGTGTGCATCAACCAACTTAATTGAGAACAGCTGCGCATCGGGAAGTCATTCTTCCAGATTAGTTGGTTCCTCAGCGCTCTCGATTCAGGATAAGTGGTCTGGCATAGCATTCAACTTTCCTAGCTTCACGATGATCTCAAAGTCATATTATTGAAAAAACAGTAGCCATTGACAAATTTCCCCCCCAAAACAGGCTTATTCACTAGGTACTTCAAAACTGAGTGATCTGTAAACATCTTGAAGTGCCCTCCTAACAGGTAATGTCAGTATTTTTGCAGGGCATATACCATGGCCAACCCCTCATGCTCTGTAGTGGAGTAGTTTCACTCTACACCAGAGATTTTCCTACTAGCAAATGCAACTGGATGGTTAATATCTCCTTCTCCTGGCTGCGTAAGGACAACTCCTAGGGCGATCCCGGATGCATCTACGTGAACATGGAACACCCTCGCCCAATCAGGAAATATGAGGATAGGTGTAGAGACCATATTTTCTTTGAGTAGTTCGAAGCTCTTCTAACTCTTTTCCTCCCAAAAAAATGAAATTTCCTTCTTTAGCAACTTTTACATAGGTGCGGTGATCAACGCGTATCCTTGAATGAACTTCCTGTAGTAGCCTATTTGTATGATGATAGAGTGCAACTGTTTCTCAGTTGTAGGTACTGCCAGGTTGATGATAACTGCTATTTTGGCGGGGTCAACCATCAATCCTTGATGAAAAACTGTGATTGAGCAAGATCCCGAAGGGTATGCAAAATATGCACTTCTTGATATTCAGGGAAATCCAGTGCTTTATACAGGTTTCCAACATCATGCGCAGGTTTGAGACATGCTTCTTTACGAACCCGAAGATGGTCTAGTCATCAAAATATACCTCCAAAAACTTGTGGATTAATTCCTTGAATACTGCGACCATCACCCACGAAAAGATGGCAGGGGAATTCTTGAGCCCAAATGGTATGAACATGTACTGAAAAGATCCCCATTTAGTAGAGAACGTGGTTTTTCTGCGATCTTCATGTGCGATCCTGATCTGATGGTAGCCCGAGAACCCATCCATGAACGAGTATGCTTCCTGCCCTCCCACGCTATCAAGGATTTCGTTTGAGAATGGCGTAGGGAAGGGATCATGAATGCATGCATCATTTAATTTGTATAGGTCAACACAGATATGTATTTCTCCCTTAGTATTTTTCTCCTAAACCTCCATAGGACTTACCCAATCTGACTGTTCGACTAGTTCAATGATATTTAAGGCTATCATTTTGTTAAGTTCTTCCCTGACTTTCTGCTTGTACTCGGGGTTCAAAAAATAAGGGTGCTGCTTCACAGGGCACACATCTGGTTTTAAAGTGATGCACATGACCCCTAGGTCCCCTGTAATCCCTTTGAGTTCTGAGAATTTTTTCGGGAATAGGTTTTGGTATTCCATGAGGAGTTCTGCGACTTTTCCCACAGTATCATCATCCTAGTAGTCCCCAATTTTAGCTAGCTTAGGTTGCTCCTCCATCCCAATATTGACTTCTCACAACTTCAGAGGCTTAGTGACATTGACGGTCTATAGTGGGGGTCCAAAAACCGCGTCCTCTCCTTCCGACTCTGGGATAGAGATATTTCACGGGTCTTCATCACATTCCTCCATTGGTAGATTACGATAGTTGAAGATATCCTGCATCTGTGTTTCCCACGTCGGTGCCCCATCTTCTACACTGGGGCGTGATTCATCAAATACTAAGTCATCTATATCCTATAGAGCTTCTTCGAATGCCTCCATTCCTCCTATAAAAATAAATGTCCCTAAAATCTCATCCTTCATGGTTTCCCAGTAGCAAGTGCACTGGTGTAATTTTGCATCTAAATACCATGTGGTCGGGATTGGCCCTAAGGAATGAATGAACATGTGGACCCATTCCTTCGTAGTTCTTTCATCCCATTCTTCCATCAATGCGGACAAGTGCTCGCGCGGGTCCCATGGCCCCAAGAAAGTCTTTATGCGCAGGTGAAGTAGAGGTTCAAACCGTAAGACCATCATGTTTCGACACTCTTCCCAATCCTGGAATGTCCCCTTATACGTATCCCACCACCTCGCAAAGGTTGTGTGCATGGCTAGATTAAGGGCCCACAACCTTCACTCCCATGGGACTTTAGCTTCAAATGCTCACAAAAACTCCCTAATACTACTAGAACCATCAAAGTAGGGTAGTTCTCTTACCTCTGAGGAGATACACCGGGAGTTATTTGTGATTCTAAGACATCACAGCACAGATACATCATGTAATTGATTCTCCCAATTTTCTATCTCCCCATCAGAGTTAGAGAAGCATTCGCTATCCTTTCCCTATCAAAGCACACCATCAGCCGTAGGATTGATCCAATCTTTGTCTCGAGCGGTTAATTTATAGATGTGATCCACATCCTCTTCTTCACGCATTGGTTCTGTATACCGTTCTCCTTTCGCAAGGTCTAGTGGGACTATCACCCTCATGCCCTCATAAAACACCATGCTCCTTTTATTTAGGTTGATAATGCCTCCCATGTCTGTTTCCCAATCCAATCCTAGGAGTGGAGGATAGGAGTCTGCATCTTCCACAATCTGAATTACCTCAAAATCGGCATGGACCTTAACTCCTGTGATATCTACCATAATATTTGACAGCCTCCCCAATGGTATGATCTTATGGTGGTTTCCCATGTGCAGCTGGATAGTAGGCCATTCCAACATAGGCTCTCCCATCCACTGCCAAGTTTTCTTGGGCAGTACATTCGCATCTAACCCCAGGTCAAAAATAACCTGATCCATTTCATAGTCGCCAATCTGCACTGTTAGCCGCATTTCTCGACCAGTGTGTTTCTTATGCATGTAAAGTTTGTGCACATCCTTAACTTCTGGGGGAGGGTTAGTTCTCTCTGCGCAGCTGTCTACTAGTGCTTGTAGATTTTATACTGCCTTCTGGTTGCGTAGCAACTTCATACATGCCTGTAGAAATGGTTTAACTTCATCGTCTATTCTTAGGTTTTCTGGAGCTTTTGAATTAGATGCCTCATCCTTAGTAAAGTCTTTGCGAGCTACGACGAAGGTTTCCTTTTCCTTCTGTAGGTCCAAGATTTCCTGTTTGACAAATGATTTCTGGATAAGAGGTTCAGCTTCAGCTTTTTTCTCAGCTCCTCCAGTAGCCATGCCACTGCGCGTTATGACATTAATACTTGGTCCTTCATCATGCGGTTCCACCTTAACCCTCTGTACATTCTGTGTAGGTGTCTGTTGCTTTTCCATCATTTTTGATATCAGGACTAGATAGTCTTCAATCATGTGATCCAATTGTCGACAGTAACGGAAAGATTGTCATGCAGGGTTTAGACAATCCCTCACAAAGTGCCCTACCTCCCCACAATTGTAACAGATCAATTTCCCTCTTCCCCGACCTACGCCTCCACCCCTTTCCCCTCCCCAGCCCCTAGCTGGGGAGCCTCCTCTACTTGAGGGAGATAGTGGTGAAGAAGGGTCAACCTGTACCCTATATAGGTTTCCTCAATATATCATCAGGTCATAAGTCTGAAAATTATGTTCGTCATGCCCCAGAGAAGAGAAGAATCAAAATGATTATTGCTTCAACTTTAGGACATAAGCACCAAGATTGGGACATTGGTTAGTATCATGTAGCCCAAAAACACGACAATTATCACACCATAACGTAGGGCCACTTGGCCCTGCAGCATCCTTAGGGCGCAATGGGCTGGGTCCCCCAGCCTGCATGTAATCTGTTAGCAGAGGACATTGATCTTTGGTATGACCAGACACCCTACATCTTATGCACCATATGTCTGGACTATCCTCTTTCCCCCGTTATTTTTGAAGATTATTTATTTCAAGGTGCATCACTTCCAGCTATCCGTGGATCTACTATACTCCAAATTGGGCATCGTCTCTTGGCGCAACCTCTAGTTTCATAGCAATTTCCATGGCTTTCGCTTGCATTTCAATCGCCTGCTGACCCAGAGGTCTACGCAAATGAGGTAGCAGCATAGCGATAAAGCATTCCTTCTGCTGTCGATCATCATACTTTAATTCTCCATATTTGATATCCTTCTTTAACCGCTGATCAGATTCCCATACAGACTCGATGGGTCGTTTTATAAAGTCTCTAGGTCAGTTAGCAACTACGAGTAGGATTCAGGCTTCCGGAACAACTGTTTTAAATCTGTCTTAATCTCTTGAATAGATGGATCCGCATGCTACCCTACATATCCCATATACCAGTCCAAGGCCCTTCCTTCAAAGGCGAGGGATGGTTGCGCTCTCTTTACAGCATCGGTAGCCACATTTTGCGTAGTCCATAATGATTCTGCTACAAACCAAAATTGGTCCATATCTTCATCCCCTACACCCTTGAAAGTGGGTAGCTTCATATGGGTGGCCATATCTTCTTCTGGTGGTGGAAGATGTGTGGGTGAGTTCTTGCCCTTATGCTGACTTGAAGGTGGTGTAGCTGGAGGAATATTTATTTCATGCGCAGCTGATTCTCTCAATGGACTGTAGACAGATCTATCTCCTTCTTGATTAGTTCGGTAGTACTTACCACTTTGTGTTGTGCTCTCGCTCAGACCAGAGGTCATTCACTCAGTGTGGATGCTCATAATGCGCTTTTCGCATAGTAATATTTTGATTGAAAGTGGGAGTGTTTTCAAGAAATTACCCTAGATACCTTAGAAGAACCTCCGCTCTACTTCAGAATAGGACATGAATTGATCGACTGTGAATTATGTCATGAATCCTCATAGCACACTATCTACCTAGTGATCTACTGTGCGAGTGATCGTATTGTCAGTCCTCTCCAGCTGTTGAATTGATTCCGGTGTCCACTACATAACCTAATCATCCTTCCAGCACATCTGGAATTCTATGAGCCTTGCCAACCACTCTTGAAGCTCATGCACAAAGGTTACAAATAAAATTTCATAGACTTCAGTGAAGATGTACTTGTTCTTCCACTTCTCAGCCATCAACTTCGTGCTGCGATTCTACTTTACAACAAACTCCTGAATATGTCTTTCAAACCAATATTCAATTTCTACCCTCTCAGGTCTCCAATGACCTCATGGCATTACTCAATCTCTCTCTTAAAATGCTCCCAGTACCAACAACAGAACCATTTTTTGTCCTGAGGGGTCCTGACCCGGGTTCGGAGGTTAAGGTTTTCCAACAAACCCCTATACCACTGGCACTTTTGGAAATGACCTACTTGCGCAGGCCAAGGTATCACCCGAAGTAGTATGGGAGGGTGCTGGAACTAGGTTTCCACACCCTGAGAGAGATTAGGTAATTCGAGGCAGATCTAGTTCGCAACTTATTAGGTTCGCACAGAGGGAGTCTATTCGCAACTCTTTTAATAGTGTGATTAGCATATAACCATAAAAAAGATATCATATCTAATCAGTACATTCGCATCCACGTGCGTATTTCCAAATACCATCACAAAGTATTGTAATCACAGTCACTATCAGATCATAGATATACTCATGCCAATTCCAAAATAAAGATACATTCGTAGCTTAAATAGGCGTCACTTATGCGCTTCAACAATGCACATAACCAAATCAGATAACACAAAGATACTTTAATGATACTTCACATTCATTAACACTCAGATCCACTTACAACTAAAACACAGCCTGCACACACATCCTAGTGGGGTCTGCACACAGTAGGACTGAGGATCTTCGCGCACACAACCTGTAGGAGTCCTTACCCAAAACAACCCAAAACATATCTAACAGTTCACACGTAGCATCAATCTATCCACTTACTTACTTACTAGACCTAACTATCTATCTATTTATAGTATCGTAGCCTTCGTTATCCTATTGTATGCAAAACGTAGTCTACAGACCCTAGAGCTAGCTTTTAACCCATTACAACACATTAGGGGCTTTGACCCACCCCAAATCCCCTACGCAGGACTAAATTTAACAAAATTTTACCAAAAATGCAAGTAAGGGAACCCCGTTCCAACATTGCGCATACAAGCCGCCTCATCAAGGAATGCACATGATTTGACACCCCTGCAGTGTGTCTTTGGTATGCACGAGGAACATCATCAAATTGCACATAGTCCGGGATCCCACGGGAGATTCCCTCCAAGTTGCGTATGATTTCCTCCTCCTCACCTGCCTCGCCATGAGGGGCCACATCAAAATTGCGAGGAATCCTTTGTACTATCGGGGACATACCTGTATGTCTCTCTGGGCCAATATTTGAAATTACATGGATTAATGTTAGAACATGCATAACAAAAAAATCATAATACTCATCAAAACAAAAAATGAGTCTTACCTAGTACTTCATCCCAATCCTCTCCTTCTGGGAGTGGGAGATCTGCATCACCAGTGAAATCCGTGACAGAGTAGGGCCAGTCCTCCACAACAATCAGCTATTGGTAGAGCCACTTGAATAACTCTGGTCTCCAGGATATCTGTTGACCACCCCCTGACCTTGGCATCAAATCTTCCCAATAGACCATCTGTGGCTCCTAGGTCGGTGGTTTCAGAACTATTACCTCTAAACGCTGGAATATTGGTAATTGTTCCAAGATGAACGATACCAATATGGACTCATAACCGAACTGCTTCAGCTTGGTTTTCTTGCATTTCGTCAGTTGATGCTTCAGGTTGATTGTTACCGCCTCCGCCCAGTTATAGAGGGTCAGTGCCATGAAATATACAACAAGAAGTAGATATGTTTTTGTTGCCTCGTGAAGAGCCTGTGATCCAATATCTTGTGTGATGGTGTGTAGCGGTACCCTTAGTGCCAAATCCAGAATAGTTTGGATATCCACTTTTCTGCTTCCCGATCCTTTCCTTGCCCATGGGCACACCCTGCCAATAACCATAATCATGTTCTCCGTTGATGGCCGGGTGCCAGTCAGGATTGATACTGCCCCCCTCCTCGACATTATAGTTATCAATTAAACATCTGAGACATCAATCTCAAGTTCCTGGTCATGAATAATGAATTTTTCCTGATCAATGTCCCAGACACTGATCAAGTACTGCAAGAGCTCCAGTTGAGCTCTGAGACATGGTGCCATAAATAATTTCTTGAGCCCACAATCTCTGAGAGCTTCCATGCATCTCCTCTTTCCCATGGCTTCCTCATCTTCTTCACTGTGTTCTCGTTCTTTCCATTTAATCACCATTTTGTCTTTTCACACCTGCAAAAACATCCATATGGTTTCCATTAGCCAAACCCAAAGATTTTGAATGGTTAAATTGGGTCTGTTTGTTTAAATTTACATGCTAAAAATGTCTGCCACTGTTGGCGTACCCCCGTTCAATTTTTAGGCCGGTTGGCGTGAGTCCGTGCCCGATACCCACGCCGACCGCCATGCCCTAATTTTTACAAATCCCCCCCATAGATCTACAAAATTGGGGTTGCAGTTAATGAAAAAGTAATGAAAATGTAGGGAAAGATGTGAGTTCTTACTTGGAACAAATGGATTCACGATTGGCCTCCCAGATTGCTTGCTGTCAACGCCGCATAATCGCAGTGAAAAAGAGTAACAAATTTCTCACAAGAGGTAAAAGTGAAAAGTAATTTATTTTTTACCATATTTGGCATTTTATAACTTTTCAGAACCCTAATTAGGTTTTAAAGCATATTTTTCGATTATTTCACTATGTTATTTCTAGAAATGGGTTTTACATGCGTCTCTTGTGTAGTGAAAGGTACTCAACGTGACAACGATGAAGTAACGAGTTGTATTTTATGCTTTTTCGGACTCGGTAAAAACACAAAAAAGTCACTGTTGGAGTCATCTTTCAAATCTTTTCCGACTCTCTAAAATTGAAAAGATTGTCGAGAATCTTGTCATTTTTAACTCATTAAATGGATCCAAAACGATATCTACCCAATATACATTTACCCCTTTTTTGGGTTGGGATAGATTATTTATGAAAAAGGAATGCCTTAGCCTATCGCGACTACGAGGTTCTCTCAGACACATTTTTCTACCTTTTTAGATCTGTGAGACAACCTACGAAAAGGGATTGCTAGAGTTTTCTTTTGTGCTTCTTTTCAAACTCTCTAAACATGAAAATATGCTAAGTTCTTCCTTTGTCAGACTCATTAAAACCTAAATGAAATCGGACACTGTCACGATGACATTACCGAGTTCCTCCTTCCTAGGGCTCGTAAAATGTACTAGGATGGATTTTTCCGAAGTACAAACTTACATGACAAGCATATGCTATTCCCTTCAAGCTTGTTTTCCAAAAATAATTAGGGTACTCGCCAGAAATGGTGGGGGAAAATGGAACCATTTTTCAGCCATGTCGGCAGTATGTCACTCTTGAACATGAAACTCATTTGCTTTCGTGTCGGGTTAGGCACACTCATTTCATCATTTTTGCCTCCATGGGTTTGGGTAATTTGTTTTTACCTCTCATCTGCTCTTTGCCACATCATCATGACCTCAGATCCGTTGATGTCAAATACTGACAAATCTAGAGTCGTGTCGCTGATATGTTCAAGATAAGTTTCTGTTTGCAGTTTTCAACCTCCCTCTGATTCTCTTTTTGGTCCTAATTCATTATCATCATGTTCCTCTATCTCGTCTTGATGATGTGGGAAACATTGTGGCTCTCCTTCGACGATGTCACTTCTTGTTGACTTCAGCTCATTATCCAGGAATTTGATCTAGAGACTCCCTTCCGGTACCTTGGATCTTGCATGCCTCAATGGCAAGTTCTTCACATTCAACGATAGGTCCACATCATTGGTCTTCGATCAAGTGATTATGTGGGTGTTCGATGCCAGATCATTGTTCATATTCCATGGATTGTACTAGTTGTACCTTGAGAACCATTTTCATTATTGGTGGTTTCTCTTGTGCCTGTTAACAACTTTCATCATTGGTTGGTAATTAGGTGACTTTCTTGCATGTTCGACTTTAGCTCACACATTTGCATGCTTGAATTTGTACTTGTTCAGGTTGAGATGGAGTGCAAGACTTTGGGTTTTGTTTAATAAAATCCAAGCTGCGAGATATTGTGGTTTATCATGACTATATGCATGACTCTTTTGATTGGATGGATGCAACCATACTTGAGTCTTACTGAAGAGCTTGCTGGATTATCCACAATCTTACGAAACACTTATCATAATCCGGAAAGCTCGATCGATAATCCGGCAAGCTCTTCAGTAAACAATAACCATAGGAACTTGAAAATCGTACTTGAGTCTATTTTTTAATCCTTACTATTGGATGGCTGCAACCATACCTGAGTCTATTTGTTGATCCTTACTACTGGATGGCTGTGTCCATACCTCGGATCTCAGTTTATATGTACTCTATTATGGATGGCTATGCCCATACACATGTTCATGTATCAGAGATATCAGTTGTATTTGTACTTGCGGGTCTTTTGACAGTGGTGTTTGGTCTGAACACATTCTGGTAAAGAATTTCACTCCACCCTCTCTCTCGGACCTCATGATTTAGGGGGCATCAATTACACAAAATTTTGTCACTGTCCCTGCAATCCCCATCCCGCACATTAGAGGACTATTTCTATGACTTATATGTAGTGTCATGCCTTGCAAAAAGTGTCATTTCATCCCTAGCCATGAGAAGAAAATTTCCTCTGTTGATTATTCTTGGAATAGACCATAAAAAACACATGATATTGGGTTGGCGCTGGCATGCGGTTATGGCCTCACGCCAATAAGGGAAACTAGCACTGGGCTGCACGCCCATTGGTGATCTATCTCAGTGGACTACCTATGTCGAGTTGTTTTTGGAAATTTTTTTAAATATAGAAGCAAAGTTTTCATTGCCAACCACTTCGTGAGCGAGTCAACATGGGTGGTTTGGTTCAATAATGTCGAGCACCCTCCTTTGGCTTCTTGTTCCCTACTTTTGGGAAACCTCCGAAAGGATAAGGCTTCCCTTCCACCATTTGAGGGATCCTAACCTCATCCTTTCCTTATATAAATACATCTCTCTCACATAGATGTAGCTAGCTGAGTGGTTTGGATAGTTTAAAATTTTTGAGAATAGCTGAAACAGTCTGATATAGCTAGTCTGAGATAGAGCAGAGAGAGAGACCCTTGTTGAGAGAGAGCTTAGGATTTTTGCCTCGCCACATCCAAATTCCATGACGAATGCTTGAGACGCATTTTGACTAGACCCGCTGAAGGAGGATATGACGTCAAGGCTCATTTGGTTGTAATCTCTTTCTTTCTCTTAATATATACATGAATGATGTTTCGGTTCCCATCTTGTGTTGATGTGATTGATCTTACGCAATACGTTTAATTCTCCTCAACCAATTAGATAGTTATGAATGCAAACATTGTTTCGTATGCTACTTTTTTTCTCTGATATTTGTGCATGCACCTGAGTACCATAGCTGAAGGAACGCAACGTGTCGGGATGAAGATCAGGAGACTGCCGCCACAACTACGACAACTAAATTGGATCAAAGGTAGGGCAGTTTATCCTAAATCAGTTTCATTCATTAACTAGCAATCGACGCATTAGCATGTCCTCTTGCTACTAGAGCCACCCTAGGGCTAGAGGGATCGCCTCTGTCCGTAGAGGGGATTTACTTACACAACAGGGGGGCAAAGCCAAAAATAAGGAACCTAAGGAAAAGGCTCCGCAAACAACTCCAGCTCTACCTAAGCCTCCAAAGTCAATACCTCCCTGTGCTTTGTGTGATGTTATTGGGTATGCCACCAATAGCTATACTAAACTTCCTCATCCAAACCTATGGTCAACGGAACATTTCCTGAACATGACATCCTGGAGGTCCATGTTACCTTACCTAATTCAGCTAAGAAACTCAAATCCTTATGCACGAACCACCCTTGTGCCTTGTGTGACCTTTAGGACCACTATTATCATCATTTTCCTCATCTCGATGGCTGTTGCGATACCCTTGAGGAAATTCACGAGATAGAGGTTGCTTGTAGTGGATCATGTACTCCTCTACTTGTGAGTTCTACTTCACCAGAACCTGAGGACACTTCTACACCCATTGTGATACCTCCCCTCTATGTCAAGATGATAGACTCTTCGATCACTATTCTACATCTATTGTCATCCATGAGATCCACAGAGGGCGATACCTCAGGGGATTCCCATACTTTTCCTAACGAAACTCCTTCATCGGACACCCTGGTCTCAACATAGGTAGATGTTTCATCTACTAGATCTTCATCTAACCATAGTAGTGATGCGTATGTGAACCATATTTCTCATGAAGATGTGCTAGGTATATCTGCCGCATCATCTGGTCACCCTTCCTCTATTCCTCCCATCTTCCATTTATATGAAGAAATTATGGAAGGTATGACCACCCCTTATTTTCCTTGGGATGATATGCACCATTGTGCATATTTCCTTCTGTAGCACACCCATGATTAGTATGTTGCAGAGTTTAAAGACTTCATCCATTGTGAATTCGATTGGTTCAATAACCCCTTACTTTGAACCCGTGCATTCAAACCACGTACACCTTGTGGCCATTACATTGACACCCAATGTTTGGGTAAGGGGGCATCCATATTTGAGAGTCTAGGCGAAGAAATTCTCCCCAACCCTCCTAGTGTATCTCGTAGTGTCGACTCTAGTACAATTATTATTCCCCATTTAGAAGAACCTCTAGGGTCTCATATCACTTCATATCACTCTAAGGATGATCCACTTAATCATTCCTTCATCTTACATCAATGACCCAAACCCTTAGACATTGTTGTTGACCAACCTCTATGTTTTCTAGGAGAGCACCAGTTCATTATCTTCGAAGCCACTCTTTGTTATAGTGACACCATGTATGCGAACCCATAAATTCAGTCCATTTGATTCATATATGCAGTGCCAAATGAGATTGGTAATCCACTATTTCCTTTCTCTAACTGTAGCTATCCATTCTTCCCATAAGAAGATAACCATACGATAATCAAATGGCGAACCACATCATCAAAATGTGTTTAGACTCCACTATTATAAGTACATTTTGCATGTCCATAACATGCTTGGGGGGCACCTATGCCCCTATATATTCTCAACACCCTATTGAGGATTTAGTTCTTGAGGCTGAATTTTGAATCTGTTATTTCAACATTTGGCACATCATGGCGCTCCAAAATATCCTCTAGATAGGGGCATCATTCCGACCTTTAGCATACTAGATCACTCCCCTCCATCACATATGCTTGGAAGTAGTATCCCATGCTTGGGGGAATGATGGCACCCTTGGCCATATTATAACATGATTAACGAAAGTCTCGACCTACACCCCAATGATATCGGTATGGTTGATTAACCTTCCATTCCTTAGATAGTTTGTCCTATCGACCTCTCCGACGAGCCATATATTGTAGATGCTTGATACCATATCTTCAAATATTATAATATATGTGATACCGCACTTAAAACTTGGTCCGCATGTTTGACTTGGTGGGAAGGGATGATTGTATACCTTCTCTAGTAGTTCATTCCTTTATTCTTTTCTTACCTTGATTCTTCACCAGAAACCATTCTTCCACGAATCATTAAGGCCTTTTTTAGACAAGTAAGGCCACCTGCTTGAAAGTTGTAGATCTTGTTCCCACATCTAGTTTCTTTGCTACGATATCCAAAATATTTAGGGCCTTCTCCTCCTCTCCAAATTCACCACAACTCACTTAGAAAATGAATTGAAATTGGAGGGAAAACACCCTTTTATAGGAAAAACCCAATTTTTTGTCGCCCATTGTGGCCAAACTGTAGCTTGGTTTGATGAACTGTCAACACCAATGGAAAGATATCACCAAGCACTATAATGGGTCTTTTTTTTTTTTGGTAATTTGACACCTCACCAGGAAACCATTTTTCCAAGAAGGTTCACTTTGTCACCTCTTAAAATTGAATTTCTTCACATGTGCGGCTTGTACTTGGGGCACCACTTCTCCTTCATAATTTTAAAATCCTGTGTTGATTTTCATCATGAGTAACCATCTTTTTCTCATGTTTTCATGGTCTCTCCTGGGCCTATCCTGTGTGGCAGCATCATCGAGTCACCCTTTTTCAGGGTATCCTAATTGAGTCATCGTCGCATTCATGGAGCCTGTCCCGAGTCCCTTTATCTCCTGTTACAATACTCCATACATATTTGCGTCACACTCACCACGTGTTTCCCTTTTTTTCCTCTAGTAATAACGTCTCTCATCCCCTTCGGAGTTGAGTTAGTCACTACCAGGTCATCCATACTTTTTATTCTCTGACAAGGGAAGTTTTCCATCTTCTACTTAGTATCCCCTATTACATCATGGTCCCTAGTGTTAGTACATCAATCAATTTACTATGATCCCTCACGCCTTATTTAAGGATTCATCACTGACTCACCTATGGAATACCTCCTTTTGTCGAAATCAACACATTCATTCCAAAAGTCAGGTCTAGAGGGGGGTGTACCTTGGTTCTATCTTCCATTCTTGTTCGGTGCCTCAGACCACGCAAACGGAATCATAATTGCCTTTTGACGTGGTTTTTTATCATCCACTCAACCTCAACTCATTATCACACGATTGAGATTCATATACTTGATGGTTTGTGATCCAACATATTGTACCAGTGATTCCCGAATGTGTGTGAGGTGTTTTAGACCTCATGAGGGGGTGGCCCTTCAGGTAGCCCCTCACATGCCCGAATGACCTCAGATTATGCTACAAACTCAGATGAAATTCTGTAGATTTTTTGGGTTTAGTGTTAGCCACTTGCAGTGCCCATAACATGCATGTATCATTCAGATGATCCATTCATATTTTTAGATCCCTTTCTTGTTAAACAGGGCTTCTTTGGTTGTGATACCCAACCCCCCCTCCCCATGTTATATGGAGGGGCACTATTTATGTCTCATGCACTCAGATTCTATTGTTTTTAGTCCTAACACATCTTTTTCAAAGCACATTAGGTATATGGGATCTGTTGCTATATCATTCACCCTCCTATTCCTAAGAAATCTTATAAACACGGATCACCCGATGCCTTAAGAGGTGAATAGTTTAAAAGGTGTGAGAGAGAAAAATATGAAAAGTGATCCATATATGAAAAGGGGATAAGGCACTATATATAAGACGGATTTGCAGCAAAATTCTGAAATGAAAAAAAAAAGGTAAAGGTGCAAGACAGTGGTATGGGGTGGGGCCCGCCTGTGTTTCGCATGTTCACAAGAGAGGGACGCATGAATAATTATGGGGGGGTGAAGGATGGTAAGGCAAAGGCGGAAGCTTCCCCCCCGAAATCCTAATGACATGACAGAAAAAGAGACCCGAAGTTAAGTACTATGCGGGGGAAATGAATACAGGTCTGAAGTTGTTACAGAACTCCTTTGGCGTTTCTAGTGGGCCCGATCCCAATGTACACCTATCACTACGATCCAACAGTAAGGTAAGTCCTAGGACACCCGGTACACGATCAGTACCGACATTTAACCCGACGCATGGTATGCACCTAACCGAAATCTGATAAGCAAATGACCAGATGCCACGCGTCTCAGTGTTGACATCCTTATGAAGTTAGCCCTATTAGCATCACCCTAATCTCGTTTTCTGGGATGTTTTTGAGTTGTATAACCTTGGTCCGTGATTTACTGCGGTAAAATACTTTCTTTTTACGGGTTATTGTATAAGAGAAAGTGTGAGCGCCCAATACCAAGTCTGCCCAGTCGTTTTCAATATCCCTGCATCGTTTTTCTCGAGCATTGTCCTTACTATGCAGGTATTCCATCCCTTTTACACTATTTGGTTTCCTTTCTCTTTTCTTTTTTTATAATGGTCATGGGTAAAGTCACGGTCAAGAAGTCAGAGCTCAAAACCCCTCAAGCTCACGAGTCCAGGGCTACCCCTGGACCAGAACCTTTCATAGATTTTCAAGCCCACATCCGAGACCCACAATACCCATTTTTCATTAGTAGTGTCAAGCCTAAGCTGCTCAGGAAGCTTGTGGAAAATAGGGACAGGTTTCGAGTCATTTTGTTTGGACTGTATCACCAGATTACTCCCCCTGTATACCCAGTGGTCGAATTCATTTTTTGGCTTAGAGATGCTTATGATGAACATGGGGACATGTTCCTATCCTCTTAGGAGAACAAAATATTTAGTATATCCCTCGAAATCATCAGAAAAGCTCTCTGTTACCCTAGTAGTTCGAATTACGTTAGTTTCAATGAAATGACACTATCTCGTCAGTTTTTGAAATAACCATGGAGGCAATAGAGTGATTTCATCGCTGCTATTTCCGACTCTCGCCTCACAGCCTTCCTGTCTATAGATTCAGTGCCCTTGAGTACATTCAAGGAGGACCTTCAGCCCACCCTCACTCTTATTGCAGGACTACTAGGTATAGAAGGGGTCGAGCAAGTCTCGAAAGAGTGCATAGCCCTTTTATGGTTAATGTCCCAGCCCGGTGTTGTATTGGACATCCCTGGTTTCTGGCCTCTACCATCCAAACTCAATTTCAGGACCTCTCAGATACCGGTCGTTTTCGTTTCTGTTCTATGGTCTTCTATCTTTTTCTCTTCCAACAGGTTGATAAGTTTGAGGGTTTGGGTCTAGAAAAAGTCTATAGGATAAATTCTCAGCCAAGACCTATCTTTGTTTGGAATCCCACAACGCATCAGTTGGCAAATGGGGTGGGTTATTAAAATTTATTGAATGATTTCATGCCCATAGCTTACACCATTATCCATGGAAATCCTCCACCTAGAATTTTTCTTGAATAGAAGAAATGGCTACAGTACAGTGAGGCTGAAAGCATAGGAGACTGGTATATTTTTGATCACTACACTGAAATCAGGCTTTACAGTGCAGAATTTTCCCCTTACAGATTGCCAGTTTTTCCTGCCCTGCAGATTTATGCTTTGGAATACCTCCAGTAGGCCTTGAAGGCTGACTAGTTCCACTTCCTCCCTGCGAAAAAGGGGTTCATTCTTAAGCTTCCTACAACCATCGACCCCTTCATTGTTAACTCAAGGCATGCCCTCCCCATAGTGGAAAACCTGCTCCAGGGCATGGATTTAAGGCAAGGGAAAGCTTGGCCCTATGATCCGAAAGGAATCATCTCAAAAAAAAGGAAGAAGATTAAATCAACTCCTTATGCTCATGAAACTAGACCCTTCATTGAGTGGCGAGCTAATCTTGAAACTTGGCCTTTTATTTCACAGATGGAGACCGATTCATCTGTGACAAGGGAAAAGGGGCATAATGCTTCGACAAAAGAAGCATGTTAGAAATAGGTGGAAGAGGTCGGTGCTTAGGGAGAAGGTTCCCCGCCTTGTAAAAGGCAAAGAACCAGAACCAATGAAGAAGAAAGCGTTGGAGAGGAGCAACTGCTGCAAAAAGAAACATTTTATGGTCAACTGGACAAAGGCAAAGTAGGTTTTGTGGTAATACATGATGGCACATCATCTTCTGACTTCTCAGAAGTTTTACAAGCCATCACTTCTACTAGCTCTAGAGGGGAAAGAGAAAGGAAGGAGAGGAACAAAGCGGTCAGGGAAAAGCACTTGTCTGAATTAGAGGGATGTGTTAACAATTATCAGACTAGGTTTTCAGATGCAATCAATATGGACAAAGAAAAATTGATAATGTCCATGACTGAAGCGATATTAGACCTAAAGTCTGGCACCACCAGCCATAGAGCTTTGGAAATAGTAGTAACCATGTCGCAAGTCCCACCAATTGACAAGTGCAATCTGTTCCAATTTTTTGGTGATATGCTAAAGGACAAGGTGGTGAAGCTCTCCCTCACTTTGAGGAAGTTACAAAAAAAGCATAACCAAGTTCTTGATAACCTCAGAATGGAGAAGATCAACTCCCGTGCACTCTCCAATTATTTATGCAGTCTCCAAGCAATGGTGAAAGGAAAGGAGAGCGGTAAAGCAGACCCTCAAGGCCATCTCATCTCAGAATTGCAAAAGAAGGTTGTAGCCTTGAAGAATAAGGTGAATATACCTGGCTCCCAGCACGTAAAAACTGTTGAATTAGCCCAGGTGGAAAAGGATAAGGCCAACCTGGCAGAATCCCTTGCCAAGGAAAGGGAAGAAAAGGCTAGAATTTTTGGTGAGATGACTGCTCTCTAGGTAAAGATGGATGAGCTACAGAGAAGCTGGGATACCCATGTATGCTCTACACCATTTCCTGAAGGGAACAACTCACTGTCGGAGCAGTTGACCATGAAAGTGGCTGAAATTCAAGCAGTAGAGAAGCAGGTCTTAACGGCACGATAAAAGATCAGTGAGCTCGAGGCCCTCCTCAAGGAGAATTCCAAGAAGGTTGCTGCTCTGTAGAAGGAGATAGAGGAGGGAAAACATGAGAAGGCACCGCAAGAGAGGACTATTCGAGATCTCATGAGCTAGATAAAGGGAAATATTACCCTTCTAGATGATTGGTGCTTGATTTGGATTGATATTATTATGGAAGTAAAGAAGCGTTGGGTTTTATTAACTATCATTGAAGAAAAGAGGGCCGTAGTGCGCCTATTCAGAAGAACACTTCACGAAGGGAGTACTGATGCCTCAACTAGGGTAGAAAACGCCAAAAGGTATATATATTTCTTAAATGGTATAAATTCAGAAGAACTGGTTAAGGAAGGCATCCAGAGTAGATTCAAGGAGGCTTCAGAATGTCAGAAAGTGATATAAAAGGAATATGCACGTAGCTTTGCATTGAGTAGTTTGGAAAATGTGGTAGCCAGTTTGGAACAGTTCGAAACATATTAGATAGAGCTAACACTCGCCGACCTCCCTTCATGCTGGGAGCCTTCAAATGTAGTTCTACAACCATTACCAATATATGAATGCTAGTTGACAAAAGTAATGAATCGAACTGACATACCTTCTAAGAAGTCCGCCCGACTTAAGGCTGAAACTATAGTTTCAGTACTCAGCAAAGAGTTGTCGCTTCTTCATCAGGTGAAATACAGGATACCCACTCAGGTGAGCTATGCTGAACTGACTGAGTCTTACATTCGGGCTGAAGTTTTCACCACAATACCTAAGCCTGTAGCCGACACTTGGTAGAGATGTACAATTCATGCGAGTTCATTAGCCAGCTCTTCTGCAACCATAGTACCGCCTGATTCAGCCACTGCCTCGACTCTTTCCCAACACTAAAAGTTGTCAACTCATGATCAGGCCTGCGTGGCCTCTTGTTTTATTTTTATTTTTTAATTTCAATATTTGAGTGAGATTCATATTTCACTCTTGCAAATTTTACTTTCTGTTAGACAGTTGTGATATTTTCTTTAGAAACGACCATGAGCTCGGATTGTAAAATGATGGGAAGTTTTTTACCTCATTATAAATTTTGTTGTTTTGATCAAGACTTGAAGCTACATACTAGCACGTGGAAAAGATATTTTCCCAAAATATCTTTCCACGTATGTTCATTGAAAATGCTATAAAAATAGTAAGCAGGGACATATACAGGGTTCCAGATTTTCCACAGAACTCACTAAAAAGGACTTTGTAGGTATTTTGTCTGAGAATTGATAGTAATGTTGAAGATCCCATTGGGATTCAGTGATAAGGAGTTTTGTTGATATTGGGGATTTTGATCAGAATGATCCACAGTTTGTAGCTCTTCCTTATGTTTTATAATACAAATGTTGATTTCACCTATCTTCATATTTCTCATATTTGTGTTCTAGAATGCGAGTGCTCATATGTTTAAATGTGGATTTATCGTTATAGATACTCATATTTACTCATGTCTAGTACTTTAAATATGGCTCAGGCAGGATATTTTGTTTCACTCTTCACCTCTTCCATCGTTCCTATGATGTTAGCTGTAATGGATCTTTGTCTTTAAAATTGTTCTCATATATGGATTCTTATCATTGCATAGGACCAATATATGTGGAATTTTCCTCTAGATAAGCCATTGTTATAGTTAATATTCACTATATTTTCTTACACGGTCATCACCTGCCTTTTATTAATAGCTATGAGTCATTTTAGAATTCAACCCCCTCTTTAGCGTTCTATCTTAGAACTGTCAGATACATTTATATATTGAAGTTTGTACTCTATTAATACAGTCTCACAATTTTTGTGTTTAACTTTGGGGTCTTGGTTCCACTTTCATCAAACCATTCACCCAAGAAATTATAGCATGAGAGCTTGGTCTTGTCAACTCCTATCAGTTGAGTCATATGCTCCTTGCAGTTAATATGTCCTAAGCACTGGTCTTTGTACAACTCAAGACTGTCTCTAGGAGTGACAACATATTTCGTGCGTCGTTGCCGAGGAAACAAATTTGAGAAAAGCTAAATATTCCCTGGGCCTCGACAAAATTTTCATTCACCCTTTAGAATTGGTGAGCAGGAAGGGCTAAGAGTTGTAGATCCCTCACCTTTGCGACTCCACTGTAATTTAATAGATAAATATATTTGTAGTCTTGGCTTCCCGAAAGCCACATATGAGGTGAGATACATCCCAGTTGAGAACACCTTCGGTGTCTGACCCAGAAAATATTTTACATAAGAGAGATTGGAGAGAAAGACAGTAAGCCCACACATATATTCCTAGATTTTCTTTGGAAGACTCTCCATCCTCCTCCCAAATAGCTCAAGATCAAGGTCCTGATTCCACAGTGAGAACCCTTGATTATTCTCCAGATAACCCCTCTCTAGAAAACATTCAAGTTAAATATGAAGCCGAATATGTAGATACCACTAGCTTCTTTCTCCATCCCACTCCTGAAGTTGAGGAAGTCAAAGAAGTCATAGAAGTTTCTGCTGTTAACATTCCAGCATTTCCATAATCCCCTCAAGCCTTCGTTCAATATATACCAATTATCATACATACTTCTCTTCCACCACCTCCTCTTACACATCAAATTCTCCCGCCACCCCCACACCCTTCGATGGCTATTCCGGGCTTCCTGTTAAACAAATATGCCCCCCTGGCATTGCCTCAGATCTTAAATGACATGCCTCAAGATTATTTAAAAATCCCGGCTTGTTTCAATGGAGAAAATAATATTGAAGCTTAGAAACACCTAAAAGTTTTCTGCACCTTTGCAAAAAACTTCAATGTCAAACATCTGGATGTAGTGTTGAGACTATTTGTCTAGTCCTTAGATGGAGAGGCCAGAAAATGGTTCAAAACTTTGGGAGACCGCTCCATTACTAACTGGGAGGAGATGGAAAATTCCTTTATCAGAAAATGGGGAGAAAATAAAGACCATGGATACTGTCTTACAAAGTTCAATGCACTCAGAAAAAGACATAACGAGGGTGTTCCTGAATTCATTAAAAGGTTCAAAAAACTATACAAAATCCTCTCAGTTGAAATGAAACCTCACCAGACTACTGCTAAAGTTGTGTTTGTAGCGGAATTTGATTGATAATTTAGATTCTCCTAAAGAGAAAGGAAGTATACTACCCTGGATGAAGCCCAGACTGATGCAATGGAGGTGGAGGCTAATTTTTCCTCTACAGCTAAATCAAAGGGGAGGTCAGATCACGATGCTAGATGGAGAGGAAAAGAAGAGGTATCCACATCCGGTCAAGATAGAGAGGTAGCTGAAAATAAAATCAAGGAGATGAATAAAATGATCAAGAACCTTTCAAGAAAGCTGGTGAAGCTTGAACATGAGATTAAAGAACTCATCCTCCAAGTAATTCAAAAATGCTCCAAATAGGGGTTATAACCCACAATACAGAAAGCCACCTCTATAAATACTACAAATAGATCAGAAGGAGCAGCAAGAACATATACAACCCCCGCTATATCTAGAAGGACAAATGAATGGCCCTACCAAAGACATTTCAGATGGGAAAGATGATCAATATATTTGTTATTCAAATAGTGACGAAGTTGAGTCTTCTTTGCAAGAAGGTGATGGAGTGGGGCTTCCATTGCAAGAAGAAGAAGAAAAAGCTAGAGCCACTAAGGATCCAGAGATTGATGACTATTGCAAGATGTTCGTAGACTTCATGCAAGCACAGTTTCATAGAAAATATGATCTCAGGTCTTCTAGAAAAAGAACTTGTACACAAGAACAAGAAGAAGAGATGCCTCAGAAAGAAACAACTGTACAGAAGGAGACAACGGTGCAGAAGGTCAGAGATAAAGGTAAGAGACCTATAACCGAGCCCTTACATTCTAATGATCCTATTCCTTCCTCTTCTAAGTTGGCCCCTACTCCAAATTCCAAACCTGTACTGAAAGAAGAGAAACCTCTAGCTGAGAGTAGAGAGCCAAAATAAAATACCATAGAGAAGCCTCCCTCTGTCTTAAATCTGCAAAAGGAACTTGAGAAAGTTAAAATCCCGGTCCCCTTGACTGAACTACTAAAACAGCCAGTCTACCAGTCTCAGGTCTCTTCTTTCATGCTTCCCAAAGAATCAACCCCAATCCCAGATATTTTGAACCTCTAGGAAGAAAGGCCCATGGTGGTGTTCGGTCCTCATGTTGAAGAATTAGATGCTTCGACCCCTCCTTTCTATGTTTCATTAGTAATCCATGATTTTTTATTGCATAATTGTATGCTGTATTCTGGAGCATCTAATAATCTATTTCCCCTATCAGTGATGGAGCAATTGGGGCTGCAAATCACTCGCCCATATAAATATCTCTACTCTTTTGATTCCAAAAGAGTCAAATGTTCGGGGATGATCAAGTATTTGGTGGTAAATCTAGCCCAAATCCCAGCCAAGAGCATGGTGATGGACATAGTAATGGCAAATATCCCAGTTCGATTTTGGATGCTGTTGTCAATATCATGGGGAACAAAAATTGGAGGATCGAGAAAATTGGACTTGACTTATGTTATCATCTCTATGTTTGGAGGCCAGGAAAGGAGATTATACTAGGAAACAAGGTTCATAAAGATGGTTACTAAGGCTGATAATTCTGTAAATTCACCGGTATATAGAAAAAAGGGTGAGTTTTCATGTCTGATGCTGGAAGAAGACCAAGATTATTTACAGGAGCCATCTTTCTATTATATTAAGACTGAACAATCCTCAGGGAATCAAGAAGGTGGAGTTTGGACGTTGCACTTTGACAGAGCCAACTCAAAAGAGGGAAATGGAGCTGGGGTGCTCCTGATCTCCCCTACTGGACAATTGGTCCCATTATATTTTAAATTGGAATATGAAGCCACAAAAAATGTAGCTAAATATGAAGCACTACTCCTAGGTCTACGAACAATGAGGAGTATGAATATTCAGAGCCTGAAAGTCCCGGGAGATTCAAAATTGGTGGTGAGACAAGTGAGAAATTAGTGTCAAGCTAAGCACCCACGACTGAGGGCTTATAGAAATGAGGTATGGGACCTGGTAGATAAATTTTTCTTAGCATTTAATATTCAGTTCATGCCCAGAGATCAGAACAGAATGGCATATTCTCTTGCCGTGGCTGCCAATACCTTTCGGCTGGCTCAGAATCCTCTTTTAAGATACGAGATAGAGGTCCACCGCCTTCCTTTTATCCCCGACAATGTCAAACACTGGCAGGTGTTTGAAGATGAGGAGCAAGTGAGAAAAGTCATGGAGACTGTTGGGGAGTTCTCCAATATGGATATAGACATCGGTGAAGAAAAGACTGAAGACCTTCCTTAGAAAAAATGGCAAGAAACCATGGCTAGTTATAAGGTGCTACAACTCAAAGGAAATGTGATACCCAGAGGACTGGTCCCTTTGGAGAGGTTGTTCAATAAAAATGCTGTCTCATTACAGCCAAGTAAGGTGGTCAAAGAAAATTAGGTGGATGACCTAAACCTCGGAACTGAGGCCGATTTGAAGATTTTGAAGCTATCTAAAAAGGTTCCTGAAGAATATAAAGAGCAATATCAAAAATTATTTCAGAACTACAAAGATGTTTTTGCATGGTCCTATCAAGATTTGAAGACTTTTGATATCAAAATTATTCAGCATAAGATCCCATTAAAAGGAGATGCAAAGCCACACACACATAAGCTAAGACAGATTAACCTCTTACTCCTTCCTTCCATAGAAAGGGAAATCAAGAAGCTGCTAAAGGCCAAGATCATTGTACCATTAAGATATTCTGAATGGGTGGATAACTTTGTCCCAGTTCGAAAAAAGAATGGAGAGATAAGACTGTGTGTCAACTTTCGAAACTTAAACAAAGCATCTCTAAAGGATAATTATCCACTGCCAAAGATGGACCATATATTGCAGAAGGTAGTGGGAGCTTCACGAATGTCCATGATGGATGGTTTTTCTGGATACAATCAGGTGGCAGTGCTTCCGGAGGATCAAAAGAAGACCGCATTCACCACTCCCTAGGGGACGTTTATGTATGCTCGAATGTCGTTTGGACTGATCAATGTAGGGGCTACATTTAAAATGACTATGGATATTGCTTTTGTGGGGGAACAAGATAAATTTGTGGTGGTCTACCTGGATGAAATCACTGTGTTCTCGAGGGATGATGCAGAACATATTGAACACTTGTGCAGAACCTTTGAGAAGTGTCGAAGGTATGGACTCTCTCTAAACCCTCAAAAATCACTATTTTCCTTAGAAGAAGGTAAACTGTTGGGGCATATTGTGACAAAGGCTGGGGTGAAAATTGACCCAAAAAGGGTAGAATTTATAAATGGTATATCCTTCCCTAGAAACAAGAAAGAGGTCCAAGTGTTCCTTGGACGTATCAATTTCCTGAGAAGGTTCATCCCAAACTATGCGGAAATAGTCCGGCACATAATTGAGATGCTGAAGAAGAATAATGAAGTAAAGTGGTCTCTTGAGTCACATGAGGCTTTTAACAAGATTAAAATGCCTTCGCAGAAGCTCCAGTGTTGGCTGGACCGGATTATGCTAAGCCCTTCTTGATATTTTCATTTGCATCTCCTCACACTGTTGCAACAGTATTATTACAAAAGAAAGAGGAGGGGTACGAGCAACCTATCACATTCTTCAGTCAGGTGCTCTGTGATGCTGAGTTAAAATACAACATCCTAGAGAAACACGCTTATGCCTTGGGCAAATCCCTCAAGTTGTTTCAGATGTATGTCTTGCAGTCCTCCATTACTGCATTTGTACCCACGGCAACTGTGAAAGACATCCTAATCCAGGGAGATAGTGAGGGGAAAAGAGGCAAATGGATTGCAAAGATACAAGAATATGAGTTGGAGATACATCCCAACAAGCTAATAAAAGATAGGTATTAGCTAAGATCCTGTCAGAATCAAATTTTCAAGCTTTAGGGATAAATTTATCTATGGTAGCGAATGAGGAGTCTGAAAAAATAGATGAACGGTGTGGGATAGAAACAAGTACACAGAAAACTCATATGAAGTACCTCCTCAGTCCATGATACAAAGAAATTGTAGAATATCTCTTGACCCTTAGATGTCCCCTAAGCTATGACAAAACAAAATATATAACACTAAGGCTGAAATTTCTGAAATTCATTGTAGCAAATGGCCGTTTGTACTGGAGAGACCCATCAGGCATACTGCTCCTATGTCTCACTGAAAATGAAGTGGAAGAAATAATGGCAGAGTTTCATGAGGGCATCTGTGGTGGTCACTATAGCTGGAGAGCCACTGCACATAAGATTTTGAAAGGTGGCTTCTTCTGGCCCAAGCTCTTCGGAGATGTTTTTTCCTGAGTAAGAGCCTGCGAAAAATGTCAAAAATTTTCTGAAAGGCAGAAGTTTTCACCCTTGCTCGTGATCCCAGTACACATTGAAGAACCTTTCCAATAGTGGGGAATTGATTTTATTGGCAAAATTCATCCTGTATCAAGTGGGCAACATAAATGGATATTAACAGCCACTGATTACTTCACTAAATGGGTGGAGGCCATGCCAGCAAGGAATGCAATAGACACATTAGTGATACAATTTCTGGAAGATAACATCATCTCAAGATTTGGTTGTCCTGCTAAGATTGTCATAGACAATGCTTAGGCTTTTAGGTCTGCTAAATTCATCAGTTTCTGTCAACAATATAATATTGTATTGGGGAATGGTTTAGCAGAATATTCAAAGGGTGCTAAAGAAGGCCATTAATGAGAATCAGAAGAACTGGGATTCCCAGTTCAAATTCGCGTTATGGGCGAATAGAATAACTAGTAAGAGGTCAACAGGTAAGTCCCATACAAGTTGGTTTACGAAATAGCAACAATTTTCCCCATACAATTGGCCTTAACAGTGGTCAGGTTCATGCAGGATTGTCAAGAGGAACTGAACGACATTACCAGTAGTATGAACCAGTCGGTAGATCCGGAGGAGACTCGAAATCAAGTGACTCAGAGATTGATTGAATATCAGGAGAAATTGAAGGACATGTTTGATCAACATGCCAAAGATAAAAATATGCAGGATGGAGATTTGGTACTAAGATGGGACATACGGAGGGTTGAAAAAAGAAAGCATGGAAAATTCAATCCTTTATGGTTCGGTCCCTTCAAAATTGTTGAACAAGGAGGAAACAACACCTTCAAGCTGGAAAACTTGCAAGTTGATCTGCTTGACGCCCTTGTGAATGGGTAATTCTTAAAACCCTTCTTCTAGTATTGATTCTGGCCGAAAGGCCTAATGTATTATATTGAACATTATGGAGTTACTTTTATTTTAATTTTTCTTGTTTTGAAGTGTCATGAAAAAGAAGAAAAGGTGCCGAGGAGCCGTGTTTACATAGAAGGGACGCGTGCATAATTCCGCCGGGGGGGGGGGGTCAAGGATGGTAAGGGGAAGGCGGAAGCTTCCCCCCCGAAATCCTGACGACGTGGTAGAAAAAGAGACCCGAAGTTAAGTAATATGCAGGGGAAACAACTGTAGGTCTGAAGCTGTTATAGAACTCCTCTGGCATTTCTGGTGGGCCCAATCCCGATGTACACCTGTCACTACGATCCAACAGTAAGGTAAGTCCTAGGACACCCGATACACGACCAATACCGACATTTAACCCGACGCGTGGTATGCACCTAACCAAAATCTGATAAGAAAATGACCAGATGCCACGCGTCTCAGTGTCGACGTCCTTATGAGGTCAGCCCTAGTAGCATCACCGCAATATCGTTTTCCAGGCTGTTTTTGAGTTGTATAATCTTGTTCCATGATTTACTGCGGTAAAATACTTTCTTTTTACGGGTTACTGTATAAGCGAAAGTGCGAGCACCCAGTACCAGGTATGCCCAGTCATTTTCAATCTCCCTGCGTCATTTTTCCTGAGCATTGTCCTTACTACGCAGGTATTCCATCCCTTTTGCACTATCTGGTTTCCTTTCGCTTTTAATTTTTTATAATGGTCATGGGTAAAGTCACGGTCAAGAATTCAGAGCCAAAAACCCTTCAAGCTCATGAGTCCAGGGCTGCCCCTGTACCAGAACCTTTCACAGATTTGCAAGCCCACATCCGAGATCCATAATACCCATTTTTCATTAGTAGTGTCAAGCCTGAGCTGTTCAGGAAGCTTGTGGAAAATAGGGACAGGTTTCAAGTCGTTTTATCTAGATTGTATCACCAGTTACTCCCCCTGTATACCCAGTGGTCAAATTCATTTTTTGGCTCAGAGATGCTTACGATGAACGCCGGGACATGTTCCTATCTTCTTAGGAGAACAAAATATTCAGTATATCCCCCGAAATCATCAAAAAAGCTCTCTGTTACCCTACTAGTTCGAATTACGTCAGTTTCAATGAAATGATGCTAGCTCATCAGTTTTTTAAATTACCATGGAGGTAATAGAGAAATTTCATCGTTGCTATTTCCGACTCTTGCCTAAAAATCTTCCCCTCTGCAGATTCAGTGCCCTTGAGTACATTCAAGGAGGACCTTCAGCCCACCCTCGCTCTTATTGTAGGACTACTATGTATAGAAGGGGTCGAGCAAGTCTCGAAAGAGTGCATAGCCCTTTTATGGTTAATGTCGCAGCCCGGTGTTGTATTGGAAATCCTTGGTTTCTTGGCTTCTACCATCCAAACTCAATTTCAGGACCTCTTAGATACCGGTCATTTTCTTTTTTTTCTATGGTCTTCTATCTTTTCCTCTTCCAATAGGCTGATAAGTTTGAGGGTTTGGGTCTAGAAAAAGTCTATAGGATAAATTCTCAGCCAAGATCTATCTTTGACTGGAATCCTACAACGCATCGGTTGGAAAATGGGGTGGGTTATTCAAATTTCTTGAACAATTTCATGCTCATAGCTTACACCATTATCCATGACAATCCTCCGCCTAGGATTTTTCCTGAACAGAAGAAATGGCTGCAGTACAGTGAGGCTGAAAGCACAAGAGACTGGTATCTTTTTTATCACTACACTAAAATCAAGGTTTACGGTGCAAAAGTTCCTCTTACAGATTGCCAAATTTTCCCACCCTGTGGATTTACGCTTTGGAATACCTTCGGAAAACCTTGAAGGCTGACTAGCTCCACTTCCTCATTGCGAAAAAGGGGTTCATTCTTAAGCTTCCTACAACCATCGACCCCTTCATTGTTAACTCAAGGGATGCCCTCCCCATAGTGGAAAACCTGCTCCAGGGCATGGATTTAAGGAAAGGGAAATATTAGCCCTATGATCCAAAAGGCATCATCTCTGTTGTACCTATTTACCCCTGCCTGCAAACTTTGGCCTGATGCCTCATTCAAATCCATTTTAAACCTCATGCTCCTGTTTGATATTACTATCTCCGCCCGAAAATCTGCTTTATAATGGTCAAAAACCCAAATTTAAATGCATCGGGCCGAGCCCCTAAGAGTTTGACTCCCTCCCGCTTTGGCTTCCATGTGACCCAAGCATACCGTGAGCCAAAACAAAAAGGGGCCTATTGTTTTAAATGATCGAGCGCAATGGTGGCCGTTCGATCGAAGTTCAAATCAATAGCGCGGTAATTATCCTGTGTGTAGGGCCCCGCGTGCAGAAAACCAGTGGTAACCCCCGCACCGCTTACCCCAGGTTGGCGGTATTATCCATCGGGCCAGCGATTCCACTAAACATGCACCGCGTGTCCTTGGTACGAGCCACGAAACCACTTTCCCCGCGCATTAAAGCCTGTACAATCGCCGGGCAGTGGAATCCGTCTGAACCGTCAGATCTGGCGATGTCAATCCGACGGTGAAGATCCTCCAGAGTCGCTCGCCCGTTACCTCGTGTCCGCTATGTCATATGGCCCACCATCGTGTCTCTCTCGTCCATTTCTAACCGATGATCTATGTTTGTAATCCGACGGCCCAGAGTTCAGTCCCCTCACCCGTTGACTTCGCCACGTCGCCCTTCCACCTGTTCCCTCCGTACATCCACGTGTCTGCTCTCACGCGTCTACCATATTCCCCCCCAAGTCATATATATATATATATAATATGTAAGTGTGTTTCCATTCGTATCCTCCATCCTATTTATTCTTTACGACCAAACTGTTTTATGTGTAAACTTCGCGGTCTCTCTGTACAATCAAAATCTCCACTGTTTTTCTCCCGCCACCCTGTGTATTTCTCCCGGTCAACCATGTATCCATCGTCCCCGCCTCCACCTGTGTCAGTTTTTTCTAATATTTTGTGGGTTTTTGCAGGTTTCAAAGCAATAGAAAGGGCGTTTTATTCATGGTTTCCGTAGCAGGAGCTAAGAGCATTTCAAAGGATGATATATTGCTGGCAAAAATTAAGGAGGAAGCCGAGGGTAGGTGGGAGAAATGATCGCCATTAAAGAAGACAAAGATGTGAACCTACTGAACCCTCCAGAGAAATTCGCCCTGCATTAAAGATCCAGGATCTGAATCCAAAATCAAGGGCTGAGAGTACAGTACAGAATTACAGACCATCTCAGGGCTCTTACAGTAGCAGATTTTTCCTCAGCAAAAGGCAAAGCATTGTATATATTTTATTATTTGTGTCTTGTATAAAAGAGATTCTCATCTCCCAGAATTTATTTCTATAGACAGATTGTAAAGTACATTTATTTATAGTTAGTCATTCATAGTGTGGGCGCGAATTCTTTCCGCCATTTGATTCAAAATAATTCATTAAATGTTTTCTATCTACCTCCTCCTCTAGAATTCTCTATCTTTCCTATAAAGGCCTGAAAAGAAGACATTGTAAGGGTTCCAGATTTCTATCAGCAAACTGTGCAGCGAAAAGGCTTTTGTATACATTTTGTAATATTTTTGTATGAAGGTCCAGAGCCCGTAGGGTCTCAGTGAGGAGGAGTTATAACTGTATTGAGGATTCTGGTCTTTGATATCTCACAGTATGTAATTTCTCTTATGTGTTAATACAATATCTCTTTTCATGCTACTTATCTTCTTGTATCATGTTCTAGAATGCGAGTGGCTCACTAGTTTGCAGTAAGGATTCATCCTTGGTGATGCCCTTTCTGGAATTAGTCAAGCGCTTTAAATAGGCCTAGTCATGGTATATTGTTTCATGTTCACTTCATCCATATTTTCTGCTATATTAGTTGCTTGAGGGGGGTGCTTTTAAAACGCCATTGTCGTATAAGGATTCATAAATTGGTATGCCCTTATATGGTTCTGTTGTGTATATGGGTATCAATCTCATGTCAGCTAATATCTTCTTTATGTTTCCTCACTGCACTCACTTCCTGATATTTGATTTCTGTGATATATTATCTGAACTGGCCCTCTTTACAGTAAGCGGTCTCTTAACTGTCTGATGCCTTTGTATGGGAGTTTTACATGATGTCCCTACATTGTTCTTATCTTTGTACCAGCTTCTGAGAGAGATTGGTCCCATTCAAAACCAATTTCCTTGTTCAAACAAGAGATAGTAAGTGAGTTCTTGGACTGACAACCCAAACTATAAAGGGCTCCTTGCTATATTAAGATGTCCTAGGCACTGGTCTATGGCAACTCTAGACTGTCTCTAGGGGGGTGACAAAATCATCCACAACATCTTTTTGGCGCTGTTGTCGGGGAGCGAATTCAAGAATATCAGTTTCCCTGGGTCTCGACAAATTGTTTTCACTCTCTAATCAGGTGAGCACAGAGAGTTGAAGAGTTGCATATCTCTCACCTTGGCGACTCCACTGGTCTCTATTTGATAAATTTTATTGGAAGTCCTGGCTCCTCGTAAGCCACATTTGAGGTCAGATACATCCCAGCTGAAAACACCCTACTTGTCTGACCCAGAGAAGATCATTCATAAAAGAGTTTGGAAGGAGAGGAAGTCAGCCCATGCTGAAAACCCTGAATATTCCATTGAAGATTATCCGCCCTCTTCTTCTCAAGAAGTTAGAATAGAAAATCCCGAGTTTTACTCAGAAAATCCACATAGAGGAAGTGCTTGGATTGAAAAAGAATCTCATCCTGCTTTCGAGGCCGAAGAAATTAAAGAGGTCACAGAAGTAGTTGCTGTTAATCGTGAGTTATTCCCATCCACACCTCAGGCTTCTGTGCACTATATTCCCATCGTTATTCATACTCCACTTCCTCCTACTCCTCTCCCTTCATTTGTATCTCAGACCGTTGTACAACCCCCACCTCCTCTAATGGCCAACGTACCTGCTTTTCTATTGAACAAATACGCCCCACTGGCCTTACCCCAACTGTTAAATGATATGCCACAGGATTATCTAAAGATCCTGCCAAGATTTAATGGTGAAAATGGAGCTGATGCTCAGAAACATCTCGAGACCTTCTGCTCTTTTGCAGAAAATTTAAATGTTGAGCATCTGGATGTGGTCTTGAGATTATTTGTGCAATCTTTGGAAGGTGAAGCCAGAAAATGGTTCAAAACATTGGGGAACCGTTCAATAACCACCTGGGATATCATGGAAAATACTTTTCTCAGGAAGTGGGGAGAAAAGAAAGATCACGGTCTATGTCTCACTGAATTTAATACCATGAAGAAGAAATGGAATGAAGGAGTCTCAGAATTTATCAAAATATTCAACAAGTTATATCTGAGCCTGCCTCCCGAGATGAAGCCCCATGAAGCTGCTGCCAAGATAATTTTCATAGCAGCCTTTGAGTTTGATTTCGACTTCGCATTGAGAGAAAGAAAACCTGCCACTTTGGATGATGCACAGTCAGATGCTCTGGAATTGGAAGCAAACTTTGCCTTCACTGGAAAGTTGAAAGGAAAAATTGAACAGGATACTAGGAGGAGAGGCAAAGAAGAGGTCTCCACCTCTAATCAAGAAAAAGATTCAGACAAATTGGAGGAAATAAGTAAAATGATAAAGAAGATGGTCAAGCTTGAACTAGAAGCTAAGAATGCAGCTCCCAATAATTATTATAATGCCCCAAACAGAGGATATAATCCCCAGTATAGAATACCACCATTGCAGATATTTCCAAGAGAAACGAAGGAACAACAAGACCAGGTACCTCATCCCTTGTACCTGGAAGGACCAGCAGATGACTTCACTGGGGATGCGGCTTATGGATTAGAAGATTCAAATCTGGCTTTTTCAAATACTGATGATATGGAATGCCCATCACAAGACGATGATGAAGAAGCAAAGATCGATCATTACTGCAAGCAGTTCGCTGATTTCATGCAAGCGCAATTCAACGTAAAATATGATCTTAGATCTTCAAGAAAGAGGACCCGAACTCAAGAGCAGGGAGAAGAGCCACCTCAGAAAGAAGCATCTGTTCAGAAGGAATCAGCAATGAATAAGAATGCGGAAAAAGGTAAGAATCCTCTTCAAAATACTCCCTTGCAGCCTAGTGATCAGATTCCTTCTTCTTCTAAAATAGTTAGTCCTCCTAATGTGGAGCCAGTGTCAAAAGAAGTCAAATATTCAGTTGAGAATAAGGAGTCAAAAGAAGCCATGATAGAAAAGCCCACGACTGCTTTCAACTTGCAAAAAGAACTCGAGAAAATTAAGATTCCTGTCCCTCTGACTGAGTTATTAAAACAACCTGTATATCAGTCTCAAGTTACCTCTTTTATACTTCCTCCTGAAATACCAATTGCACCCGATAGTCTAAATCTTCAAGAAGAAAGACCTATGGTATTCTTTGGCCCACATGTCGAGGAGGTAGACCCTTCCACTCCCCCCTTTTACGTGTCTCTAGTCATTCATGACCTGCTGTTACATAACTGTATGCTAGATTTTGGGGCTTCCCATAATCTGATGCCTCTGTCTGTCATGGAACAACTAGGGCTGCAAATTACAAGACCATATAAAGATTTATACTCATTTGATTCTAAAAGGGTGAAGTGCTTGGGAATGATTAAAGATTTAGTGGTCAATTTGGCCGAAATTCCTGCAAAGAGTGTGGTCATGGACATTGTGGTCGCTGATATCCCAGCCCGCTTTGGCATGTTGCTGTCAAGGTCCTGGGGTACAAAGATTGGGGGATCAATTAAATTAGATTTAACATATGCTACTGTCCCAGTCTTTGGAGGTCAAGAAAGGAGGCTGTACAGGGAGACTAGGTTTGTTAAAATGGTAACTAAGGCTGACTGCTCAGAGAACTCTCCAGTCTATAACAAAGAGGGAGACTTCTCATGTTTGATGTTAGAAGAAAATCAAAATTATTCTCATGAACCCCTCTTTGGTCAAATTCAAGCTGAGCAGCCTAAAAGAGATCAAGAATCAGAAATTTGGGCTTTGCATTTTGATGGGGCAAATTCAAGAGAAGGCAATGGAGCAGGGGTGTTATTAATTTCTCCTACAGGAAAATGGGTGCCCTTGTCTTTTAAATTGGAGTACGAGGCTACAAACAATGTAGCTGAATATGAGGCACTATTATTGGGACTACAGACAGCTAGAAACATGGGCATCCAATGTTTGAAAGTTTTGGGAGACTCTGAACTGGTGGTAAGACAGATCAAAAATCAATGCCAAACTAAGCATCCTCGGCTCAGAGCATATAGAAACGAAGTATGGGAAATGATAGAAAATTTCTTCTCAGCATTTAATATACAGTTCATGCCCCGGGAGCAAAACAGAATAGCAGATTCTCTCGCTGTAGCTTCCAGTACATGCCGTCCTCCTCAGAATCCACTTTTAAGATATGAAGTGGAGGTACGGTACAGGCCATCCATTCCAGATAAGATAACGCACTGGCAGGTGTTTGAAGATGATGAACAGATGAAGAGATTCATGGAGACAGTGGGGGAATTCACAAATATGGAAATTGATGATAATGAAGAGGAATAAGCTGAAAATATTGCAGAAAATAAATGGGAAGAAAGAATAGCAGGAAATAAAGTGCTGCAGCTGAAAGGAAATGTTATACCTAGAGGGCTGGTGCCTCTAGAGAGGTTATTTAACAAAGATGATATTCCATTGCAGCCTGGCAAAGTAACAGAAGAAGATCAAGTAGGAGATTTGAATCTGGGTACTTATGTAGATCCCAAAATTATAAAATTATCTAAGAAAGTCCCAGAAGATTATAAAGAAAAATATTTGAAGCTATTTCAATCCTATAAAGACGTTTTTGCTTGGTCCTATGAGGACCTAAAAACTTTTGATGTAAATATAATGCAGCATAAGATTCCACTGAGGGAAGATGCAAAGCCCTACAAGCAGAAACTCAGACAGATCAATCCTCTGCTGCTTCCCTCCATTGAAAAAGAAATCAAGAAATTACTGAAGGCCAAGATAATTGTGCCATTAAGATACTCAGAATGGATAGCGAACCTTGTTCCTGTTCGGAAGAAAAATGGAGAAATAAGGCTATGCGTAGATTTCAGGAATTTGAATAGAGCATCTCTCAAAGATAATTATCCACTGCCTAAGATGGACCACATCCTGTAGAAAGTGGTGGGAGCATCCAGAATGTCAACGATGGATGGTTTTTCTGGTTATAATCAAGTGGCTGTTTTCCCAGAAGACCAGAAGAAGACTGCATTTACTACACCATGGGGAACCTTTATGTATGTTAGAATGCAATTTGGATTAATTAATGCAGGCGCTACTTTTCAAAGGGCAATGGACATAGCCTTTGTTGGAGAACAGGACAAGTTTCTGGTGGTCTATCTTGATGATATCACAGTGTTTTCAAAGAATGATGATGAGCATATTGAGCATTTAAGGAGAAATTTTGAAAAATGCAGAAGGTACGGCCTATCCCTCAATCCTCAAAAATCCTTATTTGCATTAGATGAGGGAAAACTTTTAGGGCACATTGTAACAAAATATGGTGTGAAAATAGACCCTAAAAGGGTTGAAGTAATAAACAACATTCCTTTGCCTAGAAATAAAAAGGAAGTACAGGTGTTTCTGGGCCGAATTAATTTCCTAAGAAGGTTTATTCCTAACTATGCTGAGATAGTTAGGCATATAACTAATATGTTGAAAAAGGAGAATGAAGTAAAATGGTCCTAGGAGTCTAGAGATGCATTCACAAGGATAAAATAGGCATTTGCTGAAGCTCCTGTGCTAGCAGGGCCAGATTACAAAAATCCATTTATGATCTTCTCATTTGCTTCCCCTCACACAATTGCTGGAGTATTATTGCAGAAAAATGAGGAGGGATATGAACAGCCTATAGATTTCTTCAGTCAAGTACTTTATGATGCTGAATTGAAATACAATATATTGGAAAAGCAGGCATATGCCCTGGTAAAGTCCCTTAAAGCTTTTAGAGTTTATGTTTTTCAATCTCATATCACTGCATACGTCCCCACAGAAGCAGTCAAGGACATTCTAGTTCAGGGAGACAGCGAAGGTAGAAGGGGGAGATGGATTGCAAAGATTCAGGAGTATGATTTAGACATAAAACCTACTAAGTTGGTCAAAGGACAGGGACTTGCCAAGATGCTATCTGAATCAAATCATCGGGCCTTGGGCATTAATATATCTATGTTAGCAAATGAAGAATCAGAAAAAGAAGAAGAGCAGCAAGGACTGGAGATGGCTACTCAAAAGGTACATGTGAAATATCTAACTAGTCCTTGGTACAAAGAAATTGTTGAATATCTTTTAACACTTAGCTGTCCTCCGAATTGTGATAAGGTAAAATATAGGGCTGTGAGAATGAAATCTCAGAAATATATAATTGCCAACGGACAGCTCTATTGGAGAGACCCTCTGGGTATATTACTGTTATGCCTCACAGAAAATGAAGTGCAGAATGTAATAACAGAATTCCATGAAGGAATATGTGGAGGACATTACAGCTGGAGGGCTACAGCTCATAAAATCTTGAGGGCTGGTTTCTACTGGCCAAAATTTTATACAGACACTTTTTCTTGGGTCAGAGCATGCGACAAATGCCAAAGATTTGCAGAAAGACAGAAATTAGCAGCCTTGCCCTTAATCCCAGTTCATGTAAATGAACCATTTCAGAAATGGGGATTAGATTTTATAGGAGAAATACATCCCCCATCAAGTGGCCAATATAAATGGATACTAACAGCCACAGATTACTTCACGAAATGGGTGGAAGCCATACCTACCAGAAATGCTACAGATGCCGTAATAATGAGGTTTATAGAGGATAATATAATATCTAGGTTTGGCTGTCCTGCCAGAATTGTAACAGACAATGCACAGGCTTTCAAATCTGCCAGGTTTGTCAGTTTCTGCCAAAGGTATAACATCATCCTGACTCATTCCACAGCTTACTATCCACAGGGAAATGGTTTAGCAGAGTCTTCTAATAAAACCCTGGTGAGGGCCTTGAAGAAAACAATCAATGAAAATCAGAAGAACTGGGACTCTCAATTAAAGTTTGCTCTATGGGCGAATAGAATAACTAGTAAAAGAGCAACAGGGAAATCTCCCTATGAGCTGGTATATGGGAGAGCTGCTGTGTTTCCTGTGCAATTGGCTTTGCCAGTGGCATGTTTTATGCAGGAGAATCAGGAGGAGCCAGATGACATGATCAGAAGGATTAATCAGCTGGTAGAATTGGAAGAAACACGTAACCAGGTAAATCAGAGGTTAATAGAATATCAGGAGAAAATGAAGAATGTCTTTGATTAGCATGCAAAGGATATAAATTTTCAAGTTAGAGACCTAGTTCTTAGATGGGACGTTCGCAGAGCAGAGAAGGGCAAGCATGCTAAATTTGGTCCGCTATGGTTTGGGCCATTCAAGATAGTGAAGCTGGGAAGAAACAACACCTTTTATTTAGAAAATCTACAGGGTGATTTGTTGGATGCACCTGTGAATGGCCAATTCCTCAAGCCATATTTCCAGTTCTGACCCAGGCCGGGAATGCCTGATTGTATATATTGTATATAAGTTGTTTTGGTTTTTATTTTTATAAAGAAAAAGAATGCTGATAATTACCTGAAGCAGGAGCGCAGGGGAATTGAAGAACAGAGTGAAATATTCAATGGTCTGCGTGTTCTCGACATGCCCGAGGACGACCATGCCGTCCCCAGATGGAGCCGATGTTGTACCTATTTAGCCCTGCCTGCAAACTTTGGCCTACTGCCTCATTCAAATCCATTTTAAACCTCATGCTCCTGTTTGATTTTACTATCTCCGCCCGAAAATATGCTTTATAATGGTCAAAAACCCAAATTTAAATGCATCGGGCCGAGCCCCTAAGAGTTTGACACCCTCCCGCTTTGGCTTCCATGCGACCCGAGCCTGCAAACCGTGAGCCAAAACGAAAAGGGGCCTATTGTTTTAAATGATCGAGCGCAATGGTGGCCATCCGATCGAAGTTCAAATCAACGGCGCGGTAATTATCCTGTGTGTAGGGCCCCGCGCGCAGAAAACCAGTGGTAACCCCCGCACCGCTTACCCCAGGCTGGCGGTATTATCCATCGGGCTAGCGATTCCACTAAACATGCGCCGCGTGTCCTTGGTACGAGCCACGAAACCACTTTCCCCGCGCGTTAAAGCCTATACAATCGCCGGGCAGCGGAATGCATCTGAACCGTCAGATCTGGCGATGTCAATCCGACGGTGAAGATCCTCCAGAGTCGCCCGCTCGTTACCTCGTGTCCACTATGTCATATGGCCCACCATCGTGTCTCTCTCGTCCATTTCTAACCGATGATCTATGTTTGTAATCTGACGGTCCAGAGTTCAGTCCCCTCACCTGTTGACTCCGCCACGTCGCCCTTCCACCTGTTCCCTCCGTACATCCACATGTCTGCTCTCACGCGTCTACCATATTCCCCCCCCAGTCATATATATATATATATATATATATATATAATATGTAAGTGTGTTTCCATTCATATCCTCCATCCTATTTATTCTTTACGACCAAACAGTTTTACGTGTAAACTTCGCGGTCTCTCTGTACAATCAAAATCTCCACTCTTTTTCTCCCGCCACCCTGTGTATTTCTCCCGGTCAACCATGTATCCATCGTCCCCACCTCCACCTGTGTCAGTTTTCTCTAATATTTTGTGGGTTTTTCCAGGTTTCAAAGCAATAGAAAGGGCGTTTTATTCATGGTTTCCGTAGCAGGAGCTAAGAGCATTTCAAAGGATGATATATTGTTGGCAAAAATTAAGGAGGAAGCCGAGGGTAGGTGGGAGAAATGATCGCCATTAAAGAAGACAAAGATGTGAACCTACTGAACCCTCTAGAGAAATTCGCCCTGCATTAAAGATCCAGGATCCGAATCCAAAATCAAGGGCCGAGAGTACAGTACAGAATTGTAGACCATCTCAGGGCTCTTACGGCAGCATATTTTTCCTCAGCAAAAGGCAAAGCATTGTATATATTTTATTATTTGTGTCTTGTATAAAAGAGATTTTCATCTCCCAGCATTTATTTCTATAGAAAGATTGTAAAGTACATTTATTTATAGTTAGTCATTCATAGTGTGGGCGCGAATTATTTCCGCCATTTGATTCAAAATAAGTCATTAAATGTTTTCTATCTACCTCCTCCTCTAGAATTCTCCATCTTTCCTATAAAGGCTCGAAAATAAGACATTGTAAGGGTTCCAGATTTCTATCAGCAAACTGTGCAGCGAAAAGGATTTTGTATACATTTTGTAATATTTATGTATGAAGGTTCAGAGCCCGTAGGGTCTCAGTGAGGAGGAGTTATAACTGTATTGAGGATTCTAGTCTTTGATATCTCACAGTATGTAATTTCTCTTATGTGTTAATACAATATCTCTTTTCATGCTACTTATCTTCTTGTGTCATGTTCTAGAATGCGAGTGGCTCACTAGTTTGTAGTAAGGATTCATCCTTGGTGATGCCCTTTCTGGAATTAGTCAAGCGCTTTAAATAGGCCTAGTCATGGTATACTGTTTCATGTTCACTTCATCCATATTTTCTGCTATATTAGTTGCTTGAGGGGGGTGCTTTTAAAACGCCATTTTCGTATAAGGATTCATAAATTGGTATGTCCTTATATGGTTCTGTTGTGTATCTGGGTATCAATCTCATGTTAGCTAATATCTGCTTTATGTTTCCTCACTGCACTCACTTCCCGATATTTGATTTCTGTGATATATTATCTGAACTGGCCCTCTTTACAGTAAGTGGTCTCTTAACTGTCTGATGCCTTTGTATGGGAGTTTTTCATGATGTCCCTACACTGTTCTTATCTTTGTACCAGCTTCTGAGAGAGATTGGTCCCATTCAAAACTAATTTCCTTGTTCAAGCAAGAGATAGTAAGTGAGTTCTTGGACTGACAACCCAAACTATAAAGGGCTCCTTGCTATATTAAGATGTCCTAGGCACTGGTCTATGGCAACTCTAGACTGTCTCTAGGGGGGTGACAAAATCATCCACAACAATCTCAAACAAAAGGAAGAAGATTAAATCAACTCCTTATGCTCATGAAACTAGAACCTTCATCGAGTGGAAAGCTAATCTTGAAACCTGACCTTTGCTTTCATTGACTGAGACCGATTCATCTGCGACAGGGGAAAAGGGGGATACTGCTTTGACCAAAGAAGAAGGTCAAAAATAGGTGGAAGAGTTCAGCACTTCAGGAGAAGGTTCCCCACCTTCTAAAAGGCAAAGAACTAGAACCAATGAAGAAGAAAGCGTTGGAGAGGAGTAACTGCTGCAAAAACAAAATTTTGATGGTCAACTGGACAAAGGGAAAGTAGGTTTTGTGCTAATAAATGATGGCACATCATCTTCTGACTTCTCAGAAGTTTCACAAGCCATCACTGCTACTAGCTCCAGAGGGGAAAGTGAAAGGAAGATGAGGAACAGAGTGGTCAGGGAAAAGCACTTGTCTGAATTAGAGGGATGTGTTGACAAGTATCAGACTAGGTTTTCAGCTGCAATAGATATGGACAAAGAACAATTGATAATGGCCATGACTGAAGCAATATTAGACCCATATTTTGGCACCACCAGCTATAGAGCTCTGGAAATAGCAGGAACCATGTCGCAAGTCCCACCGATTGACAAGTGTAATCTGTTCCAATGTTTTGGTGATATGCTAAAGGACGAGGTGGTGAAGCTCTCCCTCACTTTGAGGAAGTTACAAAAGAAGCATAACCAAGTGCTTGATAACCTCATAATGGAGAAGATCAACTACCATGCACTCTCAAATTATTTACGCAGTCTCCAAGCAGTGGTGAAAGGAAAGGAGAGCAGTAAAGCAGACCCTCAAGGCCATCTCATCTCAGAATTGCAAAAGCAAGTTGTAGCCCTGAAGCATAAGGTGAATATACCTAGCTCCCAGCACGTACAAACTACTGAATTAGCCCAGGTGGAAAAAGATAAGGCCAACCTGGTAGACTCCCTTGCCAAGGAAAGGGAAGAAAAGGCTATAATTTCTGGTGAGATGACCGCTCTCCAGGTAAAGGTGAACGAGCTGCAGAGAAGCTGGGATACCCATGTATGCTCTACACCACCTCCTGAAGGGAAAAACTCACTCTCAGAGCAGTTGACCATGACACTGGCCGAACTGCAAGTGGCGGAGAAGCATGTCTTAACGACACGGTAGAAGATCAGTGAGCTCGAGGCCCTCCTCAAGGAGAATTCCAAGAAGGTTGCTGCTCTGTAGAAAGAGATAGAGGAGAGAAAATAGGAGAAGGCACAACAAGAGAAGACTATTCGATATCTCACGAGCCAGATAAAGGGAAATATTACCCTTCTGGATGCTCGATGCTCGATTCAGACTGATATTATTATGGAAGTAAAGAAGCATTGGGTTTTCTTAACTATCATTGAAGAAAAGAGGGCCGCAGTGTGCCTATTTAGAATAACACTTCACGAAGGGAGTAGTGATGCCTCAACTAGGGTCGAAAATGCCAAAAGGTATATTTCTCTCTTAAATGGTCTAAATTCAGAAGAACTGGTTAAGCAAGGCATCTAGACTAGATTCAAGGAGGCTTCAAAATGTCAAAAAGTGATAGAAAAGGAATCTGTACGTAGCTTTGCATTGAGTAGTTTGGAAAAGGTGGTGGCCAGTTTGGAATAGTTCGAAAAATATTGGACAGAGCTGGCACTCGCCGGCCTCCCATAATGCTGGGAGCCTTGAAATGCAGTTCTACAACCATTACCAGTATATGAATGCCGACTGATAGAAGTAATGAATCGAACTGACATACCTTTCGAGAAGTCCGCCTGACTTAAGGCTGAAACTATAGTTTCAATACTCAACAAAGAGTTCTCGCTTCTTTATTAGGTGAAATACAGGATACCCACTCAGGCAAGCTATGCTGAACTGACTGAAGTTTACATTCGAGCTGAATTTTTCACAGCAATACCTGAGCCTGCAGCCGACACTTGGCAGAGATGTACAATTCATGCAAGTTCGTTAGCCAGCTATTCTGCAACCACAATATTACCTATTTTAGCCACTTTCTCAACTCTTTCCCACCACTAAAAGTTGTCAACTCATGATTGGGCCCGCGTGGCCTCTTGCTTATTTTTATTTTTTACTTTCATATTCGAGTGAGATTCATATTTCACTCTTGCAAATTTTACTTTCTCTTAGAGAGTTGTGATATTTTCTTTAGAAACGATCATGAGCCCGGATTGTAAAATGATGGGAAGTGTTTTTACCGCATCATAAATTTTGATTTTTTGATCAGGACTTGAAATTTCATACTAGCACGAGGAAAAGATATTTTCCAAAAATATCTTTCCGCGTATGTTCATTGAAAACGCTATAAAAGCAGTAAGAAGGGAGATATACATGGTTCTATATTTTCCAAAGAACTCACTAGAAAGGAATCTGTATGTATTTTATCTGAGTTTTGATATTAATGTTGAAGATCCCGTTGGGATTCATTGATAAGGAGTTTTGTTGATATTAGGGATTCTGATTAGAATGATCCACAATTTATAGCTCTTCCTTATGTTTTATAATACAAATGTTCATTTCACCTGTTGTCGTTCCTAGAGACAGCCTCGAGTTGTTAGAGACCAGTGCCTAGGACATATTAGCTAGTAAAGATTATAAGGTATATCCTATCACCACTATCAGCTCAGGGCTCTTTACCATATCAACTGCTCTGATGAGTCACAAAATTAGATGGGACCAGACAACTTTCAGATCAGCAACATATAAAAACATGCAGAGGCAAGAGGAGAATTACTTACACAGATGCATCGGACAGCTTAGAAGCAACTTTCATCCAGGAGGGCTAGTTTACAAATGTTATATAGAGATTGTTAAATCAAGGAGTTTGCGGTGCATAAGGTAAAAGAGGTGCACTAATTACCAATGGAATGGTATTCGGAAAACATATTTTGCTATAGCATGGGCTTAAGAGCTAAGAATCCATACATACCAATCAGTTCTGAACGAATAAAATTCCACGATATTCAATACAGAGGAAATTTGAATGAAATGTAAAACGAAACACCATATCATGTATGAGCCATATTTAAAGCAGCTAGACCAGTCTCATATAAGTACCACATAACGATAAATTTATATCAGAAATGGCGAGTCACTCGCATTCCAAAACATGATATAAAGAAAATGGAGACAGTGAAATAGATAATGAAACAATACTACGAAGAAAGAGACATAGACCATACAACATCCAGACCGGAATCCTCACACAAAATAGAACTTCTCTTCGCTGAGACCCTACGGGCTCTGTGCATTTTCATTTATAATTCGACCACAAGCATACAAAATATTCTTACACATCAAGTTTCTTCAGAAAATCTGGAACCCTTTTTTCTCATTCGATCTTGCTTATATAGACCTCTTCCTATCTCAGGGAGAAGATATTTTTTGGGAAAATATCTTCTTCACATGACCAAAATCTGTTAAAGGTCCTTATCAAAACAACAAAACTCACGATGAGGAATCAGGCCTCTCATCATGGATAGTCAGGCACTTGGCCGTTTTTAAAACAGAAAGTTAAACAGTAGTCTGATAAAAAAGATAAAATGCTGGAGTGGAGCAAGTAGCCCACTCGAAACTTTAAAAAGTAACTAATTCAGTAAAAAGTAAAAAGGCCACGAGGGCCGAATCATGAAATAACAATTCATCATTTGTGAGAAGGGGTCGAGGCTGTTGCTGATACTGGTGGAGGCGCGTTTGCGGATGAACTGGCAATTTGGCTAACGAACTAGGCACACCTCTACTGACTGTTTGCGGCAGGCTCAGGCATCATTGCAAATCCTTCTACCCTGATGAAAGCCTCAGTGAGATCGCTCGGATTTGCCTCAGTAGGGACTTTATGATTTAGCAAGTGAAGAAGAGAAAACTCTGGGCGCAGTGATGCGATCATGGTTTCGGCCTTGAGCTGGGTGGTTTTATCTGACATGACATCTGTCCAGTCCCTTTCTTGCTTCAGGAATGCTTCATATTCCGATAATGGTCGTAGCATAGAAGGGGTGGTGGAATCCCAACACTTCGGAAGCCCTGCTGTCGTAATTTCAGCCCAAACTGCATCAAACCGGTCCACGGTGTATATCAACTGCTGCAAGGCTTTCGAAGCCACGACGCGAGCCGATTCCTTTTCGATGAGTTTCAATTCTAGGGCCTCTTTGTGCCGGCTGACTATGCCGTGTTGCTCTTCTTCGTTAGCTCTCAACCCTTTCAAGAATGACACATACTCTCTGGCACGCTGAGCTCTGTTGACTAAATCGATATCCCCTTCCTGAAATCGCCTTCTGAGATAGAGTACTGAAGATTTCATCTCCTCAATGACTTGCAGAAATTCCCATTGCTTTGTCATAGCTAAAATGATCTTGGACCAAATAATCTTTCTGCCCTCTCTGAGAGTGAGGTTACCTTTTAGGTGTGCTTCGAGATCATTTATAGTCTTCTGCTGGTCAACCCTTGTTTTCTTTTCCTGTTCAATTTCTTTCTGCAATAATTATATCCTTCTGGTATTCTCTGATAGGGATTTTTCCAAATCTGTGATCCTTTGCTTTGCAGTGGAAGCCTGTTTCTCCAGTATGTCATTTGCAGCTTTCGCTGCGCCCATATTTTGTGAAAGTGAACTCGTCTCAGGTGGTGTTGTAGCTGGCGCACAGTTGTGCGTGTCCCAAGTGTTCTGTAGCTCTGTCAACCTACTCTGAAGAGTAGCGATTGTTCTTGCCAACCTCTCCTTATCTTCTCTTTCTTGTGAAAAGGTGCCGGCCAATTCCCTTTTCTCTTTCTCTACTTGTGCCAACTCGGCTGTCTGCACATGCTGGGAGGCTGGCATGTGGGCTTTGCCTTTTAGTGAGGTAACTTCCTTCCGCAATTGGTCTATTAAAAAGGTCTGCGGGTTTGTTTCCTTAGTGTCCTTCCCTTTGATTTGATCCTGAAGACTGCGTATTCGATTTTCCTGGGTGCGGGCACTTGCCTGCTCATTCTTCAGGGTAGTCCTCATCTGTTCATGTTTCTTCTTAAGTTTCCTCAGTGCAATGGTAGCTCGCATTACCTCATTCTTTAGCATATCAGCTACAACCTGAAATAGGTTACACATATCAGTTTCCGGCACCTTAGTCATGTCAATTGCAAGTTGGAGTACCCAGTAGCTAGTGGCGCCTGTATCAGGGTCCAAAAGGGCTTCAGCCATAGAGAGTACCAGATGCTCAGTATCCACATTCATGGTGGCGGAAATCCTGGTGTGATATTTTTCTACATACCCCTCCAGCTCAGTTTTGTATTTATCTCTAATTATACTGTTTTTCTTGATCCTTTCGGTTGCCACCGGTGAGGTATGGTCCCCCATGGCCTGTGAAACCTCAGTGAAATTGGAGGAGGTGGTGCTGTCCCTCAACACTTTGATTCCAGCCTTGCTGCTGTCAAGTGGCGCATATGGTATGAACGGCTCAAGCAGCTGTTCCTCTCCTATAATTTTGGCTTCACTTGAGACTGTTTTCTGTTTTTTACGAGAGGGAGAGCCTATTCCTGAAGGACCGACTTCCTCTTCTTGGCCTTTGTTTATGCCTTCCTCTTCCCCTGTGGCAGATGAATCTATCTCCATCTGCGAAACCAAAGGCCAAATTTCCATGTTAGCCTTCCACTCTATAAACGGTCTTGGTTCATGTACATAAGGTGCGGACCGATTTCTCTTTCTCCTGTTTGAAATAATCTCCCAGGGATCATAAGCCCAAGTCTTCCCCTGTCTCAGGTCCATACCCTGCAATAGATTTTCGAAAATGGGAAGGGCGTGTCTTGAATTCACGACGAACGGGCCGATTTGGGTAGGAAGCCTCAGTATGTAACCTTTCTTAGCAGGGATGAAGTGGAGCTGGTCAGCTTTGAGGGCTTGACGAATATACTCCAGAGCATAAAATCTTCGGGCGGGAAACACCAGTAGCAGGTAAGGGGCGACCTCAGCTCCATAGACCTGAATTTCGGTATAGTTATCAGAGAGATACCAGTCCCTAGTGCTTTGGATTTTACCAACTTGCAGCCATTTCTTCATTTCAGGAAAAACCCTAGGTGAGGGCGACCCATGAATGATGGTGTAAGAAATGGACATGAAATCGTTCAGGAAACTAGAGTAACCCACCCCTCTTGGCAATTGTCACACTGCAGAGTTCCAGTCAAAAATAGGTCAGGGCTGAGAATTGACCTCGTATACCCTATCCAAGCCCAAACACTCAAAACTATCAGCATGCTGATACAAGAAAAGATAGAAAACCAATGAACAGAAACGAAAATGACTGGTTTCAGGAAGTTCTTGGAACTAGGTGTGGATGCTGGCAGATAAGTAACCCGGGATATCTAGGACAACCCCCTTCTGAGACATTAACCATAGAAAGAAAACACATACTTTGAAGGTTTCCCCCAACCCGGCTACACCTAACAGACCCGCAATGAGAGCAAGGATGGGTTGTACTTCCTCCTTGAACAGGTTTAATGGGAAGAGTTCCATTCTGGGAAGGGTAGTAGCCTGGCTGCTGGAAATAGAAGCAATGAAGCTTTTTTTATGCTCCCATGGTGATTTGGTAAACTAGGAAGTTAAAGCTTTGTCGCTGAAAGCAGTGTAGGTGGCGCCGGTGGGAAAATGGAGGGCTTGCTTGATGATTTCAGGCGAAAGGGAGAAAATCTGGTTTCCTTGGGCGGAGGTAAATGTGCCTCGGTCTTCATCGTAGGCGTCTCTGAGCTAGTAGATGAACTCGACCACCGAGAAGACTGGGGGGGTAATCTAGTGATAAAAGCCTGACACAACCACTCGGTATCGATCCCTATTATGAATATGACATGAAAAAAGCTCAGGCCTTATACTGCTAATGGGGAAAGGGTACTGGTGGTCGCAGACTCCAACTTGCTTGTCGATGAAAGGCTCGAACCCGGGAGGGTTTCTGGTTTCTCGGACCTGGGGAGTCTCCGGTTCATTTTTCTTGGGTGTGCCCCTTCCCATGACTGACATATGAAAACTAAAAAGAAAAACGAAGGGAAAACAAAGGGAATTGAAAGGGACGGAGTACCTGCACAAGAGGTAGATTTTCTTGGGAAAGCGACGCAGAGGGTAGTCTGGTGATGATTGGGTAGACCCGGTACTTGTTCCCGCTTGGTATATACTGTGACTGGAAGACCTGAGACTTTTACCGCAGAAAACTACGGGAAAATGCTCTGAATACTGGTAATTCTAAGGCAGGAAGGGGTCGAAGTGAAATAGGTAGGGCAAGTGTCGTAAGGACACTGACAATGGGGCACGTGGCGTGTAGGGATTGGGTGTTATTTAGGGATAGGTGAACACCGAATGCCGGGTTTACTACTGGTACGGGCCTCAGTACCAGCTCATCTAGGACTTACCTTACCTCTTTGGCTGCATGTGCCGTATAACTCCTGAAACATATTATCCCCGAAGCGAATTAAATACATAACCTACCAGCTGTAAGGGTCCACATTTCGTTCTACCACGTCACCCTCTCATGTGACACGCTCCTGCCACCTCCTTCTAGCCTTGGGTCCCCACGACGCCACGCTATCACAATTCCACGGGGGTATGGGTCTCTTCCCTTCCTCGTTGCTCGACCCCCTCGGAATTTCCCTTGTGTGCATATTCATGTGGTGGTAATTCTTTTAATATTTGCGTTTTGCGCTCTCTGTACTGCTTCTTTGCACTTTTGTGTTTCCGTTAGCCTTTTCACTTTATACTCCAGCCTTTTCGTATTAATTCTGCCTTTGGCTTTTATGCACGTGACTTTCGTTATCTTGTTTCGTTTCAACCAACTTTTGAATTATTTCACCATTTGATACAATGTTCAATGCATGACTTGTCAACATTTTAATAAACCAATGACTAATGTTAAAGTTTAAACAACATCACCTATATCCATATTTCTCATATCTGTGTTCTGGAATGCGAGTACTCATATGTTTAAATGTGGATTTATCGTTATAGATACTCATATTTACTCATGTCTAGTACTTTAAATATGGCTCAGGCAGGATATTTTGTTTCAATCTTCACCTTTTCCATCGTTCCTCTGATGTTAGCTGTAATGGATCTTTGTCTTTAAAATTTTTCTCATATATGGATTCTTATCATTGCATAGGCCCAGTATATGTGGATTTTGCCTCTAGATAAGCCATTTTTACAGTTAATATTCACTACATTTTCTTACATGGTCATCACCTACCTTTTATTAATAAATGTGAGTCATTTTAGAATTCAGCCCCCTCTTCAGCGTTCTATCTTAGAATTGTCAGATACATTTATATATTGAAGTTTGTAATTTGTTACTACAGTCTCACAGTTGTTGTGTTTAACTTTGGGGTCTTGGTTCCACTTTCACCAAACCATTCACCCAAGAAATTATAGCATGAGAGCCTAGTCTTGTCAACTCCTATCAGTTGAGTCATATGCTCCTTACAGTTAAGATGTCCTAAGCACTGGTATTTGTACAACTCAAGACTGTCTCTAGGAGTGACAACAGGATCCATTGTATTATTTATAGCCCATTGATGCCAACATGTCATGTATAATGTATTATACATTTTGTAGCTTAGTCCCACATTGCTGGGCTCACCATAATTTTTTGTACTTTGTCATCTCGGTGGGCATAGGTATGCATCCCCCACCCCATTGAGAACATGTATCGAACATCAAAGGAGACTTATATCATTTGTAGGTCTCTCCCCCTCAATCGTTGTCCTCTCTTGCTTCGCTTCACTCAAGTGTCTCTCTCTTTGAATCCCCTTCGATGGCTAGTGATTGTGTTCTTACAACATACTTCGGTCATATGATTTTCTCCTAATGCTCGCACATTGGGGGGAAATATGTTATCATAAAAAATTGGTCATCTAACCATTTCTAATTAGATGGATCAAAGTACACCATGTAGGACCAATTTTACCATAGTAAAATGGTTTCACTATAAGAAATAATTTAATAAACCATCTTTTATTAAGTTATTTCTGGTTAAAACAAGAAAGCCCATGAAGAATAATTAAATAAATATTTTTTATTTAATTTTCCTTTAGGAATAATTAATTAAACCATTGTTTAAATAATATTCCTATTCATATTTAACCCAATTATGAGAAATAATTATACAAATCATTATTTATCTTATTTTTCTCTAGGAATAATTTATGAAATCATTATTTAGTTATTATTCCTTGTTAAATTTGACCAAATCACCTAGGAATAACTAAACAAATCATTATTTGTTTATTATCCTTTAAACATATTCTTGATTCATAAATAAATCATTTATTTGTTTATTATTTCTAAAAAAAGGTATTTAACCAATTTAAATATTTTTTCCCTCCAACAAAATATTCCAAGCAGTTAGATCTAGATCTTGGTTAATAATATTTTATTATTTTCTATATCGAGGATAACTAAATATTTTGTTATAAATAGGAGGGTTTTTCCATTCATTCTTCACTTTGATTATTTTCATTGTCAGAGTTTGATCTTTCTCATTGTCGCTACTAATTTTTTTTTCCTCTTGAGCTCCCACTTGAGTTCAACATACATTTTGGGTTACCTGCACCATTGAGAGAGAGAAAATTTTGGAGCTGAAGTGTTGAGGACAACCAAGAACCCATCCCATTGAGGGGGAATGGTAACATATATTTGTTCCCTTCACCAGGTGTAATAATATATGAAATCATTCATTCAATATTGTCTTGTGTGGTTGACGCAAGGAGTAATTATAATTTCCTTTCACTGTTTAATCACTTTTACTACATAGATATGGTTTTTTGCAGCATTTGTTCTGACTATTCATTGCCGATATAAAGATTTAAGCAACCACTTATGTTGTTAGGGCTGTTTGTCACACACAACTAAAGTATTATCTTTTTGTACATTTACGTTAAGAATTTATGCTAAAAATTTTCACCATTCATTTGTTGAAATTGTTTGAAAGATAGAATTTCTGAACATCATAATTACTTGTGACTGTTTATGTATATGTTATTTAGCATTATTTTACTTCAATTATGTCATCAAGCAATTAAAAATTTAACTATAAAGACCACAGTGCAAAAAAAGAGAATAAACTCGAGAAGTTAGGCGAGAGGCCAAGGAAAAACCCACAAGGGGAAAACCCATCAATCCTTTTCTTATATATTCTTTGTCAACAAGATAAATCCAATTCAAACTAACCAATGATCCAAGTGCTAATTCAACCCTCCAAACTCTGCTATAAGATAGTCAATAAATCTGCCATTTTCCTTTCCTTAGATGCCTCTGAAAATAAAATCATCATAAGAGAATATACTTCTAAAATTCCATCATCACAAAGAATTATATCCTTGGAGAAATTCACATCATCATTAAGATAGGTGTTACAGGAAACTTTCATCATCAAAAATGTAGGTGTCATGGGAAAATCATCCTCCACACAAGAATATAGCCTCAGACTTCATCAAATTTATTCACCAAAAAAGTGTCATGAATTTATTTCCAAATGGTGGAAAATATATGCCAATATATAGTTGTTTCCTTGTACAAAAATGTGCCTCTAAAGGACGAGTTGACTTGACTCTAGGAGGGTCGACTCGGTCAACTTGGAGACACAAAATTACATTTAAAAATTCAAATTTTCTTTTTCTTTTCATTATCCAAATGGGACATGAAAAAAATAATAATTATTTTGACTTTAAAAGATATATTTTTTAATCATAATGAAAATATTATGAATACCAAACCTAGTTACAAATTCCAACATTATTGAGATATGCAAAAAATTTGAATGAACAAAAACATCCTAAATGCTTGAATGGACAAACTTGGCTTAAATTTTCAAATTCAACTTGGAACATAAACAATTATATGCTGATTAGATAAAATATATAATTGATAAAATGAATGGTGGATAATATTCACACCCTAGACATATAATGATATCCAAATGCATGAAAATGGAATTGTGTGAATGGTTTCTATTTCTTTTTCAAAATCACAAGTGTCTAGAAAATATATATATATAAAATATTGGCAAATGAGGTGAAGTAGGATTCAAAATATATCCTTTGTTGGAATGATTCCATGTTATATGGGTATGATGGAATGCCTTATTACTTACCTAAATTATGTGCATAGAAATCAAACTCAAAATTACACCCAACAACAATAAAGACAAAATGATAAGAGGGGAATATATACCACATTTTGATGGAAACTATATTATAATAAAAAATGGCCAGGGCATGTTCATATAATATGAATGAGGTGACTTATAAATATTCATTTTGATAGAAATTTTGAACTCTCCATCAAAACACATTGCAACACTCCTAGAAAACCATTCCTCTACTCATATAATGTAATGTAATAGGGTAATTTCAGTACCAACTTAGTGTAATGATACCCTAGGGTTTTCTATAAAATTTAATTTTCTCTTTTCCTTGTTTAATTGTTCTTAACCATCACACATTAACCAATCATTTGTGTCCATTACAATAAACCAAAAATCAATATGCCACCATAGAAAAAATCCATGAATTATGAAAATAGTATCATATCTTTGACTCCTCTAATTAGATTGATTCCATGTAGGTTGTCTAAGACCCTTTTTGCTTCCAAATTTCTATTCAATGGTTCCACCATTATCAGGGGATTTTAACCTCACTTGAAATTGAGACTTGATAATACAATTTGGATTGAAAATAAACCTAGAAATGAGGAAAACATAAATGAAACCCATAACAAAGAATTTGGAGTTAGGGGAAAGCATGGTTCTCCTTTCCAACCCAACTAGAAGATATCAGTATAGGATTGTATTTTAATCATCCTATCACTTCCAAAATGAGTAATCTACCATGTTTCCTTGCATTCATGAGCAAAGAGTAACTAGAAGTCAACTTTGAGTCTCCAAAGTCTCGAGTTAGTACTTGAACTCGTGACCTGCTTATAGTCTTGCTTGCAAATGAATGAACCTACATGCCTTCCTATAGGGATGCAAAACCAATACATTCCTGAAGAAAATAAATAAAAGTAAAATAGTTTGGCTTTGCACCTACCTTATGCATTTGAAAAAATAGATTGAATTCTAACTATGCTATCAATTGGTGGAACATTGAAAAGCACAAGAAACACATATCTAGGTTTTAACCCTGTACATAAATTACTTGCAAACAAATTCTTAAAAAAAGAAAATAAACAATAGCGAGAGCATAAAACTTAAAAAAAATATACACAGATATTTTCCCCTGGATCCCAAACTGGGACTCCTAACTTCATTTTTCATTATATTCCTTTTAGTGTTACACCATATATGTATACACGCCGAAGCATTCATAAATACCAATCAATTAACCCTGGATTAGAACATAATCATAGATCCCTTGATCGGATCTACAAAATACCAGGAGAAAAAAACCATCATGCCCAAAGCCATGTGCAAACCCATGCACAAAACCATAGGCGAGTTCGCCCACCTAACACACACCCAACATTCTCCCACTTATTGTTTTATTTCCACAGGGGGCCACAGGAGAGCTTAGTCATTGGTCCAACCCTGAAACACCCATTATTTATCTACACCAAGAGAACTTCTCAGTGTTCACAGTCCTCGTCAATGCATCTGCAACATTATTCAAAGTGTCCACCTTTACGAGCAACACCTTTTTATCCTCAACCATATATCTCACAAAGTGATACTGGACATCAATGTGCTTTATCTTTTAATGATAAGCAGGGTCATTAGTAGAAAAAAAGTACACTTTTTCTATAACAGTCTATCCTTATAGCTCGTCGCACCAACACCATACTTGAACACAATATCTGCAACCAAACTGCTTCCTTGCTTGCATGAGTGGCTGCCATGTATTCTACCTCTGTAGTTGAAAGAGCCACTAGAGAATATCTTTTACTCATCCAAATGACTGCACCGCCAAATAGGCTAAACACATACCCACTTGTAGATATTATTTGATCCAGATCTCCAACCCAATCTACATCAAAAAATCCATGGTCCAAAACTCTGTCCATTCCTTTTCTTTCTTGGTAGCACATACCATAATCACTAGTGCCACACAAATATCTGAAAACTAGCTTTATTTCTATCCAATGCTCCTTCCCTGGTTTTGACGTAAACTTGCTCAATACTCCCACTGCATGTGCAATGACTGGTCTAGTAAAAACCATTTCATACATCGGTCTACCCACTGCACTTGCATATGGGACACAAGACATATCCTCCTCTTCTTCTTGTGTCTTCAGGCACTGTTCAACATATATATTTACACCTACATGAATAGGAACCTTCATCAGTTTACTACCTTGCATATTAAACCTCTGCAATATTGTCTCGACATACTTCCATTTATTTAACCAGAGCTTCCTCTTTGCCCGATCTCTCTTAATTTCCATGCCCAAAATATAGTTTGCAGGATGAATATCCTTCATATCAAATTTGGAGAACAATTGGGTCTTCAAATCCTGGATAATTTCTTTGTCATTTCCAACCAGCAACATATCATCCACATATAGGACCAAATAAATAAAATGGTCATCAATTATTTTAAAAAACATATAGTGATCCTCTTTGGTTCTGGTGCAGCCAAGTCCCCATATATAGGTATAAAATTCTTGATACCACATCCTTGGTGACTTTTTTAACCCATATAGAGAATTTTTTAACCTGCATACCAGTTATTTCTTATCCTTCACCACAAAACCTTCAGGTTGCTTCATGTAATTCTCCTCTTCCAGATCCCCGTGAAGAAATTTTGTCTTCACATCCATCTGTTCTACCTCAAAATCAAATGCAAAAACAACATATAAAAGTAATATAATAGAAGTAACCTTGGAAACAGAAGAAAAAATATCACCAAAATCAATTCCCAGCACTTGGGAATAACCTTTTTCTAGCAACCGAGCTTTGTATTTCTCCACCTTGCCTTTTGCATTTCTTCTTCTTCTTAAACACCCATTTTCTCCTAATGGGCTTCCTTCCAACCGAAAACTCCACCAGATCCCAGGCCCCATTTTGGTGCAACGATTCCATTTCATCAACCATGGCCTTCTTCCAGAGTTAGTATCCTCTGAATCCACTACCTCCATGAAAGTTCTTGGATCATCATCAGTGATAGTTAAATAAAAAATTGAATAGAAAGTAGATGGAATATACCTTTCCGGCTGCCTTATTTCTCGAACTGATCTTATCACAGCTGGAGTTTATGGCTCTTCCTATTCTGAATCTTGTTCTGTTGTAGAGTCTGATTCTTCCTCCTTTAGCTCAAACTCTATATTCTCAGGTTCTTTTAGTAGGAATTTATGTTTAACAACATCTTTCACCTCTCTAAACACCACATCTCGACTATACACAACGTTTCTTGTTTTTGGGTTCCAAAGCTTGTAACCTTTTAAACCATCCTTATACCCAATAAAGATGCACCTTTCAGATATATTATCCAACTTGGTCCTTTTATCCTTTGGAACATGTACATATGCATCACATCCAAATACCCTTAGATGTGAAAGAGAGGGTTTCATACCGGTCCATACCTCATGTGGAGTCTTATCCTCCAACACTGAGGAAGGTGATCTGTTAACCAGGTAACATGTAGTCTCTACTGCCTCTACCCAGAATTCCTTTCTTAACCTGGTACCACTGAGCATGCTTCTTCCCTTTTCCATCAACGTTTTGTTTATTATTTTTGGAACTCCATTTTTCTGAGGTGTGTATGGAGTAGTATTCTACCATGCTATACCACACTTATTACAAAACCCTTCAAATTCCTTCTTGTATAACTCTCCACCATTATCTTCCCTCAACACATTTATCTTCTTCTCTGTTTGGGTTTCAACCAAAGCCTTAAATTCTTTAAATCTTTCAAATACTTCAGATTTCTTCCTCAAGAAATATATCCATGTATTCCTTGAGAATTGATATATGAATGAAACATAGTACACATACTTAACTATTGAAGGAACTGACACAGGTCCAAACACATCACTATACACAAGCTCTAATATCTTGTTCGCCCTCTTAGCACCAGAAGGAAAAATCACGCGAATCTGCTTCCCATAGACACAATGTTCATAGAAATCGAAATCCAGAGAGAAATTAGACATACCTTATACCATACCATTACCATGCAGTACCCAAAGGCCCTTCTCTCCAATATTTCTAAGCCTTTTATGCCATAACATGATATTTTCTCGAGAGACTGCTAGGCTTTCTGCTCCAATTTCAGGAATCATAGAACTATTACACCAATAAATGACAATGCTACTCATAATCTTGTAAAAAGTTCCAATATGAATTCCCCACATTAATACTAGTGCTCCCCAAACCATCTTGCAGGTATCTTTCTCGAGCACTATTTTTACACCTGCATCATCCATCTTGCTTACATAAATAACATTTCTGGCCAATGTAGGAATATTTAAAACACCAGGAAGTATTCTAATCCTTCTACCTTGTAGCTTAAGCTTGAATTTTCCACGTCTGACTATTCTAGCCTTCCTATCATCACCTAAGAGGACATCACCACCATAATACTTATCATACATGCAGAACCACTCCCTATGGGGAGTGAAGTGAAATGATGCACCTGAGTCAATTAACCATGACTCATGATTTACATGTGTATTTGAAGAAGAATCCAAATACACATCCCCACCTTAATCTGAGGTTGTTTTTGCCTCTACAAAAGGAGCATCATCAGATCCCTTTCATTTCTCAGGAGATTTAGATATGCAATCCTTTTTGAAGTGCCCTTACTTTCCACATTTCTAGCACACCTTTACAGGCTTTCTCGGAGATTTAGATCTCCCACTTAAAAAATTATTTTTGTTTATTTTTTGGGACCTTGTACAGATAAGGAATCTCCATTCTAGCCCTCTATATTTTTCCGTTTCATTTCCTCTGATAACAAGGCTTAGACAATTTCATCAAAATTCAAGGTATTTGTATTGCTACCTATTGCAATAACCAGACTACGAATCTGGTAGAGAACAAAAAAAATTGATGCACTTATATTCATTTGAGATTTTAATATCAATATATGAAAATCTACTTACCACAATATTGAAGGCATTCATATGCTATGTCGCTAAGTCTCCATATTTCATTCTCAGGTTATACAACTTTTTCCGCAGGAACAATTTATTCACCAGAGACTTAGATTGGTACAAAGTCCCTAGGTTGACCCACATAGACTTCTCCGTAGCTTCCCCAGATACATTCAACAATACTGAATTTGAGATACACAACTGTATTATTCTCTTTGCCTTCCGATCCAACTTCACCTAGTCTTCATTTGACATTTCTGTTGGTTTAGTACCTGGATCTACCGCGATCCCCTGATCTTTCTCTACCAGTAGATCCTCCATCTAATTGAGCTTCCACAACTCAAAACTCTGACCATTAAATTTTTTGATCTCTATCTTTCCATTTATCACCATCTTCTTTCACCATAAGAATCGATCCTGCATATCTCCTAGCGAACAAGGTCTACCACAGGCCCGAGAGAAAAACCCCTCAGCAGCAAAGGTGTCCCCTTGAAGCAAAAAAAACTCCAATAAAAAATATATGTTTTAACCCTATACAAAAATTATTTTCAAATGAATCCTTAAAAACAGAAAATAGACAATAGTGAGAGCAGAAAACATAAAAAAATATACACAGAGATTTTCCCTTGGATTCCAAACCGAGACTACCATCTTTATTTTTCATTATATTCATTTTAGTTTTACAACACATATATATACATGCCGAATCATTCATAAACCCCAATCCATTAACCCTAGATTACAACATAATCGTAGTTCCCTTGACCAGATCTACAAAATACGAGGAGAAGAAAACCATCATGCCCCAAAACCATGTGCAAACCCATGCACAAAACCATAGGCATGTCTGCCCACCTAATATAGGGTCCAATTTTTTTTTCCCAGGGCACTACCCCAGACCCCATGCAGGGGGGATATTGCCCCCCTGGAAACCTCTCGATAGGGGGGGGCTGTTGCCCCCTCTGTGAACCCCTTGCTATGCTTGGTGTAAGCAAAGGGGTTCTACCAGGGCCCCTGTTGTGTAACCAGCTCCAAAAAGAGAAGAAAAGAGATATCAACGCCTTAGAAATGAGCCACTTCGAGGGGGAAACCTCCAATACATTACATAAATGAACAATTCTTGGATGATACAATTTATAAAACCTCCTTTCTATATATAGGAGTCCATGGGGCCATAATGTAATCCTAGTGGGCTACAATGTAATCTTAGCTGACCTAACAATAATAATTTAAGGGCACAATAATAACAAAATGGGGGTTACAAGGGTACAATAATAACAATAAGGGGGTTACACTAACAACAATAATGAACTATAATAGTCATATAGGGACCTAACATGCCCCTCTCCTTCAAAAAAGTGTTGTCCTCAATGCTTAAGTAGCTCTGGGTGCTTCTATATAAAATTCTCATCCTCCCATGTAGAATATTCAGTGGGTAAGTTCTTCCACTTGATGAGATGCTCTGAAATTGATCGATTCCGTAGTTGTCGAGTTCTTGTTTCCGTGACCGCTTCAGGTTCCAATATGATTTTTCCTTCCTCATCAAGTTCTGGCAATATTGTTTGAACTGGAAGATTTTCACCTATAACCTTCTTTAAGCATGAAACATGGAAAACTGGATGTACTCGCGAAGAAGCGGGAAGCTCCAATTTGTATGCCATAGTACCAATCTTTTGCAACACCTTGTAAGGACCATAGTACTTTGGCGATAATTTATTATCCTTCTTAGCTTGCTTGAGGGACATTTGTTTGTATGGTTGTAGCCATAAAAATACCCAATCTCCTACATCAAAAATTCTCTCATTGCGATGTTGATCTGCCTGTTGTTTCATTCGATTTTGTGCCAAATTTAGGTTATCCTTTAAGAGTTGGAGAACTTCTTGCTGATGCTCGATGTGATCTTCCACTGCTTGAACCTTCGAATTTTCCCTTAAAGATGATGTGATGGATGGTGGATGATATCCATAAAGTGCCATAAATGGGGTCATTTTTGCTGGAGTATGGAAGGAAGTGTTATACCACCATTCAGTGAGAGGTAACCACTTGACCCATTGTGTTTGTTTATCAGATACAAAACAACGAAGATATCCTTCCAAACATTTATTTACTATCTCGGTTTGACCATTAGATTGAGGATGATAAGATGAGCTATGAGCTAATTGAGTACCCAAACAAGAAAATAACTCCGTCAAAAAATTTCCAGTAAAAATGGGATCTCTGTCGCTCACAATAACCCTTGGGCTTCCATGTAGCTTTTGAATTCTGTCCATAAATGTAGTAGCAACTGTACTTGCTTTAAATGGAAGAGATAATGCACAAAAGTGTGCATACTTGGTAAGTCTATCAACTACCACCATGATGACACTCTTTCCTTCGGACTTAGGTAAACCTGTGATAAAATCCATTGAAATCTCCTCCCAACGTTGACTTGGAATGGATAAGGTTGTAGAAGTCCTGGGGTCTTAATTGTTTCCACTTTATTTTGCTGGCAAACCAAACATTCCGCCACAAACATTCGAATATCAGATTTAAGGCCATCCCAAAAAAATTCTTTCTTCACCCTGTGGTAAGTTTTTAAAAATCCTGAGTGTCCTCCTAAAGGAGAAGTGTGCAATTCCGGAAGAATCTTTTGTTTTAGTTGGGAATTCTTACAAAGATATAAGCGATCTTTGTACCATAAGGAATCATTTTTCCAACTAAATGTATCAGATGTACTAGGATCTTGCTGCAACTTTTGAATGAGTGTCCATACATCTTTGTCCTTCTTCCATTCATCTCTTGCTTCAGTTATCTAATCTGGTTGGATAATAGAAATGGCACAAAGCAATGCTTCCACCTCTTCATTCTTTCTTGAGAGTGCATCTGCAACAACATTAAGCTTTCCTTTTTTGTAGATTATTTCAAAGTCATAACCCAACATCTTTGTGACCCATTTTTGTTGCTCTTCTGAAGATAGTTGTTGTTCCAAAAAGTGTTTAAGACTATCATGATCAGTTTTTACCTTTAAGTGTCTTCCCATTAGGTAAGTTCGCCATTAGGTAAGAAATCCTCACAACTGCTTTATGGTCATGGCGACTTTCCATTCCTTAATGGATTTAATTTTGTTAGGGTCTACTTTAACACCCTCGTGAGATATAATATGACCCAGATATTCCACCTCTTGTACTCCAAAGAAACATTTGGATGTTTACTTTATAATTGTTTCTCTGCCAATAGTTTTAGCACCCAAGTTTGTCAACATGTTGGCTTATGATCCTTCCAAGACCTACTGTAGATTAGTATCTCATTAAAAAATACTAGCACAAATTTTCTAAGGAATGGTTTGAAAATGGAATTCATCAACCCTTGAAATGTAGAAGGGGCATTGGTAAGGCCAAAAGGCATGACCAAAAATTCATAATGGCCCTCATGAGTTCGAAATGTTGTTTTCAGAATATCTTCAGTCTTCATTCTAATTTGATGATACCCTGAACGAAGATCCAATTTGGTAAAATAAATTGCTCCATGTAATTCATCCAATAATTCATCAATCACAGGAATGGAAAATTTATCTTTAATGGTTAGCTTATTGAGCTCCCTATAATCCGGACACATGCGCCATGACCCATCCTTCTTGTGTACCAATACTATAGGAGCAGAGAAAGAACTTTGACTAGGTTCAATTATACCCGCCTCTAACATTTCTGCAATCATACGTTCAATTTCGCTCTTTTGGACATAAGGATATCTATAAGGCCCGATGTTTGGAGGAAAAATTCCTAGAATCAAATGAATAGCATGATCATGATCACGAATAGGTGGGAGTCCTTCTGGAGTTTCAAAAACCTTGGAATGATTGTCCAAGAATTTTTGGAGATCTACAGAAATAGATGATTTTGATGTTGGAACTTCTAGTGAGCATAATTGTGCAATTATGCCTCGTTGTTCTTTCTTTAGAAGATTTGTCATGACATTAGAGCTTATTATCTTTCCTGCTTCCCTTCAATACCCCGTAAATTCCTTTCCCTTCGAAAAAAGTTTCAAGAAAAGTTCTTGAAAATTAAAAGCCTACCAGATCCCCAAAGATTGTAACCATTGTACTCCTAGTACCCGAGCATCAACACCTCCCTTGGACTAGTCAATACTTATTCCCCCATGGTTAGCTTGATATTATGGCATTTTCTAGAGCAATTTATAGTTCCTCCATTTGCAACCATCACTTGACATTCGCAGTGTTGGGTATAGGAAACAATTTAATTCCTTGGCTACTTTACAATGAATAAAATTATGGGTGCTACCTGAATCAATAAACACTATTACCTTTTTATTCTTGATTTTTCCTTCTATCTTGAGAGTTTGAGGAGTGGTAATTCCTACCAGTGCATTACATGATATGGTTAGATTCATTTCTTCCTCTTAAAGGGCTGGTTCCTTGTGTATATCCTCTTCTTGTTCATTTTCTTCTTCCTCTTCACAATCTATGTAAAATAATTTCTTCTCAGCACACTTATGACCTTTAGTGTATTTTCTATCACAACTATAGCAAAGCCCTTTTTATCTTTTTTCTTCCAATTGTTGTGGTGTCAACCTTGTAGGTTGTGGAAATATAGGAGTAGCAACACTTCCATCTTTATAGAAGTGAGTGGTAGGCTTCCTTGTCACCATAATTTTACATTCAATTTTTCTTGCCAACTTGAATGCCTTCTCTAATGAATCAGGTTCCAAAACGCGAACTTCATGTTGGATGTTATCCTTTAAAGTACCTATGAAGAGATCAATCCTTTGTTCCTCTAGAATATCGGTTACCCTTATATTCAATTTTTGGAAGTCCTCAATGTGCTCCCCCACTGAACCATTTTGTTTGAGATTTATCAATTGGCTAAAGAAGGTGTTTCTCTTTGTATCCTCATAATGTGCTATCATTTCCTTCGTAAAAATTGACCAAGTGACAATTTTTTTACGGGAGCAAAGCCATCGATACCATACAAATGTATTTTGTTCTAAATGTAAAGTTGAAATGCGTACCTTTTGTGCGTTTTGCACATTATTGAGATCGAAATATTGCTCCATCTGTAGTATCCATGTTACGGGATCCTTGCCATCAAACTTCCTCATATCCATCTTTGGAATATGGTGGTTCTTCCATCCAACATTAGATTTTATGAAATCATGATTAACATTTATTTTGTTCTCATCATGATTTTCCTCTACTATCTTTTCGACATTAGGAAACATTTCTTGTATCAACTTTTTCAAACCTTCCATGTGTGCATTTAGATCATTCTTCATGTTTTCCATATTGTCTTTCATGGCATCCATCTTAGCTTCCATGCCAGCTTCCATGCCATCCATCTTAGCTTCCACGCCATCCATATTAGCTTCCACGCCATCCGTCTTCTCTTCCATGCCTTTCTTCAAAACTTCCATTTCATTTTTTGTTGCTCTTTGCGAGAGTGAAATTTGTTGCACTTGCTCTTGTAATTTTGATAGATCATGTTGCAATTATTCATCTTCACGAGTCATAGTAGAGCCTTCTGAAGACTTAATGGGTGTTGAATTATTTTTACGAGGCATATTTTAGAACCAAATACTGATATCTATTCTACAATATGCCCTTGGAATCAATTCAAATTGATTCTTCTAACAAGACTTATGCAATTTGGAAAAAAAAAATACACACATTTTTCTTGCTTTTGAGGAGCTCGATATTGAAATTGGATTATATTTGTGATTGCAACACTTCAATATTTGATTTTCGGTACCAACGTAGCCCTCTGAATTATCTTTTGAATGCCACAGGTTTGACCTGATTTGGATTCTCCAAGACAAAGTTGTGTCCAATCTCCCACAATGACCTAATTATGGACTGGTTCAGTAGAGCGAACTTGTACGACACTTACGTGTCCTTGTTTCATCCTTAATCTCTGAAATTGATAGCCACGAAACTACGGTCTGTGTACTTGTGACCACTTTTTACGGCACTCCAATCTGATCCCCAGAGAGAGAGTTATTGAATTTTTCCCATGATCACCTCTATGAGATGAAATTCAGGAGCCTGAAAAAGCACTACCTTCCACAGATCATATCTCCAAAAATATTGCGAACCAAGCTCTGAAATTTTTTGATGAATTTCCTCAGGATTTCAGCTTCGCACCATACGAATTTCAGATTCTGAACCTTCGTAGAAAAATTTTTATAGCGAAAATGCCACGATGACCTGTTTAGGAGCTTGAAAAAAGACCTAACTTCCACAGATGATATCTCCGAAAATATTGCGAACCAAGCTCTGAAATTTTTAGACAATCTTCCTCGGGATTTCAGCTTCGCACCCTAAAAATTTCAGCTTCTAAAACTTCGTAGAAAAAAAGTTATAGCGAAAATGCCACGATGACCTGTTTGGAGCAGCGAAACCCTAGAATCCAAAGCTCCGATACCAAATGTTGTGTAACCAGCTCCAAAAATAGAAGAAAAGAGATATCAACGCCTTAGAAATAAGCCACTTCGAGGGGGCAACCTCCAATACATTGCATAAATGAACAATTCTTGGATGATACAATTTACAAAACCTCCTTTCTATATATAGGAGTCCATGGGGCCATAATGTAATCCTAGTGGGCCACAATGTAATCCTAGGCGACCTAACAATAATAATTTAAGGGCACAATAATAACAAAATGGGGGTTACAAGGGTACAATAATAACAATAAGGGGGTTACACTAACAACAATAAGGGACTATACTAGTCATATAGGGACCTAACAGCCCCCCTCACACCCCCCACTTTGTGCCTACTTCTAATCATGGAAAGAATAAAACACACACCCAACAAAATCAAAATATGATAATCAACTATCTAGCTAATTTAAATATTAAATGGTTGGAAATATTGTTAATGCAACAAATAATACAATTTGAATTAAGATGTTTTAACTAGAATGTGAATTTACTGTTGACTAAAGGATTAAAGGGAACTCATCACTTACATAATTTGAGATAAAAATTACTTTGTCTTGATTATTCAATCAATTTTACCAGATTTATTTTCTTATATTTCACAAATTCTAGGAATGTTTACAATAGGAAAATAAATTTTTTTCTTTATTTCACTACTTCCAGAAATGTTTATGACGTGAAAAGAATACGTTTTCTTTATATTTCTACTTCGAGGAATGTTTACGACAAGAAAATAAAATGTTTTTTTTCGTTGAAGACATATTTTAGAAACATTTGAAAGAGTTTAAAAGAAGCTAGGAGATTATTTGTTTAAATAATTGAGATAAGTTAATGTAAAATTGATAATTTTTTTAAATAAGGAAAATAAATTTTCTTTTGTTGAAATATTTAGTTTGAGGTACATGACCGTGGTGATCATGATTGGTTTGATGAGGATGAGTTGTTCATTTCTCCTGACCCAGTAATAACAATCAATAAGCTTGTGGTTAGACTGAACAAAGATCTTGTTCATTTGATTCACATTACAGATAAAGATTGTGAGATTAAATATAGGATAAACATCCTGAGCCAATATCTTCAGAGATATCAGGTAGAAACCACATATATATATATTTACGTTATAATTTCAATTATGAATTTTTTTTTTTTATAACTTTTACATTATCTAATTGAAATTTTTTTTTAATTTCTTATATAGGATTTTTTGGTAGAGACACCACAACATACAACTACCATGAGCCAACTTTCAATGGCAGACCATGTCATACATGAGGATCCTCTACCAGAAGTGGAGCACAGGGAAACCATTCCAACGATGTCAACTAGTGCACGGGGTAAATAATTACATTGCAAAGGTATCTTTTAATATCGATGAACTACTTCAATGATATTTCCTTTGAATGATTTATTTGAATCATTAGTTAGCCTCACCTTTTCTTCATGTAGAAGTAGGATTAAAATTAAAAAAATTAATTGCAAATGGTGTATTAAATATAAATTTCTTGTTTCAACTCCATAGCATGTAGAGGATGAGGCTAATGTATCCAAAACTAATGCTCTAGCCTCTTCTACTGAAGCAGGTAAAGAAAAATCTAATGCTATTTTTATTAATGAAAAAATAATAATAATAATAATAATAATAAAATATCAATTTAACATTTATTTCTTATTAGAACTAATGATCAACCCCTCTTGCGGCAACATCGATGATGTCATGAGTACATGATCATGTCGCCAATGGGAGATACATAGGCCATAAGAACCGAAGGGGAAGAAGAAATTGATGAAGTCATTTCTAAATTATTTTAAAAAATAAATAAAAAATAAAAATAAAAGATTATACTAGTTATAACAATAGAAACATCATGTACCATACTATGAAAACATATTTTTGGTGATATAATTTATTGAGATGAAGTTGTAACACCCTCCTCCCACATTTACCCAAGCTACTCGATCCATTGGGATAAACATGCGATGAGAGGCTACTATGATGTGATTCGACTTTCCATGTATAGTTAAGGAAGTGGAATTGACAAAACAACACCAAACTGACCTTCCACACATGCTACAAAACCTTCAAGAGCCAACCAACCCTTCCAATTGACCAACCCCTAAGGAAAATTAAATTTTCACTGATCTAATACCCTAGTCGCTCCCTTGACAAGCCATGCATGCGAATTTAGGCCTCCAGTTTCTCCCACAGCAAGGGAAACCCAATTACTATTGACTTATTCAGCTAGTTATGTGTTAGTGACCTTAGATTTTGTGCCACTTTTTAAGGGCAAGGACTCAAGACACTTCCTAGAACTTCATAAAACTTACAGAAATGATAAATAACATGGGAATAAGGATACTAATATAAATAACTGATCAATGAATTGAATAGACCCCTACTATCCATGACATGAATTTCATCAAACATATCACAAATATGCATTCTACAAGTCATACCAACAGATCTGAGCATAGGGGTATCATACTTATCTGAGAATCGCTAAGAAGCATCGATGCCTTATCACATTATCTACATTATCATCCATTAGGTCATATATTCATTTTTCATTAATTTACAAATAAAAACGTGATGCGCGCCATACATCATCACCGTCATAAAACATACTCATAACCATCATATAACCAATAGAAATATCAAGGATATGACAACCATAAAAGCCACATATGAACTAGTACATTTTCAAATGAAATACCAAGGAGAATAAACTCTTATTAATGAATGCATAAGCCAACTAGGTTTGGGACTTCCATGTACCACCCGAACATAGATTGACTGAACCAAATATTTCTTTCAACCAATCACCCTCATGCCATATTCTGAGCTGAATGTGGGATTCATAACCAAAATCAACCAAGGCTTCCCAAGGCTAACCACCTAACCCTAATAAATAGAGCCAGGCTTTACCACACTACACACTAGATCACTAGGCCATAACAAGAATGGATGCCACCATATTTATCCACATATATCGTGAGGAATTTTCATGTCTCCAAGTATCTAGGCTTTAACCATACATCTCTCCATACCACGATCGAGGATACCTAGGACTAATCAAGACTCCACCCTCCAGGATTTACCATATATCCTGCCATTCACTAGACAAGGATTCTTAGGCATGATTGAGGGCACACACTTATAGGATTTACCATATATCCCACCATTCACCGATCGAGGATTCCTAGTCCCACAGAGATAACACAAAATCTAGATTTACCGCAACCCACAGTCCGTTCAAGGGTCACTAGGCCATGTATTATTTCTTTAAGAGACCATGTCACTCAGTTTTGAATCCATCCGAAAATACTGCTCAACCAAAACATGAGAAACCCATCACACCATGGCTATCCAAAAATGGAAAGGCAATGCTGAAGAACACTATCACACCTAGAAAAAACCATGCCAATGACAACAAGAGAACCAAGAAAACACATGCATGCAAAAAATAGCGAGGAAATCATACATGCAAATCAATACCTATAAGTAATCCCATTGAATATTCTTTATATTGCTCTTCCTTGCTTTATCTTTGCTTCCTATTTTCCCTCTTTACCTTTCTCGATCCAACGCTGAAGTGCTCCAAGAAAACTCTATGTGTCCAAAAGTTTGTGAGAGAGAGAGAGCTCCAAAAACGAACTGAAAAAAAGCTACCAAATGATCCTCAGAAGCCTTTTTATTAATGAGGCCTCTATTTTATTCAATTTTCCATTATTTTCCTTTATTTTCCTCCTCACATGCAACCTCTGACCTTTCACCTTCCTTTTCTCCTAATTTCCATTATTTTCATAATTAAATGCCAATTAATACCACTTTTCCTTTCCAAAACCTTTTCCAATTTCAATATCCATAATAAACCAAATGTGTAGAAATTATATCAATGGATTCAATCTGACCGTATGATGTACTAAAACAAGATACTGAATCCTTCTACAATATTTGCGGAATACAAAATATGATCTCTCAATCACATGCAAGTAAGAGAAAGAAGTAAATCAATCACACAACACAATATGTTCTTGGGGAAAACAACTTCTAAGACCTCCGCTATCATATATTGTATAAAGTCAAGGAATCGTGAAACAATACAATGCTTTCTTTCTCACAATAATCTCCCGAACTATACCAATTGTCTCACATTGATGTAGGAAAGATTGGACTAACAGATAGCCAATTCCCAACCTTCCTTCAACCCTCCTTGCTCACACAATTCCTAAATAATTAGGCCCCTATTAAATAGGATAAATTCCTTTATTGTGCATTCCATCATGACATCCTCATGAATTTACAATTGCACCTGGGTAATTTTCTATAAATACAATTCATAGTTATGTTCCCTTTAACCTCCATCTCAACTGGGTCTTCCTCATAACTAAAATGCATGAAACTATTAATATAGAATTACCAGTTATTTGATTGATCTTGTGAATTAAATCCAATTTAATTCACTAGACCTCTCACTAGCTCATCAATTAGTTAGAGCTAGTTAAACTGATTTTAGCTCAAGTAACTGAGTTAACTAATTCACACCTGCACCCCACTAGTACATTAACTGCAACTGGATCCCCAAAATAGTATGATAACTCTCATGCCTCATCTTAGACCCTTAACTCGAATTTCCTAAGCTAACTCAATCATCATGACTTATTTAACTGATACATGTTGTCATGAGATGAAATAAAAAGTTATTTATTGTCCAATTTATTTAAGGGAAAAATAAATTATATGCCCCACATTCCTCGCTAGTGTGCATCGGAAATCCCTGACCAGTGTGCATCAAAATTTCCTCACTAATGTGCATCATGAGTTCCTCACCAATGTGCATCAGAAATTCCTCACCAATGTGCATCAAAATTTCCTCATCAATGTGGGTGCATTTTATTGTTGAATTTCAACACTCCCTCTCAACAAGAAAGGGATTATCAGTTACCCTAATCATGCCTTTGTGGTATTCAAATTTTATCTTTTCTAGTGCCTTCGTCAAGATGTTTGCATCCTGATCCTTTGTGGGAATGTGCTATAGCAACATTATGTGCGTCTGAACACAATATCTAAAATGGTGATACTAGATATCAATATGCTTGGACCTGTCATGGAATACTGGATTAACTGAGAGTTTGATGCAACTCTAGTTATCAAAATGTATCACTGTCAGATCCATCTGATGACCAAAAAAACCAACATGTATCTTCCTCATCCATATGGCCTCACATGCAACTTGACTAGCTGCCATGTACTCTGCCTATGCTGAACTAATTGCAAATGATCTCGGTTTCCTGGTGTACCAAGAAACAACTGCTAATACTATGATGAAGATGTCCCCTAATGTGCTCTTCATATCTAATGGAATTCCTACCCAATTTGCATCAGTGAAGCCTTTAAGTTTCACTCCCTCTCTCCATCTGTATCATAATCCATACTTTGTAGTGCTCTTAAGATATCTCGAGACATGCTTCCCTGCCTTCCAAAAGAGCTTGGTTGGTTTAACTATAGCTTAACTAAGCTGGTTAACTGCCTATCATATGTCAGATTTCTTGTTCACCAAATACATAAGTGGACCTAGAAGATGCTTGTAAACTGTAGCATCCACTACTTCAACTGAAGTAGCATCCTCCTTCCTCCAATTTCCTACAAGAGGAGTCTCCATGTCTTTGCTAGCCTCCACGTGGAAATTCCTCAGAATATCTTTGGAATACTTGCCTTGAGATATAAATATCCCCCCATATCTTTTCCATATTTCCAAACAAAGGAAATAATGTAGGAGCCCCATGTCCTTCATCTCAAATTCTCTTGTAAGATCCTCTTTGCAAGAAGTTATGAGCTGCTCATCACTTATCAGTATTAGATCATCCACATAAAGTACACTAATCAAAATCTTACCATCAACCACAATATGATATAGGTTCGCATACGCTTCACTCTTTGTGAAGCCCAACTCGATGAAATAGCTGTCGATAATGGTGTAGCAAGCACGAGGTGCTTGACTCAACCCATACAATGCTCTCTTAAGTCTGTACACATGAAAATCCTGATTTAAGGTCTCAAAACCTTCTGGATGCTCAATGTGCACTTCTTCCTCAATAACTGGTTTGAGAAAATCTGTCTTTACATCCATCTGATGTATCTTCCATATCATCTGTGCTGAGAGTGCAAGGATGGATCTAATTGATGTGTACCTTGAAACTGGTGCAAAAATATTCTCATAGTCAATCTCCTCTACCCATGAGAACCCTTTGGTCACAAATCTAGCCTTGTGTTTCTCCACACTCCCATATGCTTCTTTCTTCACCTTATAGATCCACATGGATCCAAGTATTGACTTCCCCAATGGTCTTGGGACCACTTCCCATGCACTGTTTCTGATAATGGAGTGATACTTATCAACCATGGCATCAACCCATACTGGATGCTTCATTGATTCCTCGAAAGAGGATGGATATGTGAAAATACATTCGCTCATGAGAGCCATGTATCTAGTATACCTGTCTGGGGACCTTCTCTTCCTGTGCTGTGATGCAAGTGCACTTACATTCTCTGTCACATATAGCATCAATATGTCAGCCTCTCTGGTGCATTTCCTACCACTTTTGGTGGATGGATCAGCATGAATGGTTTCTACTACTCTCTGATCCTCCACTTGTGGATGCTCCACATCCCAAGGTTCATCCTTTAGAACTAAGAGTTCCTCTGCTGCATGCAAGTGAAGCTGCCTCTCAGGGGACAATCACATGGCCTTCTCCTCATCAAATTTCACATCTCTTATGACAACTGTCATCCTGTGTGCTGGCAAATACACCCAATAATTGTGGGGAGTATCTGTGTAACCCATAAATATCCCAACCTCTGATGTTGCCTCTAGATTATTCTTGGCATCTTTGGTATCTTTGAAATAGACAGATGATCCAAAAATTTTAAAATATGAAACATCTGGTTTCTTACCTGAAAAAATCTCCTCTGGTGTACTCATGCCAAGTATTCGACGAGGACTATGATTCTACAAAAATACCACTGTGCTGCATACCTCCACCCACGAGTGCAACGATAGGCCCTGATCATGTAACAGAGCTCGTTCTGCTCCCACAATTGTTTTGTTATTTCTTTCTGTAACCCCATTCAGTTTTCGGTTATGAGGTGCAATCAATTCTCTCCGAATTCCTTATGTGGTGCATAAGTTCTTCCCTATATATTTCTCTACTAGTGCTTTGAACTCAAAAAACTTGGATAAAGTCTGATATTTATTCTACATGAATAAAATCCAACACTTGCTAGATATATCATCAAAAAAAATCACATAATACCTGTGATTTTTTGTGGAAGCTATTGAGAATGGTCTGCACACGTTTGAGTCAACTCTCTCAAGGATTGTCGTTGCTTGACTTTCCTTATCGTGAAAGGCGGCCTTTGTATACTTACCCATAATACAACCTTTGCATGTGTCTCTCTATGCAAGTGAACCCTTTGGAAGCCCTATAGAAATATGTTGCATGATCCTCAAAGCACTGTGGTGAAGATTACCCAACCTCCTGTGCCATAACTCATCGGTATCCCGACTCACCACCTAATGTTCTTACTGCTCAATGTTGTGGAACCATCTACATCAAGTTTGTAGAGGCTATTAGCATGAACCCCAATCTTCTTTACCTTTCGTGTGGCTTTGTGACGAAGGAACATCTTTCATTTACTGAAAATCCACATCATATCCATGATCCTCCAACATAGCAACTGAAACCAAATTCTTCTTGAAACTAGATACATGCATGAAATATTTTAGTATGAGGGATTTACCTAATTTTCTCTAGAAAGTAATCGTACAATTCCTGGTAGCGCTATACCTTCCATCATCATGCACATTGATGTGCATATGAAGATCATTCTCCTCCAAGCTACTAAATAATTCTTTGTTTCCATTCATGTGGAAATATGCTCCATTATCCAAGTACCACATAGATCCCATCACATTTGACACCATGCATGCGATGAGAGAGAAGTCTAACTCAAACTATGAGACCAAAGATTCACTTGATGCAGCTTCAGGAGCCTTCTTTTTGTTCTTCTTATTTTGTGGAAAATTTGTGGCATAGTGTCCATGATCATGACAATTGAAAATTTTCACATTTGACACGTTTTGTTTCTTGCCTTCCTTGTCGGTCTCAGATTTGGATTGGGAATTCTTCTTCCCTTTCCATTTCTTCACCTTTCTAGCTAAGGAAAAAATTTTCCTCATCATCAGTCCTGGATGAGGATCCATCCCTCATAGTTCGCTGAAGCTATTCTTGTACAAAATCTAACCATAGTCGCTCCCACTTTTGTAACTTCTCCCTCCCATTCATAGAGTCTTGGTAACTATGCCAGCTCTTGGGAAGGCCTAGAAGTGATAGGCTCACCAAGACTTCATCATCCATAGTAATCCAAACTCTTCTAAGCTCATCTTGACATTGAGTGAACTTAGTCAAGTGTTTATGGATTGTGTCACCCTTCTCCATTTTGATTTTCTGGAGCTTGTCCTTTAGTGCCAATTTACCATGGTCAATGCTGCTTTGAAACATATATCAAGGCCTTCCACATAGCATATGGAGTTTCCTTTCCATGGAGAATCGAGACAATATGATCTCGAATTCCCTCTAATAAGATCCTCCTCACCTTTGCAACATTCTTCTTCCATGCTTCATGCTTCCATCATCTGTTGGAGCGGGCTCAAGAATATCAACGTCAATGAATCCCTTTAGTTAATTTTCCTCCAATACTGCCTCCATCCTGTCCTTCCATGCAATATATTTCGAATTTTCCTCGAATGCATATTATAGTCTCAAGCTAGTGAAAGACATCTTGGTCAGTTGCTAGGTACCAAATAGTGAATCTACAAATTTGAATCCTGTTCAACAAAAACTCAATTTCTTCTCTTCTATTGTGATTATTGACACTCTGATACAATGTAGAAATTCTATCAATGGATTCAATCTGATATTGTGATGTACTAAAACAAGATATTGAATCCTTCTACAATATTTACACAATACAAAACATGATCGCTCAATCACATGCAAGTAATAGAAATAAGTAAATCAATTGCACAACACAATATGTTATTGGGGAAATAAATGCTAAAATATTTGCTATCATATATTCTAAAATGTCAAGGAATCATGTAACAATACAATGCTTTCTTGCTCACAAAAATCTACTGCACTCTACCAATTGTCTCACATTGATCTAGGAAAAAATGGATAAACACCTGGCTAATTCTCAGCCTTCCTTTAGCCTACCTTTCTCACATAATTTCTAAGGAATTAGGCCCCTATTAAATAGGAAAATTCACTTCTTTGGTTCCTCAATCCATCATGGCATCCACATGAATTTATGATTGCACCCAAGATTTTTTATATAAATACAACAGATAGTTATGTTCGCTTTAAACTCTATCTCAACTAGGTCTTCCTTAGAACTTCCATGCATACAATTATTAATAATGAATTATTATTTATCCGATTTATCATTGCTTGTGAATTAAATCAAATTTAATTCACTGGACCTCTCACTATCTCATCACTCAGTTAGAGCTAGTTAAACTAAATTTAACTCAAATAATTGTGTTAAATGATTCACACCTACACCGCACTAGTGCATTAACTGTAACTATACCCCCAAAATAGTAGGGTCACTCTACAAGCCTCATCTTAGACCCTCAACTCGAATTTCCTGAGATAACTCAATGATCATGACTTAGTTAACTGATGCAAGTTGTTATGAGATGAAATTAAAATTTATTTATTGTCCAATTTATTTAAGGGGAAAATAAATTAGATGCCCCACATTCCTGACCAGTGTGCATTAGAAATACCTCACCAGTGTGCATCAGAATTTCCTCACCAATGTGAATCATAAGTTCCTCACCAATGTGCATCAGAAATTCCTCAGCAGTGTGCATCATAATTTCCTCACCAATGTGGGTGCATTTTCTTGTTGAATTTCAACAAAATGAACACCCACACTAGGATGTATTTCCCAACATTAAGCTTGGAATAAGTGTCCCATAACAGTGGTTATTATTTTTCCTTTATTAACTTTATTACATGGAATTTTAACCAGAGATATTACAGAACCCCCCCCCCCCCCCACCCTTAGGGGAACACCATCCTTGGTGTTCAATGACACCTTCAATCAACAAAACCACTAAAAGAAAAACATACTTCCCATGGAGCTTTATAACTTAGCTCGATGCAGTATTTACAATGATCAAACTGTTGAGAAGCAACCAACATGAAAACATAACAAAGTGACAAAAATAATTACATGACACCCATACTTCTTGTAGGAGCTTTATAACACAACTCATGTCAGTATTTACATCCATATACATATACACATACCAAAACATCACACCCAAAACATATACAAAAAGCATTCTCTCAACTAGTGAATAGAGAAGGATACATAGCCCATATATGATATGTCATCTCCCATGTAGCTTCATCAAGCCCAAAGTGATTCAAATGCACTTTAACCTGCTCGATTGCTCGGTTCTAGAGCATGAACATATTTTTCTGCAAAATACACCAAGGTTCCAGCTGGAACTCTCTTTCTGGCTCCTTCTGCAATAAAAACTAGTCAATCACATGATCAACATCTTTAACATAATTTTTAAGTAATTACATATGGAAAACATGATGGAATTTCACTGTCGAAGGAAGTGTAAGTCAATAGGATACTGTTCCAATCCTTTCAAGAATATTGAAAGTTACAAAAAAATGAGGTGCCAACTTGGAACACAATGCTATTCTTGGGCTCAATGTGTAAGTACTCCTCTTCCCCAACCCAAAACTCCTTAAAAATCATGTTCCTGTATACATAACCTTTATTCCTGTCCTATGATCCTTTTAGATTCTTCTTGATTAACTGCATTTCCTATTCCATCTCTGCCAACATTTATAGTCCAATCAATACCCTATTCAGTAGATCACCCAAAATGATGGGAGAATTGCAACTCTACCCATAAAATTCCTCAAACAGACTCATATTCAATGACTCTTGGTAACAATTATTATAATAAAACTTAACCAACATAAGGTTCTCCTCCCATCTTCTTTGCTGATGCATCACATACATCGTCGACATATCCTCCAATATCCTGTTGAACCTATCTATTTGTCCATCTGTCTATGGATGATAAGATGTGCTGAAGGCCAAATCTATACCTAATCCTGCAAACAACTCCTTCCAAAACTTGGAAGTGAACTTAACATCCCTGTCTAACACAATCTTTTTCATAACACCATGAAATCTGACCACATATCTAATGAAGATCTATGCTACATCAATAACTAAATAAGTAGACTTCACTAGAATGAACTGCACTACTTGTTTCAACCTATCTATTAGAATCATGAGGGAATCAAGATGTCTATATGTCCTCAGAAAAATTGTGATAAAATCCATGGAAATGACCTCGCACTTCCACTCTGGAATCAAAATCGGTTGTAGAAATCCACCTGGATGTTTACACTTTGCGTTTACTTGTTGACAGTCCAATCACCTAGCCACAAAATCTACCACATCCTTCTTTAGATTCGGCCAATAATAAAAATTCTTCACCAATTTCAAAGTATTTTGATATCTTGGGTGAACTGAATACGGTTTCACATGAAACTTTCTCAAGATAGTATTTTTGAGCTCACTATTGTCTGGAACATATATCATGTCCCTAAATCTGATCAAGCCATCTATTGGGAGATGATAGCCCACATCTTGTGCACCTATACTTGCATCTATACATGTGCTTGTACCTGTAATATACTGTAACATGTGCCTAAGCTCCATGCACCTATTATTATGCTATCCTGCCTGTAAGATATGTTCCTGTAAGTATGTCCCATAAGAAATCATAGCTACTATATGATTCACTTGTATCTGCCTGCTAAAAGCATATGAAACCTTGCTCTATTTACCCTTGATGTATCTGATCTCAAAGTTGAGCTCACTGATCAAGGCCAACCATATAGCTTTCCTAAAATTCAGATTCGACTGAAAAAATAAGTATCTCAAACCACTGTGATCACTCACCAATACAAACCTCCTACCAAGAAGATAGTGCCTCCACATCTTCAAAGCATGGATGATCACTGCCAACTCAGGATCATGTGTTGGATAATTTTGCTCTTTCTCATTTAGTTTTTGTGACTCACAGCACACCACATTTCCTTCCTACATAAGGAATCCAGCAAGTCCTCTCTTGCAAGCATTTATACACACCAAAAACTTGTTGTCTAGATATGAAATATTTAATACTGGAGAAATTTTCAGCAACTGCTTCAACTGTTCAAAACTTACTACAAATTCCTCTTTCCATTCAAATTTATTACTTTTCCTTTGTAATGATGTGATAGGGTATGCAATCTGAGAGAAGTTCCTGATGAACCTCCTATAATAGCCTGCTAGCCCCATAAACTATCTTACCTCTTCTAAATTTCTAGGTGCTTCCAACTCCATGATAGCCTTTATCTTTCTCGAGTCCACTGCTATGCCTTCCTTGGAAACAAAATGTCCCATGTAATGTACCTCTGACTATAAGAAACTGCATTTAATGACCTTAGCATAAAAATGATGCTCTCTCAACAATCCAAATACTGCTACTAAATTTTTAGCATGTTCTTCCTCACTCGCAAAATATATCAAGATGTCATCAATGAATACAATAAAAAAATTGTACTGATAAGGATGTGACACACTATTCATCAAGCACAAGAAACTAGATGGAGAATTAGTCAAACCAAAAGGAACTAAAACAAACTCATAATGGCAATACTTGGTCTAGAAAGTTGTCATGTAGATGTCCTCTTCCTTAATGCATACCTAATGATATCCAGATATCAGATCAATAGTCGAGAACACTATTTATCCCTTCAACTGATCAAACAATTCATCAATCCTCGACAATGGATACAAGTTCTTGATGTTGGGTCAAAAACATGACTGTTAAAAGTAATCTTAATGCTTCACATTAATCATCAACGCAGGGCAAGCCTGTTTATTTCAAGAGTGCAAGCAAAGTATATGCGAGTGAAATCAGAGGTTAAATATTCTAAATCGTTGTAAGAAATACTATCTAATTTTTGAACTTCAATCAGTCAATTCAAAATAATCTGTGCAATACTTCAAATCAATCAAAGAATGAAACTCTAGTTTGAACTTATGCAGAAAGTAAACATTCAATGCTGAAATTAAAGATCTTTTGCAATTGAACAATAAGCTTAATGAATTGAACAACAATAGAAAATAAATACTTAATAAATTGAATAGAAGTCACCTATTGGCATTTTGCAATGGAATTCTCTATAATTCAGTTAATAACAACATTCAGAATTGACAAAAAAACCATACGTTCACACTTGCAATGGGAAAAACTCAAGAAATAACAATGTGTAGAATTGAACAACAACTACTTAACCACACTCAAATAAATCTAATAAATGGAAAAACATCACTCAACAGTAAAGGAATATTAATGATAAATTCAACCTGATTGAAAAGGAAATCGTAACACACCACACTTGCAATTACTGATTTTAATTGTAATTCTACAAAGCGTAAGAATAACTAATTTTCAAGAATCAGTAAATAAACATATAACACAAAATAGCAGTAGAACTGCCAGGGATTGGGCCCAAAGCCTCCAGAAGTATTTTGCCACGAAATACTCAGAATCCGTATATAACAAAAATGCTAACTCTTTCATTAATCAATAGAATAGGTACATCATCACGAGTTCAAAGAATCTGTCTGAATAAATGTTTATTACAGAAATTACAATATACGGAAAAATATCTCCCCGCGTCTTCTTTCACCTACAACTTTTTATAAAATTAAGGAGAAAAAAGATAGAGAATACCGAATCCTCAAGATCAGGAGAACCCGAGGCTTCACAGCTATCAACCAAATGCTTCAAGAATGGACGTGTCCTTCCATCTCTTGCTGATTCACAGGAACTAGACGCGATTTCATTTGCTTTTCTTGACTATTGCTGTTTGGTCATTTGGTCAGTAGTTGGTTGGTTCAGATTTCCTATCAATAAATATAGAAAGAGTTATTTTTTATACTATTAAACACACCATTTATTAATAATTCATTTTACCATAATTTTACACTATTGTCCTTTGAGTTATTTCTAAAATGAAGGAAAACATATAAAAGTTAATAATAAATCAAGCTAAATATGGGGGTAAAACATACCTTTTCCAGCATTGGCCCAACAGACTCCCCTGCTGACCTTTCTGCATGTCCTCATTCGAACATATGATTGAGGTGAAGTTGAGTTAAGCAATAGGCATGATATACCTCTTCCCTGTAAAATCTAAAACCATGCTTTTGTTTAACTTTTTCAAATGAAAAGCTTGTATGTCCCTTTGGAAATTCATAATCATGGTGGTAATATTTAGGAGGGTACCCTATGATGGGGCATATATATCTGCATCCTATCCCTGTAGGACCCATGTTTAAAATTAGATTTCTACACAGATGAAAACGAGAAGCAACAACTTTAATATTCTTGTAACCAAATGGATCTTTATTCTTAACGTTATTGGTAGAGGCTTGCCATCCTTGCTTAGTTACTAATAAAGCATCCCCCTGAATATCCTAGAAGTATGCATTTCCATTATGTACACTATCTTTGTGAATTAGCCCTATCTTGGCTATCACTCCTTCCTATTGCATAAACCTCTTATGTTGAATGAATAAATGTAGGGGTTTTGTAGGTTACCCTCTGACCCATAAATATAACCCATGTTCCATTTTCTGGAAGATATTATAGGCCTTAGCCCATCTAATCTGGTTTCTAGCAAAATATACAAAATCTTGAAATTAAATGTCCCCAATGAAGGGTTTGGGGTTACTATCTCTTTCATCTTCTAAAAATAAATTGTGCAAGTACAATTTGCATAGAAGGTGCTAGACCTGTTCATCATGTTCGTTACAACATTGGAAAAATTCTGCAGTGGAATTAAATGTAGTAGGATTTCCTGCTCTAACAGGTTTGATCTTAAACAAAAAATACCTTTCCGATAGAAATAAGGTATAATTGGTGGTCGGTGATCTGCAAGACAACACATCTCAGTAAAGAGAACAAACAACACTGGTTTGTTTCTTAACCTGTTCCAGTTGAGCAAGTGCCCTTTTTACTTTCAATATTTCTTCCCTAAGTTGGGAAAAGGTTTCATCTTCAGTTGTAGTAAGGTCATTAAATCATTTTCATCATGCCTGCTGTTCTTGCAAAGGCACTAATTCCTTCCTATACCAGACCAATTCTTGCTGAATTTGAATCAATTCATTGCGAAGCTTTTGATTGGAAACTCTTTGTACCAAAGGGGTATAAGAAGTGTTTCCTCTGTTTGAGTTTCTTTGTCATATGTAAGTATCAAATCAGTTTGCACAAAGACTTCAACTATCTCTTGGGGATTGCAGTCATTAGCTTGTATAGAAGCATCTACAGTTTTTGTGACAAAATCTGTTTGGGTTTCCTTTGGTTTAGTTTGAATACCAATTTCTTTTGCAGACCATAGTTATGTTTGGGTTCCCATAGTATCTAATTCATTTTTAGGCTTCCTGGCCTTATCTGCCTCTTTCAACCATCCCATTAACTGTTTCACTATTTTTCTCAATTCTCTGCATTTCTTGCACATTTTTCTCAACTTAACCCAAGTTGATTTTTCTGTCAAAGGGGTTCTGGAAGGAGAAGGTGCAACAACGAATTTAGGTTCAGGTGGTGCTGTGCCAATATTAGGGTTATCATTTAATGAAATAATTTTTTCTTAATGCACTAAAGAGGTTGTGCCAAAATTGATATCTTGGCTAGGTGGAGCAATTTTTTCTTCAGGTGTCAAAGGAGATGTATCAACATTTGTGTCCTGGTTTAGTAAAACAATATCCACTGACTGATTTTCAGATTCAGAGGCTCTCTCTATCTCGCCTTCGTTATTCAAAAATTCATTATTAGAGGGAGATAAATCCCTTAAATCCTGAAATTAATCAGTGGAAGGTAGAATATCAGTGTGACCAGAACTGCCAGCAGAGGCAGACTAGTTCGAAAGATCCCTCTACTGCTCAGATTGTTCAAATGGGTTCCTAGCTTCACAAGATGCTCTCATATGTTCTAATACTTGAGCCATTTCCTCCTCATAACCTTGTAAAGGTGAATTTTGAGGGCTTAGAGGGTGTTTATAGGATGGACCTGTCTCGTCTTGAAATGATGAGGTATTTTTCTGTAGTTTAATATTTTAGGCTATCTCCATTTTATTGGACATGTGGTTGGGACACAGGTTCTCTTCCCTCTAGCTTTCCTAGGGACTAGCATGTATGTTATTGGATGCTCAATTCCTGCTCTATCAGGGTTTTCTTTAGGGGCATGTAGGGTAGGATTGACAAAGCTATCCCATGCTAACTGATGTTTATTTAGTTCATGAAAAATAATCAACTTTATTAGGCCATGATGGCTGAAAAATTCCTGAGGGTTTTTAGCTTTTCTAATCCGAACAACAGTTTCATGCAATATAGAATTCAAGAAAAAAGGAATAAGTACAGTTAACAATTTGAGTTGATGAGAATTTACCACATCCTAACGTCTGTCACATGTGATATACTTTTGGATGATGACTTCCAGTTCTCACCAAGGCTACTTCAAGGATGCATGGTACATACCTTTTCCTTTTCATACCAATTGCTCATCTGGGTCCTGATATACTGAAACTACTTCTTGTATGAGGACATGTTTATCAGTCCACTTTTTCTCTTCCATTGGAAGTCCAAATACCTCAGCAATTAATTCTCTTGAGACTGGAATAACTCTGCCTTTACCTATGGTATGCCTCTGCAGGAATTCAATTTCTATCTCCGTATCGAACCCTTGTAGCCTGTTCAGATAGGAAATCCGACCAAATTGCTGGAGAACTGTGCGAGCCAATTCTGTAACTTGAAAGATTGTGGGTTCATTGCGAACTGAGTTTCCACCCATGGATACTGTGCTTTCGGAACTGATTTCTTCACCCTTATGCATGCGCTTCTCTCAGCTCTATTAGTTAAAAAAAACAAATATTGTATGCAACTCTTATAAAATTTATTATTAGAAATGTGACTGCATGGCGTTAATGTAATGATTTTATTGTCTAATCAGCCTATCCAAACGAAGTATCATAGTTAATTCGCATGCCTATTTATTATAGATATTCGTACCCCCTCCAAGGAGAGAAGGGCATCCACGACCTTTAAGCACAAGAAAAGAGGAAGGGTGGCAGAAATCATGAATGCACACGAAATAGAAGTTAGAGGCTGGAAATAATTGCAAATGTACATCAGATGAAAATGACCAAAAAAGGAGAAAAGTGGAGGAGCCTTTATTATGAAAAATATTTTCTATTTTGACGACATAATATGACAAAAGTGTGACAAGTAATAGATTATGACGGATGTTGTTATCACTCAATTCAGCATAATTAAGATAATTCATATAAAATCAAAGTTGATTATGCATATAGGTTATTATAACGATAACACTTAGTCAAACAATGCATTCTGCTTTAGGAATGGATCAATAGGAGATATGGGAATGTAAAATAATTGGCTGTTGTAAAAAATACTCCAATACCACAAGCAGAGCCACTGCTACTAGAAGGCATCCATAGCCTCAATAGGGTTGCTGTTTTAACCCAAAAATGAGCTAGAATCCTCTATTTAAAAGTAGACACTTTTCTTGTTTTGTAGAGATACCACTATGCTAGTGTGGTGGCCAGATAGTCATAGTGCCATTCACGGGGATTTAACAGAGTGATCAAGTCGACTCATGATGAGACCTCCTGTCCTTCAAGCAATTTTAGTTTTCGAGAAGGTCACTACCCTGGTGTGATGGCCATTGTGGGAATGTCATCTGTTATCTCCTCATGATCATGGTAGGCTAGCTCATAATGAGACCCCCTATCCTCTCTTTAAAATTTTTTCACATACAGACATATTTTCTTTCTGTGATAAATGGAGGGAGGTTCATTAACACCTTGAGAGTTAGGGATGGTGTAAGAAGTAGAAAAAATATTCCAATAAAAATGATTCCCTTATTCCCATATCCACATGCCAAAGAGAATTACCACTTGAGAGTGTAAAAAGATAAACCACCATAAGATCAAGATAATGAATTGTGTGATAATATAACTGAACATGAGATATCCAGCCAATCATTATATAGATAGACTATGTGAGCTTCAAAAGTAAAGATATCCATCAAAATTTCCAAAAACATAATATTAGTAATATCACTGCTTTTCTCTACTTTAGATGAAAATTCCTCATTCAATAAAATGGTTTTTATGGCAAGAATGTATAAAGGAAGAGTGGAAATTTTAAAATAAAATCGGCAAAAAAAAAAAGTTTGCTACTTTGAACAACAAAATTTTAAAAACACACAACAATAAAAAAATGTAGATGTTCAATTGGTTCGAACAAAAACTATTCAATTGGTTCAAACAACAGATGTTCAATCGATTGAACAGAAATATCAGAAAAATATTAATTTAAAAAAAAATGCTGAAAAACAGTTGTTCATTTGGTTCGAACAACAACTGTTCAATCGATTGAACAACAACTGTTCAATTGATTGAACAACAAAAATAAAAATAAAATATTAATTAAAAAAACATGCTGAAAAACAACTGTTCATTTGGTTCGAACAACAAATATTCAATCGGTTGAACAACAACTGTTCAATTTATTGAACAACAAAAATAAAAAAAATATTAATTAAAAAAACATGCTGAAAAACAACTATTCATTTGGTTCGAACAACAACTGTTCAATTGTAATATTCCAAATTTTTCCTTCAATAAATTGGAATATTAACTTTTGCTATTTTCACTTAGGAGTTGAATAATTGGGTGAGAAGGCCCATTCACAATAAAAACATGGATAAAATCCCTCTAGTATGAAAGGGGATCAGCCTTGGAACTAGATTTCACACCCTCATGTGTGAAAGGGGACATTTTCAAGGTCAAGTTTGACCAAGTCAAACAACGCAGAGGTATGAGGTGGAAAACATCTTATGGGACAACGCAAAGAAAGAGGAGGGAATATTCCTTGAAGGAGGAAACACTAAAGAGTGGGACCCATGGAGAGGGAGCTCTCATGTGTTTAAAAGGAGGGCAAGGTAGCCATTGTTTCTCATGCATATGATTATAGATTTCTTGTATGTTTAGACTATTGGCATTCTGCAGCTGTTCACCTGAGTTGCTGTGCTACTTAGCACAAGGATTTCCTATTTAGGAGTCCTTATCCTTTCTTGAGAAGCCTCTTGAAGGAGTTGTATAGATTTTCCTCACATCTAGGCTTGAGGCCAAGCATCCTCCTCCAGGAAAACGTTATTGCTGCAGCAACATAATGTTGTGTTGCAGGGTGTTGCAGTGAGGGGATTACAACACCTCTTCCATCACTTGTTTTTTAGAGGGAGAGTCTTTCTTTCCTTTGGAAGATAATTTTGGAAGCCATTTGATCTTATTTCAGATCTTGGCATTGGGCCAACTCATTCCTTTACCCCTATAGCGCAGTTTTCTTCAGTAACTGCGTTATCTTCATAAAGCACTTGCTGTGGGGTTTTGCATTGTTGATTAGAGGGTGAGATCTTCAGTGTTAGGATCAGCCTTTCACCTGAAGGATATATTGGATGAGATTCAGTCATCAGTTGCAGCATCTTCAACTATCCTCATCCAATTCCATTTTCTAAGTTGCAGCTGCTACCCAGCAACTCCGACATTTTTTCCATTTTGTATATTTTAGCCAATCCTTCAGAGGATTGTTGTATTATTGTTTCCAGGGGTTGAAAGCTTTCCCCCCCTTATTTATTGAGCCATAAATTGTCATATCTTTCTGTTATTATGTAATATGGAGCAGTACCCCTTATAAACTGCATCCTCTTAGACTGGGTTTATGCAGATATAGCAGTGTTCTTCTATTTCATGTACATGTCTTGTTGAGGCTTGCATTGCCCTTCTTGAGTGGATGTTTCCTCAAGAATTGGTACTATCTTTACTTCTATACCATTATTTGTTGATTATCTATATATTCTTGTCTCACAGCTAATAAAATAACGTTGTTGCTCTATTGTATGTTCATGCATTTCTTGCAGTCCCTTCATCGGGCACTTTTTGAGGACATTTAAGTGTGGGAGATTTGTTTAAGCCACTTAGAAGGATTTTTTTGGATCCTCCTCTTGGATTTAGCACTTAGACACATTTTTATAAGGGATCCAGGTCTTGGTTTCAATTCCTGTAGCAGCTATTACTAGAAAATGCATTTTCCAGTCATGCCTTGCTAGCTGTTCCAGATTTGGAATATTACAGTGGTATCAGAGCAACTTTATTGGCTCAGACTATGAGTCTAAGCCCAAGAAGATCAAAATGATGAAGAATATGAGATTTCTCTCATCAATATTTAGAAATAAGAAGATCCTCTTCAAAGAGGAAGAGAAAAAAGAAGAGGAAGGACGATGCACTTCCTATTCTCATCAAGCAGAAGACAAGCATGAAGGACACTTGGATTATCAGATTTTAAGTGATTACCTTGTTGAGTACAGATCTCAACCCAGAGCCTTCAAGGAGACTCTAGATTTCCCTCATTTCATCTAGTTGAAGGAGGAGAAGAGACCCTGCAGCAGAAGAGAAATCAAAGGCAATAGATTTCTGTTGTCTACCTTTGATGGGTTATCTACAGCAAGGACTTGGGTGAGAAAGTTGGAAGCCTTTCTCCTGTTACGTCCTGTAGTAAAGGAAGAAGCTATTGAAATCTCAGGGCTGCACTTGGAGGGTGTAGCCTATGTTTGGTGGTTCAACCACTTGAGCAATACAAGGGTGGAAACTTTTGCAAAGTTCACTGAAAGGTTTAGTTCACTGAAAGGTTGATCCAAACCTTTGATGGAGAAGAAACAAAGGAAGAAAAGCTCACACCACCACTTGAGGAGCCCTGCACTAACACTGTCACACTCATGGAGGAGAAGTCACATGCATCAACAGTTGGGGCAACCAACACATTGGAGGAAGGAACTCTTTCAGCCCTACAAGAGATTCCAAAACATCATCAAGGTATGAAAATATTTCCACATTTTATTGTTGCAACAAATTATTTTGATCAATGTGGAGATTTACTTTTACATGACAAAGGTTCAAATCACACTGCTACCATAGAGCATCTTGGTTGCACTGCACTGTGGAACATGGAAAAATTCAAGGAGGAAGAAAACCATCATTCTCATAAGCCATTGTTGGATTTTACATCATACTTGAGGGCGGGGTTTGAAGACTTGAAGGGTGATAGTAGACATCTTGGAGTGAGAAACCCTTTCTCCTTTCAAGATGACACTTTCTCAATGAGCTCTTCTCAGTTGAAAGAGGAACTTCCACTTTCAGCAGATCCAAGACCCCATTGGTTTGGGAGAACTATTGTTGAAAGGGAGGTCTCATGGAGAGATCTCATTAGAGGTGCACTTCAACACACCATGGAGTGCAAAGATTTTCTTCTTTTCTCACTGGAGCAGATAGAATATGGAGGACCTATTAGGATGGATAACATCTCTCATGCTTGTGTTCGAAATTACTTGAGCCATACACATCATGATGGGAGGTTTTTGCCTACCACCTATTTGGGTCCTTATAGGGTCTCATTTATCCTTGAGAAGATTGCATTTCAAAATCCCATGAAGTGTAAAGATAGAGATTTGGTTTGGAAGGATGGTAGCCCTCATGGGAGGAGCACCGAGATGAAGAGAAGGAGAAAGCATCCACAAGTGATTTAGTGGATGTGGTTGATGAGCAAGGAGCTGGGAGGTTACTTGCAGATATATGACATTGGGCAGCAGGGGCCTTGGCTGCGCTGGCTACTCTTGAAAGAGTTTGGCCATCACTTGGCATACACTCTTCCGAAGAGTAGGAGGATGGAGGAGAGATGGCAGGATACTTGACTCACTGGGTAGCATAGAGTATGTATGCATGGTGTTGATGTGATAATCATATCATTCATTATGTCTTCATCACATGAGTTGTATGATGAAAGTATGGGGAGGCAGCAAAATATTTTGTTGCTTTGCTTGTTCTTGGGAGAGCAGGAGAAGATTTTCTCTCACACTTTGCATGATGTTGCAAGAGGAGGAGATGGCATTATATCCTTGACTTTAGATGATGGATAGGTACTTCCACCTTGGGAGGAAATTCTCATGCATTGCAGCATTATGGGAGATATCTTTGATAGGGAGCATGTCAAAGAACAAAGCTTTGTATTGACAGAAGCTTATTTGCATGAGCTCACAACATTGTCACTTGGGAGCAGAGCTTTATGGATGGAGTGTCCCCAGGATCACTTCACATTTGATGCACTTGGTAAACAAGGAGGAGGTGATGATGATAGAGTGGTGAATAGATTCATCTATCAATATGACATATTCCTCTTGACTTGGGTTTCCAAGCATGAGGAGGATTATCTTCTTGCAGCACATGGTTCATTCTTCTTCATAGCATGCCAAAACACTATGGAGGACTCACTCATGGATCCATGTACCATATTAATTCTGACATATGGTAAGAAGTTTGTTTATAAATTCATTGATTTGCATAATCTTACCATTACTATGCAGTGCATTTCTTCACAAGGGGGCAAGCTTGTCACATTGCTCCATGATCATTGTTGGGCCAATCTATATGATGGAGGTAGCCATCTTCTATGTGGCCTTGGGAAAATGTGTTATCATCACATGTATGTTCAGTTATTTCACTCAAACATGTACCATATAAAGACATGCATGATTAACCATGTAAAAATAAACATTTTGCCTTGTACTTTTCTCAAGAAGCAGCTTGTAAAACTGCGTTGTACACACCTAGGAGACTGTTGGTATCTTCAAGCACCACATGAAGCCATCAATATTTCCTTCATTCTTGTACGATCATGTATTAATTTGGTGATATTTTTTCTATCATTGTTGAGAGCATGATTGGGAGACTGACACATGAGTTGGATGTGTCCTTGAGGGGAGAAAGTTCCCACATTTTCTGCAATACATGTTCTAATGGGAGCATGGGAGGAGATATGGCCACCACAACCACCTATTTGTTTTCTTTTGAGGTGGGAAATGAGTTTGATATCCATCCATTGTACAAACATGGGCAAGTATTTGATCATGTATTGTTGTTACATTCAGCCATTTACTATTCATTAGTAGATGTGATGAATTTTGTATGTTACTTGCCATGTTACTTTTTGAGATTGCAGTGGATGAAACTGCACTGTGTCCTTTTGAGACATTGTTTGTATCGTGTATCATCATGTAAAACTTGTACAAAAATTCTCATTGGGATACTCTATGATGACCATGTCCTATTCATCATGGATGGATTGTTTTGGGCCAACTTGTTCTTCAATGATGGAGGAGAAATCCTTAGAGGATTGTTCTTCATTTTGCCACTTGAGGGCAATACTTTTGCAGCCCAGGATCAACACATGTTATAAACTCATAATGAGTGGAGAGAAGGAAAACATGGGGTAGGCTATGATTCTTACCATGTTCAGATTTTCATCCCACCTTCATTTTTGGAGCTTGAGGTGGAAGGAGATGTTCAAGAGTTGCCTTATTGGGAGGTGGCTCATTTTGTTTGGAAGATTGCTTGGGGAAGATGTTTTCCCAATAATTTTTAGTCTCCATGCCTTGGGGAAAAACTCCTCAGTTCTATCAATGCAGTCTCTTGAGGAAAATTAACATTCGGGAGGGGAGGACTGTAATATTTCAAATTTTTCCTTCAATAAATTGGAATATTAACTTTTGCTATTTTCACTTAGGAGTTGAATAATTGGGCGAGAAGGCCCATTCACAATAAAAACATGGATAAAATACCTCTAGTATGAAAGGGGATCATCCTTGGAACTAGATTTCACACCCTCATGTGTGAAAGGGGACATTTTCAAAGAGCCTTGGTCAAGTTTGACCAATAAAACAACGTAGAGGTATGAGGTGGAAATCATCTTATGGGACATCGCAGAGAAAGAGGAGGGAATATTCCTTGAAGGCGGAAACCCTAAAGAGTGGGACCCATGGGGAGGGAGCTCTCAAGTGTTTAAAAGGAGGGTAAGGCAACCACTGTTTCTCATGCATATGACTATAGATTTCTTGTCTGTTTAGACTATTAGCATTCTCCAACTGTTCACCTGAGTTACTGTGCTGCTTAGCACAACGATTTCTTGTTTAGGAGTCCTTCTCATTTCTTGAGAAGTCTCTTGAAGGATTTGTATATATTTTCCTCACATCTAGGCTTTAGGCCAAGCATCCTCCTCCAGGACAGCATTATTGCTGCAACAACATAATCTTATGTTGCAGTGAGGGGATTACAACACCTCTTCCATCACTTGTTTTTCAAAGGGAGAGTCTTTCTTTCCTGTGGAGGATCAATTTGGAAGCCATTGGAGCTTATTGCAGATATTGGCATTGGTCCAACTCATTCCTTTTCCCCTATAGCGCAGTTTGCTTCAGTAACTGCTTTATTTTCATAGAGCACTTGCTGTGGGGTTTTGCATTGTTGATTGGAGGGTGTTATCACTATAAATTTTTTTCTAAACTTGGTCAGTTACGATTGTTCCTAAGTCATAATGCTAGATAGGGTTAGAGTCATTTTTATATTTTTAAGGTATAGATCATGGGTTAAAAGTCTCATTCCATCACCAGAAAATGTTCATCAACCTTGTTTCATTCTTCAAAGATCTTATGCCATGTTTTGAAACCCATTTTTAAAGTTATTTTTCAAATATTTGATGAATAAGCCATGAAACCATGTTTTCCTAGCACGCTCAGTGTAAAAATTTGATTCTACGCTATAAAAACGCTGGTGATTTCATAGCGCAAAAACCCGAATTTGCAAATCACGTGCTATGAAATTGGGGATTCTCAGTTTTGCATTTGAGCTATCACATTTCTCAAATATAGTTAAATTTTTCATCATTAGATGTCATCCATGAGTTCTCATTCATGCATGCAACCATTTATTATAATTATTAGGGGTCATTTGTCATCGATTAGGGGTCAAATTTTCATTGGTCCTTTCAAATTTGAAAACAGTTGGTTGTTTTCGACTTCATTTGTCTCATGCAAGACAATAGTGCATGCATGCTTATGTTTTGAAGAAGCAATTAGTGGTGAAAGATCAGAGTTCACTGAAACAAATTCAAGCAAGGCTGTGAAAATATATTTCAAGCGAAGCAGAACTGAAAGAAATTCAAGCGAGGTTGTTCATTCAACAATATTTTCAAAACTCGCTATCAAGTGAATTTGAAATTCATTGCTGGTGGAAGCAGGATTTTTATCAAGCGAGGCAGAATTGTTATCAAGCGAGGCTGAACTCATTTACCAAGTGAGCCAATTCATTCAACAGGAAGCTCTGATTTCTAATTTTCTAATTTGCTATAGACACAGGGTTTTCAAAGGGATTATCACAGATTTCTGAAGATACAAGGTTTTCAAGAAGAAAATGGCTGAAGAAAGAAGGAGTCATAGGTCTGGTCATTACCTAAGAATAGAACCTGAAGCTGTAGAAGCCCTTACAAAATACAAGTCTATTTAAGAAGCCTTTAAGAAAGTAGGTTGCTGGAGGTTTTGTGAAAAACTTCGAGGAGGACACACTCAAGTCAACAAAGAATTTGCCATAAAATTCACAGGATCAAACTCAAAATTTGGATTCCTCAATTTACCAATTTCCCCTGAAGTGATATCAGCAGTTACAGAAATTCCAAGGGGAGAAGATAGGTGGTTTAAAAACTTCAAGTTTGACATGGTACCCTGCAAAATCTTTCTAAAACCAGAGTTTACAGAGGTTGAATTGAACAAGGCTGTCCCAAGAAGTTATGTTAAAGATACATTTTCCAATCTGATCTATAATATTCAGAGGTACTTCACCTGTGAAGGGAGATAACACAAGGTGTATACCTATCACTTTAAACTCTTGCTTCATTTCACAGGGATAATATCTCTAGATTTACCTTTTTATCTTTTTAGAAGTTTGGCTAAGATGTCTGATAAGGTAAAAATGAAAGTTGAGTCATGTGAAACCTCATTATTTCACCATGGCTTAGTCAATAGTCTTACATGAGCTGCAGAAAGCAAACAGAGATTGGGATGAATTCCTCTTTTTGAGTAGAATTGGGATTGAAGGAACATGTGTTAGTCCTCAAGCTAAAGAAAAAACTCCATTAAATATTACTGCCCCTGTAGAAACAAAGTCAAGAAGATTTGTTAAGCTCAAGCCTCAAAAACAAGTTAAAGATACAATGATAAGAACACCATTGAAAATCCAAGATACTCCTAAATCCGCACAGAAGAAGAAAACTCTGGTTAAGGAGACAATTCTAGAGCAGTCAACTAGTAAAACAGATCAAATGAGGTTGAATAGGAGTCAAAGGCTAAAGGAAAATGGTAAGACTGTAGTTTCAGAGGGGTCAAGAGGTAATTTGAATGATATACTTCAAGCTATTGACATTTAAGAGTCTCCCCAAGTACAAGCAGACTTCATCAAACTGGATATAGGTGGCTGCAAATCAAAGAAATTGAAGACATCCAAAATGTTAGATTTTCAGGATGAAGTGGCAAAGTTTATCTTTAAGCCTAGGAAAACCTCAACTAGGCACTCCAAGAAGTTGAAACAGTCAGACATGGAGATAGATCAAACATGAGGTGAAAGTTCTAATGTTTTTGAAGAAACTACAAATTCATCATTTTCAATGCCTGAAGAAGACATAAATAGGGTTTTCAATATTCAGAAGGAAAAGAGCAGCTATGAAGATGTCAAAGACAAACTCAGATTGGAAAATAATGAGATTGATAAGTTGAAGAAAAAGGTGAGAGTGCATGCAGAAGAAAGGGCAACATTTGAAAGGATGAAAGGACTGTGGGAGTTGGAGAAAAATCCAAACCCTGAATTAATTGATAGTCAAGCTCAATTCTTCATATTGACCCTACTTGCAATCAAAGAAGAAAAATTCATTACGATGGTCAGTACCAAGCTAAGGGAAAAAAATAAAAGGCTTAAGAGGAGAGTAGAAGACCTGGAAATTCATCTAGCACAATTTGAATATCAACCACAGCTAAAATAAGTGCAAACAGTAAGTGTCATCTTTTAACAAATTTTTGAGGTTATGTGGTAATATCTCATTTTTGGAGCTGTTTAAAGTTGATTTTTATGGGTTATGGAAGCTGATATACACCTAGAGATATAGTATTAAAGGATTGAAAACTAAAATTTTGGAAGGAAGCTATGAAAAGTGAAGACTCAGCAGTTTCGTAGCATCTGACACATAGCATTTTCGTAGCGTGCTACGAAACTGCTGTAGGATGCAGTTTGAAAGATTTTTGCAAATTTTCAAAGGTGAAAAGGGTTTGGTGTTGAGCTTTGATGCTAGTGGGAGGTATATGGAGAATATCAATGAAGATCCAGGGGGTTTGGCACATAAAAATGGAGGTTTAAAGCATGATTTTAAAAGGAAAAATCTGCACTACGAAAACAACAGACTCAGCAGTTTCTTAGCGCAGTAGTATTGAAAGTTTTTTCACCATTTTGGAGCTTTGGGTTTGCACAGCTGGAAGGTCGAATTCAAATGAAGGTTATAAGAAATTTTCCACATGTTTTAAGCACCGGTTTTTCAGTAGTTGGTTCGAATGGATAGAAACAAGGCATTCAGCTATTATACAGGAAACATACTCCTATTTTGTAGGAATGGATAAGAAGCAGGTTGATGGGCACTAACAACAAGAAGATGAACAACATCATGGTCGAAGTCTAGCTATCAAGCATAGTTTTTAATGATTAGATAAGGTTGTTAAAGGTTGTTAAGATATAATAAATAGTGTTTTAGTCCTAGTTGTATTAGGACTGTAAGACAGACAATTTAACTGTCAGTTTGTAAATGAAGTTTGTTTAGAAGTTGATAGGTGTCAAATTCGAATTTCTTCTCAAATGTTTGGAAGGAATCCAAGGATGTAATGAACACTCAATAAGAGGGGAGAAATCGAATTGCATAGGGTTGGAATTTTCATTGAACAAGCATACTTTTTGTGATATCAGAGAACTGTGTTTTTATCTTAATATAGAGAGTTTTGTTTCATCACTCAGGATTCAGAAAGGGTTATGGATGTTTGATTGTCTCATTATGTTTCTCCTTAAATTAATTGCACTGGAATGAATGTATATTACTTAGAATTCACTGAATATGCTCGAACTTCCTATATATGTTCATGAACTGTGTTTATCCTTTGTCCTACTGTTCTATTGATGCATTTAAACCCTGAAATGCCCTGAATTCCATATGAAACTGATCTTTATGTTTTGTGAAAGCACATTTGACTCCATTTACCCAATAGATGTTTTTTTATTAGTAGTAAAACCAATTATTCACTTTATTCAGTTTATTCATAGAGTTAGCCATCTGATCTTTATTTGTAAATCATTAACCTATTGAGAGAGCCCTCTCAGGTTGAGGAGGCTAAGCCTCAACTAAAAGTTTGGTTTGAAATAGTTACTCAGGGTCTCCTTGACTAGCAACTTATCAGGGTCTGATTTTGAGATGACATTTCGGTGCGTCTGCCAGGAGTCTGAAGATTATTTATTCCCGAAATCAAGAAGCTGAACTTCTGAAGGTAGCAGGAGCTCAGAAATTTTTTCGAGGCTACAAAACTACCTTGGCAACTCCACACATCAAATAAAAAATTGGAAGGTGACTCCACTGCTAAAATATCAGTTTCTAGATGAAGTTTCAAGATGAGTTCCATTGCAAGAATGAATGCCAGGTATGCTCCTATGAATTGGTCTCATATCCCTGGTTTTCCAAATCCTATGCCAAAGGTTGATTGGTTAGATGATCTTCCAATATTCAAAGATGGAAAGAAAGACAATTCTGCTCTTCATTTGGTTAGGTTTCATCTGCATGTACATAGTCTTAAGGTTTAGATCCCTAAAGACTGTCTTATGAATAGGTTTATGACCACTCTTGAAGGAAAAGCATGGTCTTGGTATAAAGGTTTAGCAAATGGTTCATTATAGTCTCTGGCTAATTTTCATGATGAATTCTATGAGATGTATAAAGGATGTCATCCCTCTTTATTGATGGTCAAAGACTACTGTAAACACTCTGAGAGTTTTATTGAATATTTGGAGAATTTTTATGAAGATGATGAGTTTATGGATGAGGAAATTTTAGAAGCCCTTCATGACAATACCTTTCATCAACAAGAAGAACACCAAGAAGAAAGGATAATATCTCCCTTACATGAAAATGAAACCCAACAAGAGTTTACTTATGAAAATTATGACACATCCTCTAAATTTGAAGAAAATTTGCTGCAGGTTGGTCAATACTTTGATCATCATGAGTATGAGAATCATTTCAAACAACAAAAGGAAATATTGGAAATTAATTGCTACAAACCTCGGGTATAGGAAAAGGTTGATTACTTAAGTCATACTTTGCAGCAGCCTACTTCAAAGAATGATCATAATAATGAGGAAAACTACACTGTCTGTGGGAGTCATTCATAAAAGTAGTTGGATAACATATCAAAAGAATCTTGTGTGGCTGAGAATCAGTTGTCTGAATATATAGAATGTCATGATGATCATCAAACTAACCATGCCTTCTTTGACCCTATAGCTAAATACATGGCAAAGCTTTGCACACCAATATTTCATTTTCATTTGCATGATGAAGATCAGATACATTATAAGTTGCTTTGGTCATCTCACTATCATGGTTATTTTGAGGTTGAATGCAGTCAAGAGCTTCATATATCAGAAAATAAAATTGATTGGCTTTATTGGAAATATCATGTTGCTTGAGCTAAAGTGGAAATTGCAGCTGATAGAGTAGCTAGGAATTTACAAATAAGCTCAAGGTAGGTTGTCTGACCATTTTTATTAGATGCAGTTTGAGTCCTTCTTGCAGAGACCAACAAATTTGAGCCCAAGGTGAAGGCCATAAAATTTTGAAGCAAATTGGGCAGAATGTTAGAGTTTTATTTTAAAGGGATGGATAGTAGCACTGGAGCTGCGGGTTCTTAGTGTACCACAGGGGCACACTATCCCAAGTGGAGCCACTGTTATCACTATAATTTTTTTTCCAAACTTGGTTAGTTAATATTTTTCCTAAGTCATAATGCTAGATAGGGTTAGAGTCATTTTTATATTTTTAAAGGTCTAGATCATGGGTTAAAGGTCTCATTCCATCACCAAACAATGTTCATCTCTTCAGAGATATTATGCCATGTTTTGAAACCCATTTTTATTTTTTTTTTCAAAGATTTGATGAATAAGAAACGAAACCACATTTTCATAGTGCGGTCAGTGTAAAAAGTTGATTCCGCGCTACGAAAACGCTGGTGATTTCGTAGCGCAAAAAATCGAATTTGCAAATCATGCACTATGAAATCAGGGATTCTAATTTTTGCGTTTGAGCTGTCACATCTGTCAAATATAGTTAAAATTTTCATCATTAGGTGTCATCTACGAGTTCTCATTCACACATGCAACCATTTATTATAATTATTAGGGGTCATTTATCATCGATTAAGGGTCAGATTTTCATTGGTCCTTTCAAATTTGAAAACAGTTGGCCGTTTTCGACTTCATTTGTCTCATGAAAGACAATAGTGCGTGCATGCTTATGTTTTGAAGAAGAAATTAGTGGTGAAAGACCAAAGTTCACTGAAACAAATTCAAGTGAGGCTGTGAAACTATATTTCAAGTGAAGTAGAACTGAAACAAATTCAAGCGAGGCTTCTCATTCAATAGTATTTTAAAAAATTGCTATCAAGTGAATTTGAAATTCATTGCTAGTGGAAGCAAGATTGTTATCAAGCGAGGATGAACTCATTTACCAAGCCAGCCACTTCATTCAACAGGAAGCTCTGATTGCTAATTTTCTGATTTTATGAAGACACTAGGTTTTCAAATGGATTATCATATATTTCCGAAGATACAGGGTTTTCAAGAAGAAAATGGCTGAAAAAAGAAGGAGTTATAGGTCTGGCCATTGCCTAAGAACAAAACCTGAAGGTGTAGAAGTCCTTACAAAAAAAAAGTCTATTGAAGAAGCCTTTAAGAAAGTAGGTTGCTGGAGGTTTTGTAAAAAACTTCAAGGAGGACACACTCAAGTCACCTAAGAATTTTCCATAAACTTCATAGGATCAAACTCAAAGATTGGATTCCTCAATTTACCAATTTCCCCTGAAGTGATATCAGCAGTTACAAAAATTCCGAGGGGAGAAGACAGGTGGTTTAAAAACTTCAAGTTTGACATGGTACTCTGCAAAATATTTCTAAAACCAGAGTTTATAGAGGTTGAATTGAACAAGCATGTGCCAATAATTTATGTTAGAGATACGTTTGCAAATCTGCTCTACAATATTCAGAGGTACTTCACCTGCGAAGGGCAATACCACAAGGTGTATACCTATCACTTTGAACACTTGCTTCATTTCATAGGGATAATATCTCTAGATTTACCTTTTTATATTTTTAGAAGTTTGGCTAAGATGTCTGATAAGGTACAAATGAAAGTCGAGTCATGTGAAACCTCATTATTTCACCATGGCTTAGTCAAGTTAATAGTCTTACATGAGCTGCAGAAAGAAAACAGAGATTGGGTTGAATTCTTCTTTTTTAGTAGAATTGGGATTGAAGGAACATGTGTTAGTCCTCAAGCTAAAGAAAAAAATTCCATCAAAGATTACTACCCCTGTAGAAACAAAGTCAAGAAGGTTTGTTAAGATCAAGCCTCGAAAACAAGTTAAATAACCAATGATAGGAACAACATTGAAAATCCAAGATACTCCTAAATCAGCACAGAAGAAGAAAACTCTGGTTAAGGAGACAATTCTAGAGCAGTCAGCTAGTAAAACAGATCAAATGAGGTTGACTAGGAGTCAAAGGTTAAAGGATAAGACTGTAGTTACAGAGGGGTCAAGAGGTAATTTGAATGATATACTTTAAGCTATTGACATTGAAGAGTCTACCCTAGTACAAGCAGACTTCATCAAACTGGATATAGGTGGCTGCAAATCAAAGAAATTGAAGACATCCAAAATGTTATATTTTCATGATGAAGTGGCAGAGTTTATCTTTAAGCCTAGGAAACCCTCAACTAGGCACTCCAAGAATTTGAAACAGTTAGACATGGAGATAGATCAAACAGGAGGTGAAAGTTCTAATGTTTTTGAAGAAACTACAAATACATCATTTTCAATGCCTGAAGAAGACAGAAACAAGGTTTTCAATATTTAGAAGGAAAAGAGAAGCTATGAAGATGTCAAAGACAAACTCAGATTGGAAAATAATGAGATTGATAAGTTGAAGAAAAAGGTGAGAGTGCATGCAGAAGAAAGGGAAAAATTTTAAAGGATGAAAGGACCGTGGGAGTTGGAGAAAAATCCAAACCCTGAATCAATTGATAGTCAAGCTCAATTCTTCATATGGACCCTACCTGCAATAAAAGAAGAAAAATTCATTAGGATGGTCAATACCAAGATAAGGGAAAAGAATAAAAGGCTTAAGAGGAGAGTAGAAGACCTAGAAATTTAGTTAGCACAGTTTGAAGATTAGCCACAACTAAAATAAGTGCAAATAGTAAGTGTCATCTTTTAACAATTTTTTGAAGTTATGTGGTAATATCTCATTTTTGGAGCTATTTAAAGTTTATTGTTTATGGGTTATGGAAGCTGATATACACCTGGAGATATAGTTTTAAAGGATTGAAATCTAAAATTTTGGAAGACAACTGTGAAAAGTGAAGACTCAGCAGTTTCGCAGCGTGCTACGAAACTACTGAAGGTGACACACAGTAGTTTCGTACTACGAAACTATTGTAGGATGCAGTTTGAAATATTTTTGAAAATTTTAAAAGGTGAAAAGTGTTTGGTGTTGAGCTTTGATGCTGGTGGGAGGTATATAGAGAATATCAATGAAGATCCAGGGGGTTTGGCACATAAAAATGGAGGTTTGAAGCATGATTTTAAAAGGAAAAATCCACGCTATGAAAATAAAAGACTCAACAGTTTCGTAGCTCAGTAGTATTGACAGTTTTTGCACCATTTTGGAGCTTGGGATTTGCACAGCTGGAAGGTCGAATTAAAATGAAGGTTATAAGAAATTTGCCACATGTTTTGAGCCCCAGTTCCTCAGCAGTTGGTTCGAATGGACAAAAATGAGGCATTCAACTATTATACAGGAAACATGCTCCTATTTTGTAGGAATGGATAAGAAGCAGGTTGATGGGGTCTAACAAAAACAAGATGAACAAAATCATGGTCAAAGTCTAGCTGTCAAGCATAGTTTTTAATGATTAGATAAGGTTATTAAAGGTTGTTAAGATATAATAAATAGTGTTTTAGTCCTAGTTGTATTATGACTGTAAGACAGACAATTTAACTGTCAGTTTGTAACTGAAGTTTGTTTAGAATTTGATAGGTGTCAAATTCGAATTTCTTCTCAAATGTTTGGAAGGAATCCAAGGATGTAATGACCACTATATAAGAGGGAAGAAATCAAATTTCATAGGGTTGGAATTTTCGTTGAACATGCATACTTTTTGTGATATCAGATAACTGTGTGTTTATCTTAATACAAAGAGTTTTTTTTCATCACTCAAGATTCAGAAAGGGTTATGGATGTTTGATTGTATCATTATGTTTCTCTCTAAATTACTTGTAGTGGCAAGAATGTATATTACTTAGAATTCAGTGAAGGTGCTCTAACTTCCTATATATGTTCATGAACTGTGTTTATGCTCTTTCCTACTGTTCTATTGATGCATTTAAACCCTGAAATGCCCTAGCTTCTATATGAAACTAATTTTTATGTTTTGTGAAAGCACATTTGACTCCATTTATCCAATAGATGTTTGTTGATTAGTAGTACAACCAATTATTCAATTTATTCAGTTTATTCACATAGTTAGCCATCTGATCTTTATTTTTAAATCATTAACCTATTTAGAGAGCCCTCTGAGGTTGAGGAGGCTAAGCCTCAACTAAAATTTTGGTTTGAAATAGTTACTTAGGGTCTCCTTGACTAGCAGCTTATCAGGGTCTGATTTTGAGATAACAGAGGGTGAGATCTTCAGTGTTAGGATCAACCTTTCACCTGAAGGATCTATTGGATGAGATTCAGTCATCAGTTGCAACATCTTCATCTCTCTTCATCTAGTTCAATTTTCTTAGTTGCAGCTGCTACCCAACAACTCCAACATTTTTTCCATTTTGTATATTTCAGCCAATCCTTAGGAGGATTGTTATATTATTGTTTCCAGGGGTTGAGAGCTTACTCCCCCTTATTTCTTGAGCCATGAATTGTCATATATTTCTGTTATTATGTAATATGGAGTAGTACCCCTTATAAATTGCGTCCTCTTAGCCTGGGTTTATGCAGATATAGCAGTGTTCTTCTATTTCATGTACATGTCTTGTTGAGGCTTGCATTGCCCTTCTTGAGTGGATGTTTCCTCAAGAATTTGTACTCTCTTTATTGCTATAGCATTATTTGTTGGCTATCTATATATTCTTGTCTCACAACTAATAAAATAACGTTGTTGATCTATTGTATGTTCATGCATTTGTTGTAGTCCCTTCTTTGGGCACTTTTTGAGGACATCTAAGTGTGGGAGATCTGTTTAATCCACTTAGAAGAATTTATTTGGAGCCTCCTCTTGGATTTAGCACTTAGACACATTTTTCTAAGGGATCCAGGTCTTGGTTTCAATTCTTGTAGCATCCATTACTGGAAAATGCGTTTTCTAGTCATGCCTTGCTAGTTGTTCCAGATTTGGAATATTACATCAATCGATTGAACAACAACTGTTCAATTGATTGAAAAAATAAATAAAGGAAAAAAAATGTGGCTGTTCATTTGCTTTGAATAGAATATTTTCAGTTGATTGAACAACAACAATTCAATTGATTGAACAACAACAATTCAATTGATTGAACAACAAAAACACAAAAAAGAGAAATAAAATCGAATTCTCTTATACAATGATGAAAAAAATGTAAATTACAATCAAATGCAGGAAGAATATATACACTATTTACAATTAAAAATAAATAACAAATGTTTATGAAATTGAAGCTGCTGGGTCATTACTCCCTGTAGCTAAGATTTGGATAGTGGGATCGCCACACACCTGTTGGCAGAAAGAATCTTTTTTGAGTGGTTTATGATAGAGGCACTCCCGATGTCCATTTACTTGAAAGGTAGAGCCGAATCCATCTATGGTGGTCAAAGTAATGGTACCACTGCTATGCACTTCTTGAATTTCATATGACTGCGAGCCACCTTGTTTTTAATTTACCCAGGAAGTCTTAGAAACTGGAGTCGTAGAGGAGTGCCCAATCTCCTTTCTGGAACATCTTTTTTTTAATGAGGCTGCGTGCCACTTAGCCCATTGTCGTTGAATAATTACAGTGCGCTGTAGATCAAGCAACCATGCTTCATCTAATTTGTTTGTTTATTGAAGTCCTTTAACTTTGGCCTCTGTCAAATCCAGCTCCACTTCCTGGGATGTTCTAAGAGTCTTTATCTCAAATTTGATGGGGAAAATTTATTCCTTTCCAAATACCAGGTGGTACAGAGCATATCCAGTAGTGTTCCACCAAGTTGTGTGATAAGCCCACAAGGCCTCCGGCAGCCTAGAAGCCCAATCTCAGTGATCTGTCGAGACTGTTTTAGTGAGAATTGCTTCAATGAAATTATTAGTACTTTCGACCTGCCCGTTTTCCTCCACGTGGTATGGAGGAGTGAATCTATGAGTGATATGGTGGTTCCGTAGAGTGGATGTAATTTTATGTCCTACAAATTATACCGCTCCATCAGTTTTCACTTCCTTGGGTAAGCCATATTGCACAAATAGCTCAAAAACAAAATTAATCGCAGACTCTTCTGTAGCTCTTGGAAAAGCTATTGTTTCTACCCACTTTGTCACGTATTCTGTGGCAACCAGTATGTAGGCCTTCTTATTTGATGGCGGATTGAAAGGCCCAAAAAAGCCCAACTCCCATCATTTGAAAGGTTCTACTACCAACTGTGGTTGCAATGGCATCTCGTTGGATTGGCTAGGGTGACCTATTCTTTGGAAACTATCACAAGCTTGCACATATTTCTTTGCATCCTTAAAAATTGTGGGCCAATAATAGCCCATTTGCAATACTTTGTGCCCTGTCCTGTGATGTTCAAAATGTTTTCCACATGGTTCGTCATGGAATACCTTCAAGATGTCATGGATCTCTTCTTCTCGAATGCATCTGCGTATGTGCATATCAACTCTTGTGTGGAAAATATATCCACCAATCCAAGAGAATCTAGCACTGCGTTGAATAATCAACTTCTGTTCCTTTGTTTTCAACTGTCTCAACAATTTCCCTACTGCCATATAATTCGCTACATCTGTGTACCATGGTGCTTTTACTGCCATGGCTAACAAATTCTCATCAGGGAACTGATCATCTACCACCAGTGGATAATTTATCTTTGGAACTCGAGACAAGAAATATGCAAGTACATTCTCCTTCCCTAGATAACACTTAATAGTTATATCAAACTCCTGTAAAAGTAACAACCAATGAGTCACTCTCCCATTTGTAATAGGCTTGTTAGCTAAATACCTAATGTCAGAATGATCGGTATACAGAAATACTTGATATCCAGTTATGTAATGTCTAAATTTATTTATAGCATAAATGACGGCCAAGAATTCCTTTTCGGTCACTGTATAATTTAGTTCAGCAGGAGCGAGATTTTTGCTGATATAGTAAATAGTGAAGGGCTTCTTGTCTTCCTCTTGACCGAGAACAAATCCTATCTCTATATCTGATGCATCCAAACAAATGTGAAAGTGATACTCCCAATTGGGGCCACGCAATACTGGTGCAATCGAGATTAGTTTCTTCAAATCTGAAAAGCAGTGTCACATTTTTCAGATCAATGGAATTCAACATTTTTGGTTAACGCATACAAAGGCGCAGGAATTTGTGAAAAAATATTTATGAAACTACGATAGTATCCTGCATATCCAAGGAAAATACGTACCTCTATCTAAGTACAAGGTGTGGCTAATGAGAGAATTACCTCTATCTTTATCAGATCTACCTGTATTTTAGCTGCATAGGTGCAGTGTCCTTGGACCACACCTTCGGTCATCATCACATGACACTTTTTGTTGCTCAAGCATAATATGGTAGCAATACATCGTTCCAATACTTTTTCCAGTGTTTTCAATGTCTGATTAAAGTCATATCCATATGGAGTGAAGTCATCCATGTAGACTTCGAGCACTTCATTTATTAAATCAGAAAAAATACTAAGTATGGCCCTTTGAAATGTTGTTAGGGAATTGCATAAAATGAATGGAAATACTCTATAGGAAATTGTACCCCAGGGGCAAGTGAAGGTTGTTTTATCTTGGTCTTTAGGGGCTATTTGGATTTGATTATAACCATCGAAACCATCAAGAAAGGAAAAGAAATGTTTTGCTACCAATGTATCAAGGACCTGATCAATAAAGGGAAGGGCGAAGTGTTCCTTATGTGTGGCTTTGTTCATCTCTCTGTAATCCACACAAATTCACCACTTGCCATTCTTTTTAGGGATGACCACTAATGGAGAGACCCATTTACTATCTGAAATAGGATAAATGAAATTTACATCTGGCAACTTCTGTAATTAGTCTCTTACAATGTGTTTTAGATGTGGGTTTAGTCTTCGTTGAGGCTATTGGATGGGGTGAGCATCCTTTTCAGTGTAAATATGATGTGTGCACAATTGGGGATATATGCTCTTCATGTCTGGATAGTCCCAAGCAAAGGCTCATTTATATGTTTGCAATACTTTAATGAGCTTTTGCTGTTGGTCACTGTCCAGATTTCCATTGATGTTTAAAATTTTACCTGGTTTGATTTCACTTGGCATGCTGTTATGAAAAATAGTTGTGGGTATGTGCTAATCATCGATATCCACTAAAGCGTCTTCCTAGGCTTCATTATCAAGAACTGATTTTAACATTTGGCACTTTAAATTTCCTGAAGTATATGGTTGATGTAAAAGTTATTGATCACAACATCTTCAGTTTGATCTTTGAATTCGAGTGCCTCTACTACTGTTAATGGTAAACAAATGTTTTGTTCCCAGTATGCCGGTGATTGTTTATGAATATTTACAGTGGGAAGACTTGGTTTGGCAAGAGGATATATAGAAATATTATTTATAACATCTCCTTTAGCAATGGTCATGCTGCCTATTCGACAACCTATGCAAGCATCAACCGTCGCTAACCAAGGTCATCCCAATATCAGGGTATGTCCGTCTAATATACTTTTTGGGTTAATAAATATAAAATCTATTGGGTATTCCCATGAGTACACATAGACTAGAATATCCTCTAATGTACCTTATGGTTTAACAACAGATCGGTTAGCAAGTTATAGCAAGGTAGCGGTGGGTTCCAAGGCTGTTATACCAAAACACTGTTACCGATGAAATAGGTAACTGCACTAATACCTACTTTTTTACGTAGCATGAAAAACACCCGATTTTGAAAAGTGGTGATGCAGAATCAAATTTTTTTTTTTTTGAGCATGTTTTTGGCACTTTTTTATTTATTTATTTATTTATTTATTTTTTTTCTGTGATGCTTTTTATGTCAATTTTGAATAGTAGTGGCATATCATCACCAACATTTTTTTAGAGGATTTATTTTGACACTATACATTTTCTAATGTCTTCTTCTTCTGTGAGATGTTTATTTTTAAGTGCATTTATGTACTTGTGTTTTAAAAAGAAAAAAAAAAAAAAAAATATATATATATATATATATATATATATATATATATATATATATATATATATATATATATATAAATATATATATATATATATATATATAATGATATCTTCACTTTTTTACATAGATAAAAAATGAAAAAAGGGTCAATATTATAAAGTTTATATTTTCTACAAGTTTATGTATTGCTAATTAATTTTTCAATGCACATCAAATAATTGTCGCTAAAAAACCAATATTTTGAATGATATGACAAAAAATACAAATTTTCGATACAAATAGAATGCAAAAGATACACTTTTAGAGACTTTTTGTTAAAAAAACATGTTAAATAAACTAATTTTTGGGGAAATCTTAAAAAAAAAACTTAAGAAAATAGAATTTTTATTGAATTTAATGTCAAAAAATAATAGTAATCACATGTTTTTTGCAAAAAATAAGGATTTTTCTCATAAAATATCAAAGTCTAAAAATTACAAGTAAAACTAATTAACAGATCTCAAAAATTAGCTTTGTTTGCAAGCATAACTTGAAGATCCTCAACAATATCAACTAATACATGTTCAACATCATCTAGAACATCATTGATGGATTCTTCCGCAACATTTTCTACTTGATTTTGGTCGTTGTCATCTTCTAATGGATCTTTCATGTCTGCAAATCTTGCAAAGTGTCCCTTTCCAATCATTCCATATAATGGTGGTTGAGGTTCCTTTGCTTTTTTTGCCACATGTGATTCATTAAAATCCCCTTTCCTCAAACCAACTTCTTGCTTCGCATCTGGAAGGAATTCAAGAGCATTAATTCTTTGTTGAATAAATTTGCATTGCATTGGGTCTTTCTCAATGGAAATGCAATTTCTTGCTTTTGGTAGACAACATGCTAGTGTTGTACCTAATCATCAAGTACAAAAGAAATAAGTAAGAAAATTAGTATAACGACATAAAAAGTAGAAAATAAAATATTTAAATTTAAATTTGTATAATAAAACTTACTTGAACCTGAAAATAGATCTAAAACCCAATCTCCTTCATTTGACAGCGTTGCCGAGCTTGCCTCCGGCCCCCGGCTGGGCAGAGGGAAATTCCGAGAATCGCCCTCTGCCTAGCCAGGGGCTAGAGGCAAGCTGGGCAGCCCTCGATGAGACCACCTAGCCAGCCACCGCCTAGCTGAGGGAAATTATTGGAATCACCATCCATGCAGTCGGGGGTGATTATTGGAATCGCCCTTCGCCCAGCCGGGGGTGATTCTAGGAATTTCCCTCTGCCCAGCTGGGGGCCGAAGGTAGGCCGAGCAGCGCCATCGAGGTTTGCCTAGCCTGCCTCTAGCCCTCGGCTAGGCGGAGGTAGGCTGGGCAGCCCTCGATGGTGCCACCCAGTAGCCCTTCGGCCCCCGGCTCGGTGGAGGGAGATTCTTGGAATCACCCTCCACTTGGCCGGGGGCCGGAGGCTGGCCAGGCAGCACCATCGAGGGCTACCCACCCTGCGTCTGACCCCTATCTAGGTAGAGGGTGATTCCAAGAATCGCCCTCCACCCAGCCGTTGGTCGGAGGTAAGCTGGGCAGCCCTCAATGACGCCACCCGGCCTGCCTCTGGCCCCCAGCAGGGCGAGGTACGATTTCGAGAATCACCCCCGGCTTGGCGGAGGGAAATTCCGAGAATCACCCCTGATTGGGAGGAGGGAGATTCTGAGAATCACCCCCGGGGTGGCGGAGGGCGATTCTTAGAATCACTCTCAGCTGGGCAGAGGGAAATTCCAAGAATCACCCTCCACCTAGCTAGGGGCGATCCTTGGAATCGCGCTCCACCTAGCCAGGGGCTAGAGGCAGGTCGGGCAGCACAGGGCGATTTCGAGAATCACCCCCGGCTGGGCAAAGGGCGATTCCAAGAATCACCCCCGGTTGGGCAGAGGTTGATTCTGAGAATAACCCCCGGCTGGGCGGAGGGCGATTCCGAGAATCACCCCCAGCTGGGTGGAGGGAAATTCCGAGAATCACCCCCGATTGGGCGAGAATCACCCCCGGCTGGGCGGAGGGTGATTTCGATAACTGCCCTTGATTGAGTGGAGGGTGATTTCGAGAATTGCCCCTAATTGGGTGGAGGGCGATTCTAAGAATCACCCTCGACTGGGCGGAGGGCGATTCTGAGAATCGCCCCTGGTTGGGCGGAGGGCGATTCTGAGAATCGCCCCCAGGTGGGCGAAGGGAAATTCTGAGAATTGCCCGCGGCTGGGTGGAGGGCGATTCCGAGAATCGCCCTCGGCTGGGTGGAGGGCGATTTCGAGAATCACCCTCGACTAGGCGGAAGGCGATTCTGAGAATCGCCCTCCACCTAGCCGGGGGTGATTCTCAGAATTTCCCTCCGCCCAGCTAGGGGCCAGAGGCCGGCCGGGCGGCGCTGTTGAGGGCTGCCAAGCCTGCCTCCGGCCCCTGGCGAGCTGCAAATTAATTTTTATTTTATTTAGTTTTTTCAAACACAAACTATTTGAAAAAATTATTGTTTATTTTTTAAACAAAAAATATTATAATAAAAAAAAATGTATTGTTTAATATAAAAAAAATATTCATTTAAAATTTTAAAATATAAAATAAAAGTAAAAACAAATTAAAAAATATGTTCTAAAAAATAAACAAACAAATATTAAAAAAAAATTATTTTTTAAATATATATATATATATATATATTTAAAAATTAAAACAATTATTATTTAAAAAAAAATAAAAAATAAAAATATGTTTTAAATATAAACAAACAAGAAGATTTTAATTTTTAATTTTTAATTTCTTAGAACTAAAACAATTATAATTTAAAATATAAAAAAATAATAAAAATAAATTAAAAAATATGTTCTGATATATAAACAAACAAATATATGAATAATAAAATTTTCATCTACTTGTTCATTTTTAAATTTTTTTTAAGCCATATAATTTCTCCATAATTTCATGGTTCAAGTATCTTGAAAACTTAAGATTTAAAAACTTGAGATTTACAACTTTTCATTAAGGTTTTTATGTGCCACAAAATTTTATCTTTATTGTTATGGTTGGAAATAATTACAATTTTAGGGTTGTTTAGAGTCAAGATGTTTTATGCTTAACAAAATGGATAAAAATTGTTCGAAATGATAAGCCCTTTAAACACGATTTTGTTTATATTTAACATCATCTATCAAAAAATTTATAATTTTACGATTTTTCAATGTCCTAATATGTTGTCTTTAATTCCATTGTTACAATGTGTCAAAAGTGTGACACAATATTTTTTTTTTTTGTTATTCCAGCATCAACTCGTTTTGTTTTGAAGGTGTTTTTTCAATCATTTTTTCAAGAAACAATTTCGTTTTTAGCATAATTTTATAAAAAGGTGAAATTTGACCTTGAGAAAAAAACAAATGCGTTCTAAAATACACACTTTTTTTTTTTGGGGCATTTTTTCATGTTTTTTGAGTCTTTTTGGGTTAGAGTTCCCATTTTGAGGTAATAGTTCCCGTTTCATTGGTAACATTGTTCCAAGTGTTTCACAAGTTTCTGTAGTTAAAATATTAATAGATGCCCCCAAATCGACTAACATGTTTGAGAAGGAGCGAACATAGATATGGAATGTGATTATGGGGTTTCCTAGATCCTCATATTTTATTGTGTTTCTTTACCCAAAATTAAATCTGACAGTGTCCGAATAACATGAACAATTGGCAAAGTTTTTTCTTTCCTCACAGGTTTTTTTACACAATTATTTAATTGTTTTAGCATAAATAGGGATGCCTTGTATAGCCTGTAGGAGAGGAATTTTAATACAAATATTTTTTAATTCCCCTATGAGATCAAAATCTGAATAGACAATTGGCTTGGGTATTACTAATCTCTCAGGGAATGGGGGAGAGGAAACAATAATAATTTCAAGATCTTATTTGTCGATTGTGTCCCTCGCTTTTTTTATCTCTGTTTCAGTTACAATCGATTGTTTATGTTCAGTTGGAATTTTAGACTCAATTTGTGGTAGTGTGATATTTGCTTCAGGTGAAATAATATGCCTTGATCTCATCCTAACTTCACTGCATTCCTTTTGTTCAGTTTCAGAGTCCGGGTTCTCAACAATCTGTATCAGTTGAATCGGTCTATTATTAGGATTAGGATTTGGTTGACCTAGAAGTTGAGGGCATATAATAGGCTGAGAATTTTGTTGTACTGGGTATGGAGCTAGTAATGTGGGTTGAGTTTGAGCCCTTGTTCCCATAGGTAAATTGGTCATTCCTAGGGGTTGTTGCCAGTTTTGAGACCAATTTGAATTTTGTGAGGTGGAGGTAGGCCATTGGGATTGATATGGGTTGTTTTTCCAGAATGAAGGAAAAAAAGGAAAATTTGGCCAACCATTACCTGGAAAGGATTGATTTGGCCAAGGGGGCATGGAAAATGGTTGGGATGGGCAAGAAGGAAAAGGTGATTGGTTTTGCCATGCTATCCCAGAGTTCTGCTCATTAAATTGTGAAGAAAGAAGGAACTTAGACGGGCCTTGTGGCATGCTTGTTAGTCAGGCTTGCCACTGTTGACGTTGATTCATCAGATATACCGGTTATGTTTCTTCTTCTACTTATTTGAAGACCACTTTCGACACTGGAAGTGAAGGGAAATTTTCAGTAGTGTGGTCCTTGGTACATATGGCACATGTCTGGACCATGTCCAATGGACACTCCCGCTGGCTTTGCTTTTTCGGACAGCATGGAAAAAAAATAGCCAAGTTTTTTTCTACTAAATCTTATTTCTGCTTGGCTTGCAAGACATCTAGCCGTGTTGTGAGGGTGCCCAAGATATCAATTTTGAAATCTTCCAAGAGATTATTGAATTCTGCTCTGGTTATGCTCCCACCTAACTGTTTTTAATTCTTAGCAATTGAATCCTGTCCAGCTGGCCTATTACGCGTACTACCTCGAGAACGCCTAATACACAATGCAATAATGTCATCATAATTTTCCTGATATATGTCTCCTTTTCCCATTATATTAAGTGTTTCTACCCATTTTTCTTTCATTCCTTTTATCATTGTTACTTTTAGGACATATTTAGACAATTGCAATATATGGGTACCTTTGCAAATTATATTGGAATCGTTCAACATATTCTTCTAATGTATCATTATTTTTTGCAGTCATGTTGAAGATTTCAACTTTTATTTCTCTAGTCCAACAGTAATTTTGGTATTTATTAAGAAACAAGTTTTTTTTCATTTGATCCCAATTATTAATGTTCCCCCCACCGAGCCCCATAAACCAGCGTAGAGCTACCGCCTTCAATGTAGAGGGGGGAAATTTCAATTTTTGAGGGTCAGTGGTGTAATCATATCCCCTACACAAAACATCAAATTCAAATAAGAATGCATCCGGATCTTTCGAAGTCATTCCATGGAAGGTGGGGATGTTTTGTAATGGAATAGCTTTCATAGGGGAATTTGCGATTGGGTCAACAATGGGATACTCCAATGTTGATGTTTGTCCCTGGGGTTGATTATGTGCCATCTGATCAAATATGTACCAATAACCTTTAGGGATTTCCTGCTCTGGGAGAGTAATTTGAGCAGGATTAGGAGGTGGAATTGGAGGAGGCCTTGCAACACTACCTCGATCTAGAATGTTGGGTGTCTCTATCTCAACCACTATTTTAGGAGATCTAAGCTCTCGATTTTTTAGATTTATCCTTAGAATACTACCAGTTTCTCCCTCTCCTTCTTGCAAATTGCAAGAATTTCCCTCTCGTGAAGGGTCAGGACTCAAATATTCTGTAGTTTGAAAGATCTGTTCAAACCCTTCAGTTTTTCTATGGATCTCTACATGGGGTGTAGAGGGTGGGGCTATTTCCTGAGGGATTATAGTAGGATTCCTTTGGAAATGGTCCTAGGTCCTACGGATTCCTTAGATTCAAACTTTCTTGTGATTTGGTCTATGAAGGTCTTTCTGCTAAGGTTTATCGATCCCTTAGGTTTTGTGGATTTAGACATGGGGTTTCAATCTAATTCTATATTCTTCTTTCTAGTTTTTGGTGAGGGATCAGGTCTCGCGGGCAAGACCCAGGTTCAGGAGTTGTGGCCAACAAAGGAATCCGTTGTAGTCTAGGATCACGCCGGCATTATCACCCTGCTCCGGGGAGTAGAGAGTCTCACCCGAGGCGTGCTGCAACCGCATGCAGAAGGGGAATAGATTAATAGCAAGGAACAGATCCGCGACTCATGATTAACAATATATCGATTGCATAAACAAAATCATGTACGCAAGAACACGTAGAAAGCATACATACATTAAGCAAGTAAAATTTTAAATCATCATAATCCTCATAATCATCATGCATGCATGTGAATCACATAATGAGACAACAACCTGTAAATATATTGATCTCTTCAGTTAATCCCACAGTTACATAGCTTCTACAATGAGAGCTTACAAGTCTAGTACAGATGCTTTGCAGAACAGAATTGTAGAATGGAGAAACTTAGGAACTACGGAGGTGTCATGCACGATCTCCTTCAATCGCTCTGTATTCCTTCTGCCGTATCATTCTCTTCTTTCATCCTGGTGACTTCTATTTATTCACCCACTTTTGCAACTGTTAGTTCCTCTTTCTGTTCTTCTCCAGCTGCTTCCAGTTTCTCTCTTGTCATTTGTGTGTTCCGCTTCCTGTCTTCTGATGTATATCCTCATGCATATGCTTTCCTCAGCTATGTGCCTGTTCCGTCGCAACATTGGTAGCTTCACTGTTTGGTGTATTTGCGACTTCGTTGCGGTTACCATGTGTCCTTGTTCCGCAACTCCAAAATCTGGCCATTATTCCAAATTCAAAATATTCAAAACAAGGGCCCCAACAGGCCCCGACCACAGTTTCTTGACTCGTCCCCAAGTCAATAAAAAATGACCGTCTCTACCTCCATTTCCCTACTTGATCCTATGCCCTATTCATCCTGTGTGCCTTCATCTTGCGCTCGTTCCTGCTGTGCGCCTTCAGCTTGTTCCTGTTCTCTCAGTGCACCTCTAGGCGATTGCTCAAACAAGGGCCCCAACTCTAGGACTCTGTAGAACGCTGTAGCTCTGAGCTTAGTGAAGGCCGACATAGCTTGCTGCCACCCCTGCAGTAGTGAATCCATTTCCACAGTGATCCTGGTGGCAGCGGCCTCCTCTATGTGCGCCGGGGCAGCCCCAAACACTGTGTTGAGCTGGATGTCGGCCTCGACGGCTAGCTATTGGATTGATTTGGCACTGGATTGAATGGGAAGACGAAGCTCCCGAATTACCTGCTTGGCCATCGCTGAGTTGGCCTCAGTCTACTGAATCTGGACCTCAAGCTTGTCCGCCTGGGCATATAATTGATCCAATTGCGCGGGGTCCGCGGTCTCCTGAATTTTCCTGGAAATTCGCTGCAGCTGCGCGGAAAGGGGCTGCGTCTTAACTGTAAGGGTGAGTGAACACTCCTGCAGGATTTTCAGGAGGTCATAAGCCTCACACACTGTAGAATTAAGGGTGGTCTGCATCTGGGTGGCCTGGTCCTGCTTGGCAGCAACCTGTGCAGAATATACAATCTGAGGGTCGGGGAGCGCTGGCTGTGCGGCTAACACTGCTTGAAGCTCCTGATTCTCCCTATGTAGACCAGTGAGGGCAGACCGGATGTGGTAAGCCTGGACGATGACACTGCACTCCACAATATCCATAGGCAGTGGGGCATAATGATCCTTTACAGAGGGCCATAGTTCTGAAAAAGCCCGAGTGACAGCAGCTATCTAATCTTGTAGGAATCCCTGCACCGTTGTAAGATGGTCGCGCTGTTCAGTAAGTGCCATAATCTATTGGTGCTACTCCTCGCACCGCTGTTGCAGCTCTGAGTGAAGCTGTTTGACTTGCAAGGCTGCCCTTTCAATAAAGAGATACAACTGAGCTGTACCCCAGGTCTCTAAGTTGGCGGTCCCGGAAGTGCCCTGCTCTGGCATTCTTTCCTATAAGGGTTTCCCACTGGCAACGGAGCGATTGGAATTCTCGAACGGGGATGGTGGCATGGTCTCTGGGTGAGAGGAGTCAGCCATATTTAGATCTGGTCGTTCTTGTTGATCAATGGGGCTCAGTTGTGGAGGGACCATCGGCTCAGGGTAAGCCTCTGCAGAATTGGACACAATGTGTGTCTGCTGTGTGAATATATCAGTAAGAGGAGGGTGGGGTTCTGCCGCTGGGTCGACCGGTGGTAGGACTCTGGCAGTAAAAGAGTCAACCTCAGCCCCGCGGTCCCCACCCTGAAGTTCCCGGACAAGGGGGTCGGATATAGTAGCCGATGAATTAGATTTTCCAGATGGAGTGGTAGGCGGAAAGACGGTGAAAGGAACGGTGAACGATGGGGTGGAGGGATGTGGAAGTCGGATATTGATGAACTCAGATAGGTCAATGAGGGATTCTTCTTGAACCAACACCCCTGTTCTTGGGGGCTGTGGTGGATCATCAGCGGTGAGGTCCACTACCAGATTTGTCTCGGCGGTGCGGGCCCTCTTGGCTAGAGGGGCATCCGGTTGATCCGTGGACTTGATTTTCTCGCCCATGGGGGTCGTGATTGGACTAGAAGAGGTAAAAAAGATAGTGGGGATGGGGGAGGTGAGCGGAGCGGTACGGGGGTGCGAAGTGGAACAAGAGAGCTGAAACTCATGAAATAAAGGAAATGGGGTAGCACCGCTAGAAATAACCTGGGCCGCCACATTGAAATTTCGTACCTGGGTGTTGAAGTGGCGGATGACGGGGACAAGAGGTTCGGGGAGCTCCTGTGATGGCGCTGCTGCATCCGTCTTGCCAGGCTGGTGTGATGGCAGCATCCGCTCGAAGTTGTACCTGGCGATCCCGTCGCGGATGTGCTTCGTGACTCCCGGCCACGAGCAGACTTCACGGTGGAAGGCGACATCGTCCAGCTGGAACTTCAGCGGTGTCATGCGGAATGTGTCCTCCGGCATGCAAGTGGGACGGAGGTAAGTATGCCTGTGACTTACCCCGAACCACACTTGCTCACTATATTCATCCAACATGTTCCTGGGCACCCATTGCTAACTGGCCACCACATCTGTCATCAGCCCATACCAGGACCGAAACGCGTTTTCATTCACCTGTTTAGTGCTAGGGTCGGTCAACACCTTCCACGGAGTGAACTTCATTGCGAGGGGCTGACCCTCGGGAATATCTGCTAGGAGCCAGATCAGTGGAGTGTGCCATTTCCACATGGCCAAAGCAACGATCAAATAGCCAAAAATAAAACTAATGGCACACTTATAGGTCTCTTTGCATGTAGAAAACAGTTCTTTTAACAAGAAAGAACACGAATTTAGCTTGGTGCCCTGGACACAGTGCTCCGCAATGGAGATAGTGTCCAGAGTGCATTCGCCCTTGGTGTAATGCCTCATTGTCTTGCTGGCAATGCGGTAAAAGGCGAATCGAATTTCAGGTTGGTTAATGAGGTCAATCTTGGCTCCTTTCCCCCCCCAGCGGGTGCCATATTTAACGTAAAGGTCCACGTTTCCCGACTTCTGTGCGCGCTTGGAGGAGGTCTGACCGGCATTCGAGATGTCTGTGCCATTCTGCGAGAGCCCTATGAGGAGATGAATATCCTCAGCATGAATTGGGATCTCCTTGTTCAGCCACAAGGACCCATTCTAAATACGGCTGAGAAGGAAGCGGGTACACTGCAGAGCTGGTCCGATGGTCCCAAAGACTGGAAGATTTCTCAAGCTCATCAGGGATGATTGCTGAAGGCCCCTGAACTCTGGTCGCACTCGGTTGGCTGAGTGTCTGGCTGAGGTGTAATAGTGCTCCTTATATACTTTCCAATGGAGGGACGAGAATTAGACAGCGTCTGAAAGGTTGGCATCGATCAAGGCTGCATTATCATATTTCCCGACAAGGGATTCGAGCTTTTGAATCCTACTGTCGAGCTCTGGTTCAGTGACGGCTGGGACGGCCTTCGGCATGTTGGTCCAGCGCTGATAGACCTGTAGAATTTTCCTGGAGCTCCTCTCTTGGGGCTGTGCATGGTGAGACTCTAGTGACTCTAGTGCTGCTGCAATTGCTAATTTGAACTGGTCCGACATTCTCGTGCTTTTTTTCTCCATGCAAGTTATGTCATCACCTGGCACGAGTGGAGTTGATGAGACGCCCTAACGAGTTAATTCCTACTGGCATTTTTTTCTGCGATAATCGTGCGATCAATTGCGTGCCAATGGATGTTCTGACAGTTGCTGACAGTGCCATGGGGAAATGGGCGGACGCGACGACTGAGGTAACTGTGGATGATGGCACAATGATTATGGCAGGGTTGCTTCCACTTATGGTAATTTATGATTCAAATCTAGATGATCCTACGGACTGACACAAGTACTGACTGACATGACCTGGATTGACACTGACACATTTATGGGTCCTACAGGGGTGACACGCTGGACACGTCCCTCCCCGACCACAGTCGGTTGCGGTGCGGTCCTCGCAACAGAGCGGTTATTAACAAGCTATGTAGGAAATAAAAGGCTACCTATGCTCATCCCGGTTGCGAGAGAGTTATTCGAATATGCTAATTGACAGGTGCTCTCAAGTGCGAGAGTTATTGGTGGAAAGCATGAAAAATGAGAGGTACTTACTCCTGGTAGGGTTTCAGGCATGCGCCATTCACCCACCCAGATAAAACAGTACTGTCCAGTTGAGCCAACCGAACGGATCCCGAATCTCGAATCTCAATGACGAAGTAAGGCCCCAGCCAGTGCATCTGGAGCTTGCCCAGAAACTTCTAAAATCTACTGTCATAAAGGAGGACCTTACCGCCAACCTGGAACATTTTGTTCTTGATGTGGCGGTCGTGCGACTCTTTCTTCCTGTCCTTCTGAACCTTTTGGTGAAATTCGGCCAGGAACCGGGCCTCATCTAGTTCCTGTAATTCATGGAGGTGTTCCTGAAGCGACTCTTCTTCTGAGAACTGGAGAGACGTGGCAATTAAAAGACTTGGTACCGTGAACTCGGTGGGAATCATAGCTTCCGGCCATACACCAGCTGGAAGGGCATTTGATTGGTCAAGCGCTTCACCGTAGTCCGGTAGCCCCAGAGTGCAGCTGGTAGCCGTTCATCCCAATCATCCCGCTGGGCATTACAGATCTTGGTTGATCCCTTTTCAAGAATTTTATTAAACGCTTCAATAGTACCATTGACCTGTGGGTGGTACGGGCTACTTTTGTAATGCTGAATCATAAGTGTGTCCAACAGTGACTTGACCGTGTCATTGATGAAGTGCGTACCTTGATCACTGGTTAAACTTTGTGGGCAGCCAAATCTGCTGATGATATTCTCAAAGATAAACCGTGCTGCTGTTTCTGCCGTGTAGTCTCGTACCACCGCTGCTTCTGCCAAGCGGGTGAGGTAATCGGTTGCGGTAATGATGTATCAGGCCTTGGAGTGTCGAGCGACCGGGGCGATGGGACCTACGAAATCGACGGCCCATTTCTTGAATGGCCGCAACACATGCACTGGGTGTAACGGGAGCTCGTATCTATGAGAGGGCCTCCCTGTTTGCTGACAGAAATCACAGCGCTTAAGAAATGTCTTGCAGTCTGCATGGACATTCGGCCACCATAGGCCAGCCTGGAGTACCTTGCACACAGTGGGTTTGGCCCCAACATGCCCTGCCGCAACGCCGCTATGGCATTCCCACATCACAATGTCACGCTCGTGGTCAAGTACACACCGGCGCAGAACCTCATCGAGGCCTAGTTTGAATAACTACCCCGCAATCAATTGGTACTCAGCAGTACAGAAAACCAAGTGGCATTTCTGGAGTGGGGTGTAGTGTGGAGGTTATTGCCCCATGGTCAGATAAGTGGCAATGTCGGCCAAATAATCCGGGACAGCCTCGACTCGGAAGAGGTCAGCTTCTGGCAGTTGATCGTCTAAAGAGCCTTCATTCTCTCCTGTTTCTAACCTGGATAAATGATCGGGCCCTACATTCAACCTTCTGGGCTTGATAATTACTTCAAACATGAATTCCTGGAAAAGGAGAAGCCAACGACATATCCGTCCTTCCAAAACAGGCTTGTTCACCAAGTATTTCAGGGCAGAATGATCTGTGAAGAACTTGAATTTTCCGCCCAGAAGGTAGTGGCAGAATTTCTGGAGTGAATACACCATCGCCAGCGCCTCCCATTCGGTCGTGGTGTAATTCTTCTCCGCGTTCGACAACTTGCGGCTGGCGAAGTAGACGGGGTGGTCAACTGTCGTCTCCCCGGGTTGCGCCAATACAACCCCAAGTGCAATACCGGACGCATCGATATGCACATGGAACTGCTTATCTCAGTCTGGGTGAACAAGAATAGGCGCCGCAGCGAGCTTTTCCTTTAGAGTATCAAGGGCCAACCAACACTCCTCCGTCCACTGGAATACTTCGGACTTCCATAGTAGCTTCTCTAAGGGGGCAGTAATTTTTGCATAATTGTGGATAAACCGCCTGTAATATCCTGTGTACCCAAGCAGTGCAGGCAAATGTTTCACTCTTTCGGGGGCTTCCATGTGGACTATCACGAAAACCTTAGTGGAGTCGACATAGACCCCTTGCTTGCATACCACGTGTCGCAACAGCGTGCTGAAAGGAACTGAAAAAATACATTTCTTTAAGTTCAAGGAAATCTGCAACTGGCGGTACCGATCAAACATAATACGTAACAGGGTGGTGTGTTGCTTTAATAAGCTATAGACAGTCCAGTCATCCATGTAGACTTCCAGAAACTTGTGGATATACTCCCGAAAAGCAGCAATGACAATCCGGGAAAACACGGCCGGGGCGTTTTTCAAGCCAAACGGCATTACATGGTATGCGAACGATCCCCACTCGGTGGTGAATGTCGTCTTTGCCTTATCTTCTTCCGCAATGCGCACCTGATGGTACCTCGAAAAGCCATCCGTGAAGGAATAAGCTTCATTTCCTGCAACATGATCCAAGACTTCGTCGCTAAACGGAGTGGGAAACAGATCATGGATGCAGGCGTTATTCAGACTTCTGTAATCGACATAGACATGTATCTCCACCTTGTTCTTATTATTCTGAATGAAAATAGGACTCACCCACTCTGCTTCGTCCACTGGAAAGATGAGACCTGCAGCCAACATCTTGTCAATCTCCATCTTGACCTTTTCTTTGACCCGGGGGTTCAGCCGATAGGGTCGATGCTTTATGGGCCTGGCATCCGGTTTCAGCACAATGCGCATTTCACCAAGGTCACCCTTGATGCCCTTTAGATCTGCCACCGACGAAGGGAACAAATCTTTGTATTCCTGCAGAAGGTTGAAGATTTCCTTGGTCACTTCTTCGTCCCAGTAATCGCCCACGGTAGCCAACTTAGGCTTCTCCTCCATACCAATATTCAGCTTCTTGGTCTTTAGCAGCTGTAAATGGATGCCTTCGGTGGTCGGTTCTTTGTTGATGTTCCACTCGCCTTCCTTCTCTTCGAAATACAGGTGCCGGAGGTCTTCCAGACTATCATCGTCCGGGTCGCCATCAATCCGTTGGCAAGCCAACTCGTGCCTGGCCCCAGGCCATGACGCAAGCGCGGCCCCATCGGGTTCTGGGTCGCATAGAAACAGTACCTTCTTGATAGCATGGAGTGCCTAGGACTCCAACTCTGTCTCTCCTTCAAAAGAAAAGCACCGAACAAACTTGCTCGCAACTTCTGGCCAGGAACCGGTCCCTCTTTTATGTTCTTCTTCCAAGTACCATGCATGGGGAATGGTATCTAGGGAGTGGACGAACTGATGAACCCACAGCTCCTCCGGGTACCCAATACTGCGCCACTGCTCCTCACAGGCCAGAAAATGGTTGCGCAGACCGGAAGTTCCATGGTATTTATGCATGCTGCGAGGTCCTTCGTCATCTTTAAAGCGCACCCGCAAAGCTTCCGCCACAAAATTCCATCGCCTCAGAGTGTTGCGGTGATTCTTCCACCACCGTGCCGACGTGGATTGTAAGGCCACGTCCAAAAGTGGCATCTAAATTTCTTCGGGGACCATGTCTTCCACCTTGGTAATAAAATTATTGACAGCTTGCATGTTTGACAGGGTGGGATATCCGCAGGTCTCTGCCCCAACCCACCGGACTCGGGCAATGGAAGCACATCTCCGCGTGGTGGTCTCATACCCCCCCTGCTGCCAGTCTTCCCACGCAAGTTCTGATCCCAGCTCCGAGCTCTGGACACTCCGCCAACTGACGGAGCCAGTCACGGTTGGGTTAATATAGTCTTCCCGCTTTCCTATAGTCATCTGATAAAGGTGGTCCATCATCTGAGCTTCCTCCCGGTTATCCACCATCTCGGTATACCTCGGGCCTTGATACGGGTCAAGAGGCTAAGTGACCCGGACCTCCCCATCTTCAAAGATCATCATCTCCATTTTGAGGTCGATGATAGCATAATTCTCGAAAGCCCAATCGATGCCTAACAAGGCAGGGTAAGGATCCTTGTCTCCCATAATATCAATAACCTCAAAATCGGTGTAAGTCTTCACCCCCGCAATGTCAACCGTGACACCCTCAAGTCGACCGATCGACAGAATGCAGTACTAGTTCGCCATTCTGAGTTGGATGGGTGAGGAGGCCAGTCGTGGCTTGCCAAGAGCCTCCCACATTTTCCTCGGTAGGATGTTGACGTCGGACCCTAGGTCCAGCATGGTATCGCTGATTTGGAATCCCCCAACCTGCGTGTTCAGCCAGAACTCTTTTCTCGTTCGGCGCTTGTTCCGCTTGACGCGCTACACTGACTGGGGGGCTGCGCTCATCAGTTCCCCAAGTCCTGTACTCCTCTGCAGTGCTCCTTCCAAAGTGTGCTTTAGATGCTGTCGCAGCGCAGCGTTATCAACGATCGTGACGAAGAGCCGGAGCCATTCTTCAATCTGGTGGCCCACGGTGCTTTGCACCCCAGGCTCTGTTGGCAGGGGCACCTCCAAGCCTCCCACTTCTCACAACTGAGCAAAGGCCTCCACCGCCTTCTTGAAATACTTCCGCTGCGCCTTGGGCCGAATTAACGGGTTCGGGGAGGCTGGCCTGACAGCTCGTGCCGGCTCCTGTCCACGGGCGTCCTCCCCCGTTTTCTTGCCTCCTCTCATCACAATAGCTACGTTCGGCCTGTCCTGAGGTGCACTCCCACGTGGCTCGGTGTTTACCACATTCATGCCCCGGGGCCGTGTCCATTCTTCCCACTTCTTGATTAGTTATGGATAGTCCTCTATTGCATGGGAATTTACATGGCACTGGGAGCACCAGGGCCATCGGGGAAGGGGACATTCCCGAGCCACGTGACCCTCCTGGTCGCAGTTGTAACATTTCACCGGACCGCGTCCTCCTGTGCGACCTCTGCACATGCCGCCGCCTCTACCCCTGGGGGCCTCGTTCACCCTGTAGGATGGACGGTCCAATCAATCTACAAGTGCATCGAGTGCCTTGCACTGCTCAGTTTTTTGAGTCGTGGAAACAAAAAACTCACAATATACATTTTTTGGGACGGTAGAGTACTTCTGTAGTATGGGGCACATCCGAGGTGGGTGTCCCATTGTCCTGCAAATCTCGTAGTATTCTGTGGTGGTTGGGTTTGGTTGAGGTGGGAACCCCGCATATGGCTGTTGTGGCTGGTATATCCCCTACGGATTCATCACAGCGCCACCCCCCGCAGGTGGACCCCCCTGGATTGCCGTGACAGAGGGTCCCACTCCTACGCCCTGCAACCGGGGACACTCGGTTGCGACATGGCTCTCAACCAGGCAATGAGTGCACCAAAAATTTGGCCTAGCTGGTCTCATCGGCTGTAGCTTCTTGAGCTTTTCAGTCAAGCTAGCAATCTGGTGTTGCAATCCTATCAGAGAAGGATCCTGCGGGGCCGGCCCTCCCCTATATTCTTGAGGGTAGCCCGCCATGGTCTCTATCTTCATGGCCTTCTCCAAAGCGTCCTGCAGGTTATCAATATTCTGCTGAGTAAGGGGGGTTCGCGTCAAGGGAAGCATAGCCTTGATGAACCAGTCCCTTTGATGGTTTGGATCGATCGGGTAACTGAGTTTCCCGATCACGTCCTTGAATCGTCGCATCAACTCCCATGCGGTTTCTCCTTCTTTCTGCTTAATTTCCCAGAGCTCAGACAAACTTTCCTGGTCTATCTGGGGAAGCTTGAATTCATGGAAAAAGTCCCATTTAACGTCGTCTATCACTGGATTCAGATGAGCATCAGAACATTTAATGAACCAGCGTAGAGCCCTCTCTTTGAGCGTGGTTTGGAACTCTATTAACTTCCCGACATCTGGTGTCTGCCGAGCCCTCCAGATGGCTTCGCACAGATACCAGTGCTACTCTACATCATCATTGCCCCGGCCAGAGAACTCCGGATACTGGGTGAAAGATCCAGCCATAGTTACTTGCGGATGGTTGACCAAGACAAATCCTCCAGGTCCTGGTTGCATAACGGTTCCACTAGGGAATGCAATACTACTAGTGACGCTGCTATTACCGGACGTTACTGACGATGATGAACTACTATGCAATTGACTCAGTGCTTGTAACTTAGCGAAAATATTACTTAAAGGTTGATAAAGTACCAGGGGAAGGTACGGATCCCTGCCATGTAGAGTGTTGGAAGCAGGGTTGCCTGGAGGAATGAATGTCGTCCACTCTTGAAACAACCGCTGCATCACAACGTACCATCCGTCATCAGAACTCTCTTCGGGCTGCATGCCTACGTCATCTTCGTCAATCACCGTCTCCCTTTCTCGCTCAGCGGGGCTCCCATGCAGCCGTCGTACCCCTACATCGGTCCCTTCTCTTTCCTGGGTATCCACATCCATAGTTCTTATCGCCTGAGGCGCCTCCTTCTGGTTCTTCCTTTCAGCTTCCCGTCGTTTTAAATCTCGCATCACCCTTTTTCACCACCTATCGGCGATCTGCGCCCGCCGATGGGCACGTCGCTCCCTCAACTGTCGTGCGGCCTCAACATCCATTCCCCAATCCATGCCTCACATTCTACCTAGCATCTGTCCCTTCATCCCTTCCCCCAACACCGGAGGTTTACGCTTCCATACTCGCCTTGTGGAATTCCATCAATCCTTCATCCCCGATCAGGGCTTTAATCCACAGCCGAATCTCCTTGAGCAGCCTCCCTCTCAGCCCAGAGTGGAAGGTAGCTTCATCCTTCGAGAAGGATTGGTAGCACTCGGCAGCAAACTCCACAATATAGCCGTCCAAAGTGGTTTCTACCCAAAAATCCACTGCGCGAGTCAACTCCGTGTTCAACCGATGCAGAGCCACCAGATCCCCGTGTATCCACCTGCCGTTTATCTTCCGCTAGCCATCTCTAGGCACCTTCGTCTGTAACCTTCGCAACCAATTGTAGAGGTCGTTGGGGAATTTTCCCCAGAATATTTTGCACGTATCACTAGCTGAATCTGAGAAAAGGACGAGCTCCTTGATCGCCGCCTCCTTTTGCTTGGTCAACTCTACTTGCTGAGCAGTAAATTGGTCGAGATGATTATCCCACCATCGCCGTATCTCTCTTTCAAATATCCTCGATACCATGATATAGTTCCCCTTAGAACATCCAGATCCCAGCAACGGAACAATTTGTTGGCGAGGGATCAGGTCTCGCGGGCAAGACCTAGGTTCAGGAGTTGTGGCCAACAAAGGAATCTACTGTAGTCTAGGATCACGCCGGCATTATCACCCTGCTGCGGGGAGTAGAGAGTCTCACCCGAGGCGTGCCGCAACCGCATGTAGAAGGGGAATAGATCAATAGAAAGGAACAGATCCCCGACTCATGATTAACAATATATCAATTGCATAAACATAATCATGTATGCAAGAACACGTAGAAAGCATACAGACATTAAGCAAGTAAAATTTTAAATCATCATAATCCTCATAATCATCATGCATGCATGTGAATCACATAATGAGACAGCAACCTGTAAATATATTGATCTCTTCAACCAATCCCACAGTTACATAGCTTCTGCAATGAGAGCTTACAAGTCTAGTACAGATGCATTGCAGAACAGAATTGTAGAATGGAGAAACCTAGGAACTATGGAGGTGTCATGCACGATCTCCTTCAGTCGCTCTGTATTCCTTCTGCCGTAGCATTCTCTTCTTTCATCCGGGTGACTGCTATTTATTCACCCACTTTCGCAACTGTTAGTTCCTCTTTCTGTTCTTCTCCAGCTGCTTCCAGTTTCTCTCTTGTCATTTGTGTGTTCCACTTCCTGTCTTCTGATGTATATTCTCATGCATCTGCTTTCCTCAGCTATGTGCCTGTTCCGTCGCAACAATGGTAGCTCTGCTGTTTGGTGTATTTGCGACTTCATTGTGGTTGCCATGTGTCCTTGTTCCGCAACTCCAAAATCTAGTCGTTATTCCAAATTCAAAATATTAAAAACGGGATTTTCAAAACAAGGGCCCCAACACTAGTCATTCATAAAAAAAAAACAACTATCGTATTTAACCTCTGCACATTTGCTGAAAAGCAGGTTGGTGAGCAAGCGTTTTACTTGCTAATATACAGGTTCTTACCTCTTATTTTCAATACCCAGTTATTTCATAGCAAAATGAAAAAATAAAAATACAACACTCCTAAACACTCTCCCCGAAAAAGACGCCAAAATGTTGGGTAAAAAATATGACTGTTAAAAGTAATCTTAATGTTTCACATTAATCATCAACCCAGGGCAAGTTTTTTTATTTCAAGAGTGTAGGAAAAGTATATGCGAGTGAAATCAGAGGTTAAATATTCTAAATCATTGCAATAAATACTATCTAATTCCCAAAGTTCAATCAATCAATTCAAAAGTAAATTGTGGAATACTTCAAATCAATCAAAGAATGAAACTCTAGTCTGAACTTATGCAGAAAGTAAACATTCAATGATGAAATTAAAGATCTTTTTTAATTGAACAAAAAGCTTAACGAATTGAACAACAATAGTAATTAAATACTTAAAAAATTGAATAGAAATCACCTATTGACATTTTGCAATGGAATTATCTATAATTAAATTAATAACAACATTCAAAATTGAACAGAAAACCATACGTTCACACTTGCAATGGGAAAAAATCAAGAAATGAAAATGTGCAATATTGAACAACAACTACTTAACCATGCTGAAATAAATCTAATAAATGGAAACACATCACTTAGCAGTAAAGGAATATTAATGATAACTTCAACCTGATTGAAAAGGAAATCGTAACACACCACACTTGCAATTACTGAATTAAATTGTAATTCTACAAAGCGTAAGAATAACTAATTTTCAAGAATCAGTAAATAAACATATAATACAAAATAGTAGTAGAACTCCCAGGGATCGGGCCCAAAGCCTCTAAAAGTCTTCTAACAAGAAATACTCAGAAGCCGCTTATAACGAAAATGCTAACTCTTTCATTATTCAATAGAATAGGTACATCATCATGAGTTCAAAGACTTTGTCTGAATAAATGTTTATTACAAAAAAATAAAATATATGGAAAAATCTCTCCCTGCGTCTTCTTTCACTTACAACCTTTTATAACTTTAAGGAGAAACAAAACAGAGAATAGAGAGTCCTCAAGATCAGGAGATCCTGAGGCTTCGTAGCTATTAGTCAAATGCTTCAAGAATAGACATGTCTTTCCATCTCTTTTTGATTCACAGGATTTAGACGCAATTTAATTTTCTTTTCTTGACTGTTGCTATTTGGTCGATTGGTCAACAGTTGGTTGGTTCATATTTCTATCAATAAAGACAACAATAGTTAGTTTTTATATTATTAAACTCACTATTTATTAATAATTCATTTTACCCTACATTTACACTATTCTCCTTTGATTTATTTCTAAAATGAAGGAACACATATAAAAGTTAATAATAAATTAAGCTAAAGATGGGGGGTAAAACGTACCTTTTCCATGGACCAACACTTGATAGTTACCTTGTTCAACTACCTGTAATTAATGCTTAACCTGAGTCTATTTTCCTTCTTCTTCACAAACAATACCAGTGCACCCCAATGTGATACACTTGGCCTAATGTATCCCTTGTAAAGCATCTCCTTCAACTTCAAATTAAACACTACCAACTACAATGTGCTGATCCTGTAATGTGCCTTTGATTCTAGTGCTACCCCTAGTACTGACTCAATGGAAAAGTCCATTTCTTTGTGATATGGAAATTATGAAATTTCTGCTGGAAACACATCCTCAAACTGCAACAAGATTAGGTACCTTCTCAATATCTCTGCATCCTCATGCTCCTTACCTTTGTCATTAGAAATATGCACTTAAAATAACACACACCCTTTTCTATGACCGCGATTCTCTTGCATAGTTGTCACCATTCTAACTGATGTTTTCTTCTTATTAACCTGCAATATTCTTTGTGATCTATTTTCATCCAAGTACTCAATGTATTTTTCATAACAATCCACTTTGGTCCTATGAAGATACAACTAGTCCATAATGAATGAAATACTATATGATCCCAACAAAAATACATTCAAATGTGCTAATGTAGGCATACCATTAAGTTCAAATGAACAATATCTTACCCAATGATGAACTCTCTTCTTTGTACCTGTATCCAATCACACTAACCAAGATTCCGCATGCACTTCTTTATTCAAACCACACTTATCCACCAAGTCAGGGTTAACGTAACTATAATTAGATTTAGGGTCAATCACAATAGAAAAAACTTGATCACAAATATTATTGCCTATATCCATAATATATTCTTGGTGATATGCTTTCCTGTTATCCAAAACTGCATAGATACGAGGAATTATCTAACCAACATCCCCACTAAGTCTGCGCTTCCTATGCATTGTAATTCTGAGGCCTACCACCCTGATTCTACTGACAATCCATCTTAAGATGCTCCTCACCACATGTCCAACACTGGAACCATCCTGTACCATCACCTTTATTCTGATTCCCCCCATGTTGTGACCCACGTCCCCTTCTAACAATGTTGAATTTCTTGTAAGGTGCAACATTCTATTTCTAACCTACATCTTGAGGCCTTGCTCTTTTCGGTTGCCATTTACATTTTTCTTTGTCTTTCCCTTTCTAACCTTGTTGCGATTCAGTCTTATGCTTTGAATTCTCATAATAGTGACTCAGTTTCCAAATGACTTCCTCAAGTGACTAAGGCTCATCATACTCAATCTGATCTTTGATTGCGAATGGAAATCCACTGAAAAATATCTAAACTTTATCTTTCTCATGTTTAAGATATGGCATATACCTCAATAAATCTAAGAACTTAGTCATATACTCCTCGCTTGTCATCAATCCCATATTTAGCTCATAAAACTCCTTAGCCTTACTATCATAGTACCTATCTGACTAGTATTTATTCCTAAAAAGTCTCTTCAATTCATGCCAACTCAACTCTTCTATCCTAATGTCTCTGAATCGCTTCACATCTTCCCACCATATGTATGCTTTCTCTTTGAGGCCAAAGATAACTATTATGACCTTCATATTCTTTGTGTACTCATGCATTTCAACGAAATTGTTCATCCCAAGTAGCCATGCCTCTGCTTCTTCCAAATTCTTCAAATATCTATCAAATGTAGGTGGATTTTCTTTGTTGAAATCCTCCGACAAGTATCCCCTATCACTCCTCATGTAAGGGTGATAACGATGATGATCATAGTGCATTTTATAACTAGAACTAGAATATAACCTATTTCCATCACGTCTCCTATCCAAAGTATCCAATATCCTTCTATCTCTGATTGTGTCATCCCTATATGACCTATGCCCACCATGAGATCTACTACCATATGCCCCATTGGTCCCATAATCTTTTCCTTGGATGATTCGAAGTGGCCCTTTTCCCTGCAATTATGAAAAACTCTGAAGGGTTACTACAATGGATTCTGATTGTTTCTCCCGTGCCTAAGTGTTTTTGTCATTATCTTCCTTGCAACTCCTTATTTCTGCCTTTAAGCTTCTCAATGTGTCTTCCAAGTCAAAAGAGTGCCCAACACCACACTTCTCATCTGGTCCATAGGGAGAGGCTCGTGCATTGTAGTCTATCATATTTCTAGTCATGTTTGATATTCTTCCTGCAAGTATACCATGTCAGCTAGGCCAAAACATAAAAATAATCGACATACCTCAGTATATTTCGGGGAGGATATCTCATCTGCAAGATCAACCATATTAGCACAATACATGTATAAACATAATCATATCAACATTTAATCATCATTTCAACCATTATCTAGTCATCAATTCGTGACCATACCAACCATACACCATGAAATCATGCACGAAAATTACAAGCATATCAATGTATGCATAAAAATATATTCACATAACGATTGCATCACCGACATACACTCATGATGAAAGAATTCAACAATCAACATCATCAATTTTTACATGGAAACACTACTGCAACCATGATCAATGCCTTGCATATACCACAAGCATAAAGAAAAAATATGAAACCGATATGTATGCATGGCCAATACACAAAACCCATCTAGTCCAAGGGGTGAACCATTCTCTTATACCACTCTGTAACAACCTCCTCCCACATTTACCCAAGCTACCTGGTCCACTAGTGTGAAAATATGACGAGAGGATACTATGATGTGATTCAACTCCCATATACATTTAAGAAAGTGGAATAAAAAAAACAACACCAAACTGACCTTGCAAAAATACTAAAAAACGTTCAGGAGCCAAAACCCATGTCAATCATAACAAGAGAACCAAGAACACACATGCATAACCATGGATGCCAAAAGTAGCAAGGAAATCATACATACAAATCGATACCTGCAAGTAATCCAATTGTAGCTGCTTGATCCTACTCTTCCTTGCTTGATATTTTATTCCTCTTTTCCCTCTTTACTTTTCTTGATCCAATGCTAAAGTGCTCCAAAAGTGAGAGAGAGAGTATAGAGAGAGATAGCTCCAAAACTGAAGTAACAAAAAACTACCGACTAATCCTTATAAGCCTTTTTTTATTAATGAGGCCTCTATTTTCTCTAATTTTCCATTATTTTCCTTCATTTTACTCCTCACATGCAACCTGTGACCTTTCACCTTCATTCTCTCCCAATTTCCATTATTTTCATAAATAAATGCCAATTAATGCCACTTTTCCTTTCCAAAGCCTTTGCCATTTCCTTTTCCAATTTCCTTAGCCATAAAAAACCAAATGAACACCCACAGTAGGATGTATTTCCCAATATTAAGCTTGGATATTATTTTATGTCCATGATCAATGAATAAATGAATGAATGTTATATGTTAATGAATGATTTCTATATGTTTATCTATGTACTAAACCACAAATGTTTCTTTGTGATTTGTTTTTTTGTTTGTTAGTGTATATGCATGAATCCTAATGAGTTGATTTCAAATATTTTCTAGTAGATAGATTGGGTACTGGGGAATGGAGACTGGTGTGGGGGAGAGGGGCGGGAGGGGGGCATAAGAGCTTCCAACTTCATGTGGTTGTCCCTATTCAGTAGCTAATAATTCAGGACTTGAATAGTCTTGGAGAAATCCTCCCTTGTTCCAATAGAAAAACAACTAGGAAAATGTTGACTTCGCTTCTACTCCATTAAATTGAGGAATGTATGCTCCAAGATTAGAATAGTCCAATAAATTATTCTTGAAACCAAGAGAATCTCATTCATGTATTCATGCACCTCTATCTTTCTAATTTTTATGTATTCATAAAACATTTCTTAATTTATTTTTTTATTTTTCTTATTCTTTATTTACCTTTAAAATAACTTATGTGCATTGCAGGTATTCTTATTCCATAAATTTGTCTTCCAAAAATGTAATATGGTTGGAAGAAAGTGGATGAATTTCTCCTCTTGAGTATCCATTCCCTATTAGGTGTGCACCCTACCTTTATCATTTCATAAAATATATCCAAAGCCTATCCTATGTAGTTAGCATGGCTATAACAATGAATAAGGCAATTGCATGTTACAACAATGGGATCATACCCATCCCTTTACATCCCATTCAAAATCAGATTGATGAACTCAAATTTTGTGGAATGTACTAGTATACCTATTGTAGTTGTGTAAGAGTGTTCATCATGAATAAATCATTCTTGTCATTTGGTCCATTTGAATAAGTTCATGTGAAGGCTTTTGATACGTTCAATGCATTATGATATAATTATACCTATAAAATGTTTCTCAATATATCTTGTTCATACTTTCCACTATCATGGTTATTTTTTGAAGCTCATGTGTATCTGAATCCTATATAAATGTCCCAAGTACGTCTGAATTTTTGGCCAATTGTAAACTAATTTGGTCAAGGTATTAGGATTGTAATTTAATATTAGTTAAAAAATTTGGCTGTTCGATGCTAAAAATTACTTAAATATTGTATTGTGAACATTGAAGTTAATATAATGATATAGAGAGAGGTGCATCTCTCAATTATGTTGGTTTTACCACTTAACTTCTTACAGGGTAAATATTGTGTATAATGCGCGATTGTGCTATTTTTATTCTTGCGTTTTATAATTTTTTAATATTTCTTTTCTTTCACAAGTTTATTAAATTATTTAAATCTTTAAGCACTGGATCTTGCATCATTTGTGTTGTGTGCTATTGATTTTCAGGAACTGGATCACGGAACGTGTGATTGTACTACTACAAATTAGTTAGATTTACCACCATCCACATCTCAACCATAACACCATTCTAACCCTTGTGATAGGAGGTATTCTCACTCTCCATCTAGGTATCAACATTCTTATTGAAATTTCCACACTTATTGGTATGATGGAAAGTCTTCTTCAGATAAGTCTTTAGCAAATGTTGCATATACATTAACACACATTGAGCACACACATATATTCATGTAAATCAATGTAAACTGAAACATATAAACTCTAAATATGCAATGGTTTCTCATCTATATATAATGTTTGTTGAAGACTTATCTGAAGAAGATTTTCTAACATGCGAGTAAGTGCAACAATGAGAATGTTAATATCTAGATGGAGAGCGAGAAACCCTTCTATCACAATGATCAAAATAGTGATATTGTTGATATATATATATATATATATATATGGTCAATTTTCATATTTTATGTATTTTTTAGTATTTTAGTACTTAAGCTTGGTATAATTGTCTTTGTTCCTATTTAGTTTGAGGTTTTACGATTTCTAGTTTTTGTTGGAATAAATTTGAGATTCAATTATATTGTTTGTTATCTTGTGTATTGGATTTATGTATTTGGTTTTTTCATAATAATTTTCTTTCACTATACTTTAGTAAGAGTATCCTCCCAATCTACTACGATTACATGGAATGGGAGGGCGAGAGCCTTCTTAAGTTTTTTTGGCATAATGTGGATGTATTGTTGTGCCAAGTCCCACTTATTGTCGATTGCTCCTCTTTGTAAATCATCACGCATTATCAAGTTCGGGAGGTTTAGAGGATACTTGTAGTCTTTCATGTTGGATCCAAGAATTTCTCATTGCACATTAATAAGTACATCAAAGGGATTGAAGGCTACTTTGATTACTATAAGAATAAGGAGTGAGATATAGTGAATTAGAGGTTGTTGGTATATTCCTACCATGATTGATTATTATGTTGTAGGATGCTAAAAGAAATTTTGTCAAACAGATTGGGTTGTGAGATCACTCGATTTTTGAGGAAGGGGGGGTGTTGTAAACAAAATAATTTTTTTGGAAATTTGGAGTTGCTACAACAAAGTTTCCCACTACTATGAAAGCTAGGTTCCGAGGTTTTATAGAAGCAAAGGATGTCCAGTGCATATAGGTCAAGAAACATCACAAATTCCAAAAGCGTTTCTAGTGAAATGCTTGATATAGACAATGGAAATAGAATGATGCCACTCATTAACTCTTTAAAGGAAACAAAAGTTGAGATGAGAAAACATGTTGAATTGACATGATAATTATGCATCATTTAAAATGTGGAAGGATTGAGTATGGCTTTGACCTTGATTACTTGTATTAACTTGTTAGGACTCCAAGCTATAGTGAAAAATAATTTCAAACAAAATTATTTAATGAGTTATTTCTTCATGTCATCCAGGTGTGTCATTTCTCGATAGGGTGGTGATGCTATATTGTTGACATCACATTATTGATGCGAACATTGGTGTGGTGGAATAATTTCATTATGGTTTCTTTCCATCCAACCCTAAATTTGTTTTTCTAGAGGTTTGTCTACAAGGCCCATAATTTATTTTCCATCCAATGTTTGTAGTTTTTTAGGTCCATGGTTTTTAAGCTTTCCCAAGACATACTTTCCTAGGGTTTAGGATTGTAATTTTCCCAATGCTTTTTCTGCTTGGTGTGAAGAAGAAAAATACACTCCATGCTTTAGTTTTTTTTCATGTGCATGTCTCATTCTATCACTCTTCACTTACTTCTACTGATCTACACATAATATGAATTTATCCATTTCTAAGAATTCAAGGAAGATTTACTTAAGAGAGTCATTATCCACGCACCTTGACACACGCTTTTTTTTTGTAAGCAAGTAAAAAAATTCATATTAGAAAAAATGATGTGAAAAAATTACAGGGCTATAGTGATGCTAGTTGAGAAGTTGGTTGGGAATAACTGCCTATCATGGGGAAACCAGAAGGTAGCTGAGTTGAACTAGGAGTCTAAAAAAACTTAGTAGCAAACATTTTTTTGACCAAAATAGCAAACTTAGACAGAGCCAAAAAAGGTGGCGAACAAAACTATTTACCAGAACACAAAAATACCCGTGATGATTTCCCAAGAGATAAGCATATGAGCCATTAAGAGATACAAATTAAAAAAATTCTGACCTCTATAGGTTGTTGAGCCATCTAGCACTTTGGTAGTCTTCCCATGAGCTACAGTGTCACATGGAAGTTCCTCAACAATGAGACAAACATAAGAAATTGAAACTTGTTGAGTCATAGCTTAACCGCCACTGAGTTAGAGTTTGACCATGCTATTGAGATTTTTCAACCGAAGGATATATTCTCGCTTGACCATGCCGCTGAGCGTTATCAATATGGAAAAAGGGGGAGGGAGAGGCAGGCAAGATGGAGGGGGAGCCATTGCAATCTTAGAAAATGGATAAGGATGGGGAGAGTGGGATGGGAGGGAAGGAGATGCCGAAGAAGTGGGTTAGTTTACATAGATAATGGCAGAGGCAGATTATATGAGCATTGGCCTTGGAAACCTTCAGCAACGATAAATATTTGGCCTGTTGATTCTTCCATAAGTGCCTAGAAAGTAAATTTCTGAGGGCCCATTGACCATCGCAAAGGTGCCTTATTTCATCTACTTCTAGAGAAGCCACACTATGTTGAATTCTCATTGATATGTCTAGGTTGAAAATAATAGAGTCCTCATCGAAACTTACAGCACGAGGGGGATTCCCATGATCACTTCCACCACTTCTAGCCTAAAAAATTCATGCTCCTAAACCTTGATAGCATCCTCGAGAATGAGGAAGGGGAGAGAAATGATTTTTAGGGAATGGAAATGATTATCTAGGTGGGAAAGGAGAGTATAGCGGTGGGAGAGGCAGAGGTGCATCATGAAAAATTTGAGCAAGAGGGAGTTAGATAGCTAGAAGGTTTTCCATTGCTGGGGGAGGGGATTGTAGAGTAAATGAGACATTAATTCCATGTAACTAGAGATCAGACTGAGGATATAGAGGAATGAATATAGCTTCATCGAGATAAATGGATATGCGATCTAGGAGGGAAAATTAAAGGCTCCAAAGCACCACTTGTAGTGTTTTTGCATGAGGGATATAAATGCAGTTATGAAAACTGTTGACAGATGCCACCCACATCTGGGGGAATCTTGACACTAGTGTTATGTGAAACAAATAGACTAAATATTTAATGAATATTACAATATCTTGGCCATACACCAATTCAAAGGATGAATGGCCCATGGAGTGATTGTGGATTTTGGATTTTCTAGAGGATTATGGGAAGGCACCAGACCTTATTTTTTTAATCCATTCTACAAAATTTCTTCAATGTATCAGAGATGATATTTATTTTTGCTTAAACGACCACATTTGCATGTTATTTATGTGATGACCTATTAAAAACTATTATGTTAATTAGTTGATGATGTCTTTTAGTAAAATGAATTCCATTGTCACTTACTAGCATTAGATGGGGCATCAAAACCTATGGTGTACCTTCTGCAAATGAAACCACACAACTACACCAGTGTTATTCTTCATTCTAGTGATTACATTTTTCCACTTTGTGATGTTATTAATGCTTTTGAAACAACCTTGCTTTTATGAAGTTGGTTGAGATTTAGATTTATTGTGGCCTAGGTTATTTTGCAACGGTGGAAAATGTTAAAGAAATCTGTAACTCATGCATATATAGATCACTTCATTGATTATAAGAAACAAATAGCTTGTAATATGTTTTGGACTATTTCCTATTTCAAACAAACTTCTTTGTATGGGCATAAACTGTACAATTTGAATATTTATTTCAATCTTGCAAGAGTGCTAGTTTTGAATATTCCCTTACAAGTCATTCTCTCTAGAGCCTAGTTTGAGCATCCACCATAAATAGCAAACCCTACCCACCAAATCCTAACCAAAGTTGGTTGTTCCACCAAAAATCCACAATAAGCTAGCCTACACACCAAAACGTATTCTTTGGAACCTACACTTGTGTAACAAAAGTCTATAGGAGAAAACATGATAATCTGCAATTATCTTCTCCACATCAAGAATTGCAAGTAGTATTAGGGCTTTCAAATGCTACAAAACCCTAGTCTTATTTATCAAGATCCACAAAGGCAAGTGCTCCCTTTTTTCCTCTAGGGTCTCTTAAAAACCATAACTTCATTCATATTTTTAGGGAAAACCCTAACCCTAAATCCTTCTTGGATAAACATAATAAGCTTTGTGATCAAGATAAGAAAGAAAAATATGATGGAGAAAAATATAGAAGAAATAAAAAAGTTCTTTAGATTTATTATCTCTAATACATTGATGTGTCATTCCCTTAGATTAGTGAAAATGATTTCTCCTCCTTTTATATATATGAAAGGTAAGGGAGGTTAAAAATAAAAAAGTTAATAATGTTGATAATACACAACTAATTATGAGATAGGTCCACATATGAAACACTCTAAGTGACACATGGAAAAATCAATGGTATGAATTCCCATTAACCAAGGCTTCTAAGGTGAGTGCTCCACAAGAAGTGTCCAACCTTCCTCTTCCAAAGGCCTTCAATTTTCCAATGCTCCTTCTTAGGTCATGTGTAACTCTAGGTTAACCACATCTATATGAACACTCCACAAATGAAGCATTATCATGTCAAGCACTAGGTTCCATGAAAGCAAACAAGTGTCCATATGTTGCACATGGATCAATTCCCTCCCATTGGATTCCAAACATCCTTCCTTAAAATGGGTTGTTCTTTAAGGAAAGCAACCAAACCTTTTAGGTTTGTGTATCATGAAGAATTTCGCCAAGCCAAATAGATCTCCAACCTCTTATGGAACTATGCCATATAAACATTGTGTCAAGTTATATAAATCCATGATAATTTATCTCCAATGTGTATACATGTTATGGTACAATCAATGGTATTCAACATTCCATGCACCCAACATCACATGAAACACCATTAAGCATGGTGTAAACACTTTCAAATTAACCCAAAAGATAGCAAAAATTATGTAGATGACCATCTTGAATCATACCTCCCAAGGCAAGAATTTTAACCCAAAAAATGGGATAAGGGAAGATATCCCTCATTTTATCTTTTGGATATATTTTCCTTTTTTGGAAGTTGTCCTCTCGACATAATCTACAAATACTCAATTTATCCCCTTTTTGGACTTAGTTTTCATTTGTATGCCCATGTCATCTTCGACTCCTTTGACTGCTTCAAGGAGTTGTGAAAAAATTGTTTCTCATTTTCTTGGACATTTGATTTTATTTTGTATTAGCATGTCTTCTTTCATTTCTTTGAGTAGTTCAGGGACAATTGTTGTTTGAAAATTATTGTGTATTTTTTTACATTGGATACAATGAGTGAAATTTTGTAATTTTGTATTTAACTTTCTCTATAATGTTGTCCAAAAATAAATTTAAAACCCAATATATCTACCTAAAATAATGGATTTTGGCAATGAAAATCAAATCCATACCTTCTCGATGAAATTTTCAGTCGTCTCTTGGGCATTGACAGTCTTCTTACAAGGAGTGAGAACAAACATCTTGTTGAATTTATCCACCACTAATAGAAAATAGTATTTATTACTATTTTTACTTGGAAAGCCTCCCAATAAATCTATAATAATTCTCTCATATGTCCTAAAAGGTAGGGATATTGGTGTATACAATCTCAACAAGGAGTAACTTTTCTTTATTATATCTATAAGTGTGAAAGCATTAACATGCCTTGAAAAACATTGATGTATGCTTTGAGAATGCACATACATTAGAGAAACTTTGAGGTCTAAAATTGGCCTCAAAACAAAAAATTCACAACCAAAATCAACTTGATAATGACCAAAAGGATTAAATATGATGATGTAAACCATGGGGGATGATTCACCATTTTTAGAATAAAAAAGTAAGAATATTTAAAAAAGCACTTTTTAAACTTATCTCCCTACAATTTAGTAAAAATTTGAGTGGGAGCATCTTTGGAAACAAAATTTAATTCCTCATCCAAGGAGTACCATTGTTGCATACTTTCGATGGGCCCTACAACATGAAAAACGAGAAATACAGAAAAACAATATCGAAATCTGTTGGAGATCATATGCACAGCAAATTAAACAAATACTCAGCAAATAAATCATGCACATAAACACAGAGGAATTTAACGTGGTTCACCCAACCAATCTGGGCTACGTCCACCAAACATAGGCATCAACAATTCTTTATTAATCAAACAGGAGATTACATAAATCAAATCCTCACAAACTCTCACACCCACAACCCAATCCGTCTGGTCACCTGTTTTATAGCTAAGAGGATCTAACTTCCTCATAAATCCTCCTATAGCAAATATAGGATGCATTAACTCACTCCCAACAAAATAGAGCTAATATAGCAACCAAATCAGATTGTTGTCACCTACTGAGATTTTTGCCTATTTAATTAAAACAGAAAATCTCAACAATCTCCACCTTGACAACAATTAGCCTGATACCCTGTTTGTTTATTATTTTTATCTTTTCTGCAAGCCAAGAGAAGCCAAACACCAACGCAACTTCTCCAAAAAAACTGGTTTCGTGAACATGTCTGCACAGTTTTTCTTTGTATGCACCTTTTCAAGAGAGACTCCCCTTTCAGTAATAACCTGTCTTACAAAATGGTACTTAATTGGAATATGCTTTGATTTACTATGATAGGCCGCATTCTTAGCCAAATGTATTGCACTTTGACTATCACAAAGTAACCTGATGTTGTCCTGTAACCTACCAAACTCACCAAGCAAACCTTTCAACCAAACTGCCTCTTTGCAAGCATGCGAAGCAACAATGTATTCTGCTTCAGTAGTGGATAAAGCAACAATGTTTTGTAGCTTTGACATCCAGCTAATAGCTCCACCTGCAAGAGTAAAGACATACCCTGAAGTTGAACTTCTCTTATCCAAATCACCTGCAAAATCAGAATCAACATACCCGCAAACAGATTCACTACTCTTATTGTAAGTAATACAATAACTACTTGTGCCTCTCAAATACCGAAGCACCCATTTCACTGCTGACCAGTGTTCTTTACCCAGATTTTCCATATACCTGCTGACAACCCCAACTGCATGTGAAATATCTGGTCGAGTACAAACCATCGCATACATCAAACATCCTACTACATTGGCATATGGAATTCGAAACATATAATCCTTTTCTTCATCTGTATTAGGACATAAACTGGAAGAAAGTTTAAAATGGGAAGCTAAAGGGACTGACACAGGCTTCACATTGTTCATACCAAATCTCAAGAGTATTTTCTCAATATACTTCTGTTGTGATAGCCACAGCTTACCATTGCTCCTGTCTCTGAAAAATCTCCATGCCCAAAATCTGTCTTGCTGCTCCTAGATCTTTCATATCAAACGTCCTTGCCATATGAGTCTTCAACCTGTTGATTTCTTCAATGCTTTTGCTTGCTAAAAGCATATCGTCAACATAAAACACTAAGATAATGAACATGCCATTACTTAACTGCTTAAAGTAAACACAATGATCATATTCACTTCTTATATATTTTTGACTCAACATGAAAGAATCAAATTTCTTGTACCACTGTCGAGGCGACTGCTTCAGACCATACAATGACTTCTTGAGCCTGCAGACAAATTTCTTATTACGATGCTGAACAAACCCTTCCGGTTGTTCCATATAAATTTCCTCATCTAAATCTCCATGTAAAAATGCAGTCTTAACATCTATTTGCTGTAATTCTAAATCAAGCAAAGCAACTAACGCTAACACAATTCTAATTGAAACTATTTTAACAACTGGTGAAAATATCTCATGAAAGTCAATGCCTGCTTTCTGAGAAAACCCTTTTGCAACCAGCCTCGCTTTGTATCTATCCTCTGTATCATTCACACCCCGTTTCACCTTGAAAACCCATTTACATCCCACAGTTTTCCTATCTTTTGGAAGTTCAACCAGATCCCATGTGCCATTCTTACCTAAGGCCATCATTTCTTCCTTCATGGCTGCTTTCCATTTGTCACTCTTTGAACCTTGTACAGCTTCCTGATAACACAAAGGTTCATCATCGTTAGCGGTCAAAGCAACTGAAGTAACATAATCATCATACCTTCTCGGAGGGCGTTTGATTCTTGTAGACCTCCTTAAGGATGTTTCTGGTGCTTCCGAAATTCGCTGACTACCATCTGTAGGAACTTCTTCATGATCACCATCTGTGACCTGTTCATGACCTACATCTGAACCCTGTTCATAATCTAATTCTGAAACCTGTTCATGACTAGAATCTGAACCATGGTCATCATGACTATCATCAGAAGTGCTGTCAAACTGAATGTGCTGAAAATCAAATACATCATCCTGTTTCAATTTATTATCTACATCTAACTGTACAAAAGAGGATTCATCAAACTTTACATCTCTGTTGATGATGATTTTGCGGGTAGTAGGATCCCACAATCTAAATCCCTTTGTTCCATCACCATACCCAACAAAGATATACCTTTTTGATTTTGGATCTAATTTAGTTCGCTGATGTTTAGGTACTAGAGCATATGCATCACAACCAAACACTCTGAGTTTAGAATAATCACAAGGGTGACCTTTCCATACCTCTTGAGGAATCTTACAACCTATCGCTGTCGATGGTGACCGATTTATCACATAACAAGCTGTTGCCACTGCTTCCGTCCACAACTCCTTCTGCAAAGCAGCGTTACTCAGCATACTCCTTGCTCTCTCCAAAAGAGTCATGTTCATGCGTTCAGCAACTCCATTTTGCTGAGGAGTATAAACAGTAGTCTTATGTCTCTCGATCCCTGCATCCTTGCAATAGTTTTCAAACTCCTTGGAAGTAAACTCACCACCATTGTCAGTTCTTAAACATTTTATAGTTCTACCAGTGATGTTTTCTACCAACGCTCTAAACTGCTTGAAAACTGTAAAAACATCAGACTTCCTTTTCAACATGTAGACCCACACTTTCCTAGAAAAGTCATCAATAAAAGATACAAAATATGATGAACCACCATATGAAGTTGTAGGTGCTGGACCCCAAACATCTGAATGGATATAATCAAGTATTCCTTTACTAGTATGTTTGCATGTTTTAAACTTTTTCTTACTTTTTTTGCCAAACAGACAATGTTTACAGAAATCTAACTTTCCAGACTTTAGATTAGGAAGTAATTTGCGATCAGCCAAAATCTTTAACCCTCTTTTGCTCATATGGCCCAACCTTTGATGCCATAGGCGAATGGAACTACTGTCATGTTCAGACACCGTAGACACATGAACTGACCCTGTTCTTCCTTCTAACTGAAACAGATTTCCTACTTTCTTAGCTTTCATTACTAGTAAAATACCTTTGTAAATTTTCATTACTCCACCTTGAATTACAGTTTTATATCCATTTGTATCAAGTGCTCCCAGTCAAATTAGATTTTTCCTTAAATCTGGTACATGTCTTACATCAGTTAACATTTTAGTTGTCCCATCAAACATTTGCAGCTGTATACTCCCTATTCCCACAATATTAGATGTGACATCATTACCCATGTACACGACTCCATCATTAACTGATCTATACGATTTAAACCATTCTCTATGAATACACATGTGGTTAGATGCACCGGAATCTAAAAACCAATGTTGATCATGATTTGACAAATTAACTGATAACACGTCGTCGCTTATACCTGAACCAGATGTCGAACCTGTATCTGTCGTGTTTGCTTCTTTCTTCTCTGTCGAAGAGTCTCCTTTCTTCTCTGTTTGCTGTCTCTTCCAACAGTCCTTCTTCAAATGCCCCGATTTGCCACAAAACCAGCACTTTACCTTGCTATTCTTCCCTTTCGACTTTGAACGTGAATCGATGTGCTTACCAGAGCGTCTTTCTCTAGAACGACCTCTAGCCATCATTGCCTCTGATGTAGAGGTGTCAGCATTCGACCTCTTCCTTGTCTCCTCGGACAACAAAGCTCCGACGACATCATCAAATTCAATATTTTCTGATGAACTAAGACTTATAGAAGTAACAAAATGATCCCATGACTCGGGCAAAGAGCACAATAAAGTAATAGCTTTATCCTCTGATTCAAATTTTACTTCTATACTTTCTAATTGCACCAGTAGAGTATTAAAAACATTCAAATGATCAGTAATCGATGTACCTTCCTTCATTCGCAAGCTGTATAGCTTCTGCTTCAGGAGAATCCGATTTGTCAAGGATTTCGTCATGTAGAGCTTCTCAAGCTTAGACCACAGGCCTGCAGCTGTTTTTTCTGACAGGATATTAAACAACACATCATCCGCCAAACACAGCCGAATAGCACTCACTGCGTTTTCATCCATCTCGGCCCACTCATTATCTGTGATATTGTATGGCTGTTTGGATTTGCCCAACAACGCCTTAGCCACGCCTTGCTGTACCAGCAGATCATGCATTTTTACCTTCCAGATCTCGAAATTATTCTTGCCATTAAACTTCTCAATTTCAAACCGGCACTTTGAGTTTTCGCCATCTTGTATCAGCAAAAAACACAATAATCTCCAAAAAACCAACTTTAAATAAATGAAGTTTGTGTTTTAAAAAAAAAAAAATGCCTTTGCCTGAAAAAAAAATTTTCTTTTCTTTTGCTGTGTGAATTACTGAGTATTAAATTGTACTGGAACAATGCACCTTTCTATCGTGCAATATTGGCAATAATTTTCACACGATTCAACCATAGCTCATTCACCTGGCATCAGATGTTGCATATAATAAAACCACTCAGGCAGTCACAACGCCATGGCACCTAACCCCCAGCGGCATCGCTTTTATTGTTACAGTACTGTGTTGGACCCTTCGACCCCCACGATGTTGTTCTTACTGTACTCCAGCGGTGCTGACTCTGTGCCACCTATCCGTGCCAGATATGCCACCTGCACGCTGTTCTACCGTTTCAACGCATATGCAACCAATGCTACGCAGCAATCACTGAAACGCACCTTCCGCAGCCATACTACGCAGCACTCCAACAATACACTTGCCAGGCCGCGCAAAAAATCGATGAACAGAGAAACACCTCCACGCAGCAATCCTCCTTACGTAGACACGCTCCACGCATCAGCTCCAGTGGACATACGCAGATACTCTCCACGCACAGAACAGTCGACCTCCACGCAGCAATGTTCTCTGGTCTGCGCGCTGGCGATTCACCTCCAACAAAGCTCCGATACCACTTGTTGGAGATCAGATGCACATAAAATTAAACAAATACTCAGCAAATAAATCATGCACATAAACACAGAGGAATTTAACGTGGTTCACCCAACCAATCTGGGCTACGTCCACCAAACATAGGCATCGTCAATTCTTTATTAATCAAACAGGAGATTACATAAATCAAATCCTCACAAACTCTCACACCCACAACCCAATCCGTCTGGTCACCTGTTTTATAGCTAAGAGGATCTAACTTCCTCGTAAATCCTCCTATAGCAAAAATAGGATGCATTAACTCACTCCCAACAAAATAGAGCTAATATAGCAACCAAATCAGATTGTTGTCACCTACTGAGATTTTTTCCTATTTAATTAAAACAGAAAATCTGAACAAAATCGTGATTTTCATGTATTTATCATTTTTTGAGTAGTAGGGTCCATCGAAAGTATGCAACATGGGTACTCATTGGATGAGGAATTAAATTCTATATCCAACGAGTGCTCACTCAAAATTTCAGTAAAACCATAGGGAGATAAGTTGAAAATACAAGTTGATAAAGTAGTTTTTTATTTTTTCCCTTTAAAATTTGATGATGTAATGTAATATTAATTTATTATTTCCACTATTATTTTATAACTTTCTTAGGAGGCACATTTTAGACCTAAAAATTTCTCTGATGATGTTTTCAAATGTGGCAATGTTTTTTGAACTGTGAGATACCCTTAACAACTGGATTTGGTTGTCTCATTTTCTAAATGCAAAACACCTTAACTCATAGAGAAATACCTCTTTAACATATAAATATGATGGTTTTGTTTCTTTGCGACGTCTATGGATACTAGCTTGCTTATATATATCTAAAAATTCAATATCTCATCATACAACTCTTTGTACTACTCTTCATGATCAAATGGACAAGTTCTCCTCAGATAACTCATTGTACCACTTTTCAGGATCAAATGGAACAAACTTAATGATGGCACCTATTGTTAAAATTTGATGATTTAGTGGCATACATGTCTTCGACTTTGTTTCTCACTATGTTCTCATATTTTATGACAAATTAGAATTGTTAAAGGAATCCCATCGGTTTACATTACTCAACTCATTGCAATTTAGTTTTGAGCTTGTAGATATTGTGATGGTTGGTGACCATAATGCATCATATTCATATATATATATATATATATATATATATATATATATATATATATATATATATATATATCTATATATATATATATATATATATATATATATATATATCTATAATAATAATAATAATAATAATAATAATAATATATGTGTGTTTGTGTCTATATATATATATGTATGTATGTATGTATATATATTTAATTAATTAATTAATTAATTTTTTTCGACGAAGTAATTCTTCCATTTCTTAACAAATTGTACCAATGCAAACAATTATTGTTTCAAAATTGAATTGGGAAACATTTCCAAATGATAGAAAGCCAGTCTATTTCCTACAAAGAGCATGGCTCCCATGGAGTAGTGTGATGCATGCACCTTTGCTTGAAATAGTTTTATCACAACCAATCAAACTGGAATACGAAAAAGCTGGTTCATAATAGTTTTAGGAAGTTTTGGTCAAAACAATAATTCAAACCAATTTTGATCAATTTCCCTTTAGGTTAAAACATGTTCAAAATAGAGTTGTTGAGATAAAACTAGTTAAAATTGGTTGGTTTGATTGATTACAACACATCGTAAGTTAATAGAGCATGTATTTGTGGTTGACTTCATGTCTCACATCTCTTGGGTGGAAGTAATCTTTGAACATGGCGCACTTCTTTATATGTTACTATTTACTTATCTAATTTCATTCTTTACTTATTTTAACAAGTAGCCTCCATGGTGCTTCCTCATTGTTTAGATAAGACGATAATTTTATTAATTTCTAATTATTGACCATAAAGGAGCTCAATGGGACTCAAATGTACTTCCAATGTAAGCACATAGAGGGAGTGAAAATGTTGCCTAATGCTATGATATCATCAATAGGGAAAAGAAAAATAAACTTCATGCTTGCATTTACAAAACTTTTGGTTCGATTCATTGCTACAAGAGAGATTTTGCATATTTATTGATGGTTTCCCCTTGCTAAACAGATGCATATTCCCAAGATTCACTAAGCACAAGGATGCCATCCAAGTACACCATTACATGAGAATCAATATATGTAGGAAGAATGTCATTGATTAGCCTCATACATGCAGTTGGTTTGTTGCATAAATTGAATGGTAGCACAATTCATGGTGCAATCATTGATGGTTTTGAGTGTGGTCTTTGTCATATATTCCTCCTACACCCATATTTCGTTATAACCCAATCTTAAATATAGTTTGGTTAATAATATATCATTTTGAATTTAATAAAATATATAATATATCCTCATAAATTTCTTGGTAGGGAATTAATTGAAGAAACCCTAGCCACCTTACTAAAGGTTTCAGGCTCTAGAGGGCCTGATCCTTCACCTCCTCCACCTGACCTTGATATCGATGCATTAAATGCACTAGTTTTTTGTGGTCTGAAGTTCTAGTGCTCCAAGTAGGCTCAATTTTTGAAGACATTGAATATCACAAAAATTGTGGTTCATGTCAATTAATCCAATGTAATGGATCTTAGGATAACATTCATAGGTTTTATCAAACAATTTATGGGTTTATGCCCCTCACTGTACTCTTTGAATCTCTTGGTGTATAAAAATTGGAGATCAGTCACAATATTATTTTTTCCCTAGGTTAAAAGTGTCCCATGATCATCATGAATATTCCATATGGGGAATCCTTAGGGGCTAATGGATATAAAGATTCTCTTTGCTGTCATTTTTTTTTTTTTGGCTAAAGCCACCAGTCTTTCGATACTTGTTCTTTCTAAGTGTCATCTATCTTATGATGCATGGACATTAATCACCTAATAACCATTACGAAGAAAAAATCACCACAAGTAGGGTAGGTTCATCACAATATTTTTAAAAATATTATTGAATATATCAGTATGTGACAATATTTTTAAAAATACTATTTAAGATTGTCAGTCTTTCGATGCACTTTTCGAGGAAACATACAATAATTGTTGTCTTCAGTCATCCAATGGGGCTTTGCAATGAACCATTGTAAAATTTTCGACGAAAAAGAAGATATCGAAGGTATGGTTGTACCGGAAAATGTTTGGTGAAATATCCTTTTTTTGTTATAACTACAAATCATTGTTGCAAGAACGACAAAGTGGTGTCGAAAATTGGGTCAATATTTAGTAGTGAGGTCCTAAAATAAGATGAAATCATCGTTATGGAATGCAACATCTTGCAAGAAAAGTGACACTACAAATAAAGTTGATTGGAGTTTTGTTTTGATTTCCATCTTCAAGTAATAGATTCCCAAGTTGAAGGAATTTAACTAAAGCTATTTCAAGGTGCTACATTAAGTTGAAGGTGTTAAATTTCATTTAGTTCAAGGACCTAGAGTAAGGTTTGTCTTGATTTATGTTTTTTCCATTCAAATTATTCATTGCAAGCTCACCATAGATCATAAAGGTTTCCATAGCTTCAAATGAGAATACTAATGGAAAAATATCTCCCAGTTTAACATGATAAGTTATGGATCTACAAAGACATATTCTACAATCACTCATGGCACATATAACATAAATGAAGAAAATGAATACTTATAATCAATATAGTTCTAGTGACAATGTTTATTGGGATCCACTTGTGACTCTTCCCAAGTTTACTGAAATATTTAGTGAAGCACATGTAGATTCATATATTAGGAACACATTGTTGCATTTGAACACTCAATTTGACATTCTTGACATTAGGGGAATTTTGAGGTCTAACATGAGCCTCCTAAAGAAATTACAAAATAATAGTAGAAATTATAAAATAATAGCGGAAATAATAAAATAAGATTGGATTACATCATGAAATTGTAGAGGGAAAAAATAAAAATTACTTTTTCAACTCATATTTTCAACTTATTTCGTTATGGTTTTACTCAAATTTTGAGCGGGAACACTCGTTGGATGCAGAATCTAATTCTTCATCCAAGGAGTACCCATGTTGCATAATTTTGATGGAACATGATACACGAAAAATGAGAAATACATGAAAAACGTGATTGCAATCACGTTTTTCATGTATTTCCCATTTTTCATGTAGCAGGGTCCATTGAAAGTATGCAACATGGGTACTCCTTAGATGTGAAATTAAATTTTACATCCAACGGTTACTCCCACTTGAAATTCGAGTAGAAACTTAGGGATATAAGTTCAAAATACAAGTTGAAAAAGTATTTTATTATTTTATTATTTTTTAGTCTTTTTACATTCCTACCACAAAAATGGTGAATCATCCCCCATGGTTGACATCACCATCTTGAATCCTATTAGTTATTATAAAGTTTATATTGGCTGTACATTTTTTTTAGGAGGCCCATTTTAGACCTCAAAATTTCTCTAATGATTAGCAAGGACTAGTTTTAGAACATCTCATTTAGAATGTCTTATTGCTTATTGGTTGGAACAAATTGAGAAGTGAGTGAAGTATTCCCTTTTATAGAATTAAATGACAAGATAACCACACCCATTGAATCTATACCAATCACCACATGGCATACCTGTTGTGCAACACTTAGAGAGTTGTTTTATCCCCTTGGTTATAATGAATGGATTTGGGAACATTAGGTGCAATTCAAATGATTTTTGGGATAGAAATTGCAACAATACATTGAACCCTTTCCTACAGTTAAAGTCTAATATGCCATCTTATATCCACTCATGCATTTTTATTAAATTTTATTTTTGAAACTCTACTCTCTTTTACAGAATTCCTAAGAAAACATTGTGGCATTCCTAAAAGCACCACTTACTCCACTGATTATCATGTAATATCCCAAAATGGTGATGTAGAAATACATGAACACAAAACTAGAATAGAATTAAGCAATTAAATCATAAAAATGTGTTAGGAACACATAGCCATCAAATTAATGTTGCAACAGAAAAAATGTGATCCATTATATTAGCCCAAAGTGGGGAAATGCAACAATATGTGCCCTAAAACGTTATTCCCCAGAAAATTGTGTTATAACAGGAAGAAATAATGCTGGGATTACTTAGATTATGTATTATGGAACTCACATCCAGAAGGGAATCGGAAAAAAATCCCTTTTGATGTGTTAAACAGATCTCCTGGTCCCAATATGGCTTAAAAATGCCCAAATCCCATGGCTTGATATATGAAAATTTTTCTAAAGCATGCACAACGTAGTTTTATAAGTGTTTCTGATGGAATGGTATAGACAATAGATCTGGAGTTTTATTACTCAAAGCATGGAGAAAATTTGAGATCTAGCCCCTTTTACACATTGTAAATATAACCTGGCAAGGGTTTCATGAGAGAATGAGTACACAAGAGTAGATCTGCAGATATAGATCTGAAATAACACAATATAGCCGAAGCACTATGTATTGATAGCTTAAGAATATGAAAATGAAGGAGGATCCTTCTTACAAGTCTTCCGGGAGAAGGGTTGGCCCCTTCCCTCAGAAACTAGCTCAAAAACAAGGGTGTTGACCCTCACAATGCAACACTCCAAGAAATGACGCAGTTCCTACAAGGGAATGCACTGTAGGTGATGGGAGTAATTTGGCCAAGTGAAAAAATATTAAATTATGCTACAAGATCTTCCTTACTGGTCTTTCAAAGGAATGAAGGCTCCCTCCTCTGAAAAACAAGCTATGGAAGTGGTGTTGTGAACCCCCACTGCAACACCCTGCAACAAAACGTTATACTACTGTAGAAATAATGCTGTAGTTGAAGGACGATGCTTGGCCTCAAGCCTGGATGTGGAGAAATTCAGTACAAGCTCCTACAAGAGGCCTCTCAAGAAAGGAGAAGGATCCCTAAATAGGAAATCCTCGTGCTAAGCAGCACAACAATCTCAACTAAAGAGTTGGAGAAAGCAAAATAGTCATGTAGACCAAATTCCAATAATAAAATCATAAGATTTCTTTCTATGGCTACCTTGCCCTCCTTTTAAAAATGTGTGAGCCTTCTTGCCTTGGGCCCCACTCGTTAGGGTTTCCTTCACCAAGGTATCTTCCTCCCACTTGCAAAGCGTTGTCTCTATGGATGATCTCTTCCTCTCATTCCAACGCTGTTGATTTGGTCAAACTTGACCTTGTCCTCATGCATTTGTCCCTGTTCACACATGAGAGTGTAAAATCTAGCTAGCATTATGATCCCTTTTCACATTATGAGGGATTTTATTATTATTTCTGAAATGTATGGCCTTCCTTACCCATTTATTCTTCTCCTAAGTGAAATCAACAAAATTTAATATTCCAAAAAGCTGCATGCTAATTTTGGAATATTATAGTCCTCCCCTCCCAAATGTTTCTTGTCCTCAAGAAACTACAAGGACAGAACTGAGAAGTATCCCCTCCTCCAACTGTAGCATCCACATATGATGAACTCCTCCAAGGAATGTGATGTTGTCTCATCGATGAATCTCCATATTGCCCCTCCCAAGCATGCAAGCTAGCCAAATAGATATCATCATGTATAAGTAAAGTACTCAAGGAGGCAATAATGTTCTGTCTAGAGGTCCCCTTGAGGCATGGTATCTGAAATGTATTGGGAACCATCATTCCCCTGTGGTTCCTGCATCTCCAAGCTATCATCCATACAAAATGAGTTACCTCCCAACATGGAAACTCCTAAAAATCCTCTTCCACCTTGAGCTCCTGCAATGTAGGTGGGCTGGAAATTTGATCATGGTAGACAAAGTAGCTTACTCCATGCTATCCTTGTCTCCACTTATGATGAGTGTAGAGTTTTGCTGATCTTGGGCTGCAATAGTGTTGCCCTCAAGTGGCAAGAAGAAGACTAGATCTCCAAAGATCTCCTCTCCCACATTATGAATCATGCTGGCCCAAACCATACCATATATGATGAATAGGACTTGATCATCATATGGTATCCAATCCATTTTATGGCCCACCTCATAAAGGAACAAATGTTTTATTGTAGTGGCCATATCCCCTCCCATGCTCCCATTAGAACATGTCCTGCAACAAGTGTGGGAATTCTCTTCCCCAAAGGACACATCCAACCCATGTGTCTCTCTCCCAATCATTCTCCCAATAAATATAAGAACAATATCAGCAAATGAAATCATTATCAACATCAAAATGAGGGAAATACTGAAGGTTTCATGTGGTGCTCGAAGGTACCAACTGTTGGGCCAGAATTGTAATCTACGGATAAATTACGCTTCCCTAGACAGGTACTAGTCTAGAAAAACACGTGAAATACTATATTACCATTTCTCCTAACTTAGAATAGATACATAGAGAGGATTGGAGGCTTACTTGTTCAGTCGCTTCCAAATATCTCCTTTTGTCGCTTCCACTGCAACTTCAAATTCAAGCAGTTTGTTGGCTGAATGCTTCCTGCAAGAAAGAACACTGAAACAACAGAAGAAGAAATAATATAGATATCTACTCAAGCTAGTTAGCTAAATCAGTAAAGCATAAACTACATTCATCAACCAAGATCTTACAATATGGAAAATCAAAGTTAACATAGATGCATGTAGGGAAAAATAAGAAGTATTCTTTATTGATGATAGAAGGAGAGGTTACAACCTAGTGACTAATTTTAAGTGACCTTCCAGTAGAGTTCCCAAGTCTCATCACAACATAAATCTCTCCAGCAGAAGCTCCACAAATCAAACTCTCAATTGAAAATTCTCCAGCATTTCTCTACTCAAATTATTCCTCTTCAAACACTTAGATTTGTGTTCAATTTATAGATGAACTATAGGTTTTTTTTTAATAAATAGCTTTCCAAAAATAGGCAAGACATGTTTCCAGTCATGTAGATGTCAAATGGACACTTGGATCTGAAGCTTGACACATGTGAACTCTTCTAGAAGGCACTGGCCAAGTGTAGATTTCGGAACAATGAGAATTTCGCTCCCAATGTGACCAACGCACCTTTGAATGTCGAGAAGTGCTTTGCAGAGTAGACTTGCATGGGGCTACCTACATATGCAATGCACTTAGGCCCCTTCGACCCTACGTCGGTGAGCTCTCATATGCTATATAATAAGCTTCAAACCATGGAAACCTTTGCTTGATGAAAGTCTTGTTTGATTTGTCCTGTTTCTTGTCTTAGGGCATGTAGCAACTGAGATGATAGGGAATGATAGACCCTTGATCATCAATCCTAGAGATGATGCCCAGATAACCAGGTCATTGGGAATGGTGCCCAAATTTACCTATAACAATCGCCCCCCTAAAGCATGAGATCCAAATAATAAGAACATTTGATTAGATGCTTTACACTGTGATGAGCCTGGAAACAAAGCGGAGTGGTCACCTGCATCAATATTAAAATACATTACATCATGATATATCCTCTATTGATCATAATCACTGATGGTAGACATTCCCATAGTCAGCACATAAACAATCCAATAACATGTATAGAATTCAGAAATTTGTCTACATGGGAATGTTGCCCAAATGTAGACATGCCTACAGATATAAGCCCATGTTTTGGATGACAATCTGTATGTAAGGTCACCGTACAGATGATGTGTACAACAATCCTGAAATCGCAGCCCAGATGGTTGAAACTAGATCCAGGGTCTTCTTATCTCATTCACTCGATCATTTGGGTACAATTCTAGCCATGTGAATATATGATTTGTAGTCGAACATGGAAAGACATCGTTTGATTACCAACCAATAATGTGAGCTATTAACAAACGCGAGAGAACCACTATTAATGTCAATGCCCCTCAAGGTACTATAGTAAATTTTGTAATGCGTGAATAGATGATTTGATGTCGAACGCCAAACAAAATCTTTTGGTCAAAAGTCCGGAAGCGAGTATCTTGTCGATGCTATAACAAGCCTCATGGTACTGGAAATAGATGTTTCTAAGTGAACTTCCTAGATATTGATTTGTTGTCGACAGGAAGTCACCTTATTGGAGAAATGGAGTTACTGATTTCAGAGACAAGGGTGTGACTTGATATAGCAATTTTCAGGGATGACGGTCAGGAAAACGAAGGTTTACAAGTATTTCAGAAGGATGAGTTCTTAATCCCTAGATGAATCCTCTTGAACGTATCGATGACACTGTGATGAGTTGGTAGCATTGACCCAAAACTGAAGTGAAGGTATGATGAACCATAGGTGTGAATGAACCGTCAAGATGATTACCCAACCCAAACAGTCATGGAAATGGAGTGAAAGAAGTGTCACATTCAAGAGCAACTTGCTACCAAAAATAAACTTTGCTTACTTTTCCCAAATTTTCCCCTGTCATTTTTCGACCAGTACCTCTTTATTTTTTAACAAGCTTGAGGAGGTTAACATTTGATTGATCTATAATTCAACCCTTCGGGCAAATAAAGTATCACTATTTAATAATTTAACGAGTCTAGTGATGAATGAAACTCGATTCTTGCCATGATTGATAAGCCCATCGCTATTTTATGCTTTAACGAGCTTAACGATAGTGATAGCTCAGTCCTTGTTCATATTTAGGGAGTCTGAAAAAGAGGAAAAAAGAGAACTCCAAAAGTAATTTTTCATAAATTTGTCTCTCAGATCCGAAAAAGTGTGAAATAATATCTGAAAGAACCTCTTTGGTGATGTTTAACCAAGGTATTCCTTTTTCATAAATAATCTATCTTAGCTCGGAAAAGGGTTAAACTTATACTGAGTAGATATCAATTCATTTACTTTAACGAGTTCTAAAAGACAAGTGCTCGATGATCTTTTCACATTATCAGAGTCTAAAAAGAGCTGAAAGAAGACTCCAGGGGTTCCTTTTCACTGCTACCAAAGCTCAAAAAAGAGGTAAAAGTGCGCTACAAATCCTTTTTCGTTTTTATCAAAGCTCGAAAAATAAGGAGAAAAAGTATGCTTTGTGGTCAAATCTTTCTTTGAAATAAATTTTCACGACTAATCTGTTCATCAGTTGTATTTCCTGTTTGGAACAACATCAAATGGATTAAAAATACCTATTTCATGATAAAAACATAATAAAATAATATTCATAGCAATAAATTTAACTTGCAAATAATTAAATGACTATTTCAAAGTAGTTTCAGTATTCATTTTTACCGTCCCATAGTTACCATTTGTATTTTAGAGCTTTGAACCTGATTTTTCCCCTGAACTTTAGCGGTCGATTGCGTGCAATTGGTAAGAATGTTTTGAATGCCCCTTGCAATAGCACATGTCGAATGCCCCCTGCAAGAGTAGGTGCCCCCCAAGCTTCATTTCATTCACCGAAGTAGATTACGGGTTACTAATAATTGGATGGAATGAAGGTTCATTTACGAGATCAGATGCAAGACTCGTTGTAATTAGGAGAGGATTTGTTTCATTTTTTAACGAGCTTGACACAGGAAACAAACTATGATCTTGACCTGTTTCATTTTTTAACGAGGTTGACACAGAAAAAGAACTTTCCTCAAAGGCACTTGTTTCATTTTTTAACGATGTTGACACAAGAAAAAAGAAGTATCTTCAAGGTACTTGTTTCATTTTTTAAACGAGGTTGACACAAGAAAAAAGAACTATCCTCATAGACACTTGTTTCATTTTTTAACGAGGTTGACACAAGAAAAAATAACTATCCTAAAAACTCTGTTTCATTTTTTAATGAGGTTGACATAGAAAAAGAACCATCCTCATTGTGCATTTGGACTAGTGAGTGTGTGCTGGAAAATACGTAGTCTAACAGAGTCATCATTTAATGAGTTTGATGAGCACCACAAATGATAAGTTATAACATGTGTTGACGAGTCTTCTCTAGTGTTTTCATTGAATTTTGAAATTTCAGAGGGTATTTTCTGTGGTATCACCGACCACCAAGGAGAATAACTGATGGGATCAGCTTGATATTTCACTAAATATGTGAATAAAGGATCAAGCCATTTAGTACTCATAAGGGAGGAACCAGATATGATTCCAGATGATGACATGGGTGAAGTTAATGGAAAGAAAATCTAAGAGGAAGCAACAATAGATGTTGTCGTAGCTGAAATAGATGATTCATTCTGGGATGTTATCTCAGCCATGGTCAAATGACCCAATGTATACCCTATAGAATCTATGGGAACTCAAAGTGAAACAGGATCAACAAAAGCAGAGGAAGATGATTGAGGAAAAGATTGGTATAGGTAAAGGTCCCTCCAAAAATGGGTTGGAGTTAAAGGTGTATCATCTTGTGGGATTTCTTCAATCGAAATAAAACTAGGTGGAAGAACTTTGTCGTCATGCACAAAGTATGTTTCAGGTGGTTGACTGCACGATATGGGAGACTCAATATCTACAATAGATTGTGGAGTGACCAATACAAAAGCAACTTCCAATTGTTCGACTTTGGGATCAAGATTTTCTCCAATTAGGGAAGATAGCAACTGAAATATAAGGGGATGATAGACCCTATTTCATTGGTCTTGGGGATGATGTCCAGTTTGACGAATAACAGCTGCCCCCTAAAGCACAATGGGATCTGGATCAACTTCCAGTTAAACAACGTCGGGTTTGGGAGGTATGGTCTCACAGATTGGATGGATTGTGACCACGAGTAGATATGAGGACTCTGTCTCGACAACAGTATACAAACCAGGATTTTTAGAAACAACTGGTGCCAAATATGGTTTAAAAGATGATGTTTCGCCAGAGGTACGATTTGTACTTTATTCAGAAAATTGTGAATGCCTTCGCCTACCAAAAATAACTTCCAGTGGTAAAGGTGGTTTTAAAGCTAATCTACGCGAACGATGGGGGATAGGATTGTGTTCTTCCATAATTACTAATTTATTTTATCCAAAAAAAAAAAAAAACGAAAAGAGGGTAATGCTAGGCAAAAAATTTTACCAAGAAACTATGAACTGCAGAATACCTCCTGGAAAACCAAGAAGTCGGGCAGGTAATGTCCCCGAATGCTGTGTTTGGTGTATCAAAATTTCAAGGTGGCCAACTCGGTTCACTATGGATGGATAGCCCCTAAAATTTGTCCTCCCAAGTATACCCGAAGGTATGTGGAGGCCCATGTCCATATTAGCACTGTCTGATGCGAAACCGCACAGTGAGAGCACCCATTTATACTTATCGTACTATAACACCACCCAATATACCCGAAAGTACGTGGACGAGCTACAATATACTTACGTGTGTGGAGTGAGGTATCACACTCGGAATGTATCACAGAAAATTTAACGACAGCGGCTATGTTTTACGACGTCGAAACATGTCTCTATCCTAGACCTTCTAAATGTTATTATTAATTTTCCAAATCATTGTTAAGTAAATTGAGATTTATTTTATGTTGATCTTGCTTAACAATTTTCCTTTCAGGTTCACCACGATGATGTGTATGAAATTCCTAAAATGCAAGCTAAGAATGATAAACAATCTTTCACTTTCAGCGTTTTCAATGAAGAACCTAGCTACTAAGGGAAGAAAGCAAATAATTTGAGAGCAAACAAATCAATGAGCGAAACAAAATCAATGAATCTCAAACTAAATGCAGATTTCCTAATGTTCCTTTTGCAAAAAACACACAATCCTACATGTAAATGTAAGTTTTCTTTTCATTTTCCTTAATTTTATGAATGCAGAAAAGAAACTAGGTGCACTAGATAAATAATCAAATGATTTTTACTTTTGAGAAACGAAGAATACAAATGACAATTTCTCTTTTGAAGGAAAAATGAGGACTTCAAAAACAATTTCTCCTATCAAGGAAATGAAGATTTTACGACAATTTCCTATTTCGAAAGAAAATGATTCTTAATGCAACCATAAAAATAATTTGAAATCAACTTGTCAATGATAAAGAATTTTTTTTTTAAAACAACATTGAAAAAATTTTAAGTCAAAGGAGAATAAGTATATAGAGTCATTGGTCAATTGAGCATTAAAATTTTTAGAACACAACAGCAAACAAAACTGAAAAAAGTTGCAAAGTCAGATTCAAGGGAATTTGGTCCCTTTCAGGAGCCAACAGAGTCTCCAAGGGGAGACAGTGATCTGCAACGCAGGCTTGGATGGGAGACAGTTCTCTGTAATGCATTGTGTCCTATCTAAGGGTGCGTTGGGTGCAGTAAACAAAGAAAAAGATACTATTTGACTCACTGTATTTGCAAATTAAGCTCTGAAAAATTCTAATATTTATGTGAAACAGCTACTGGGTGGATTTAGAAAGCAAATCAGAGGCTCTAACACCTAGAATTAAGAGAAATTCTCCCCAGCGGAGTCACCAATTTGTTGGGCTATAATTGTAATCTACGGATAAATTAAACTTCCCTAGACAGGTTCTTGTCTATAACAACAAGTGAAATACTATACTACCATTTCTCCTAACTTAGAATAGATACACAGAGAGGATTGGAGGCTTACTTGTTCAGTGGCTTCCAAATATCTCTTTCTGTCACTTCCACTGCAACTTCAAATTCAAGCAGTTTGTTGGCTGAATGCTTCCTGCAAGAAATAACACTGAAACAACAGAAGATGCAATAATATAGATATCTATTCAAGCTAGCTAGCTAAATCAGTAAAGCATAAACTACATTCATCAACCAAGATCTTACAACATGGAAAATCAAAGTTAACATAGATGCATGTAGGGAAAAATAAGAAGTATTCTTTATTGATGATAGAAGGAGAGGTTACAACCTAGTGACTGATTTGAAGTGACATTCCAACAGAGTTCCCAAGTCTCATCACAACATAAATCTCTCCAGTAGCAGCTCCACAAATCAAACTCTCAATTGAAAATTCTCCAGCATTTCTCTACTCAAATTATTCCTCTTCAAACACTTAGATCTGTGTTCAATTTATAGATGAATTGTAGTTTGTTTTGCAATCAATAGCTTTCCAAAAATAGGCAAGACATGTTTCCAGTCATGTAGATGTCAAATGGACACTTGGATCCAAAACTTGACACATGTGAAATCTTCTAGAAGGCACTGGCCAAGTGGAGATTCCAAAAAAATGAGAATTTTGCTCCCAATGTGACCAACACACCTTTGAATGTTAGGAAATGCTTTGCAAAGAAGCCTTGCATGGGGCTACCTGCATATGCAATGCACTTAGGCCCCTTAGAGCTTGCGTTGGTGAGCTCTTATATGCTATACAATAAGCTTCCAACCATGGAAACATTTGTGTGATGAAAGTCTTGTTTGATTTGTCTTGTTTCTTGTCTTAGGGCATGTAGCAACTGAGATGATATGGAATGGTAGACCCTTGATCATCGGTTCTGGAGATGATGCCCAGTTAACCAGGTCATTGGGAATGGTGCCCAAATTGACCTATAACACCAACAGTTTCCCAAGTAGTCACAGCGCAGTTTTTCTAACTGCTGCTTCAGAAAATAGTATGGGAAGTTGTTTTTTGATACATGGATAATTATGTATGTCATGAGATCTATTGATAAATAGTAAATGGCTGGGTACATCAATTGAACATACATGAAATAATAAAACACTTGCCCAAGGCCATATAAAATATGGCTGTCTCCATCATACAATTTGGCCCAATGTTGACCATGGAGCTCAATGAAAAGCTTTCCCTCTTGTGGAGAAATGCACTGAATAGAAATGGTAAGAGTATGGAAATACTGTGTTAGAAAATCAATAAATGCAAAAGCAATATTCTTTCCATGTACTAAAATTAAGATGACGATAGGATCCATAAACAAGCTCTTCATAGTGGTATGACATATTCTCATGAAGAGAAATGAGTCATATGCTACGTGGGGATCATCCTCCTTATCCCTGGAAATCCAAGCTAAGAATTTCATATCTCTGTAATAGATGTTTCCATCCACTACTTCATCATTATAACCTTCTCCTTGTCCACCAAGTGCATCAAATGTGAAGGGATCCTAGGGAAACTCCATCAATAAGTCCAAGCTCCAAAGTGACAGCACTGTTGGCCTATGCAAATAGGCTCCTGCCAACTCATAGCTCCATTCTTTGACATGCTCATTGTCAAAGACATCTCCCATAATGCTGCTACACATAAGAAGTTCCTCCCAAAGTGGAAGTACCTCTTGATCATTCAAGGCTAAGGAGTAGCCCCTTTGCACCATGCTAGTGCCATCTCCCACTCCTACAACATCATGCAAATTGTGAGAGCAAATATGGCCGTGCTCTCCCAAGAACAACCAAAGAAATTAAAGTTTTTGCTTCCTTCTCATACTTCCATCATACAAACCATGTGATGAAAACATAATGATTGATATGAAAAATGTCATATCAACACAATGCATCCATACTCCTTGCTACCCTATGATGCAAGTATCCCACCACACCTTCTTTACCCACATACCCTTAGAAAGAGGATATGTCATATGATGGCCAAACTCTTTCAAGAGTAGCCAACGCAGCCAAGCCTCCTGCTGCCTAGTATCGTATATTTTCAAGTAGCTTTCCAGCTTCTTGCTCTCCATCCATGTCCATTCATCCATCGGTGGATGTATCCTACTATTATCCATCTTGGTACTCCTCTAAAGAAGACTACCATCCTCCCATATCATATTTTTCTCATTATATTTCATGGGATGTTAAAATGCAATTCCTTGGAGATATCCTAGAAAAGATCTCACACCAATGATCATCTTGAATCCATAAGGGTCCAATTTTATGAGGGAAAAACCTTCTCAAACTATTGAATAAATTTTCACTTCATGATGTGTTGAAGTGCACCTCCCATAAGATCTCCCCACGAAACCTTCTTTTCATCAATGGCCTTCCAAAACCAATAAGGTTCTAGATCCGCTGCAGGTAGAAGTCTCTCTTTGAGCTGGGGAATGCTCATTGAGAATGGGTCATCTAGAAAGGAGAAAATATTTCTCATCTCAATATGTCTACCATCTATCACTTCTACCTCCATTGCTTCATGAATGAAGCTTCCATTTGAATGCTCCCATAAGGAATGGGTCCTCTTTTCTTCACTACTACTCTTGTACAACACAATGAAATTCTGTTGCTCTGAATCAATAGTATGTAATGATGTATATATGAAATGATAAGAGATGGAAACTTAGGCATACCTTGGTGAAATTTGAAAGCATCTTGTAGGGCTGCAAGAGTTCCCCCCTCAAATTTGTTGGCTTCCCAAACTGCTGAAGATGAAGGATACTCCACCATGGTTGTAACAGTTTTGGTACATTCCTCTTCCAGTGGTGGTGAGGGCTTCTCCTTCCCTTTGCCAAATTTCCTGATCAACCTTTGAGAAAACTTAGCAAGAGTAGACACTCTTGCATGGCTCAAATGGCTGAACCACCAAGTATTTGCTTCACCTTCAACGTGCAGCGCTGCAATTTCTACAACCTCTCTCTCTACCACTAGATGTAGTGGGAAGAATGCTTCTAGCTTCATCACCCAAGCCTTTGCTGCACATGTGAGTGATCCATAAAAGTGTACAATATAAATCTATTGGCTCTCATCATCCCATTACTGTAGGGACTCCTTTCTTCCTCCAGCTGAATGAACTATGGTAAAATTAGAGTCTCCTTGAAGGCTCTAGGTTTAGATTTGTATTAAGAAAGGTATTCCAAGTGTTCTTCATGCTTTTTGTCTTATTCCCTTTGAGAATACGAAGTGCATGGCCCTTCCTCTTCTTGAAAACCTCTAGGAATTTTATTGCATCTTTTCTACTTCATCTGCTTAACCTACTTAGAGAGGTCCTTTCTAGATCTGAAAAGTGATGAGACAAAGCTCATTCTCCCCATAATTCTGATCTTTCTTCTTCTCTTTGTCTTCTTAGTCTTCTGATAGCATAATGGCTGGAACTCACAGGATGAGCCAAGATTATGCTCTGATACCACTGTAATATCCCAAAATGGGGATGCAACAATAAATGGACAAAAAACTAGAATAGCAGTAATAAATTAAATCATAAAATGTGTTAGGAACACATATCCATCAAATGAATGTTGCAGCAGCAAAAACATGATCCATTATATCATCCCAAAGTGGGGAAATGCAGCAATATGTGCCCTAAAACGTTATTCCCCAGGAAAATGCATTATAAAAGAAATAAATAACACTGGGATTCCTTAGCTTATGTATGATGGGACTCACATCCAGAAGGGAATCAGAAAAAAATCCATTTTTTGTGTTAAACAGATCTCCCGGTCCCAATATGGCTTAAAAATGCTCAAATCCCATGACTTGATATATGCAGAATTTTCTGGAGCATGCACAGTGTAATTTTATAAGGTTTTCTGATGCAATATGGTATAGAAAATAGATCTGGAGTTTTATTACACAAAGGATGGAGAAAATTGGGGATCTAGCCCCTTTTACACATTGTAACGATAACTCGACAAGAGTTTCATGAGAGAATGAGTACACAAGAGTAGATATGCAGATCTAGATCTGAAATAATGTAGCATAGTTGAATAACTGTGTATTAATAGCTGAATAATATGAAAATGAAGGAGGATCCTTCTTACAAGTTTTCTGAGATAAGGGTTGGCCCTTTCCCTCAGAAACTAGCTCAAAAACAAGGGTCTTGACCCTCACACTGCAACACTGAAAGAAATGACGTAGTTCCTTCAAGGGAATACACTGTAGGTGATGGGAGTAATTTGGCCAAGTGCCAAGATATGAAATTCTGCTCCAAGATCTTCCTTACTGGTCTTTCAAAGGAGTGGAGGCTCCCTCCTTTGAAAAACAAGCTATGGAAGTGGTGTTGTGAACCCCCACTGTAACACCCTACAACACAACGTTATATTGCTGTAGAAATAACGCTGTAGCTGAAGGAGGATGCTTGGCCTCAAGCCTAGACATGAAGAAATTCAGTAAAAGATCCTTCAAGAGGCCTCTCAGGAAAGGAGAAGGATCCCTAAACATGAAATCCTTGTCCTAAGCAGCACAACAATCTCAACTAAATAGTTGGAGAAAGCAGAACAGTCATGCAGACCAAATTGCAATAATAAAATCATAAGGTGTCTTGCTATGGTTGCCTTGCCCTCCTTTTAAAAATGTGTGAGCCTTCTTTCCTTGGGCCCCACTCATTAGGGTTTCCTTCACTAAGGAATCTTCCTCCCACTTGCATTACATTGTCTCTATGGATGATCTCTTTCTCTCATTCCAGCACTGTTGACTTGGTCAAACTTGACCTTATCCTCATGCATTTGTCCCTGTTCACACATGAGAGTGTAAAATAGAGCTAGCATTATGATCCCTTTTCACATTATGAGGGATTTTAGTCTTATTTCTAAAATGTATGGGCCTCCTCACCCATTTATTCTTCTCCTAAGTGAAATCAGCAAAATTTAATATTCCAATTAGCTGCATGCTAATTTTGGAATATTACATATCATCTAACATTGCAATGCCACCAACTTATGAGATAATTTATTTCCAAACTATAAATTTCTCCTTTTATCCCCCCTGATGTTGAATCCATGATTGATTTTTATAACCCCACCAAACAATATCCAAGATTAGTCCTCATAACATGTTATTATTTCCCTAGGGGTAAGTTGTTGTTTACCCACAATTCCCAATGCAACAATGGTGGTGTTGGACTCATTGTAGATAATCACAATCCAAAGAGCATTTCCCCTTCCAAATTATTCAAACCCTTATGTAACACACCCATCCACCTTATAGACGATCCTATGGGAAAAATAAAGCATTAATATCATTGACCTGACCTTTATATCCCTGTCATGGAAATGGGTTCTTAAAATTTTATATTTTTCAAACTTCTTGAATCCTAAAAAAACCATCACCATTGTGTCCATCTCGTTGAGAGCTTCCAATAATATATACTTTCTCCTTAATCTAATTCATGGATATAAAGATATGGCCATTTAAGGCTTTACTCGATAACCTCTTGCCACATCACTAACTCTGCCACGTGGCATCCACGTGATCCCCACATGGTGCCCACATGACACTCCACATTTGGTATGTTATCATATAATAAAATCTCGGCCCAACTGTTCATTAAACATAAATGTGCGCCTCAGTGGGACTAGGAATCCTCAACCGGTGAATGCTGGGATATACGGTAAATCCTAGAGGTGTGTGCTCTCAATAATACCTAGGAATTCTTGGATGGTGAATGGAGGGATATACAATAAATCCTGGATGATGGAATATTGATTAGGCTTATGGATCCTCGACTGTGGTATGGCGGGATGCACGATAAATCCTAGAGACTAGGAGATAGGTAAATTACTCATGGTGTAGGTGGAAAAATCTGGTGGCATCTATGCTTGTTTAGGGCCTAGTGATCCAATGGGGATTGCAGTAAATCTTGGTTCTATTGATGCGGGTGAGGTGGTTTAGACTTGGGAAGCCCTCGCTAATTTTGGTTATGAGTCCCACATTCATGCTTGGAATATGGCATGGGGGTGATTGCATGAAAGAAATATTTGGCTCAACCAATCTATAATAAGGACTTACGTGGAAGTCCAAAACCTGGTTAGCTTATGCATTCATTAATAATAGTTTCTTCTCCTTGGCATTTCATGTGTAAATTTACTCGTTCCTATGTGTTATTTATGCCTGACATTGTATCCTTGTTATTTCTATTGGTTATATGTTGGTTATGAATATGTTTGGTGACAATTATGATTTATGTCTCTCATCATGTTTTGATCAGTAATTGAATAAAAAATTAATATAATACCTAATAGATGATAACACATCTATTTTTTTGAGGCATCAATTCTTCTTTACAAATCTCATATAAGTATGCAAACCCTATGCTCAGATATGATATCATGACCTATAGATTGCATATTTGTGACATGTTTGATGATGTCATGGATAGTAGGGGTCCAGTCAAGTAATTTATCAAATGTTTATATTAGTATCCTTATTCCCATATTATTTCTCATTTCTGAAATTTTCATGAAGTTCTAGGCAGTGGCCTTAGTCCCGCCCTTGAAAAATTGGCACACAATCGGAGGTCATTGGCACAAAACTAGATGAAAAATTCCATAGCCGTTGGCATGCCTTGCTGTAAGAGTGACTGGAAGTATGCAATTACACTGTTTCCTTGTTAGGGTAGCAACTGGGGTGCTATATCAGTGAAAAGTTGAGTTTCCTTAGGGTTTGTCACCTGGAGGTTCTGTAGGATGTGTGGAAAGTTGTTCGATAGGGTACCCCTCAATGGAATATTTTGAGGAAGACTCCACAGATCGAGTAGCGGAGCATGCAGCACGTAGATCTAGTAGATTATTAGGGGCTTTGGGGTGGGTCAAAGTGTAGAAATTATACAAAAATGTGTATATCAATGTATTCAATCCGATCTAACAATGTACTAAAGATAGATACTGAATCCTTCTACAAATCAATTGCGGAAATTAAACACAATCGCTAATTACATGAAGCAAATAAAGAATCAAATCAAACCACAACACAAATAATTTCCCAGGGAAAGCTTGCTGCTCAGAACCCCTCTATTTTATATTGTGTATTAACCATGGAATCATGAAACAATTACAATGAACTATTCTCAAAAGAGTCTCCTGCACTCTCACAACTGTCTCACACTGTCCTGGAAAAAACTGATGAACACTTAGCCAATTCTCAGCCTCTAAACAACCTGCCTTGCTTGCACAATTCCTGATGAATGCAATCCCTATTCTTTAGGAATTTTTTCCTTCTTGAACTGCGCAAGGATCATGGGAAATCCAATGGATGTCTGGTTGCATGTGGTCAACCTACTAATTACACTACTGATAGTTAACATCCCTTCAACCTTTGTCTCAATTGGGTCTCCATTGGAGCTAAAATGCATGTAACTATTAATATTAAATCATCAGTTGCATGGTAGATCATTGATTGTGAATTAAATAATATTTAATTCACTTGATCTCTCACTAGTGCAACAAACAGTTACAACTAGTTCAACTGACTCTGACTCACCTAACTGAGTTAACTGATTACTAATGCACCAACTGCAATTTGAACTCCATAACTAATAGAATTACTCTGCATGCCTGACCAACCACCCTTAAATTGAAATACATGAGCTAAATGAGTTTATCACACTTAGTTAATTGTTACAAGTGATCATGAGATAATATTACATTTTATTGTCCAATTTAATTAAGGGAAAACTAAATTAGACACTACAACAAATTAATTAATTAGTTTGGTCGTCACACTAATGTATCACTAGGACCTATTGGTACTACTCTAGGGTGTGTGCTGAAATTTCTTGTTGGACTTCAACACTCCCTCTCAATAAGAAAGGGATTATCTGCCACCATGATCCTACCTCTATGGTATTCAAATTTTCTCTTGTTGAGCACCTTCGTTAGAATATCTGTGTCCTAATCTTCCTTGCGAATTTACTAAAGTAACATAATGTGCCTCTGAACACAATCTCTGGGATGGGGGTACTAGATGTCTATGTCCTTGGACGTATCATGGAATACCGAATTAACCAAGAGTTTAATGAAAATCTAGTTATCAAAATGTATAACAGTCGGATCCATCTGAGAACCAAACAAACCAACTAGGATCTTTCTCATCCAGATGGCCTCACATGTAGCTTGAATTTCTGCCATGTACTCTACTATGGCTGAACTGAGTGCCACAAATCGCTGCTTCCCAATGTACCAATAAAATATTGTCGACCCTATGCTGAAGATCCCTCTTGATGTGCTCTTTCTGTCTGATGGACTACCTGCCCAATCTGCATTCATGAAGCCTTGAAGCTTCAATCCCTATGTCCGTCTGTACCATAATCCATAATCTGTAGTGCCCCTAAGATATCTCAAGACATGCTTCCCCGCCTTCCAAAAGAGCTTGGTCGGCTTAACCATTGCTTGACTCAGCTGGTTAACTACGTAGAAAATGTCTGGTCTAGTATTCACCAAGTACATCAGTGAACCCACTAACTGCCTGTAGACAATACTGTCCACTACTTCTCCTAAAGTAGCATCCTCTTTCCTCCAATTTCTAAGAAGAGGAGACTCCATGGGTTTACAGCTCTCCATGTGAAACTTACCCAATATCTCTTTGGCATAATTTCCTTGAGAAACAAAAGGTTCACCATCCCGCTACCATATTTCCAAACCAAGGAAATAGTGAAGAAGTCCCATGTCCTTCATTTTTAACTCCCTTGTAAGATCCTCCTTGCATGAATTTATCAACTGCTCATCACCTGTCAAAATTATATCATCAACATAAAGTACACTAATCAAGAGCTTACCATCAACCACAATATGGTACATGTTTGTATCCACTTCAATTTTGATGAATCCCAACCCAGTGAAATAGTTGTCAATCTGACTGTACCAAGCACGAGGTGCTTGCTTCAGCCCATAAAGTTCTCTCTTCAGTAGGCACACATGCGACTCACTGTCAAATATTTCGAAACATTTTGGATGATAAATGTACACTTCTTCCTCAATAACCCCATTGAGAAATGTATTTTTCACATCCATATGATGAATGTGCCACCCCATCTGCGCTGAGAGTGCAAGGATAGATCTAATGGAAGATTACCTAATGACTAGTGTGAAAGTATCTTCATAGTCAATCCCCTCAACTTGTGAGAATCCCTGAGCCAAAAATATGGCCTTGTAATTATCCACACTCCCATCTGCTACTTGCTTCACCTTATAGATCCATCTAGATCCAACTACTGATTTTCTGACTGGTCTTGGGACAACCTCCCATGCATTGTTCTTGATGATGGGGTCATACTCCTCCACCATAGCATCAACCCAAATTGGTTACTGCACTACTTCCTGAAAGGAAGATGGTTCTATCATGATACACTTGCTCATAAGAGCCATGTATACAGTAAAATTGTTTGGAGGTTGTCTATGTCTACGCAGTCAAGTAGGGGCTCCTACATTCTCCGCTACATCAATTATCAATCTGTCATCTTTCGTGGTGTGCCTTCTACCATTTATAGTGGATGGATCTGCATGATTTTTTTTTTGCCACTCAATGATCCTATGAACGTGGCTGATCCACATCTTGAGGTTCATTCTTTGGACCCAAGAGTTCCTCCTCTGCATGAAAATCCAACTCCCTCTCAATGGACAATCACATGGCTTTCTCCTCATCAAATTTTATATCCCATCGCACAACAATAATTATGCTGTTTGGTAAATACACTCGATAGTTTTGGGGAGTTTTAGTGTACCCAAAAAATATCCCAATCTCAGCTATTGGTTCGAGCTTCTTCCTGGCATCTTTTCTCACATGCACATAAATAGATGAGCTTTTAAAATATGAAAAATCAGGTTTCTTACCAGTAAAATCTTCTTTTGGTGTACTCATGCCAAGTATCTAATGAGGACAACGGTTTTGCACAAATACCGCTATGTTGCATCCCTCTGACCACAAATACAATAGTAGGCCTTGATCACGCAACATCACTGGTGCTACACCCACAATTGTTCCATTATTTATTTCTATGACCCCATTCTACTATGGGTTATGAGGGAGTTCCTTCTTTTCTATAGAAGTTCTTGAATTTGTTAGAGATGTACTCACCACCATTGTTGCTCCTAAGAGCCTTCACATCCTTCTTCGTGTCTTTATCCACTAGTGCTTTGAACTCAATAAATTTTGAGAATGTCTGATATTTATTCTACATAAAGTAGATCCAACACTTTCTAGAAAATTCATCAAAGCATATCACATAGTACTTATGATTTGTTGTCGATGCATTAGAGAATGGTCAACAGATGTCTGAGTGAACTCTCTCAAGGATTTCCAAGCCTTTATTCTCCTTCTTGTGAAAAGTGGCCTTTGCATACTTTCCCATAGTACATCCCTTGCATGTGTCTGACTATGCAAGAGTACCCTTGGGAAGACCCGTAGAAATATGTTGCACGACCTTCAACGCTCCATGGTGAAGATGGCCCAATCCTATGACATAACTCACCCTCATCCTAGCTCACCACTTTGTCTGCCTTACCCTTCAATGCTGCACAACCATCTACATCAAGTTTATAGAGATGCTTAACAAAAATCCCAATCTTCTTGGATTTTCGAGTTGTTTTGTGTCGCAGGAAATATTTTCCTTCATTGAAAACAACATCATAGCCTCTATCCTCCAACATTGTGACTGAGACTAAATTTTTCTTCAAGCCTGGTATATGCATTAAATCTTTTAATTGAAAGGGTTTAATTGATTGTCTCTGGAAGGTAACTGTACCAATCCCTGTAACACTGTATTGCCCATCATCACCCATTTCGATATCCATTTGGAGGTCCTTCTCCTCCAAGCTATTGAAAATTTCTTTATCTCTCGTCATGTGAAAGGATGCACCACTATCCAAGTACCATACCGATCCCAATGCACTTGAAACCATGCATGCAATGAGCGAGAAGTTAAGCTAAAATTGCGAGGCTAAAGCCTCACCAGCTGCAGATCCTGAAGCCTTCATGTTATTCTTATTTTTTGGACAATTAGTGGCATAATGTCCATGCTCGTGACAGTGAAAAATATTCACTCTAGACATGTTGCGCTTCCTGCCATATTTATCGGACTCAGATTTGGAATGAAATTTTTCTCCTTTCTCATTCTTCACCTTGGAAACCAAAGCACAACCTTATTCATCATCATTCTTAGATGAAGATCCATCCCTGATATTTTTCCTAAATTCTTCTTGCACCAAATATAACCAAAGTCATTCCAAATCTGGCATATTTTCCCTTCCATTGACAGAGTCTTGATAACTATACTAACTCCTGGGAAGGCCTAGAAGAGATAGGCTCACCAATTCATCCACGACAGTAAATCCGAAGCTCCGAAGCTCATCCCAACTTTGGAAAAACTTTGTTAAATATTTCGGCATGGTGTCCCCTTTCTCCATATTGATTTTCTTGAGTTTATATTTCAATGCCAATTTTCTATGATCACTGTTGCTTTGAAATAGATCTGTCAAATATTTTCACTTTCCATATGGTGTCACTTTTCTGTGCAGACTTGAGACAATGTGGTCTCGTACTCCCTCCAATAATATCCTCCTTGCCTTTGCAACCTTCTTTTCCCAAGAATCAAGATTTGTAGCATCTGCTACAACGGGCTTGGGAACATCATTGTCAATGATTTCTCTCAACCCATTTTCCTCTAGTACTGATTCCATCCAATATTTCCACACAATATAGTTAGAGCTTCCCTTGAGTGCATACTCCAATCTCAAGCCATTGAAAGCCATCTCGATCAAGAATTGCTTGTCGCACCAAGAATGTCTTTTGCAAATTCGAATTCTATTCAGTCACAAATTGAAATTCTCCTCCACTATAGTGATTTCCTGAGCTTCGATACCATGTAGAAATTATACAAACATGTGTATATCAATGGATTCAATCCGATCTAACAATGTAATACAGCTAGATACTGAATCCTTCTACAAATTAATTGTGTAAATTAAACACAATCGACAATCACATGAAGAAAAGAAAGAATCAAATCAAACCATAACATAGATAATTTCCCAGGGAAATATTGCTGCTCAAAACCCCTCTATCTTATATTGTATATTAACCATGGAATCATGAAACGATTACAATGCACTCTTCTCACAAGAATCTCCTCCACTCTCACAACTGTCTCACACTATCCTAGACAAAATTGGCGAACACTTGGCCAATTCTCAGCCTCTAAACAACCTTCCTTGCTTGCGAAATTCCTGATGAATGCAATCCCTATTCTTTAGGAATTTGTGCCTTCCCAAACTATGCAAGGATCATGGGCAATCCAATGGATGTCTGGTTTCATGTGATAAACCTACTAATCACGCAACTAATAGTTAACATCCCTTTAACCTTTTTCTCAACTGGGCCTCCCTTGGAACTGACATGCATGCAGCTATTAATAGTAAATAACCAGTTGCATGGCAGATCACTGATTGTGAATTAAATAATATTTAATTCACTTGATCTATCACTAGTGCAAAAAATAGTTACAACTATTTCAACTGACTCTAACTCACCTAACTGAGTTAACTGATTACTCCCGCATTAAAATAATGCACTAACTTCAATTTGAACTCCATAACTAATAGAATTACTCTGCATGCCTCACCAACCACCCTCAACTAGAAATACATGAGCTAATTGAGTTTATCACAATCAGTTAACTGTTACAAGTGATAATGAGATAATATTACATTTTATTTTCGAATTTAATCAAGGGAAAATTAAATTAGACACTGCACCAAATTTATTAATTAATTTGGTCATCACACTAATTTATCGCTAGGACCTATTGGTTGCACACTAGTGTGTGTGCTGCAATTTCTTGTTTGAATTAAACAAAAAGCTCCTTATTTTGTAAAGGGATGAGATAATTTTTTATAAGTTGGGCTCCACCCATGGTTTGCGGACCATGGTATTGCAAAATAAATGACTATATAAGGGGTGTAGGATAGTCTTATAAAGAGAAGATATTGTAACTCATGATAAAATGCACTTGGATGTAATGTTATTTTGAGTTTGTATTCTATTTTTTATGGGAAAGGGAAGGCTTCTCCTACTGAGTGCGCAGAGACCTTGGTAATTTTGTAGGTGAGTGCGTAGGGTGGAAGGGGTTGTATCAAGAAGATATGAGTAATAATAAAAGACTTTGAAGACAAATATGTGTTATGTGTTTATGTATTTTCTTACTTGTATTTTGATATAATCTCTGCTAATTTAATGGGTTTTATACATAATTACATTATGAAGTCATGTTTAGTGTTATTTATACTATTTTATGCTTATTAAAGTAAAATTGTGCAGTCTGCAAGAGAGTTAAATAGAAGTGTTGAACATCAACTGTATAATTAGCATAGTTGTTCTACAAAGCTCTGTTAAGTATTGAAAGGAAGATAAGCCATAAAGTCACACTCCATTGTCTCTTTGGATGCAGAAACCTGGTTCTAGCATCCCCCTATATTGCCTTGGGTGAGACTTTAGGCTGCGCAATAGATTGTTGCCGAAAGGGCCGGTAATAAGGGGTTTTGTGTGTTCGCGTAGCCATATCTGAACCTAGATCTAGGCCCCATTAAGACAAAAAATGGTTCCATTTTTGGGACCAGTATATGACTTAGGAATATGTGGATGTGGGTTCCAACTAAGAAATAAATTCAAGATTGAGTAGATTTGAAAGAGAATGAATTTGCAGCGCAGGAAAACATAAATCCACACATATCTTATGAATAGTGATTACAGAAGTATATCTTCACAAATCAGCATGAGATATTTTTCTCATCATTTTCAAGTGAGATGTATGAGTGGTTATCAAGAATAGCTAAGAAAATGACCCATTTCAACAATAGGCCTACTGCGTGGACTCTAGAGTTGATCAAGAAACTTAAGGTAACTAATAACGAGATCACAAGGGTTGTTGATTATTGTATCAATAGTATCCTTGGAGGATTTCTTACCAATTTCACGATCAATACCTATATCTCTTATAGCAAAGCAAAGCAAAAAATTCTCAAATTCCTGTGAGGTAAGTACTTAAACTCATTGAAGCTTTGGATTAAGATTCTATTGTCTGAAAAGGGCATACTACAAATGCAATCAAATTGATGTTCGGAGATAAGAAAACCAGAACTACGTGACGTGGTAATATATTTAGTGTAGATAATAATAATTACATTAATATGAGTACAATCCACTATTTGGGTCTGAAAGCAAAGAAGGAAAAATCCACCCTACTACCCCTAGAAGTGCGTCGATAAAATTTCAAGATCATTAGGGTGGTTCTAGAATTCCCCAACCTTCCACTCCCATCACAACCCATCCATATACTATTCCTCCACCTCCACCTCCACCTCCACCTCCGACGTTTACCACGGCTCACTCACCCAAGATTCCTTTTTTCAATGGATCAAATGATCCCAAGTAGTTCTGGTTTGTTGCAAGAGAAATATGGAGATCACATAATATCACTGATGAGAATATGAAGAAAGAAAAATTGGTCCCAATGATGTAGGATATAGCATTATCCTGGTATATGAATTACTCCTCGATGAACTAAAATTCCATGCTAGCCCAGACAAAGGTTGTGCTTAATGCTGAATTTAAGAAGCCGAAGTTGTAGTCCCAGTGTATTAGGGAGATCAAAGAGATCAAGAAATTGGTCACTAAAACTATGTGGGAAGTAGATAAAAGGTTTAAGACACTGCTAAGTCAAGTAATCTTTGGGATCCATAAGGAGTAGCACAAGGAATGGTTTATAGTTGTTCTATTGCCACACCTTAGGTTGTCGTTGTCTCAGCAGAATATCACAACCCAAGGAGAAGAATTGGAGATTGCGATGAAGCTAGAAGGCGGATACTAGCATATGGGTTCAACATATCCAATTAAAGTTGGAAAGCTTACATATGAACTCCAAGATTTGAAGAAGGGAAAAGAGGTTCGGTATGACATGTGCTCAGAAGTTTGGTGGATAAAGTGAAAAGCAGAGGGCCACCCTATGGATCAGTTTCCTATTTATATATATTACTTGGGCACTAGTATTCCAAGTTCATTGAATCCTGGGTCAAGTACTAGAAAAAATGTGAGACTAAATTTTTGGTGTAGCTTATGCAAAGTTGCAGGCCAGGACTCCACAAACTACTTTCATCTACTGCAAAAGTACATCGACTCGCCTAAGAAATTGAGTTTTTAATTTATGTAGTTCGATGGGACATGATGACAAGAATTTTCAAAGATACGATCTAATGTTGTAGAGTCCTGGAGCATACCGAATGCAAGTTGAAGTTCACAAAGATCCAGGTTCACCAACATCACGTAGAGGTTTCCAAGTCTGAGGGCGTGGCCGAGGAGGAGGTGTTTGATAAGGGCGTAGACATATCATATGTTATAATTTTGGTCAGCCTAGACATTTCGCCAAGGATTGTCAGAATCATACTTTCATATCTTATAGGTATTGTCACACATTTGATCATGAAATAGACAATTGTCATACATTATTGGCTAAAACGTAGGAAAATCATAATCAACAACCTGCCCAGAACATACAAATGATGAGAGATGAATCATGCAAAGAATATCTAAATGTTAGCATAGTGACATGAAGTGGTATAAATAATATAGAAGACAAAGTAGAAGGAAATAAACATATGGATGATACATAGGCCTAGAAAGATGGAGAAAGGAATAATGGGTTCGATGTACAATGCGAAAGAGAAGCCTTCATGGAAGTGAAGAAGAATTTCATGAGTCGTGGAGCTTCGACATCAACAATGAAAAGACAACTGATTCCATTGAAGAATACACCCAAGGAGAATAATGAATCCAAGGAAGTTGATCCATTCATTATGAAGTCATTTTTGTAGAGATATGAAGTTGCTAAGGGACAAAAAAGTTGTGGAAGGATTGCAGGAGTTGATTGAAAGCTATGGTGGTAAAGAAGGCCAACAATGTTAAGTCCCTATATTAATAGTGTAGTCCCTTATTATGTTAGTGTATCAACCCTTATTGTTATTATTTTACCTTTGTAACCCCCATATTTTTATTATTGTGCCCTTACATTATTATTGTTAGGTCAGCTAGGGTTACATTATTTCCCGACTAGGATTACATTGTGGCCCCATGGACTCCTATATATAGAAAGGAGGTTTTTTCATTTGTATCGTCCAAGAATTGTTCATTCATGTAATGTATTGGAGGTTTCCCCCTCGAAGTGGCTTATTTATAAGGCGTTGATATCTCTTTTCTTCTATTTTTGGAGCTGGCTATTTCACAACATTTGGTTTCAGAGATTTGGATTCTAGGGTTTCGCTGCTCCAAACAGGTCATCGTGGAATTTTCACTATAACTTTTTTTCTACGAAGGTTAAAAAGCGGAAAGTTTTAGAGTACGAAGAAAAAATCCTAAAGAACATCATCGCATAATTTCAGAGCTTGGTTCACAATATTTTCGGCGATATGATCTATGGAAGTTAGGGCTTTTTGCAGGCTCTTGAATTTCACTTAAAAAGGTCATCGCGGAAATGTCGCTATAAATTTGTTTCTACAAAGGTTCAGAAGTTGAAATTTTTAGAGAGTGAAGCTAAAATCCTAAGGAACATCATCACAAAATTTCAGAGCTTGTTTCGCAATATTTTCGGAGATATGATCTGTGGAATTTAGGTCTTTTTCAGGCTCCCGAATTTCATCTCAAAGAGGTGATTGTGGAAAACTATTCATAAATATCTCTCTAAGCATCGGATAGGAATTCTGTAAAAAGTGAGTGGAAGTACACAGACTGTAGTTTCCATTCTATAAATTTCAGAGCCAAAGGAGCAAAAAGTGACACGTGGAAAGTCTTACAACTTTGCTCTACTGAACCAGTCCATAATTAGGTCATTGTGGGAGATTGGACATAACTTTTCCTTGAAGAATCCAAATCAGGTCAGACCTATGGCATTCAAAGGAGGATTCAGAGGGATACCTTAGGGATAATTTTTTGATATTGAAGATAAAAAATCACAGATATAATTAATTTTCAATATAGAGCTCCTCAAAAGCAAGAAAAAGGTGTGTATTTGGTTTTTAAAATTCCATAACGTTTGTTTTAAAAATTATTTTGAAGTGATTCCAAGGGCATATTTTAGAATTTTTATCAGTGTTGGGTTCTATAATGCCTCCAAAAATAATTCCATGCCCATTAAGCCCTCAAAAAGCTATACTATGACGCATGAAGAGGAAGAATTGCAGTATGAGATATCAAAATTACAATACCGAGTGCAACAAATTTAGATCTTACGAAGAGAAACCGAAGATGACATAGATGGTTTAAAAGCATAAATGGAGGCTAATTTGGATGTTTTGAAGGATCAAATAATATCTAATATCGATGATAAATTAGTGGAATATCACGTCGAGCATCAACAACAAGTTCTCCAACTCTCAAAGGATAACCTAACTTTGGTGTAGAATCTAATGAAAAAACAAGAAGATCAACATCACATCGAAAGAAGTTCTGAAGTAGTCACAGAAACAAGAACTTGAAAAGTACGATCAATTTTAGAGTATCTCAGCAAGTGGAAGAACTTTTCTGTAGAAGATTCCACATGGGAGGATGAGAATTTTATACAAAAGCATCAAGAAATAATCAAGCGTTGAGGACAACACTTGTTTGAAGGAGAGGGGCATGTTAAGTCCCTATATTAATAGTTTAGTCCCTTATTATGTTAGTGTATACCCCCTTATTTTTATTTTTGTACCCCTGTAACCCCCATATCGTTATTATTGTGCCCTTACATTATTATTGTTAGGTCGGCTAGGGTTACATTGTGGCCCCACTAGGATTACATTGTGTCCCCATGGACTCCCATATATAGAAAGGAGGTTTTAGTTTCTATCATCCAAGAATTTTCCATTCATGTAATGTATTGGAGGTTGCCCCCTCGAAGTGGCTTATTTCTAAGGTGTTGATATCTCTTTTCTTCTATTTTTGGAGCTGGTTTCACAATAAACAATCGGAACAACACACAACGCATAAGGTATAAAAACATAAGAAAATAATTGATAGAGAAATGTGGTTAACCACACAGATCGATGATTATGAAATGAAACAAGTCATCCTTGATCTTGGATCAGATGCCAATGTTTTTCCAAAATAGACATGGGAATGGATAGGGAGACCAAAGCTGCAATGGTCATTGATACAACTAAGAATGGAAAATCAATAGAATATTATTACTATGGGCCGATTGCATGACATTAACATAGATATTGATGGTGCAAGTGTATTTTTATACTTTGAAGTTATTGAAATTGTTGATGATAACAATCGGTGCGCCGCTTTGCTTGGATTTGATTGGGCTTATGATATAAATGAAATAATCAACCTGAAAAACAGAAATATGGTGTTTTATAAGAGTGGTACAAGGGTTGTTGTTCCTTTGTACCCTTCTAAAGGTGCACTATATTCATAACATGTTCGGAATGCATATGGTGAAATCGACAATATCTATAATATCGCTATAGAGGACGAAGACTAGATCAATCCTACTGTTGATGGAAGAATAAGTTGGGAGCATGAAATTTCTTGTGTTTTAGACTTTGATGAAGAATTAAAGCAATTGCATAATCGATTACATGAAGTTTCCACTAAGAGGTGCAACAAAGTTACCAAATCACTTTGCTGCATCACATTGGAGGTACGCAAATTTCGCTTCTATGATGGAACTAGAGATGCGGATTTATTTCTGGATGAAAGGCACCCATCGAGTAGCGATATGAAGCTTTGGACTTCAATTTTAGGTCCACCCCAACCATATGGTGGGGCACACACAGAGAAGTGTTAGGAGGATGGAAGGAATATTGAAGATTGACGAGGCTCATGTTTGGTCATGTAAACGCTAGGATCACAGAGAAGTACAATGGCAGGGATTATCCTCGTGAGAATTTGTCTCGCTAGAATGCAACCCTGGGAGAGGAAAATAAACGTTAATGGGTGCATATATTCTTTCATACCTTGGATGTGATACCTCAACAATGGTATCTTGAAACATAGCTATGCCATGACACCATAGATTGGTATGAGATGATGAAAGGTTTCTTATTGAATTATAATTTCATAGATGGTTGGGATTGTATTAAAAATTATCTTCAATCAGTCAGAACAAGAAAAATTTGAATAACCACTGAGCCAACGGCTTCAGTACAACCTGACTGGGCTGCGCAGTTGGAACAAGTATGAGAATGTTACAACCTGACTATGAAAGAAGGCGAGGAGGATCTGTGGAATGTTAATATTCTTAAATCAGAAGGACATCACGAGCTTGAAAGTCCTGAAGTAGATATTTCAGACATAGCAGAGCCTGTAAGAACTTATCAAGTCAACATAGGCTTAGAAGCGGAGCCCAATTTCGCGAAGATTGGGGAATATTGGCATGATGAAATAGTGAGCAAGGTCACTAAATTGTTGCATGAGTACCAAGATCTGTTCCTGGCGAAGTTAACTGAGTTAAAATGAATTATCGGAGATTTAGGAGTTATGCACATCACTTTGAATCCAAATGCGAAGCCGATCAAGTAGCGCTAATATCGGCTAGACCCAAAATGTAAAGAGATAGTAAGGGAAGAAATCGACAATATGCTTGATGTTGGCATTATCAAATTAGTAGAGGAGTTCGAGTGCGTTATCTCTATCGTTTTCCAGGAGAAGAAAACCAAGGGAGAAATAAGGATTTGTGTTGATCTTAGAAATTTGAACGATGTGTGCGTCCATGATTCATTTCTAACACCATTCACTGATGAATTTTTGGAAAATGTTGGAGGGTAGGAAGCCTATTCCTTTACAAATGGGTTCTTAGGATACCATCAGGTTAGGATCACGCCAGAAGATTGGAGAAAGACCATTTTCGCTAATTAATGGGGATCCTTTCAGTATAAAGTCATTCCATTCGGACTGAAGAATTCTTCAGAAATATTTTACAAAGTTGTAGTCGCTGCATTTAACGAATATATCCACAAATTTTTGGAGGTGTAATTCGATGAATGGACACTCTTGAGACTACTAAATTAGAATGTTTCTAGTATGCGCTTGATGTTGGATACCTCTAGGAAATATCAAATCTCCTTGAACTTGAAGAAATGTATTTTTTTGTGTGCCATATGGTATATTGTTGGGGAACATTATTTTCAATAAGAGATTGATGGTAGATCCTGGGAACATCATTGTGATTATAAACTTGGAGCCATATTGGGTGAGGGCTAAGAAAATATTTTGAGTCAGGTTTGAGGTGAGTTTGCACACAATGATCAAATAGAAGCCCCATATATCCCCAAGTATTTTGGTAGAATAGTGATGGGTCATGGAATTTAAAGCATGTTTACATGATGTGCACATTCGAGTTAAGTAGGACCTTGCTGAGGTTTGGTACGAGCCATTGTACCTAGTGATGGAGGATGATTATGAGTGAATAGTAAGTGCATTTCCAAGCGATTGGCTAACTCCACCCACTAAATGCATAGAAACAAAGTAGGCATGCATAAGTAGCTCAAATACCAGTGCGTAAATGAGAAATAAGGAAACCAAGAAGCAGCCTAAGCATGCCACCTTTGGAACTGCTAAGGAGTCTAAAAAAGAAGCGGAGCAGGAAACAAAGAAGGATGCTCCAAAGGTAGGAAGGGGCGACGATCAGGGTGGTGATGACACATTTATGGATCCAACAGACCCCCCCTCCCCTTAGATTTTGAATATGTTGTACCTATTTCCCGTAGGCAGTCCTTAGTTGCAAAAAATATGCCAGGAAACCCACTCAACCTTCTTTAGGTTCAAGTTGGCCCTTGAACCAGAGGGGGCTCCCTCAATAATTACGAGGCCTTGTTTAACACTGTTCATTGTCACCGAACATCATCCTTTGAAGCACAATGGCCATATTTATGGTTTTAATTAGGGGTGGTTGGCTATTAATGAAAATCCCTATTCATGAATAAATCCATCCTTCATGGAGTCCTTCTTAAAGTGTTAGCTTCCAACCTGACAGAATGAATTTATTTGTATAAGAATTTGGGAGAAGAATGTAAGGAGATCCCTAATAATGTAGCAGCCAGACTGACTACTTAACAACTAGGGAGATTTGGACAACCAATAACCAATTTCAAAGAGGAGCTTGATCAAACATACAATCTGATATACTAATCTCTTAAAAAAATTATAGTTTTCAGAAATTATGAAAACTATGTTTTCAGAAATTATGAAAACTATGTTTTCATAATAGAAAAAATATAATCAAGTCATTACAGAAACATTATGTAATTTAGATTTCAAGAGGAATTTACAATAACCGATAGTCCTGTAAATTAATCTCTTAATCAAATTAGAACTTCACAACGAATTTAAAATGAAACTAAGATTCAATTGGGTAGCTGTACATGAATTAAATCATATGAAGAAAATATATATGGAGATACTGGAAAAACGTACGAGAAACACAAATTTTGTTGAAGCCAAAGCTGAAATACTCTAATTAGAATTTCTGTGGCCTCAAAGTCCCACCCCTTTCTCATTACAATCCATCAAATATATAGAAATTATAATAAGCTAGATATTGCTAGCTTTTAGGAAAATAAAAGAAAATCTTAACAATATACTAAAAATAAAATCTAATTTATTACAAACTTTCTCGAAATAAAATGAAATAAAACTAAATATAAGAAATTTATTTCGAAAGAATTTGGAAATGTTGGAGCTACCAATGCCAAATTCTCTTTCAATTTGGAATTAACCCTTTTGATATGTTGATCTTTTTCATTTAAAATATTGATTAAAATCTTTGAGTGTTGAATACTTTGCCACCTGTGTTCTTCAAGTGTTTTTAGACTTCCTGGAAATGCTAGTTGAATTATTGACCTACTGATCCTCCTCCTTTAAATATGGAGCTATTGATGTCGTTCCCTGAAGATCTGTTAAATGTACTTTAAAAAAGGAAAGATCTACCACCTATCTGATATATATCCCTTTCTAATCCATTAAAATTGAAGTAGATGTTAAGAAATGGATATTTGCATTTTTAAGGAAGATTTGTCAAATGCAAAGCCATAGGGATCTATATTCTTGAAAGGTTGACCATTCAATTCTTTCTGCGTCCCGCATCACTATATGAAAAGCTTTCAGTTTGTTCTGGTATGAATCCTGCTTTGGATTATTTTTTCAAGAGCCATTTCTTTATCCTCTTTCTGGATCAGTATTTATAATGAAATTTTGACTTTATAGCTCTTTTTATGTCAAGAATCAACAAGAGTAGTAAAAAACCAATGTGAATTTGAAGATAAAGAAGATGGCATAAATCTCATATTATGTAGTAATCATATTTGAGATTATAGGAATCCATTTCCATGGCATAAAAAAGAGATGAGCCTAGTCATGTCTTGCATCTTGAACATTTAGATCAAGCACCTCATTTTCTATAAGCAATGGTAGACTTACATTTGACCATCTTAGAAAGATAGCATTAATTTCATAGAAATGGTACCATAACAATTCTCGACCTTCCTCCATCGCACATTTGGCTTACAAGTGAATGCAACCTTCGATTCTCCAAAGCCAATAAATAATACTTGAGAGAAATGAAGAGAGTGAAGAGGAAAGCGATGATGATGAACAACTTACAGGTCTTGTTGCAAAAAGTGAAAGGTAACAAAAATGTAACCAGAGAAGGCATGAAATATCTGGAGGTGAAGCAGCTGTTTCTGTTGTGTTATTCAATTCCATCTTTTTCTTCTTACTTTTAAAAGAAGAATGCCATTCTATCTGAAATCATCCTGTGAATGCTCGTCTTTTGGAGATACGAGATTTCTTCGACAAGATTCAGCCCATTGAAAAAAAACTTAAGAATCAGTTTGAAAGAATAGCCAAGGAAGACAACATTGATTCAATTGAGGGTGTTCCAGCAAAACCTGATGTGAACATTATCTCAGCTGAGGATTTTATGTCAGAATTCAAGACAAGTGTGGTTAAATCGAAGTCATATTAGTCTGCGTAGGATGGTGAAGATATAAATAAATTATTCAAACGTTCAGCCCTGGAGATTAATAATGTGGAAATTGATCCATCTCGTTCGCGATGTTAGGAAAATCAAGAAAATATGTCACAAAGTACCAGTTGGAAGTTCCCTCGTCGACATGTATGCTAAATTCCAGAGCCTTCACCAAGCATGCCAATTGTTTGATAAAATGCCTTTGTGCCTGTGGTATCATTGAAAACCATGAGCAAATTTTCGGAGGGGGCCTTTGTTGATAAGAGCTTTTTCATATGGGGGGTGTGAAATAATTTAAATGATGACACATGCCCATCATCTTTTTTTCAAAACAAAATTTCGGACCCCCCTCCTCAACTAAATGTCGAAAATCTCGAGGGGGTCTAAAGTCAATGGAGACTATCCTTCATAAATCCGAAATGCTAGATTGGACTTAGGCTAAAATTTTTATAATATAATTTAAATTTAAAACAAATATTTTCATAAAAAAATTATTTTTATAAAAAATAATATATTTAAATTTAAAACAAATATTTTCATTAAAAAAAAAAATAGGTGTGCCAAAATATGTTACAACATCGGCTCCAATGGGGACTGCTTCCCCTTGTGGGATGCAGATAACAAGCAGATCAATTGCCTTTAGCATTGAGCATGGAGTCATACTGTAAACCTCATCATCAACCATCATCTTCCATAACCAATTATTATAGATAAATCATGTCATTTGAATAGCCTGCTAATGCAGACTACAACCTGCAACTTGGAAATGAAACCATATACCAACACTAATCTGGATACTCTTTTATACTGAAATCTGAAAAATGAAAAATTCTAGATTGAAAATATAAGCTGATCTATCACACCATTCATAAGAAATGAACACACTAATCTACTTCATATTAAAACTTAGAATATCTTTTCAATCCCCACACTTCTATCTAACTGAACTGGAAAATGCTGCACTATTAAGTGTAATCTATTTTCCAATGTAACCAAGTGTGGAGTGGATTTATTGACAAACCACGTTGCCAACAACTTAAAATGTGAAGAATATATACAATATGAACATAAAACCCCATGGAAAACTTATTCTCAATAGCACCCCAATCAGCAAAATTTAATATTCCAATTAACTACATGCTAATTTTGGAATATTACAATCCTCCCCTCCCAACTGTTGCTTGTCCTCAAGCAACTGCAAGGATAGAAATAAGAAGTCTTCCCTCCTCCTACTGTAGCATCCACATATGATGAAATACTCCAAGGAATGAGATGTTGTCTCATCAATGAATCTCCATATTTCTCCTCCCAAGCATGCAAGCTAGCCAAATATTTATCATCATGTATAAGTAAAGTACTCAAGGAGGCAATACGGTGCTATCTAGAGGTCACTTTGAGGCATGGGATCTGAAATGTATTGGGAAAAATCATTCCCATGTGGATCCTCCATCCCCAAGCAATCATCCATACAAAATGAGTCACCTCCCAACATGGCAACTCCTGAAAATGTTCCTCCACCTTGAGCTCTTGTAATGTAGGTGGGTTGTGTAATATTCCCAATTAGCCATTGCTAGTAGGAATATTATACTTGCCTCATTTTTGCAGTAGAAGAGTAGAAAGACAATAAAACAAACCCTAGTGTGAAAAGGGATCAGGTTAGGAGGAAAAATAAAGCCACTTTGGTGTGAAAGAGGACAATGCTTCTGAACTAGATCTAGTTGACCTAGTCAATAGTGCTGCTACAAGAGGGAAACCAACTACGACAATGCAGTTTTGAAAGGGGAATATTCTCAAGGAAGTCACCTCATCAATGAGTGGGGTCCAAGGTGAGGAAGCTCACCAAGGATAAGAAGGAGGAGATAGCAGCAAGGAAGGCATTTAGTGTTCATCTTTTTTTGGTATTTTGACTGATTGCAAGCTTTAGTTGTTTAGCTATAGTTGCAACACTGTTTAGTGCAAAGAATTCTCATGCGGGAATTCCATCTTCACCTTTGGTCTAGCTGGTTGGGAGATCAAGAAAGAAGTCCCTGAGCTTATTTTCCATCATTTAACTTGAGGACATCCATCCTATATCATATACAGTGCAGTCACTTCCAGTAAGTGTGACTTTTCTATAGTTGCAGGAGTTGCAGGGTTGAACCCTGCTATTTTGTGCTTGTTTGGGAGGAGGTGGTGTTTATTTCATTCCAGAAAGCCTATAAAAGAGGGATTTGGGCCAATTTCTATATTATTCATCTATTTGAGATCATATTCAGTATTTTCTAATACAGAGTTGCAATGTACTGCATTATTTTCTGCAGTGCTGCATTTTATATTGCTATTTTGCTAGAAACCCTTGCCGGGATGTTCTGATGTGCTTGTAAAAGAGGTCAAAACTTTCATTTCTAATTCTATGATTAATGAAAGCTCTAGATATGTATTGAATGATATTTTTATGTAGATTCCCTAATAAAAATTACGTTTTTGCAGTCTTCATCAATTCTATTTTGTGAAGTTGTGGGATTGGGGTGCTATTGAGCATATATGAGTTGGGGAGATCTGTTTAGTGTAGATAGAATGATTTTTTTCTGATGCCATTTCATATTTAAGCTACATAAAACATATGTAAGAGGATCCAAGTATTTATGTGCATTTTTGTTGCATGGTTTTCCTTATACAACGTCCTCATTGAAGATATTGTAGAAATTCCTAAAAAGGAATATTACAATGGTATCAAAGTTCCGCTCTTGGCTTAGATTGTGGGGGAGAAAATATCTTCAGCATGAAGGAGGAATATATTTCGAATATTCTACTTTAGACCCTACAAAAAATTGCAAGGGACCTCAAGGAGATGAGACATGAAGGGGATTATATAGGGTTTTTCCATGAGTCAAGCACCAACACTTCAGATGGCATGGGGCATTCAGCTGCACCAAAACACTCTACCATGCCTTCATTCCTGACTCTAGGAGATTAGGAGGGAACCCTGGGAGAGTATTTTGAAGAGTATGAACTCCGATCTCAAATGTTCAAAGAGCACTTGAGCTTTCAGGAGTTTTGCTGGATCAAGGATGGAAGGAGGATTAATCCTCATAAAAAGGAGGAGAACTTGATGTAGGGATCAGCCCTACAACGAAGTATGGTAGGGTTCTTCTTGCCCACATTTGATGGGACACCTAAGTGTACATCCAAGGCTTGGGTGGAGAAGCTGGACACATACTTCCAGCTCAACAAGGTTTGTGAAATAGAAGCCATCAAGATAGCTGCACTACACTTATAAGGGGAAGCTCAAGAATGGTGGTTTCATGGACTGACCACACTTGGGAATCATCACATCACTTAATACTCAAATTTCACCAAGAAGTTAGTGGATATATTTTATCCAAGAGATCCGGAAGCCCATTTTCTCAAGTTAACCAAGCTCAAACATGAGGGAGATCTTGAGGATTATACTGCTGACTATTTGCAGCTTTTAGTGATGGTATCCAACCTCACTATGAGCAGGAAGGTATGCATGTTTATTAATGGGGTGGCTGAACCATTGCAAGGGTTGGTCAAATCCACTAAACCAACCACACTCCTTGAACCTGTGGAGAAAGCTAGAGACCTACAACACATCTTTCCCAAGGCAAGAACATTACTGCAGCAGGAGGCCTACTCAGGACCAAAGAAGACAATCCATGTTCGTGATTTGGAGGGAGACTGTGTTGCAGGGAGGGCACATCATGTCAAGACATTCTCCAAGAAGGATGCCAGCGCTATACCTTCCATAGAAGACTTTTCTCCAAGAGAGGGAGCTATTGTAGTATTAAGAGGGATACCAAAATATCTGACTTTGAGGGTGAGAGGTACTATAATGGGGCAAAGAGTCTCTGTGATGATAGATAGTGCAGCCACTCATAATTTTATTGATGCACAACTGGTACAAAGGAGAGGGATCCACATGGAGGAGTTTGAGGGATTCTCAGTTTTGGTCCCAGGAGCTATGACCCTACGATGTTTCAAGTATGTTCCGACACTAACCATTACCATAGGGACCTACACCTTGACATACCACTTCTTTGTGGTAGAAATTATAGGCACCAATGTCATATTGGGAGTCCAGTGGTTGATCACTCTTGGGAGAGTTACCACTAATTGGAGAAATTTGGATATGGAATGGACAGAAGGGAAGGATGGTTAGTATCAGAAGATCAAGGGTATAAACACATACCCCCCTTAGGTAGTTTCAGCACATAGGATGGAGGCATATCTATGCAGAGGGGATGTTTAATGGGAAGTGGAGCTGCATATATCAGAAGTAAGGGGCAAGGATTCACCAGTGCATCCAGATGTTCAGTCTCTGTTGGACTGGTATTCTACAGTATTTGGAGATATCCCACCCTGGAGACCTCTTGATCGATGGTTTGAACACACTATCAAGTAGGAACAAGGGATCCAAGCAGTAATCACCACTCCTTATAGGCACCCCAAGGCTTATAGGGATGAGATTGAGAGGGCCATCCATGAGCTACTAGCTCTAGGACACATTCGACCTAGTACTAGTCCTTTTGCTTCTTCGGTGGTCTTGGTAAAGAATAAGGATGGCACATTGAGAATGTGCATTGATTATAGAGCCTTGAACAGGAAGACCATGAAGAATAGGTACCCTATGCCCAAGATCGATGAACTCATGGATGAGTTGAGGGGTTCTAAATACTTCTCCAAGATTGATTTGAGATCCGGGTATCATCAAATCAAGGTAAGGGAGCAAGATATCCCCAAGACAATGTTCAGATGTCACTATGGGCACTTTGAGTTTCCGGTGATGCTCTTTGGATTGACCAATGCCCCAGAAACTTTTCAATATTGCATGAACCACATTTTCCGTGGTCATTTGAGAAAGTTTGTATTTGTCTTCTTTGATGATATTCTTATCTATAGCCGCACTTGGGAGGAGCACTTGCAGCATATTGAGACAGTTTTACATATCCTCAAGGAGCAGCAATTCTATGACAAGCTCTCCAAATGTGAATTTGGCCTCACAGAGATGTTGTATTTAGGGCACATCATAGGAGTGGATCGAGTGAGGGTACATGAGGAGAAGATACAAGCTATCAGAGATTGGCCTGAGCCCGGGAATGTCACAAAAATCAAGGGTTTTTTGGCACATGCACTTATTACCGGAAGTTTCTGAAAGGGTTTTCATAGCTAGCAGCACCATTCACAGACTTGACAAAGGAGGGAGCTTTCCATTGGACACCTACAGCGCAGAGGGCTTTTGATAAGCTCAAAGAGGTAATGAGTAGTTGTCCTGTTTTGGTTTTTCCTGACATTTCTCAACCTTTTGTTCTAGAATTTGATGCAACAGGTGAAGGGATTGGAGCAGTCTTGATGAAAGGAGGGCACCCTATAGCCTTTGAGAGCAGGAATTTGCTCCCTCATGAGAGGTTGTACCCCATATATGATAAAGAGATGTTGGCTATCATGCATGCATTAGCCAAATTACGGAAATACTTGGGGGGGAATAAGTTCAAGGTGAAGACTGACCATAACAGTCTTAGACTCTTCCTTGAACAGAAACAACTCTAGGAGAGACAACAGAAGTGGGTGAGAAAAATCCAAGCTTATGATTTTGACATAGAGTATGTCAAGGGTAAGAGAAATGTAGTAGTTGATGCACTATCTAGGAGGCCTATAGCGTTGTCTTTGAGGGGCATGGACGCTGTTTTAGATCAGATTTCAGGTTGCAGAAAAAGGACTATATTCAATTAAAGATTTTCAACCACAGCAAATGCATGTTTGGGATTGGAACAATGCAGAAGATTTCCAACTGGGAAACAAAGTTTTAAGTTTTGAATGGATAGTAACTTACTAGAGTTGAAGCCCGAGGAGAAGGCCCTAAGCTTCAGAAGTTGTACCATCATATATACAATAAAGCTACCAGAAGAAGGAGATTACATGTTCAGACTGAAGACATTTTTGAGGCATCTGACCTGCTGTTCTTGACTTTTCACAAGGAAAAGCCATCCCCAAGTGGAGCCAGTGTTAGTCTCCTATACCAATAGGTTTCATCTTTCATGATTGTCTTGATTGAATTATGGAATATGTTCAAACCTTCTTTCTTGAGCAAAGGTGTTCCATATTCTTGGAAAAAACCAAAAAATCAAAAAGTTAAAAAATGTAAAGAGGGTATACCCTAAAAGAAAGATCAAAGGGTAAAAAGAATAAAATGGTAAAAAAAAAAGAGAAAGAAATGAACCCCAAGCAAAAATAGACCAAGGAAAGTGTGCAAATCCAAATGCCACTGCTATTTTATTTTTGTAATAAATCAATTGTGTGCAGCTTGTCAAACTTTTGCCACAATTCATGAATAAGTCAAACTGTTTAAACTTGGCTTACTCATATTTCAATTTCATGTTTTAGATTAGAGAATAAATATCTGACCAAACAGTTTAATATTGGCAGATAAGTAGCTAGGTAGAGTGAATAAAAGGTGCTCAACAGTTTAATCTGAGCCCTTGGATGTAATAAGGGTAGAAATAGATAGATTCATCATGTAAAAAGAAAAGATTGATCAGGGTTTGCAAGCCTAAATGCACCCTAATAAAGAAGAGAAAATGGTAGTGTTAAGTAGATAGGGTAGGTAGATGGTGCTGCAAAGTGTTATCTGATGAATGGTGTTGCTACATGTTGGTTAATCATTTACTTTCATCATAAGTACTGAAGCAGGAAATACACTGGAAAATCACAGCAAGCAAAGTCAAATTCATTAACCTCCCTCATCATTTTTTCCCCTCAAGAGTTTTACTAATTTCCCCAAAAGTACTAAGGTAATTGAGATCAAAGGGGCTCAAGGCATTTCCTTGACTTCTGGAGGGACTGGACCCTCGGCCTAATGATCAAAAAGACCTAAGCACTTGAAATAATTCATCATTGTTATCTTCCATCTTTAACTTTTTCCTAAGTAAAATCCTATTTTACTTAGGAAACTGATGCAAAATTCCATAAGAAGTTCCTCAAAATAATTTGTTATTCTAAGTTAAGTGTTGAAGATAAAATGTTGCAATTTACTTCATAAGTTATCACTTTCTTAGATGTACAAAGATGTTTTGATTTTCCTTGTCCTTTACCATATTAACATTTAATTCTACTATATTAAATCCCTAGTGAAATCCCTTTTCCTAAGTTTATAACTCCCTTTTCTATAAATATCCCCAAAACCCTTTATTATAATGTTTTACCAAAGTATTATGTCCCCACACATTGAAAATAAAACCCCGTCTTATAAACCCTTTGGTGAAATATATCTTTATAACATTAATCCCGCCCTTATGATGAAATAATTGTATTAATTAATTCATCATATAATAAAAATATAAAACGTTAGACATACAATATGTGTGTTTAATACCAAAAACGCCAATAAAACTTTGCGAAAAGTTTCGCGCCACCGTGGACCGTCCACGTGGCATTCCACCTAAGAAAACCCCCGCTACAACCCCTTTCTTTGGCATACAGGATTAATTAAGTCTCCTGGACTAATTAATAACTGTCTCCGCCTATTAAAAAGCCCCCGGAGCAATTAAAAAACATGTAAAAGTGTTTAAATATACGACGGGGCCCACACGAAACCTCCGCTCATCTTCCCATCACGCTAGCCGTTGGATCAGCCTCCCGCAGATCAACGGCCAGCGTTGATCCCGCTGCCCATCCCTTGTCAGCATGTTAACCAGCGGGGGATGGGTGGTTTCTGAATAGTCAACCATCCACGTGGCGACTATCCTATGGAATCGCTCCCCCCGCGATTAATACCGCCCTCGACCAAAAGCGGTGCGGGCACTTCCCGCTTACCACTTACCGCCTGACGATGCACACGTCATCCCGTACTACCATGACGTCACACCTCGAAAAAAACAAAAAACCCTTTTAACTTGTAAATAAGCCATTTTTCGTGTTTTTTAGTCATTTTCATTATTCTGAGAAGAACGTTGCTCCCGCTGTGATTTTCAAAATTTCCGTTGTAATTGACCATTTCGCCCCAAAACTCTGCTGCGCCCGTGTTGAAGAACGTCCCTGCCATTGCTCATTACCTTTCAAAGAACCAGTTTCCATCTAAAAACAGGTATTTATCATTTTACGCCCCGACTGCACGTAAAACTCAGTTTCCTTTGTTTTTTCGCTGAAAAAGTGGTTAAAAATCATCACTGAGTCTTCCCTGGAGATTTTAAACCTGTGAAATTGCTCCCCGAACCTGCAAATTGTTCTAATTTCCTTCATTTCAAGAATCTCGTTCGGCCCGTGAAGAAAACCAAAAACCTCCATTTTGAATCCACGAGAACCAAAATGGAGGCCCCGGCAGCTCTTAATATCACTCCATTGAATGCTCCTCACCGTGAATTAGACTATTTACCTCTGATAGATGAAGATTTCCAAATTAAAGACCTGCATTTTGATGAAAGTCCCCTATTGAGCTATTGTCGCTGCAGAGACGAATACTCAAAGGGGCAAGATCTTATAGGGTTGTGGGAATCTAATTTCCCGAGATATCTCATCCCCTCAGTCCTTATTTTCCCAGAAATTATCCACTGCTATCATGCCAATTATGATCCAAATCAGAAAGCAGTTTTTTCCCCAAGTCAAAGCGTATCAAAATCAAAGAGTATCAGTGGATAAAGTGTATCAGGTAAAAGTCAGAGTGAAAAGTCAAAACAAAGTTACAGAGCAGTTAAAGGTAAACAGTAAAAATGAAGTTACAGAACAGTCAAAGGTAAACAGTAAAATGAAGTTACAGAGGCAATAAAATGGTAAAAATAAATGAAATTACTTTCACCAAAATTGAAGTTTGTCTAAAGTGAAAGTAAAACAGTCAAAAGAGCAAGAAAGTAAAAAGATGAAAAACACAACAAAAAGGAACATTTTTGCAGAAATTGCATGTTTTAGTCATTGTTTTGAAGACACTATTGTGATCAATATAAGATGAATTTTTCAAAACTGAAGGAGGTTTATTTTCTTAAGAGTACCATCTACAAAAACCTCTCTCACTTTTCTAACAGCTATTATGGTTTTGGAAATATTAAACAAAGTTGAAAAGCACTTTTTGCAGAAAATTACAGTCAAGTCATCATTTTGCAGAAAATATTGTGGCCAATTAGAAATACATTTCACAAAAATGAAGGAGGTTTTTGTTCCTAAGCCACCTATATACAAAAACCTATCTCATGTTTTTCACAGTGGTTTTATAATGAGAGATACATGCGCATCTTTACAGGCCAGTGTTTCAGACTCTGTAAAACTCTGTTTTACACATATTTTTTACAGAGAATATTATGCACAGCTGGAGAGGAATTTTAGGAAAGTGAAAGAGGTTTATCTCACCAACATATTTTTCCACAATAACCTCTTTCACTTTTTACATATCTATTACGGATTGAGAAATACGAAGATATCATTGGACCCCAAGTTTGCAGAATTGTTGGAGCAGATTGCACAAAGAAAGGAAGCAGTTAGTGACTTGGATGCCTCATCATCAAATAAGAGTTGGATGAAATTCGAATTCTCCTCTTTTTCATCACTTATCCATCAAAAATAGTGCCAAATAGTTTGAGTGTCCTTTACTTTAGTTCTATTTATGTAAATAGTTGGAGAGATTTGTGAACCAATTTTGATATTTGTTTCAATATATTTTAGTTTAGAATTTGTATAAATACTCCACTCTTGGAAGCATTTGGGGTGGATTCTATTACTCTGCTGTAACACTGAGATTTTCGGAATAAAAGCTTTTGGAGAAATTTACTTGTGGCTTACTGGATGACGATTTGAAGCACTGGACTTGTTGCGGGATTCATGTGTTGGACTACAGTTCAATAAGTGTTTCTACCCTTTGTCTGAAATTTTATATTAGTTTATAATACCATCATATCCATTTCTAAATAATTTACATAAAGGATTGAAACAGAATTTGCTTAATTGTACTCTGTTTTCAAATGTGATTGTTCCTAAATGTTTTCTTCTAAATTAGCTATAAGCACGAATTCTTAAATGCTCCTGCTTCGCTAATTTAAGCACTGTTGATTGCTATAATAAAGAATCCGTTATTGCTCTTTGTTTGTAGTCAATTCACTTCTTTCCTTTGAACATGGTGAAATATTCTTAGTTGCCTTTCATCCCTTCAAGATCATCCCACCCACTTTAAATTTTAAGGATTGTTCTCTGTCTAGCTATCTTGCCCTGTAACACCATCTTGTGCGTAGAATAGAAGTCCAGTAAAGCCATCCTTTGACTCCATAGCCCAATGGACTGAAAGCCCTCAACCTTGCCCTTAGTTTGTGGATTCCACCAATTTTCAAACAAACCCTTGAATCTATAACTAGCCTAAAACCTTTCAAGAACAAAGATAAATTATAAAGAGAGAGCCCTCTCTCGATGCAGATTGGCTAGATTCTGCATCTAAAAGGTTGGTTTGTGGTTACCTCGGGTATACTTTCCTCTTACACAACTTCTGGGAAAACCTGAGTGATAACATAGTGGCGACCATACTGGGGACCTGAATCATTTTATTGATACTATTTTTTGATTTATAAGCTATGGACAGAGTCTGAAGATCAGCCAGGTAGCCTTTGAAATTGCTTTTGCTCTACAATTGCAAAAGTAAATAAAAGCTGCTTCAGTCTATCTCTGATTTAGCTTATACATTGAACCTTAGTTTCAAATGTTTAATCAGACTCTCTAGTTTAATAAATCTTTGAGAAAATTTTAAATTAAAAATCTTAAATTTCTTGAAGAGTTTGTAGAAGTTGTTTTGAAAATTCACAAAAATTTAGTTTCCTGAAGAACTAACTTTCTCTTCAGAATTGTTTTACAAGTTTAGATCTGATCTATGATGGTGGACAGGGATCAGACACACAAAGGTTAAAATCATCCACCTGGCGACTCCAAATCCATTTCACAGTCAAGACTCCACTGGAGGAATGAACCTGGAAGAACAATATGGAAAGATCAGGCTTTCAACTTGGATCTTAATCCAAGACATTATGTTCTTTCTCGTTAAGATTCAATATGTATTGTATTTTATATAAGGATCTAACCTGGTTGTATAGATAAAGTGGCTTTTCATTATGGCTGATTTTCAAGATGATCCAAGAATAAAACGAAGATATGCTCCCATGAGCAGAGATCACATACCTGGATTTTCACACAAACTACCGAAGGTAAATTGGGGTGAAAATCTGCCCATGTTTCAAGATGAGAATATTGATGATCCTTTACTACATCTCATTAAATTTCATATACACTCATCAAGATTGAAGGGTGATTGGTATGAGGATTGCCTCATGAAGATATTCATGGGAACCTTAGAAGGAAAAGCAAGGGAATGGTACGAAGCTCTTAAACCTGCAAGTTTGTTTTCTCTAAAAGATTTTCATAAGGTATTTTATGAGCATTACAAAGAAGATTTTCCATATTTATCATTAGCTGAAAATTGTTGTGATCAAGCTGAAGATCTTATAAATTACCTTAAAAATATTGATGAAGATTTTGGAAATTGGTCTCCTGAAGATTTATTAGAAGAAGTCAAAAACTTTCATTCTCAAGTTAAATGTCATAATAATCAAGAGGAGTTAAACAAAGATGAAATAAGTCAGGAGATAAATCAATATCCACAAAACCCCTCTGTATTAACAAATGATGTTTCATTTAATGTTTTGAATGGAGTTAAAGACAATAATCAACCTCATGATCAACTTTTAGATAAGGGAAAAAACAATTGTCATTTCAATCTAAGAATTCAGTGATTCCCACCCCCCCTCACCGAAGAAGAAATAAATTTGCTTCTAAACATGCAACCATCCTCAAAATATTTACATAATGAAGAGATTGTTTCAACTTCTTCTAATGTTGATGAATGTACCAAATTTTTTATCCATGAAGGGACAGAAGGACAAGTTTATGCTCATGTTATTCTACTTTCCCAAAAAGGCCCATTGCTTGATATCACTCCTATTGAGCAAAATAATGACTTTCAAAAAGAATGCAACCAATCTAATCAAGACATATTGGGATTGTTGGAAGAGAAATATGCTGATCCAATGTTTATAATTGATGACATTCCTTATTCTGAATATTTTCCTAAATATGATCAGTATGATTTCCCAATTCAAGATAATTTCACAAAACAATCACTAGCTATTTTGAGGGATGAGTTATCAAAACTTCAGTTTGATGAGGATTTTCTAAGAGCTTTCTTTCTTCTTTTTAAATCAAGAAAATGTTCTCCTCAAGTTAAAAAATGGCTTCTTGATATAATTTCTGAAAATTATGAAAATGAAATCAAACTTTTGCATTCTCAAATTCAGTCATATAATTTCCGAAATCCTAAAGAGTTCTTTGAAAATCTTCCTTCTCCAAAGCAAGAGGAAATTGTACTATCTTTTGACTTGCATATTGAAGATGATTATTCTTTTAAACACAAGGCTGAAGAAATAAGTTCATGGTCTAATATTCATAATTCAATTGAACAATTAGTCATTGAAGGCCTAGAAGTAAATAACAGACGCAGATTGGAAAGCTCAACTTTTAATTGAGTATTCCAAGATGACTTTACATGTGAGGTACTTGATGGGGTGGTATCAGATGAGAGGTTTAGAGTAATGGATGAGGTCATCTATTACTGGGACCAGATCTTCTTAGTTAAGAATTCCAAGCTCAAGGAGAAGATCTTATTGGCATCACATGATTCCCCACTTCCCGAGCATCAAGGTTTCACAAAGACTTATAGGGCCATAAGAGAAAGATTCTCATGGAAGGGTCTCAAGGAGGATGTGCTACGACATGTTAGAGAGTGCACCATTTGTCAGCAGAATAAGGGAGAACACACCCACCCTGCTGGGTTATTACAACCATTACCTATTCTGGATGGGAAGTGGGAAAGTATATCTATGGACCTCATCACCGGCTTACCGACAGTATAGGGTAAGGATTGTATCTTTGTAGTTGTTGATAGACTAAAAAATTACTCTCATTTATTTGCCATTTCTGCATATTATACTGCTTCACAGGTAGCTGAGCTCTTCTTCAGAGATGTATTTACTCCATGGTCTACCAAGGACCATAGTGAGTGATCAGGATAGCTGCTTCATGGGTGGTTTTTGGCAAGAAATTTTCTAGTTAGTGGGAATTGATTTGACTCCAAGTAGTAGCTATCACCCCCAAACTGATGGACAGACCGAGATAGTGAAAAAGTGGCTAGAAGGCTACTTGAGGAACTATGTAGCAGGGCAGCAGAAAGCTTGGTTGCATTGGCGCCACTTGGGAGAGTATTGTTACAACACTACTCACCATATTTCTATTAGCATGACTACATTCCGGGCCTTATATGGGTATGAGGCACTCCCATTTTCTGATGTTACGTTTGGGGTAGGTAAGGCTCCAAGGGCAAAGGAATGGATTCAAGAGAACCAAGACATACTCTGGGCACTCAAGGACAACATTCTACTGCCTAGAACCAGCAAAAGAGGTATGAAGACCGTGGTCAGATAGAGAGATATTTTGAGGTGGGAGATATTGTCTATCTGCGTCTTCAGACTTACAAATAGTCCACACTCAAGGAGAAGGGGGATGAAAAGCTAAAACCATGTTTCTATGGACCATACAGGGTGATCAAGTGTATCGGTAAGGTAGCATATGAGTTGGAGCTTCCTAAGGGGAGCAAGATCCACAATATCTTCCATGTATCTTGCCTCAAGAAGGCCATTGGGAGGAATTTAGTTGCAAAAATGGATCTCCCCCCTATTGATGATGATGGCCACCTAATTTTGCAGCCAGAAGAAATCTTAGACACAAGGGAGAGGCAGGTAAGGAACAAACTCATCAAGGAATATCTAATTCGATGGAGGAATCTACCAGATGAGGGTGCCACTTGGGAGGGAGAGAAGATCTTGCAGCATCATTCTTTACTATTACTTGTGGGCAAGAAACTTTTGAGTGGGGAGGACTGTAATATTCCCAATTAGCCACTGCTAGTAGGAATATCATACTTTCCCTATTTTTGCAATAGAAGAGTAGAAAGACAATAAAACAAATCCCAGTGTGAAAAGGGATCAGGTTAGGAGGAAAAATAAATCCACTTTGGTGTGAAAGAGGACAATGACAGTGAACTAGATCCCGTTGACCAAGTCAACAATGCTTCTACAAGAGGGAAACCAACTAGGGTAGCGCAATTTTGAAAGGGGAATATTCTCAAGGAAGTCACCTCATCAATGAGTGGGGTCTTGGGTGAGGAAGCTCACCAAGGATAAGAAGGAGGAGATAGCAGCAAGGAAGGCATTCAATATTCATCTTTTTTTGGTCTTTTGACTGATTGCAAGCTTCAGCTGTTTAGTTCTAGTTGCAACACTTTTTAGTGCAAAGAATTCTCATGCAGGAATTTCATCTTCACCTTTGGTCTAGCTGGTTGGGAGGTCAAGAGGGAAGGCCCAGAGCTTATTTTCCATCGCTTAACTTGAGGACATCCGTCCTATATCATCTACGGTGTAGTCACTTCCAGTAACTGTGTCTTTTCTGTAGTTGCAGTAGTTGCAGGGTTAAACCTTGCTATTTTGTGCTTGTTTGGGAGGAGGTAGTGTTTATTTCATTCTGGAAAGCCTATCAAAGAGGGCTTTGGGAAAATTTCTTTATTATTCATCTATTTCATATCATATTCATTATTTTCTAATACATATTTTTAGTGTACTGCGTTATTTTCTACAGTGCTGCATTTTATATTTCTATTTTGCCGGAAACCCTTGCCGGGATGTTCTGATTTGCTTGTAAAAGAGGTCAAACCTCTCATTTATGATTATATTATTAATGAAAGATCCATATATTTATTAAATCATATTTTTATGTAGATTCCCTAATAAAAATTACGCTGTTGTAGTCTTCAGGAATTTTATTTTGTGAAGTTGTGGGATTGGGGTGCTATTGAGCATATATGAGCTGGGGAGATCTGTTTAGTGTAGCTAGAATGATTTTTTTCTGATGCAATTTCATATTTAAGCTACATACAACATATATAAGAGGATCCAAGTCCTGTTGTGCATTTTTTTTGCATGTTTTTCCTTATACAACGTCTTCATTTAAGATATTTCAGAAATTCCTAAAAAGGAATATTACAGGTTGAAAATATGAACATGGTAGAAAAAATGACCTACCCCACCCTGTCTTCTCCACTTATGATAAGTGTAGAGCATATGTTGATCTTGGGCTGCAACAAGGTTTCCCTCATGTGGTAAGAAGAAAATTAGATCTCCAAAGATCTCCTCTCCAACGTTGTGAATCAAGCTGGCCCAAACCATACCATATATGATGAATAATAATTGATCATAATATGGTATCAAATAAATCTTATGGCCCACTTTATAAATGAACAAGTGTTTTATTGTGGTGGCGATATCATCTCCCATGCTCCCATTAGAACATGTAATGTAAAAAGTGTGGGAATCCTCTTCCCCAAAGGACACACTCAACCCATGTGTCTCCCTCCCAATCATGCTTCCAATAAAGATAAGAAAAATATCAGCAAGTGAAATCATGATGAGTATCAGAATAAGGGAAATACTAAAGGTTTCATGTGGTGCTGGAAGGTACCAATAGTTTCCCAAGTAGTCACAGTGTAGTTTTCCAAACTGCTGCTTCAGAAAAGAAAATGGCAAGTTGTTTCTTGATACATGGCTAATTATGTATGTCATCACATCTACTAATGAATATTAAATGGCTGGGTACATCAATTGAACATACATGAAAGGATAAAACACTTTCCGAAGTCCATATAAAAGATGGTTGTCTTCATCATACAATTTGGCCCAATGTTGACCATGGAGCTCAATGAAAAGCTTGCCCTCTTGTGGAGCAATGCAGTAAATATAAATGGTAAGAGTATGAAAATACTGTGCAAAAGCAAGATTATTAACATGTACTAGAAATAAGAAATTGTATGGATCCATGAATAAGCCTCCCATAGTGGTATGACATACTCCCATGAAGAGGAATGAATCATATGTTGCAGTAAGATCACCCTTCTTATGATTGGAAATCCAAGTTAAGAATAACATATCTCTGTAATATATTTTTCCATCCACTACTCCATCTATCTCACCTCCTTATTTTCCACCAAGTGCATCGAATGTGAAGTGATCATAGGGACACTCCATCAATAAACTAAAACTCCAAAGTGAGAACGTTGTTTTCCCATGCAAATAGGCTCCTATCAAATCATAGTTCCATTCTTTGACATGCTCCTTGTCAAAGACATCTCCCACAATGATGCTACATAGAGGAAGTTAATTCCAAGGTGGAAGTACATCCTGATCATCTAAGGCCAAGGAGTAGCCCATTTTCACCTTGATAGTGCCATTTCCTACTCTTGCAACATCATCCAAAGTGTGAGAGCAAATCTGCCCATGCTCTCCCAAGAACAACCAAAGCAACAAAAGTTTTTGCTGCCTCCTCACACCTCCATCATACAAATCATGTGATGAAAACATAATGATTGATATGAATAATGTCATATCAACACAATGCATCCATACTCCTTGCTGCCATATGATGCAAGTACTCTGCCAAGTTTTCTCCTCTCACATACCCTTTGAAAGAGGATATGTCACATGATGGCCAAAATCTTTCAAGAGTAGCCAACGCAACCAAACCTCCTTCTGCTCACTATCATATATTTTAAAGTAGATTTCCAACTTCTTTCTCGCCATCCACATCCATTCATCCAAATGTAGGTGCCTCCCATCATGCTCAACCTTGGTATCCTTCCAATGAATACTACCATTCTCCCAAATCAGATTTCTCTTCTTGCATTTCATGGGATGCTGAAATACAACTCCTTGGAGATCTTATAGAAAATATCTCACACCAATGATCATCTTGAATCCATAAAGATCCAAGTGTAATGAGGGAAAATCCTCCTCATACTGCTGAAAAGACTTGCACTCCATGATATTTTGAAGTGCACCTCCAATGAGATCTCTCTATGAGACCCTCTTCTCATCAATGGCCCTCCAAAACCAATAAGGTTTTGGATCTGCTGCAGGTAGAAGTTTCTCTTTGAGCTATGAGATGCTAATTGAGAAAGTGTCATCTGGAAAGGAGAAAGTATTTCTCATCTCAATATGTCTACCATCTATCACTTCTTCCTCCATTGCTTCATGAATGAAGTTTCCATTTGAATGCTCCCATAAGGAATGGGTCCTTTTTTCTTCACTGCTGCTCTTGTACAGTGTAGTGCAATTATGTTGCTCTAAATCAGCAGTATGAAATGATGTATGTCCTTCCATAAGATTTTTTGAAATGATAAGAGATGAAATTTTAGGCATACCTTGGTGAAATTTGGAAGCATCTTGTAGGGCTGCAAGAGTTGGCTTCCCAAACTGCTGAAGATGAAGGTTGCTCCTCCATGGTTGTAACAGTGTTGGTACATGCCTCTTCCAATGGTGGTGAGGGATTGTCCCTCCCTTTGCCAAATTTCTTCATCAACCTTTGAGGAAACTCAGCAAGAGTAGTCACTCTTGCATGGCTCAAATGGCTGAACCACCAAGTGCTTGCTTCACCTTCAAGGTGCAGCACTACAATTTCTACAACCTCTCTCTCTACTACTGGATGTAGTAGGAAGAATTCCTTTAGCTTCATCACCCAATATTACTGCACATGTGAGTGATCCATAAAAAGTGGGCAATAGAAATCTATTGCCTCTCATCATCCCATTGCTGTAGGGCCTCCTTTCTTCCTCCAGTTGAATGAACTGTGGTAAAGCTAGAGCCTCCTTGAAGGATCTAGGTTTAGATTTGTATTCAGCAAGGTATTCACTTAGAATTTCAGATTCTAAGTGTCCTTCATGCTTATTTTCTTCTCCTCTTCGAGAATAGGAAGTGCATGGCACTTCCTCTCCTCTAGGAATTTCATTGCATATTTTCTCCTTCATATGCTTAACCTCCTTGGAGAGGTCCTTTCTGGATCTGAAAAGTGATGAGACAAAGCTCATTCTCCCCATAATCATGATCTTGCTTCTTATTTTTTTATTCTTAGTCTTCTGATAGCATAATGGCTGGAACTCACAGGATGAGCCAAGATTATGCTATGATACCACTGTAATATCCCAAAATGGGAATGCAGCAATACATAAACACAATACTGGAGTAGCAGTGAGAAATTAACTCATAAAATGTGTGTGGAACTCTTTAGCCAACAAATTATTGTTACAACAACACAATATGATCCACTATGTCATCCCAAAATGGGGGAATGCAGCAATATGGGACATAAAAACGTTAATTCCAGATAATTATGTTATAACAGGAAGAAATAATTCTTGGATCCCTTAGCTTATGTATTATGGGACTGACATCTGTAAGGGGATCATAAATAAATCCCTTTTGATGTGTTAAATAGATCTCCCGGTCCCAATATGGCTTAAAAATGCCCAAATCCCATGACTTGATTTATGCAAAGTTTTCTGAAGCATGAAAAACGTAATTTTATGAGAGTTTATGATAAAATGTGATATAAATGATAGATATGGATTTCATTACATCAATACATGGAGAAAAATGGAGATATAGCCCCTTTTACACATTATAAAGATGACCCGGCAAGGGTTTCATGAAAGCTCAAGTACAAAATACTAGATCTGCAGATATGGATCTGAAATAATGCAGTCTACTGAAGCTATGATTACATACAGCTGAATAATACAATAAATGAAGGAGGATCCTTCTTACAATATTTTTGGGATAAGGGTTTGCCCTTTCCCTAAGAAACAAGCTCAAGATTGAGGGGCTTGACCCTCACACTACAACACTGCAAGAAATGATGCAGTCCCTGCAAGGGACTGCACTGTAGATGATGGGAGTACTTTGGCCAAGTGCCAAGATATGGAAATTTTCTCCAGAACCTTCCTTAATGATCTCCCAAAGGAATGGAGGCTCCCTCCTTTGAAAAATGAGTGCAGGAAATGGTGTTGTGAACCCCCACTGCAACACCCTACAACACAATGTTATACTGCTGCAGAAATAACACTGTAGCTAAAGGAGGATGCTTGGCCTCAAGCCTAGATGTGGAGAAATTTAGTAAAACTCCTTCAAGAGGCCTCTCAAGAAAGGAGAAGGAATTCCTAAACAGGAATTCCTTGTGCTGAGCAGCACAACAATATCAACTAAATAGTTGGAGAAAGCAGATTAGTCATGCAGAGAAAAATCCAATATTCAATTCATAAGATGTATTGCTATGGATGCCTTGCCCTCCTTTTAAACATGTGTGAGCCTTCTTGCCTTGGGCCACACTCATTAGGGTTTCCTTCACCAAGGAATCTTCCTTCTACTTGCATTGCGTTGTCTCTATGGATGATCTCTTCCTCTCATACCAGCATTGTTGAGTTGGTCAAACTTGACCTAGTCCACATGCATTTGTCTATGTTCACACATGAGAGTGTAAAATCCAGCTAGCATTATGATCCCTTTTCACATTATGAGGGATTTTATTCTTATTTCTGAAATGTATGGGCCTCCTTACCCATTTATTCTTCTCCTAAGTGAAATCAGCAAAATATAATATTCCAATTAGCTGCATGCTAATTTTGGAATATTACATATAGAAGACACTAGTAGAAAATGGCTAATTAATTACTAAAAAAATGACTAAAATTTTCATATAAACGACTATTTTTCGTTCGATGACCAATAGTAGCTAATTTATAGTACCTTATAATGCAACCAACTTTTAGTCATTTTTAGCTTAGTCATTAATTGGTTATCTCAATTTTGTTGTCTAGTAGTATATTTGGTCATTAATTTAGTTAGTGATTTGATCATTAATTTAGTCATTGATTTGATCATTAATTTAGCCACTGATTTTGTCATTAATTTGGTCATTTATTTATTCATTGATATAATATTTGATTTGGTCATTAATTGTGACAATTAATGACCAAACATACAAAAAAATATATTACTAAATGATCACCCAAGAAAATCAATTAATGACCAAAGAAATATGACCAAATGTTGGTCGTGTTATAAGATACTGTAAATTAGCTACTAATAGTCATATATATGCAAGTTTTAGTCATAGTTTGAAACCAATTAATGACCGAAGAAATATGGCTAAATTTTGGTCGTGTTATAAGATACTGTAAATTTGCTACTGATAGTCGTATATATGCAAAATTTAGTCATCCTTTATAATCACAAATTTATCATTTGCAGTAGCCATTTTTCTTTTTTTGGTAGTTTCATATTCATTATATAAACGACTAATTTAGTAGTTTATATTCATTTCATTTAATTTCATTAATAATCATTATAAATGACTAATTTATTCATATTTAATTTTATTTATGTTCATCATTAATCAATATAAACTACTAATTTAGTAGTTTCAAATTGATTTTCTGTTTATTAGTAATCAACATAAATTAATTTGTATGATTTAAAAAATATCATACAATGTGCATGTTTATCTAATATGAAAACAGAAAGTTGCATATGTTAATTAGAATACTAAACAATATCAAATGCAACTATAAATACTTTCAACCACATAAATTATATTATATGAAATGTTAAAGTATTACAATATAGGTTTCCAACTTAATATTGGTTGGACTACAATTTACACACACAATGATGTTTCATCACTTCAAAACATTATCTTTGTGTTGTCAAGGCATTGTAGGTGAATTCACAAACTCAGAAGACTTGATCATGAGTCTTTATATGTGTGTCTTATGTGGGATACTGGCTCTAAGGGTATCGCCAGACCAATTCTCCTCTCTCTCTTTTTGAATTTGTCACTCCAATGTTATTGCTCCCCTCTTTTTTTAATTCCTACTTCTTACCATTAATACTGAGTTCATTTTATAAAAACAAAAGAAGATACAATGTAGAGTGTAAGACATGAAAGACAATGAACACTAGAATATAAACCAAATTAGACTATAAATAGTTTATACAACATATGCCTCAACATCAAAAATGTCAAAGCCATTTTTCCCCATACCAGTAAGAAACTAAAACAAATTTTTTTCATTGGGGCGATAATGGCCACTATAATGTGGCCAAATAACCTGTATAAAAAAAGCAAATAAAATGTCACCATATATAGAAAAGAACACCTTAGTAACTTAATATTCTAATTTCAAGGAAAGCTTAGGAAAAATCATGTCAACTAAGTTATATGTTAAAAATCTCATGTTGTAGATAACTTGTGAAAACAAATAATATGAGGTGTGATGTTTAATCCTTGTCATTTTATTCACACCAAAATTTCATTTTCTAACGCATGAACTTAGTCAAGTAAATAAAAAACATGTACTCAAATAACAACATGAAAGTAACCTTTTCTGATAGTCATGAAAATATTTTAACACAAAATAGCTATAAGGATTCCAATCAATATAGCGTAATACTAATTAAAGATGGAGAAAACCCCAACGTGTGAATAGTGTTGATCCAATCCATCTAACATCATTTCATTAAGGAACCTACCTTTAGAATATATATCATTTCTCGTCCAAGGGGCAAGGGGATTTGCTCATTATTCTTAATGGCTCTACCTATTCTCTCCTCCCTGAGGTATGTTCTAGTTGGTGGCCTTGGTGGTATTTATATTCTCATTTCATACTTTGCCATAGCGAAAACATCATTTGGATAGGTTCGAAATGCTTTGCTTTTTCTTTAAATGAACATGATACTAAGTATTTTCAATTTCATAGTTAAAAGACATAACAAAATCAAAATAAACATCCAAAATACGATAAAACAATAAATAGAGGATATCATGGAATGGAAATTGCAATTATAAAATATTTGTTTACCTATCCACCGATGTTGTGTCTGGCATTCCTAAAACATTTTCTTGCCCAAAATAACCATGAGGTGAAATAATCACAACATTAAAAACCATAGGAATTCATACTAGAAGCATTTCCAAAGTCGATGGCTCAAGTGGCTAAGAGATCTCTAACAACTAATGAACCATATCTAAGACGTGATATGCATTGCTTCCCCATCCTTTTTCCAATCACATTTCCTGTAACATGCCCACTGCAGAGTCAAGTAACAATCAAACAAATACATTGATATTTTTTTTATGTTTTATATCTATAAAATATGAATCTGATTTGTTTCTGTTACAACTATGTTGAGACCACCTACTCTATAGTCAAAATAGAAAATGAGTCATTAGTTATACCTACCCATGGTCTCTTGTAGGAATGATAGAAGAATAGGTTGAGCCATTAATTAGAATTGCAAAAATATTGAGGAAAGAAAATTCATTATCTAGTTGACCAATTGCACATTGAACCCTATATGAATGAGTAGCCCTAAATAAAGCCAATTTTCTCTATCATATGCCTTGGGAAGACAAAATCACTAACATTTCTTGTAATTTTTTGGTTTGATGTTATAAATTCCTTCTTGGACTAATCCTATTCCATAATGGGTTTCCCAGGAAGGATGAAAATTTGTTCTAATGACACAGAATCAACTTAGTGGATTTTGACCCTTCATGCACTAATTTTTGCAATGATTTTGTAGATGCAATTACATAGTGATATGGGTCTGAAATCATCTCATTCTTGTCTAATTTTTAGGATTAAAGCCTGAAATGTTGAATTGAAAGCTCCCAAATCCTACATGTGTATTTTAATTTGCCAGCAATTCTTAGTTTCATTGTTTGAAGGAAGTCATAGAACCCCTAGAAGAATTATATTGTCCTGTGAAGTGGCTGAGGGTTCTTATACTTTTGGAAATAGTGAAAAATTGTTTGTAATTCTTCCTTTGATATTTGATCCATCAATGCCTCATATCCCACCTCATGTACAAAACTGGGGAAATATGAAGTCATCTTTAACTATCGCTCTTAAATTTATTCTATCATCCTCTTTATAAATTCCCTCAAAATAGTCTATTGATGAGAAAATTTCTCCTCGAGATGAGACACCTTCTCATAAGGAAAAATTAGTTGATAAACACCATCTTGAGGAAATTGTTCATTATAATTATGAGATGTTGAAGAGAGAAAAGATTGGCTATTTATTAAGGATATGCACAAATGTTAGTGATTTGGTACAAGGAAAGACATGGGCAGTAAGAGAATTGTGGAGATTCCCTACAACTCTTTTCCCAAATGTGACACATGAGGATGTATGCTTATTAAAAAAATATATATGAGAACGTGCACCATTTTGAAGGAAAGACTATTTTTGATGTAGGTGCAAGAATTTTGACACAGGCTCTTGCACACGACTCGAGAATCCACCTGTGTACCTATGGCTATCATCTATGCGCTTACCAGCTTGTCAACTATAGTTGCTCCAATTTTCGGTCATATTGTGCCTGACGACACGTCACTGTGACTTAAACTAGGCTACTTGACTGTATGTGTGGTGGCTACTAAACCTGCACGGACACAGGTCTAGAAGGCTCTGATAGCACTCCTCCATCCACAAACTAATTATGTTGACAACTTCCCTTCTATCGGTCATTTGTGTGCCTTTTCCCTTGTGATTTCTCAAAAGCTGAGTGGTGTTGACCAATCTAGCATGTGTTGCTTCCTTCATAGTGAGTTGCCACCTTATGCTTCTTGTGTTTTTTTTTTTTCGATGTGGGCTTGCGTGCAGGCCACAGTTCTTCCACCAACAACTTTCGACAATACGTTCCCACCTCTCCTAGAAAAATACTCTCAAAACTATGCGCTTCTTTTAGGTGATGCTGGTAGATCCTTTTCTGCCAACCAAAATTTCACCCACCCCTTCTTCGTGAAATATTATTTTCCTATTGGTAGCATGGTTTGACCCTTATTTCAACCACTTTGTTTTTTCCATGATTGACATAGCCTTTTCACTTGTTGAAATTCAACATTTGCAGTCTTCCCACCTCTATCACTTGATGAGTATGAATTCTTAAATTCTCTTCTATCATTATCCAAAAAATTTATTTCCTGAAGACGTGATTTTTCAAATAAAGGTTTTTTTGAGGCATAAGTCCTTGTCAAGATTTCATCCCTCATACCAACTGGCATTCGGTAAGAACTGCAACTTGAAATCGGACATACACCTATTCGTCTATTACTCGTAGATGTGAATGGTGGAATATATTCTAGAGCACTCTTATCATATGGCAGAGGCTGAGCCCTCCCTCCTATTCCCTTTCCAAGACCTCCCTTAGGACCAAGAGTCAAGTGGCCATCATCAGAAGCTCTGTGTGTTGAAGGGCTTGGCATAGACCGATTTTAAAATTGAGCCCAATACACAATCTGAGCATCTTGATTGGTGAATCCACATTCACGTGGTCCCATATGGGGTTGTGGCCCTTTAATCCCACCCATATGTGGAAGTGAACCCATTTGTGCACATTCCATGTAAGGTGGCATCGTAGGTCCTCTCACACCATGATCAAGTGGTGTCACAAGTCTCCAACCTGCATGTCCCATATTGGTACCTCGAGAGTGACCTCCCTATCTATGTAGTTCTTGCACAACAACCCGATGCACTTCCTCTATTTTCTTGTGGCCCTCAACCTTCCACCTTTGTTTCCATCCATTCCTCCTCAGATCAATCAGATCCTTCAACATGAACCTCAACATAGAGGGAAGTCGTTGGGTATCTGAAATTTTTGTCATCCTATCAAAGTAAGCATCAATATGTGTTTAGTAAATTTAGTGTTCTAAATTTCTTAGACAAATTTATCAACCAGGGCTTGTAAACTAATGAAGTGTGGTGCACTATATGTGCCTAAGTGACCTTTCCCTTACTTCTTTGTTTGTGTTTTTCTTATTTTTTTAGGGGTTTGAATTTTTAATCCTTAGTGTGCTACCCTAGGCTATTGGAAAATTTAAAATGAATCTAATTAAAAAGGAAGAAAAGGAATTATTATGAAACTAAGTTAATTTTCTATAAAGGAAACCAAAGTTTATGGACTAGTTCTAAGACCTAGTTTTGATAAAAAAGGTAAAGCATGTACTTCATTTAGTGATTAAACCTAATCCATGGATCTATTACTAAACTAAGATTGGAAGACAGAGTAAAAGTAAGAAAATGTATCAACTATTGTAATTTAGGTTGTCTCAACATTCAATTATTAGGTCAAACCTTATTGAGATGAAACCAATTGTTTGTACCTTAGTTGCTAAAGTCCTAAGACAGAAAACAGAAAAAGCTATTAAAAATTACCTAGGATGTTTTTAGTTACTCCATTTACCCAATATGTAGAGAGTGACCCTTTTGTGGTAATGTTTCTAAGCAACCATTACATTTGTCTGAACTAAATAACTACAATAACTCTGTAAAATGAAATAACTCAAACATTGCATCACATCTAATTATTTAGTCATCCTTGCTTAGTATATTCAGGTTAATTTCTTTCAGAATGATCTTTAAGAATATTATTTTGTTGCAATTAAATGAGGATCTTCTAACTAAAACCAACTAAGTGAATAATTGACTTATCAGTCTCATCCAATTGTGAAGCTTGGGACCCCTTGGAATGGCTTCAGAGAAATCAATTATACCTTTAGTTCTTAGCAAGAAAATGACAAGAAATGAAATGTCTTCTAAAAATAGCTAAATGAGTAATTGACTTATTAGTCTCATCCAACTGTGAAGCTTGTGACCTCTTGAAATGGATTCAGAAAAATCAATTACACCTTTAGTTCTTAGTAAGAAAATGACAAGAAATGAAATGTATTCAACCACTGCACTTATAAGACATTTAACCATTCAATGTAATATTTAATAAATTGAAAAAAATGGATTTCATAAATGCTTAATTAGACACAGCAATTGACAACTATATTCTAATGAATTTGAAAAGGCACAAAAGTAAACTAAACAACCATGTTTCTCAACACTTTAATATTTATTCCAATCCTGAAGAAAAAAGTCCTATCTCCTTGAAATTTTTTGGAAGGCAAATCTCCACAGTTGCATTTAAACTATTGAGAACTGGAAATTAAGCATGAACAGAAATTACTAAACAAAATTAAAGAAATCTAACTAGAAAGCATTAAAAACCTCCTTTAGCAACAGGGGCCCTCTACTACCAATTTGGTCAACTCCTTAGCTTTTCAAAAGTGCAATCAAACCAACATCTAGAAACTGAACTTCTTTATTGAAACAAATTTTTTAGAAAACAGAGTATTTCACTGTAATTCTGAACTTCTACTACAAAAACTTAACTTGTTCTCGATTCTATAGAACCTCTATTTAAAGGTAATTTGCATAAATAACTACGAAGAAAAGTAGCTACAGGTGTCTCTTTGAATTATAATCAAAATAGGACTTTTAGGACTCATGATTTGCTACGAAGCAAATCAAGAGTCCTAATTATTGTAGGAAACAGTCTTTGACTTGTAGCTTTGACCATAGGGTTAGGCACCTCCATATGTCAATCTGGTCCATATGAATAGGATGAAATCCATGTAGGAGGGATTTTGAGAATACCCATGTGGCCCACTCCTTCAACTGACACCTGTAACATATTCAACCACAAGAGTAGCTATGGAACGTATAGTCAACTGCAAAACATGCTGCATTTTGTAGCTAATCTGCAAAAACTTATCAAAATAACAAAATTCATGAAAATAAAATATGTCAATCATTTGTATGTATCCTTGAGACAAACCTTAGGATTCTTTACTGACTAGGGTTTATGAACTGATGGAAAATAAGTGAAATGTGATGAGAAAAATACAAAGGAGAGGGTAATCCTAGGGTTCAACAATATGTTCCTTGGCCTTTGAATGGTCAATCATATGACCAATAGTGCTCATCAATTTGCACAAAGCTTTAAAATTTTCATCCTCTGCATGCTGAAATTCACCAATTAATTTCCTGATGAATGCATGCATAATTATTTCTGTCAACATACTTTCTTTATAAAGCTCACCAATAAACCTTATATTTCCTAGCATTCATCGTTGTGCTGCAGCCTTCTTCTCCCGTATTTCTTCTACGGAAAGGAATTTTTCACCATCCTCTTCTTCTTTCTTAGCCTCTGCCTCTTTTCTTTCATCTTTTTTAAATTCTTCCTGACATTTGTTCAAAATAACTCGCTTGAAAACAAGCTTCTCATTATCTTCATAAAATTATGGTAATCCTACAACAAGCTGAAAACAAAATTTCGCATACATCTCACAAAAAGTCAACTCCATCAAGGCTTTGTCAAATATTTGAGATATTATACCATGAAGACATGATGCAGAGTCAATGTTCACTTCTTTGACCTGTTCAAAAAGTTTTTCAAAGTTTTGGGGCGTTAATTTATTAAGGATGGATTTAATTTGTCATTTTTTCAACTGATCCTCATCAGAAACCTTGCCCACTTCATATCAATTCTTTGATTTATGAATTATGGGCAAAGAAGGCTATGGAGGAGGAATAAAACCCTTTTGAGAACCAAAAGCATGCTACCACCTATCAAAATCTGAATTATTTCTCAGTAGTCCAACTTGTGGTAATGGTGCTTACACCTAAGGCCCTCCAGGAAGGATGCCATTCATACTCATTTGTGTTGCACAAGTATTTCTTGCAAAGCCAGTATTATAACTTTGGGCAAGTTGAAACATAGAAGAGGAACCAATGAGACCTGCATCCATCTGCATATCACAACCAATAGAAAAAGCATCCATCATCTTGGCCCATCTATCATCATCCAAACTGGCCATATTTCTCTGACGACATTCAAGTAGATAATTCCCACTGGACTGCCTTTCAAGACTTCTTGCAGTGTTTGCTAATGCATCAACCTCTCCTACATGACTTGCAAATGCTTAGGAATTTCCAAGTAATTCAATAGTGTCTTGACAAATTTTAAAATGATTTGGTAGGTATTTTCACCGATTGTTGATTGTTAAAAAAAAATCATTGAAGTACTTCTGCCTCCTGAAAATTTAGTAACTAAAATAACTACTTGACTCATAGGAGTTGAAAGCTCAGCTACATCTTCCTAGTCATCCACTTTTTTCAGGACTTGCTTCTCAGGCTCTTTTGAGGAATTCTTACTCTTGACAACATCGGTTACTACTTTGGATGGTTATGGAAGGTTCACATCTTCCTCCTTCTCCTCTTGAACCTTATAAGCATTATATAAATCACCAGTGGGAGCTCCAACATTTTCCTTACTGTAAAAATATTGTTTTTTCTTCTTCTTATTGACAAATACCTTGGTAGCATCACCAATATTTGCAACATTATTCTTCATAGAAACATTGGAAGAACTTCTATTCTCCTTTTCTGAAACTGCTACCCAAATTTTTTAAACTTTTGGTGCCTCTAAGTTGGTTCTTGTGTCAGAGAAACCTATAGAAAGTGCACCAACTGGAAAAAATGTCCAAAAACATTATTACAAGAAAAACATGGCTAACAACCTACAAAAGACGTACAATCAAATGAGACGAATGATAAATGACAACTAAAAAAGTTGCAACCAATACCATCCACTACAGTCAAAACTATTGAAGTAATGGGCATATACAAATTTGTTAGATTTATAGGTTAATGATTAATCATAAGAAACCGAAAAAATTGTATTCACATAAATGACAACTCTAATATTTTTGAACATTCAAGAGGATAAATAGGTTTAAAAAATAGTGTGTGAGGTACTTTGTGTTTAAATGTACATACTTAATTTTTTTTTAACTCAAAAAAATTAAAAGAAAGTCATTGTATTTCATTTCTGGAATTTTCGGGCAGAAATAAAGGGATTTGCTATAATTTTTCTTAGTTCATAAATACTTAGAAATTTACTTCTTTTTGCAAAAAAATCAGATTAGTGATTTGAATATAAATCTGGGTTTGGAGTGGAATTTTTTATATACCAATAAATTTTCAGATTTTTCTGTGCCCAAGTTTTGGAAATATTGTAATTTTTCTATTATCTCTATTTGGGGATATTACATGCTACAATTGGTAAAAGAAAACTCTAGCTATTTGGAATTCTAAACATGAACAATAGTTCTAAATTTGCGACAAGGATGAGTCTAGTATATGAAAATTGGAAGCATGCATGTGCCCTCACTTTCTCTCTCTATATCATTGCCACTTTCCTTCCATAACAAATTAGTGTCCAGCCATCACTTTGCTCTCTCTTTGTTGCACACAGGAAACTAGGAAGATGGATTTGCTGGAGCATATCATTACATGGTATAAATTAGTCCTATTGATATGCCATCAGTGTTAGAGAGATAATTTATCAATAGATAAAAACTATAAATTATTTCTTTGCAAGGAAAGTGTTATTCACCAAACCTAGTCTCTCCCTCAATATCTTAAACTTTGCATTTGCTAGGGGCTTTGTAAAAATATTTGAAACTTGTGAATATGAAGGAATGTAATCAAGAACCACCACCCTTGTAGTGTAATTAACTCCACAATTTAGATAAATCACATAAATTTAATGCAGAACCCAAGAAAACAAGAGAAAAGAGAAATAAACCATAAGAAAGATCTATTTGATGACAAAAAATAGAGAGCTATGTTTACTTTCCACTTCAAGGGGGCAACCTCCAAGAGGAATTTTCCAAATACATACATAATTATTGACAAAACATTACATATCCTTCTACTTAATATATAACTATCCACAGAAAATCTTATCTATCTATGGGCCCACTTATAATGAGAGCCTACTAGCTATCTTGGGCCTTATTAACAAAGTTGATCCTTTTTACAATGAGTGATTGTTAAATAACTATTCAATAGTCCTTATGCAGTGAAGGTGGCCTCATATGTTGATAAATATAAATTATTTCTTCAATGGGCCTTATGCAGTGAAGGTGGACAACTCTAATGTTAGATTTGTTGCCAATATTTTTTATTTACTGACAGCTCTAATAGTAACACCACTGCTTGATTTCCTTCCTCTCTATACCATGCTAGCACACCCAAGGGAATGCTAGATTTGTTTCCATTTTTCATCAAGCGCACTTAAGAGGAACTAGTTTTGACAGGTGGAAACTAGACATTCCTAAGACAGTTGAGGGATATCGACCCATCTTCAGGAGCATTTAAATCACCAATTTTCTGGGATGTGGGTAACATCCCAAAAGAAAAAGAGATGTCCCAAATATTTGCCTTGTACCTCATGGACAGGGAAACACTAAAGTATAAGCCAAACCACTTTCATTTTTCATATGATGGTGGCCGGATCCATTAAGGGAGGACTAACAGTGAGCATAGATCCATTGATTGATCCATCAGTGGATGCATCCCATAGGGGTGGGACACATCCTTAATGCAACTAGGTACCATCTAAGATAAAAGAGACAAGGATGAAAAAAAATCTCATCCATACATGAGAATGGAATATATCATTTATCAGTGACAGAAATAGAACACATAAAATCATAAAATAATTTCATCTAACACAGTTATGTATGAATACTTGAGTGTTAGACTCTTACAGAAATTGTCACATGTCATTTCTGATGTATGTATGAGTAATTGTCAGGGTAGGTGTCCCCATGTGTGGGTGCACATCTCACATATTTGATATGGAAAAGAAAACATATCCTCCCAGGATGGTGGGCATCCCCAACCAATAAATAAATGGATGATTGGTGGACCCTGTTACCCATCATATCGAATGAGAATTAATCCAGTAGAAGACCACACCCAAGCATGCTACATTTGGAGAATTTTGGCCCTCTGTCTTGTTACCTCTCATGTTATAGGAGGCTTGTTACCTCTCGAGTTATAGGAGGCCTACACTTGTGAATATTTTCAATACTTTTGTTATTTCCATCACAAAGGGAGGAGAAGAAAACTTATGTTTTGGGCCATAGACATAGGAGGGATGACAATGTGGAGAAGAGGGTAGTTCAGGGCACTCTTGGTGACTGTTATGAAGGTTGATTTGTTGTTCTAGAGGGCCGAGGTAGAGGGGAGAATTTATATATGTTTTAGGGTATGTTAGGGTGTTTAGACCCTTGGAAGAGATAGTTGCATCCCTAGATGGCTGTTGTGGGAAAGCCACAGGCCTAAACCAACCTAAACAAAGTTGCGTAGGGTAGTGTTAGGATTTTTTCATGCCCAGGAAAACATCGTTGAGGAGGAGGGTACTTCCAAAGGGCAGCCACTTTCATCTAGAGAAATTCTGGGCAAAATTGAAGGCTAGCAAAATGGACTGTGTGATGCCCTAACCAGGCCTAGATTGTAGCAATGAAGGAGACCTCAAAAAAGTGAACTTAAGGTATGTATTTCAATGCATTCTTGTAGATGTTGGATCCTAAATTGTGGATCCATTTTAAATCGTGATAGGGTAGTATGTGGAATTCAATGAGGAGGGGGCATATCTAATGGTTAGATGCCCTAAACTAGTGATAGTTTCCACAGTGATTGGGCAGCAAAATTGGAGCGAGAGTTTGTCGAGTATTATTTCAAAGTGATGTCTATTGTGTGGATCAGTTTGATGGGAAGCTTGAGGAGGCCTTAGGAGTTGTTTCTATGAAAAATTTGGAAAATTAATTTCAAAGTGATCTTCATTGCTAAAGTACCGAAACAAAGGAGGTGGTGATTTCTTGCCCAAATCATATTATGATCTTCTAATAGTGGGCCTATCCATACAATCAAACATGAGATCCACATCAGGTACCAAACCAAGATAATGTTCCAGGAGCTACAATATTACCTAAATTTTATACATCATTATAGAGGGTCAAGGAAGCCCATCCTTACCTTAAAGGAGGCTAACCATATTAGATGGTTTGTAGGATATCTAACTTACAATCAAGGAGGGTACAAAAGTGTTCAACCAGATGACGACTTTCATGTCCCTGCAACAACACTTTGTAAATATCCCAAGTAGTAACTGAACTTCATAGTGCCAAAATTTCTTCTATGTCAGCTGGAGGAACCAACCCTATTACTTTATCATCAATGCTAGAAAATTTCTCTTTCATCCAACAATATCTACTTAAAGTAGAGATGATGTTGGCAATCAGCGTTTTGATGCAATATCTCAAATTGCATAAGCATTTTTTAGGCATGCTGCTCAAATGAGTAGTTATAAATTATAAAGAGTCTAGACATCCATATTGGTGAATTTTCATGTGTTATTTTGAAATAAACTTACAGTCAGAATTAAAGCTCTCCCACCTGCTTATCTTGTATCTTACTAATGAGACCCTTTCCAAACTGATTCATGAAATCTATAAGTGGTAAGTGAGCACTATTATAGAAAGTTTTATGTTAGCCTCTTTCATAAAGGCAATTATAAATCCAAAAATACATAAATTAAATAATGTAAAGTTAGGATAAATATATTTATTAAATTAGAATATTTAATAAATATTAGAGATACTTAGAAATAGTATTTTGTTAGTAAAGATAGGACTCTAGAATAGAGTCGTTTCCTAGGCTCTAAAATAGGAATAAAGTTTGTAGAATGGTTAGAAGGTCATTTATTGTAAATGGACACTTGTTGATTTTCCAAGTGATCCATAACTAGATTAAGTTAGAACATAGAGCTTATAGATAGGTTAGTTTCCTAATTTCATTGTGTAGTGTGGTAGTGAGAGTTTACGTTTGTAAACTCCTGCAATTTGCTATGTAATATTTTTCATGATCAATAAAGTTATGTGTCTGAGGACACTTCAAAATATGTATTTTAGAAATTTATAAAGCATATCAGGATAGGAATTTCTTTTTATATTTGAGAGTAACTATTGGTGTTCAGTCAACACATGACACATAGGTAGTCAGACATGATGTTGCAGTGCTATGGATGAATGTGCCAAAAGATAAATTGATACCCATGGTGGTTGAAATTTCTACAAATATTTTTGTAGGAAAAAAGTGTATGCAATTGGGAATCCATTTGGTTTGGATCACACCTTGATGGCTCTTATCATTCATGGGCTCTCTAGGTAGATAAGTTCAGATGCAACTAGCCATCCAATACACAATGTGATACAAACAAATGGTAAAGGACCATTGGAGGTCCTCTTCTTGATAGTTCACAAAATTTGATTGGCATAAACACTTCTATGTACTCTCCATCAGGAGCATCACCTGGTGTGGGATTTTGAATTCCAGTAGATCTGTAAGTGTAATTTTTTATCAGTTAGTAATTTTTTCGAAAATTACTTGACCCATTTTGGGTACTAAATTTGCATTGGATAAGTCTATTGTGGAACTGTGTGTCACTAGAGTTATGGTGCTTGATGGTCTTGTTGATGGACTAGCTAGAAAATCTGGACTGAAAACAACAAAATAAGATGCTTATGGGCAGCCTATATTGGGAGACATCATTACAGTTGCAAATGGGAAGAAAGTATGCAATGGAAATGATCTCTATAGAGTACTTGACCTATTAGTTTTTAAGGTAGGAATTTTAGTTCCTCAAGGGTGGGGTCCTTCAGCATAATTGCATCTGTCTTGGTCCTATCATCGAAAAGAAAAACTTAACCAAAAAAGAGTAAATATGTCAAGTTTAGGGTAATTCCTATTTTTATAGTTGTCAAGCTTATAGTTCTTTTTGACTCTGTTATAACTCTATTGAGACCACCTACTCTACAGTAAAATATAGCAGAGGAGCCATTAGTCATACCTACCCATGGTCTCTTGTAGGCATGATAGAAGAATAGGCTGAGCCATTAATTAGAATTGCAAAGATATTGAGGAAAGATAGTTCATTATCTGGTTAACCAATTGCACATTGAACCATATATGAATGAGTAGCCTTAAATAAAGCCAATTTTCTCTATCATATGCCTTGGAAAGAAAAAATCACTAACAATACTTGTAATTTTTTTGTTTGATGTTATAAATTACTTCTTAGGCTACTCCTATTCTGTGATGGATCTGTTTCCTAGGAAGGATGCAAAATTTTTCTAATGACATGGAATCAACTTAGTGGATTTTGACCCTACATGCAATAATTTTTGCAATGATTTTCTAGATGCAATTACATAGTTATATGGGCTTGAAATCATCTCATTCTTGTCTAATTTTTGGGATTAAAGCATGAAATATTGAATTTAAAGCTCCCAAATCTTGCTAGTGTATTTTAATTTGTCAACAATTCTTGGTTTGTTTGAAGGAAGTCATAGAACCACTTGAAGAATTCTATTTTCCTACGAAGTGACTGAGGGTTCTTATACTTTTTGAAATAACGCAAAATTGTTAGTAATTCTTACTTTTACATTTGATCCATCAATGCCTCATTATCCACCTCCCCTACAAAACTGGGGAAATATGAAATCATATTTAACTATGTCTCTTAAATTTATTCTATCATCCTCTTTATAAATTATCTCAAAAAGGTCGGTTGATGAGCAAATTTCTCCTCAAGATAAGATACCTTCTCATGAGGAAAAGTTCGTTGATAATCAACATCTTGAGGAAATTGTTCATTACAATTATGACATGTTGAAGAGAGAAAATATCTTCTATTTAGTAAAGGCTATGCACGAATTTTAGTGATTTGGTACAAGGAAAGACATGGGCAGCGAGGTAATTGTTGATATTCCCTACAACTGTTTTCGAAAATGTGACACATGAGCATGTATGCTTATTAAACAACTATATTTGAGAACATGCACCATTTTTAAGGCAAGAATATTTTGGATGTAGGCGCGGGAAGTTTTATGTAGGCTCCTGCACCCAACCCAACATCCCACCTGCTTACCTATGACTATGATCTATGTGTTTTCCTGCTTGTCAACTACAGTTGCTCCAATTCTCAGTCGGATTGTGTCTGAAGGCCCGTCACTGTGGCTTCAACTAGGCTACTTGACCACGTGTGGTGGCTACTAAAACTGCACTGACACAGATCTAGCTAGCTCTAATAGCACTCCTCCATCCACAAACTATGCTGAAAATTTCCCTTCTATGGGTCATTTGTTTATTTTTTCCCTCGCGATTTCTCAACAGTTGATTGGTGTCGACTAGTCTAGCCCGTGTTGCTCTTAGTGAGTTGCCACCTTATGCTTCTTGTGGTTTTGTTTTTGTCGAGTGCAGACTTGCATGCAGGACATAGTTATTCCACCAACGACTGTTGACCATACCTTCCCACCTCTCCTAGAAAAATACACTCAAAAATGTGTGCTTCTTTGAGGTGATACTAGTAGATCCTTTTCTACCAACCGAAATTTCAGCCACCCCTTCTTCGAATAGTTTATTTTCCTACTGGCAGAAGGGTTTGACCCTTATTTCAACTGCTTTGGATTTTTCATGAATGACACAGACTTGTCACTTATGGATAATTTATTCAACCCCTATACAACATACAAAGTGATCTATATGACCCTTTTTCAATCCTTAAAAAAAATTAAAAATTGCTTCGGGGCACTACAATGTCGATTTACTTTGGTCCTAACAAAATTGCTTTTGCACAATCACAATCAAACAAGTTTTCAACAAGTTTGGAAAGAACGAGTTGGGAATGCCATATATGTTTATATATATATAAATAAATTTATAAATAAGTCAATAACACATTATCTTGCAATAAAAAGGGGAATAAGACCCATAGATGACAAAAGTAGGTTCCTATCAGTCAATGCAAAGCTTAACAATGCCCGACATAGGGCAGGGTTGTTCGAGCATATAAAATAGGATAGATTACAAAGCTAATAGGTTGTGTAATAGTAATATTTTAGAGCCTTCTATTCACTTCAAGTATATCTGACCTTCTAGTTTGGTACTATCGGAAATATATTTGAGCAAAAACTTAAAACCAACTAGTTAAATTTTTCTACATATGCCTCACATCATCAACCATGGCATCCGCTATAAAACAACAATTTCCTAAAAAATAAGGAAAGCCTCCAATGATGAATGAGCCAAATAATCATATCTTGAAATTGGTAGAGCCCAACATGCATAGTGCAGTAAAATATGTGCATATAAATGTGTGTTAGTAGCATCCTAAATAAAATCTACCCAAGAATAACCATCCACTTTGATTAGGGAAAATTATAAATTTAATGATAAAAGGGATTAAGAGATCTGTTGTGTACACCTAAGAAGGTGTGCCTAAAAGAAGGGTTTGAAACTCTAAAATGAAGATGATATAAAAACCCCAGTCCTGTAACCTTTGGGGAAATGCCATTGATTATTAGTCTAACAGATCGGCAATTTAACCCAAAAAATTCCATCGCTAAGCAATTCCCTTGATCAAAATAGTAAAAATTGAGTCTTACTTGGAAGCTCTAAAAGGAATAAGCCTTAGAAAAGATGTTTTTGAACCACTTCTGGATCAACATTGCAGTGTGCCATTGAATATGGGTGAAACCCAAGGAAAACATTTAGAAAACCCTCGAAGAAATGAGATAATCCAAAGATGCAAGTTCACACCTACTTTGATACCATGTTGAGATTACAAGAGATAAACAAGAATTGAATGTAAACAACCAAAAAACCATAAATAAATAAAAAATTCATAAACACAAAGAGGAGAGAAGATGAACCCATGAACATGAGAAACATGAGATGTAGGTGCCCATAAGCTAAAGAATCACATAAGACAACACTTAGCTCATGACAAAAGAATTTGTGATGAAAAAAATGATGACAAAGCTAGTTCTAAGGACATCACCAAAGCCCAAGAAGATTTTGGAATGTTAATAGTGAGGACATCTTGACAAATTGAGGATAGATGTAGAGATGGCTAGTGCGGTGATATCTCCAAGGAATTTGACTATGTTGGCCTTAGCCTAAAATAGTATATATTGAAAAAATACAATAAAAATTTGTGGTTGCACATGTGTAGACTTATAGCCTTGATTACATGTAAGGTTGGCATGAGGCCACAAGTGAATATTACACCATAATTTCAATATTTTATAGGTATTACAAGTCTCATGGAATTCACAGAGAAATAAATGTTGAAAATGAAGGATAGATGTAGAGATGGCGAGGAGAATGATTAAAGGTAAAATCTAACAAATAATTTTTAAGTTGAATCAATTAGTACACCAGTGTATTTTGTTGATAGAAATACAATGAAAATTGCAAGGAATGCTACACCTAAAGAAGCATGAAGTGATGAGAATCTAGGGGAGAGTCATCCCAAAGTGTTTCTTTGCAATGTTTGTGTATTTGTTTCTAAAAAAAGTGCATAAGCACGAGGATAAAGGTTAGAAGTATTTTTGATAGGGTATAATGGAGAGTTTATGGGATATCAAATTTTTTATTTGGAAAAAGATACACTCAGTAGAGATGTTATATTTGAGGACGACTATATCCAAGGTAATTCAAATGAAATTGAAGTGCCATGGCCTATTGAAGAAACAGGTAAAAAGGTAGCAGAAAAAAACATTCCAAGTTAAGAACAAAGGAGAAATCAAGAATCTAGTGATAATGAAGTCAATAATGTCAAATCTAGTACTAAGGACATCACCAAATCCCAAGAAGATTATGGAATGTTAATAGTGAGGACATCGTCAAAGCCTAAGAAGATTCTGGAATGCTAGCAGTGAGAACATTATCAATGCCCAAGAATATTCTGAAACAACATTTGTGAACATTAGATGGCTCAAAGCTACAGGAACTACCTGAAAGCAATAAAGGAAGCAAGAAATCATGAATATTGCCGCAGTCTGCTTTATAATAGTTATATATGGCTTTGATCATAAATTCACCACATTTCTAGTAGATTGTGATTCAATGCACATGGAAAGAATAATGGGACAAAGTAACAGAGGTGGAATGTGATTCCATACATAGAAATGAAACACTGGAACTTGAGGATATGCCTAAAGGAAAAAGTGAAAATGGCTAAATGGGTCTTGAGGGAAAAGTGCAAAGAAGATGGCTCAATTGACAAACACAGAGGAAGACAGTGGAAATGACATTACTGTTTCCTTCTTTTGAGGTGATAGTCAAGTCACCAGTCCTCCAATATCATAAAAGACCGCCTATTCTTGTTCTTGTCATTTGTTCTACTAGGGAACTTGCAAGTTAAGATGTTGCAATGTACTCCTCTTCTCCTACTATGTAATGACTCAATGAGACATCACATCATCTAATGAATTAATGAATCCACTAGAAATGTTGCCACAAAAATTGTTTTCGTAAACTAAACATTTGGAAATGAATAGGAAAGTATGTATATGCATCATGAGAGGAAGTAAATAATGATAAAAAATTCAAACATGTTAAGAGGGAATGCCACTGAAGCATTTGTTTTTGGAAAAAAATAATGCTTGATCACAATAATCCTTAAAAAACAAAAAAGTACAGGTATATGCACTGTTTTGATAGGATTTGAAACTGAAGACATAAATTACAACACTTTTGGAACAATAGATTTCCAACTATACATGTTTACCAGCTAGCCTATAGATATTAAGAGCCTTAATAGCATCATTGTGTTTTATTTCAAAGAATTGCAGGTATACAGTTGCAGTCATCAGTAGCCACAGATCAGGGATGCAGTTGTCTAAGGAAGAATTTGATGCTTTGTAAAATAAGGTCAATTCAACCTTGATGAAGAGTTCATAAACAACAAGGAGTTCATGATGAAAAGTCAAGAACTGCATATAAATGGCTAAATGTGGGTAAGGATTTCATGATTATGTATTGAGCCTTTCTGAGAAAAAAACTCTCAAACCAATGCTGTCAAACCCCCAATGCTAAACAAGCCAGTAATGTGTGGTGGGGACTAATTCCAAAGTTCTAGAACTGTATGACTATAAAAAATAGATATGTTTTTTAATGTTGTTGAAGAGCAAGATATAGCTTAGAGTCGGAGAGGAAAATATATAACAATTACCATATGACTTCTGCATTGGTGCGCTTGTCTACTTATAGTCATCAAGCTACCCAGTTTTCCTTTGACACCACATATAACTTGTGAATATTTAAGAAAAGAGAATTAAATATACTTGGGTCAATTCATTTCCCACTTAACAACATACACATACTTATCCACTTTCCCAAAGTATATGTTTGTTCTAATTGCTATTATGCATGGTTATTACTTTGGAATAATTCAAATTTAAGTTCATTATTGAAATTTAATATGTCTGTGTATATAGTATCCCAAAATAGGGTAAATCTACAACAATGAGAATATCTTAAGATCTTCAAAAGTTGGAGCTACAGCAATACATGAACACAATATTGTAAACATAGAAAATATGACCACGTCATGAGAGAGAAAAATATTCAGCCATCATATTATTAATGGATCAGCAACAAAGTACAAAATATCATGAGGGACATGCCACTCAAGCCATAAGAAAAAGTCTCCAATGATCAAAACAATAGATACATGAGATGCTGCAACTATATAGAATGCCAGAGAGCAGTGACTGCACAATATATATTAGTGTAGCTACTTCTGTAGATGTACATACATGAAATATGGTTGAAGGAAACAAAATAAATGCCCAATAATGAAGATATGGGCTCCAATACAAGATTTCTAGCCAACCCAGAAAGGATTGCTAGAAATGCCGGAAAACATACAATGTGACAATTAAACCTGGGGTTAATGTGCCATTGCAAACTGGAACTGATATAGAATGAGGCTATGATAGATCTGAAATACTGATGTCCTCCTCCAATGGAATTTCTAATTAGAAGGCTCATTTCTCTACTCAGAAATAGACCCTCCCGATGAGCTCAATGAACCTTCCTAGCAGCTGCCTCTGAAAATAACGCGGATCTAGACTGAAACTATGCTGTGAGGGATGGTAGATGTTTGGCCTGATGCCAAATATATGAAAATATGCCTGGGATTCCTTCTTGCTGATCCTCCAATGGATAGACAAGCTCTCCACTAAAAAAAAAAGCCCGGAAATGACTCAAAGAGATCCTCCTTTGCTGCACCCTGCAACACAACCCAGCTCTAAGCAGAAAATGCACTGTAGCTAAAGGAGGTAGCTTGAAAAAAATTCTAGAATGAGAAGATGTAGCCCAAATAAACTCTCCTTCCCTGAGGATGAGGTAGGGATTCCCAACTGGGAACACCCTTGTGCTAAACAACACTGCAACCCTGCTAAACAGCAAGAGGAAGCAAAGTCTTAACAGACCCAAGCAAATAATAATCAAAGCATGAATAAAAATGGCTGCCCTCATCTCCGTATATAGCAAGTTCTCCTCTCCACAATGGGTCCCATCCATATGTGCCACCTAGCTCATGCAAGTTGTCCTCCATTAAAACTGTGCAGTCCATCATGGAGATATAATGTATCTAGACAATGCATTTGGACTTGGTCAAATATGAATGAATCAACATGATCCAATCCTATTCACACCTGTAGGTTCTCAATCCAGCTACTTATTCTTTTCCTTTTCATGTGAGGAATTTTATTTTCCTTCTAAAAAGGTTAATGGGCCTCCCTACCCATTTTATTCATCAAATATTAACTATAATGTTCCTTTTAGCTTGAGGCTAAAATTTGGGAACATTACAGTCCTCCCCTCCAAAATGTTGCTTTTCCTCAAGCAACTGTATAGAGAGAGAAAAATTCCTCCCCTTCTCAATTTGTGGCCTCCTCATCAATAGTCCCCACCACTGCTCAAGATAATCTACAACAAATCTTCCCTCCAATGTCTCCTCCCAAAGATGCATGACCAAATGGCTCACATCATGAAAAGGTGGAAGGTGTAAGTGGAAACCTTCTTGCTGTCTCATGGCCTCCTCAAGGTAGGAGTGATGATACACATGGGAAATATCATTCCCAATGAGTGACCCTCTCACCCATGCTATCGTCCAAATGAAATGAGCCATTCTAGGTAGCTCATCAAAGAAATTGTAAGGTTCCCAATTTTAGCCTCAAGGTAAAATGGAACATTATAGTTAAGAATATTTTTATTTTGGTAAATAAAATGGGTAAGGAGACACCTTAACCCATTTTGATGGAGAAATAACACTCCTTGTGTGAAAGGAGGGATAATAAAGCAGCTGGATTGAGCACCAAATGGTGTGAACAAGATTGGATCAAGATTGATCTAGTCATTTTGACCAAGTCAACTAAAACTATCTAGATACATTGCACCTACTTGGACAATGCAGTTTTCGTGGAGGCTTCACTTGCTTGAGCTAGAAGCAAGTGTGAATGGGACCGATGGTGAGAAAGGTTCCTATGCTTTATAAGTATGAGATGGCAACCCATTTTCATTATGCATTGGATTAGTATTTTCATAGGGTCTGCAAAGACTTGCATCCCCGGGATGTTTAGAAGGGTTTGTAGTTTTCTTCACCCAAGGGTGTTCCCGGTCAGGAATCCCTACCTAATCCTCAAGGAAGGAGAGCGTTTAGACTTCATTTCCTCATTGTGGCATTTGGCCAAGCTTATCTCTGCAGCTACAATGTTATTTCTGCCGCAGAATAACATTGTGTTACTGGGAGCAGCAACAGAGGAATTCATAGAGTCTTTTTTTGGCTTGTTCTTCAGTGGAGATCTTGTCTATTCTTTGGGGAAGTAGTAGAGGAGACTCCAGGGCTTCATTTAAGATGTTTGGCACCAGGCCAAACACTCACCATCTCTCACAGCGCAGTCTTGGGTAGATACTGCGTTATTTTCAGAGGCAGTTGCTGGGAGAGCCATTCGGGCTCATCAGGAGGATTGTTCTTGAGTAGAGGGATCAACCTTCTACTGAAGAGAATTATTAGAGGAGGTCATCACTTTTTCAGATCTTCCATAGCCTCATTGTATATTTTGATTCAGTTGTAGTGACAAGTCATATTGTCACATTTGTACATTTTTCGGCATTTCTAGCAATCTCTCCTAGATTGGCTAGAAATCTTCTATTGGAGCCCTTTCTTCTTTTCTTGGGCATTTGTTTATATATTTCAGTCATATTTCATGTATGTACATATATAGCAGCAGATACACTCCTGGAGATAGCGCTGTCACTACTCTCTGACTTTTTATGCAGTTGCTGCATCTCTTGTATTTCATGGCTTATTTACTGGAGGTGGATTTTCATTAAATGAGGGCTTTATTCCTCATTATATTTCTGTATATTGTTCCTGATACATTAACGTACATGATAGCTGTAGTATATTTCATCTTATGTTGTATTCATATTTTTAGAGTTTCATTATTGTGTTCATGTATTGCTGTAAGCTCTCTCATTGAGAAATTGTTGAGATATCTAGTTTTGGGAAGATCTGTATAAGCCCTCTAGGCTTATTTATTTGAGATTATCTATTGGGAGAGAAGTTTTTTAAGAGTTAGAAAGGGGTTCCAAGCCCCCTTCTAGCTTATTTTTACATCTGATTCCTTATACAGCGTCCTTGAGGACCAGTTTGCAGAAATTCCCGAAAAAGGAACATTATAGTGGTATCAAAGCATGATCTTTGGCTCAGCCTGTGGCTTCAAGACAAAGTGTTGAATCCCTAAAGGGGGGAGATTTAAAAATCTATAGACAGAGTCTGCAGATGGCCAAGTAGCCTCTGGATCTCATCTTTTTTTCAAAGGTGACATATCTAGTAAATGCCCCTATAGTCAATCTCTGGAATAAAATTTTGATATTCCTAAGAAGGGAACTTTACAGCTGTGCAGCCCAAGATAAAATGCCATTGGAAGGATAATCTCTTCATTCTGAAGAGGAGATGTACAAAAAAGGAGGAATGACGAAAGAGGAGGTTTCCATTCTTCTTTTCCAGACCATGGAGCGTATCATTGAAGACCTTGAGGAGAAAGAAAGGGAAAATTGGAAAGATTTTCTGAGATGGTTTGTGGATGAAACAAGCCCTACCTATGATCATGATGGGTGTGAGAATTCAGCCACACATGCAGATCCATAGTGCAGTTCATTGTCCACTTGCACTGCCGGAAGGATGGAGGAAGATCCATCACCACATGGAGATGAGAGGGGAGCCATTGCTTCTATGGGAGAAGTCCTTGTTTCTATGCAAGGGATTCCAAGTATTTTAACATGTGGGAATCATGGCACAATTCCACAGTCATTTGCAGCAACTTGTGGGGATTGTGAAATGGAGGAGGAAGAGAAGGATCAGCATCAAGGGTTGAAACACCCTTATCTATTCCGGAGAGTCTTTGCACAAAATAAGGAGACTGTACAGCGTAGTGAAGAGAGTGACAAGTCAATCCTCATCTATATACAGTCCACTTATGATCTTGATGTCTCACTATATGGAGGCATTCGACCTGGAAGGCCACCTGATCTGGCATTGATGAGGTTCATATTTTTATACAATTCACCACTCTTGGATTCCGGAGAGGTGAAGACTTTGGAGGAGTCCAGCATAGCGCAGAGAGTTTGGGACAGACCCAAGGAGGAGAGAGACACTCTCTCATTTTCAGCATCACCCACTCTCATCAGTCATACTGTGCTGAAAGATTTTGCTGCAGGGATGGAGGATTGCATCTTCATGATGTAGGATGACTGCTCCACATATTTTATGAGGAGGAGGATACTTCCTTTGGGGAAGGACTCTTTCACACATGGGAGTAGATGGAGGTTACTCATGCTTACATTGCCCAGGATCGGGAGACTCCTTTTGGATGAAATTTTCTTATGGGAGACTACCCTCCCAGGATCACCATTATTATTTGAGCATGAGCAGCTGCATGATTGGCATGGAAGAATTTTTGAGGTTGAATTTGGAATAGGGGATGTCAAAGTAGCAGGCAGCAGCATGAGGGGATCACTACATTGTAGATTACCGACGATGTCTATGAGGAGGATGGATCTAGGTTGGAGGTCTCAGCTTTTGGTTGAGTATTCCTAGGATATTGATGCATGCATGTTTCTTGATGACCAGGAGGGAGATGATAGATACATGGTTGATGATGTGGTCATCTATTGTTATGGGAGGGTCTTCTTGGATAGATTTTCTAGTCTCAAGGAGAAATTATTGCATGCAACACATGTAGACTTTCTAGCTATGCACTATGAGGCATACTTTGATTTTATAGAAGAGTTCATGCGGGAGGGCATTCAACATGATTTATATCAACATATGGATAGATGCATAGCCCGGATGATTTTTGAGAGGTTGGCACAACCATTTCTCTACTCATTGGAGGTGAGGGAGACCATTTAGATGAGCCATTTTAGCTCAAGGACCGGAGTACATGGTAAAGGAGGTATATGTTTACATCTTGGTTTACCTTTATTTACATTCTATGAGCAGCTTGATGAGCTAAGGATGATCACATATCCTTATGCTCCTTATTATTATGTACTTGTGGCCCATGGCAGCAATGGGAGTGGCTATTTTTATGATGGTTTGTGGGCGAAGCCACATAATTCTTGGTGTGCACCATTGGCACCGATTTGTACTTTCATATTTTCATCTTATGAAATGTTTGTGGCAGCAAACAAGTGGCTGGAAAATCACTTGTTTTTTTTAGTTTTGATGCAGGCAAGAGGTTCACTGCGCTGGTCCCATGAGTATAGCAGTGACCCACTCTCTAGTTGTCTTATGACAAGTTGTCTTCATTGCATATTGCTTCCTTATGTTGTTGATGGTTGTACATTTAGAGGGAGCACTACTTGGAGAGTGTTGGAGGTATGGGGACAACCCATTGGGAGTATGATTCTCCCCATTATACATGTTGTATGTTTTAGGAGAAACCATGGGCACACCATGATTTCCATGTCACTACTTTTCTCTTCACATAGGAGGAACTATTGGGAGAGAATGCGTTATTGGAGGAGGCACTTCATGGTTGATTCATTTTGTGGGGAGGATTTGGCCAATTGTGGAGGCCATGAAATTTCAGCCCAATATCAGCAACCCCCTTACACTTATCATAAATGGAGGGAGAAACTACTTGGATGGAAAAATCTAAACTCTAAATTCAGCCCCAACATATTGCATAGATCCAGGGTTGAGGACTACCTTGTTGAGATACCTAGGATGGCTCATTTCATATGGATGATTGCATGGGTGAAGGAGTCACTCATTGGGAATAAGACTTCCCATTTTTTTCATCACTCCTACCTTGAGGAGGCCATTGAACCACAAGGAGATTTCCACTTGCACCTTCTATTATCTCATGATGTATTCTTTGGTTCTACATACTTGACGGGATACATGGAGGATATATTTATTGCATGTCTTGATGAGCTATGGTGGGGTATATTGATGAGGAGGCCACAAGAAGAGGGGGAGAAATTTTTTTCTCTCTATGTAGTTGCTTGAGGACAAGCAACATGTGGGAGGGGAGGACTGTAATGTTCCCAATTTTAGCCTCAAGCTAAAATGGAACATTATAGTTAAGCATTTTTTATTTTGTTAAATAAAATGGGTAAGGAGACACCTTAACCCATTTTGATGGAGAAATAAAACTCCTTGTGTGAAATAAGGGATAATAAATCAGCTGTATTGAGCACCACATCGTGTGAATAGGATTGGCTCAAGATTGATCTAGTCATTTTGACCAAGTCAACTAAAACTGTCTAGATACATTGCACATACTTGGACAACGTAGTTTTAGTGGAGGCTTCACTTGCTTGAGCTAGAAGCAAGTGTGAATGGGACCCATGGTAAGAAAGGTTCCTATTATTTATAAGGAGGAGATGGCAGCCCATTTTCATTATGCATTGGCTTAGTATTTTCGTAGGGTCTGCAAAGACTTGCATCCCCAGGCTGTTTAGCAGGGTTTGTAGCGTTCTTCACCCAAGGGTGTTCCCAGTCGGGAATCCCTACCTCATCCTCAAGGAAGGAGAGCATTTGGACTTCATTTCCTCATTTTGGAATTTGTCCAAGCTTATCTCTATAGCTACAACATTATTTATGCAGCAGATTAATGTTGTGTTGCTGGGAGCAACAATAGAGGAATTCATAGAGTCTTTCTTTGGATTGTTCTTCAGTGGATATTTTGTCTATTATTTGGGGAAGAAACAGAGGAGACTCCAGGGCTTCATTTTATATCTTTGGAACCAGGCCAAACACTCACCATCTCTCACAGTGTAGTCTTGGGCAGATACTGCATTATTTTTAGAGGCAGATTCTGGGAGAGCCATTCGGGCTCATCAGGAGGATTGTTCTTGAGTAGAGGGGATAAGCCTTCTACTGAAGAGAATTATTAGAGGAGGGCATCACTATTTCAGATCTTCCATAGCCTCATTGTATATTTTTATTCAATTGCAGGGACAATTCAGATTGTCATATTTGTACATTTTCCAGCATTTCTAGCAATCTCTCCTAGATTGGCTAGAAATATTGTATTGGAGCCCTTTATTATTTTATTGGGAATTTATTTGTATATTTCAGTCATATTTCATGTATTTACATCTATAGCAGCAGATACACTCCTAGAGACAGCGTTGTCAGTATTCTCTGGAATTTTATGCAGTTGCTGCATGTCTTGTATTTCATGGCTTATTTATTGGAGGTGGATTCTCATTGAATGAGGGCTTTATTCCTCATTATATTTCTGTATATTGTTGCTGATACATTAATGTACATGATGGTTGTAGTATATTTCATCTTATTTTGTATTCATATTTGTAGAGTTTCATGATTGTGTTCATGTATTGCTGTAAGCTCTCTCATAGAGCAATTACTGAGAGATATAGTTTTGGAAAGATCTGTAGAAGCCCTCTACGCTTATTTATTTGAGATTATCTTCTGGGAGAGAAGCGTTTTATGAGTTATCAAGGGGTTCCAAGCCCCCTTCCAGCTTATTTTTACATCTTCTTCCTTATACAGCGTCCTTGAGGACCAGTTTGCAGAAATTCTTGAAAAAGGAACATTACAAAAATCTCAACCCCAAGTTTGTGCAATGTGTTGGGGCTGAATAGAGAGTTTATATTTTCCCATACAAGTAGTTTCTCTCACCATTTATGGTAAGTATGAAGGGGTTGCTGATATTGGGCTGAAATTTCATGGCCTCTAGAAATGGCCCAAGCTACCCCACAAAATAAGTCACCCATGAAGTGCCTCCTCCAAGAACGCAAGTTCTCCCAATGGCTCCTCCTTCATGAAGGAAAGAGGTGTGTTGTGGCAATCATGGTGTGCTCATGGTTTCTCCTAAAACATACAACATTTAAAACAGGGAGAATCAAACTCCCAATGGGCATCTCCATCTCACATCCTACTCTCCAAGCAAAGCTTCCCCTGAGTATAAACATATCAGCAATATATGGAAGCAAAATACAAAGAAAACAAGTTTCCAAATGACAAACAGAGAGTGAATCAAAGTCCCACATAAGGAACCAGTGCAGTGCATCCCATGCCTGCCTCAAAATAAAAAATAACAAGTGCTTCCCCAACGACTTGTTCGCTGCCATAGTCATCTCATAAGATGGAACCATGAAGATACAATGTGGTGTTAATGGTGCACACAAAGAATTATGTGGTTGCCCCCACAAACCACCAATAGAGTAGCCAAAATAAATGGTACAATTATATACAAGTACATCATAATACCATATGCAAGAAGGGATGATTCTTCTTGATAGATCATGCCGCTCAAACAATGAAAAGAAGTACAACAAAAAATGTGAAATTATACCTCCCCTATCATGTACTTGAGATCTTGAGCTGAAATGGCTCAACTGGAATCTCTCCCTCACCTCCAATGAGTAGGGAAGTGGCTGTGAGCTTCTCTCTGTCAACATCCGAGCTATGCATCTCTCCATATGCTGAAATATGTCATGATGGATGGCCTCCCAAGTGAACTCCTCTGCCAAAGAAAGATATGCATCATAATGCATGGAAAGTAATTCCTCATGTGATGTATGAAGAAACTTCTCCTTGACCTTAGAAGCTCCAGTCAAGAAGAATCTGCCATAAGAATAGATGACCACATCATCCACCATATACTCATAATCTCTATCCGGATCATCAAGACTCATACATGCACCTAGATCCTTGGAGTACTCTACCAAGAGTTGAGATCTCTAGTATGGATCAATCCTCCTAAGAGACAATGCTGGTGATATGGCATGTTAAGCTCTCCTCATGCTATTGCCTACTACTTTGACATCCCCCATGCCAAAGTCTCTCTCCAAACTCTTCACCTCTCCAAAATCCAAGAGTGGTTAACCCAAAGACAAGATGTCTCTCATCAACTGTAGGTCCGGAGGCCTCCCTGGTGGAATGCCTCCATGTAGTGAGACATCAAATTCTGAAGTGGAATATATATATGAGTGGACTGAGTTTTCCCTCTCTCCACTATGCAGTGCAGTCCCCTCCTTATGTGCAAAAACCTCCCGAAAAATATAAGGGTGAATTCTCATCATCCCTTGATGCTGATCCTTCTCCTCTTCTTCCATATATGAGAATGCCTCATCCTCAATGAGAGACCCTTGATATTGGTCATCTCTTGAAGGAGGGAACTCCATGTCTTCACAAATAGAAGAGGGCTCTCCAAGAAGTGGGGATCTTGCCCTTGGAAAACTATAATGCATGTTTTCCTCCCCTTTAAACATATGGAGTGGAGTTTGTTTAAGAGGTCTCTCCAACTCATGCAAAGTGTTTGAGTTTTTGTTTTCAACAAATGGTGGGTCACAATGTTTCCAATCAAATCTCCTCACCAATTCTTTAGTGAAACCAACATAAGTTTTTACATTTGCATGAAAAAATGAAGTAGAATCATTAAACCACCAATCATGGGCCATACCTTTGAGGTGCAGCACTGCTACTTTGATGGCCTCCTTCTTTGAAACTTGGTGTAGCTAAAAATAGGAATCTAGTTCTCCTACCCAAGCTTTGGCTATGCACTCTGCTGATCCATCAAAGTGAGATAGGAAAATTCTACCTCTCATAATTTTTTTGTGGCTTCTGGATCTTGCCTCAAGTTTTCAAAACCATTGGAAGTCCAAGTTCTCCTTGAATCTCCATGATTGAGATTCATACTCCCGAAGATAGTCACTCAAGGTCTCCTCCCTTGTTGTATCTTCTTCCTCCATCATTCTTGCAGTAAATGTGAGCCATAGACTGCACTGTGGATCTGTATGTGTGGTTGAATTCTCACACCCATCATGTGAATAGCTAGGGCTTGATTCAAACCCTCTCAAAAATCTTCTACACTCCTCCCCTTTCATCTCCTTGATATCTTCTTTGATATTATTCATAGTGTGGAAAAGAAGCAGGGAGACCCTCTCTTCCTTCATTCCTCCAAGTAATGGAGTCATGCTTTTGTTTCTTCTGCACAACTTCTCTTCTTCGTGAGAAGCTTCTCCTCCTAATGGCATAATGTCTTGGATGCACAGGCTGAGCCAAGATTATGCTCTGATACCACTGTAGTATCCCAAAATAGGGAAAATCTACAACAATGAGAATATCTTAAGATATTCCAAAGCTGGAGCTACATCAATACATGAACACAATATTGTAAACATAGCAAATATGATCATGTCATGAGAGAGAACAATATTCATGCATCATCTTATTAATGGATCAGCAACAAAGTTCAAAATATCATGAGGGACATGCCACTCAAGCCATAATAACACGTATCCAATGATCAAAACAATAGATACATGAGATGCTGCAGCTATATAGAATGTCGGAGAGCAGTGACTGCGCAGTATATATTAGTGTAGCTGCTACTGTAGATGTACATACATGAAATATGGTTGAAAGAAACAAAAAAAATGCCCAATAATGATGATATGGGCTCCAATACAATATTTCTAGCCAACCCAAAAAGGATTGCTAGAAATGCCGGAAAACATACAATGTGACAAATAACCCTAGGGTTAATGTGCCATTGAAAAATGGATCTGATATATAATGAGGCTATGACAGATCTGAAATACTGATGTCCTCCTCCAATGGTATTTCTAATTATAAGGCTAATCCCTCTACTCAGAAATAGACCCTCCCGATGAGCTCAATGAACCCTCCCAACAACTGCCTCTGAAAATAACGTAGATCTGGACTAAAAATATGCTGTGAGGGATGGTAGATGGTTGGCATGATGCTAAAGATATGAAAATATGCTCAGGATTCCTTCTTGCTGATCCTCCAATGGATAGACAAGCTCTCCACTGAAAACCAAGCTCGGAAATGACTCAAAGAGATCCTCCTTTGCTGCACCCTGCAACACAACCTAGCTCTAAGCAGAAACTGAACTGTAGCTGAAGGAGGTAGCTTGGCCAAAATTCTAGAATGAGGAGATGTAGCCCAAAGAACCTCTCCTTCCCTGAGGATGAGGTAGGGATTCCTGACCGGGAACACCCTTGTGCTAAACATCACTGCAACCCTGCTAAACAACAAGAGGAAGCAAAGTCTTAATAGACCCAAGCAAATAATAATCAAAGCATGAATAACAATGGCTTCCCTCCTCTCCATATATAGCAAGTTCTCCTCTCCACAATGGGTTCCATCCATATGTGCCACCTAGCTCATGCAAGTTGTCCTCCATTAAAACTAAGTAGTCCATCATGGAGATACAATGTCTCTAGACAGTGCATGTGGACTTGGTGAAATATGACTGAATCAACATGATCCAATCGTGTTCATACCTGTAGGTGCTCAATCCAGCTGCTTATTCTTACCCTTTTCACACGAGGAATTTTATTTTCCTTCTAAAGAGGTTAGTGGGCCTCCCTACCCATTTTATTCATCAAATATTAACTATAATGTTCCTTTTAGCTTGAGGCTAAAATTTGGGAACATTACAGTGTAGTTATTCTGCATTCAATATCAAACATGGGAGGTATATTAAACCTACTTCTAGATATCAAACCGGGAAATTATAAAGCTTGATCTTTGCATATGTCTGAGTTGTAATATTAATATGTTGAGCATTTGGGTTCTCAAGAAATACACCGGGCATTGGCAATCTCAAGGTGAATGTGTCCATATTCAATGTATACAATGCATCATCACACTCAGTTTGAATGAATTAGCCCATCTCCACCTGGCTTCCAAAATGCAGCTTGATTCAAGATCTAGTCAAGAGAAAATATTATAAAATAGATAATAAATAATAAATACAGGAGAATTAGCTCAATAAAAATAATTATTTCTAGGTTTGGTCAAGGAAGAATATTAACCTAGCACACACTAGGGTAAATCAGTACTGAACCCAACTATTGTGAAGCTAGAGATTTCATAGGTCTTAGTTCCAATATCTGATATGATGACCATTTTGGTAAACTCAAGAAATTCACTAGAGGTTGGCAACTTCAATGTCCATATCATGGCAAGGGTTAGACAGACCTATGCCAGTATTCCTACTCAATGTGCCCAATTTACAGTCTAGATTCAATGCACTATTAGCCCCACCATCACCTTGGTTGTAAAATTCCTTGCAACAGATTTTTGGGTTTATGTGAAATTTTCATTCATATCTATGTCAAAAAAAATTTCTGGGTGCACTATCAGCCCCACCATCGTCTTGGTTGTAAAAATACTTGCAATAGATTTTTGGGTTTATGTGAAATTTTCATTCATATCTATGTCAAACAACTTGTCTGGGTACTCTTGTAGGAACTTTACTAACAATTTTAATTCATAAGATACTCATATTAAATGACATGCACCGAAAATAAACCACCCAAAGTTCAAACTGACATATTCCAAGCATAAGATTCACACAGGACTGCCAAATATAACTCAGAAATAGGAGTAACGAGATTCATATTAATTCCCAGAATGACATCCACTACAACCAGAAGACTACCAATATTTTATGCTATTAATAAACACATGTAAATAAGGGACACTAAGTATAGAAACCTGGGACTGGTGCGTTCCTTTTGATGGTTGCCAAAGGACTGTCTCACACGAAATGAAGAGTCCAAAAGTTCATTTTATGCCCAGATGTTTGCATTCACACATACCAGAGATAAGGAACTCGTGTTTCCCTTAGTGGGCAACAGTAAATACACGAGTTAGTGATGCCAAGACCTCTCGATAGTGTAAACTTAGACTGATTTAGCTTATACGAAACCTTCAGAGAGTAATTTTCTTGGTCATTACAAGGGTGCACAACAACTGTTATACGGTTAGGAAACTCTTGCTAATCAATATGATTACTCAGCCCTTCTCAGCATATTTGTCTAGAAAATGGAATGTGGAATATCGGCCCTCAAGCTTAGGTAGATGTGGCCCAACAACTCCAACCATAACTGAGAACTTGTAAATCTATGTATCATCTAGTAAGATAATGTAGCTCGACCAGAAAAATAAAAGGGGACTCGTGAAATGAAAGATTAAATTTTCTTTTCTATCCCTTAGCAACTCATACGATGCCACCCAAAAATTCAAGGTGCTACAGATTGGTAGTCGTGCCTATTTCTTCTTCACAATGAATCATAAAGAGCAGATCCAACTCCCTTTCCCTTGGCGTTTGAAGAGGCGAGGGATGCAAATAGAATTCCTTCTCCACAATTACCCTCTCCTCCTATGAAATCGAAGATTCATCGTAGGACGTCGAATTGCAGGGGAAATCAAAGGGGTCGGAGCCAAGAGGCGTCATTGGGATGAGAACAAGTGATGGGAGATGGAGCATGTTAGGTGACAAGATTTCGGGCAGCGACACCACCCTAGTAGATATCCTTCTATTTAGATTGAGGCGGATAGGATTGATCCCCAGACCTATCTGCAAATTTCTCAAATTTTGACACCTTTCATGTAGCTTGAAGGTGGGTTTTCGAGGACCCACTTCAATTCTGGAAAGTGAAAGATTAAAATTTTGTTTCTATCCCTTAGAAACTCATACGATGCTTCCCACCACTCAAAATAAAAAATTTGAGGTGCTAAATATTGCCGCCACTCAAAATCGAAAATTCGGAAAAATTCGAAGGGCTGAATATTTCCGCCACTCAAAATAAAAAATTCACAAAAATTCGAGGTGCTAAATATTGCCGCCACTCAAAATAAAAAATTTGAGGTGCTGAATATTGGTAGATGTTAAGTGATCGATTCAATTCCTTTTTTTTATTCGAGTGTTATTCTTGGACCATGTTGTAGCCTCACCAGTGCCTAACTAAAAGAAATTAATAAAAACATAAAATATATAATTAACAAAAAACAAAAAAAACCCGAGGAAGAACTAGATAAACCCAACCAAATGAATTAAGTTCTAGATCATGTCAAATGGAATACTAAACTAGCACAAACTCATCTAACCCCAACTATTCTAATCAATACTAAGCCCAACTATTTTGAATATTGAGTTGGCATATGACTAAGTTCCAATATTTGATATCTTAATGATTTGGTTAAAGTTGAGAAATGCACAATAGATTGGCAACCTCAAGTTGACTACCATAATGACATATAGACTATGAAATTATTTAATTTTATGATTTTAGTCTTTTGGAAACTACCTGTAGTATTTTTGACTCAATGGTGCCCATGCAATAAATTCTTGTTGAGCAAGATCCATATTACTAAAAATTAGATTTGGTGCTTGTAGGTATTTGTATGTTCTATGGGGCTTGGATATAGCCAATATGTATGTCTTTCTAGAGGAAAAAAGAGATAGAGACTATGAAGAGTTGATTGGAGGAATGGATAAAACATTGATATTGAAAGGGATCGTCATTGATGGAAGTGAAAATATTTTGAGGAGTCCTACGAGTTATGGAAGTGAATATTGTTTTCCTTCAAAAAGTCCAAATATAGTGTCAGTTATTGTAAGTGATGATAAATAAGAATTCAACAACCAATAAATAATTGCATCTATACATTGTTTTGAGGGATAACTTTGCATCCTATCATATGTAGTTACTTCTCATTGTCATAAGTGATGATAAAGAAAAATTCAATAGCCAACAAATAATTGAATTTGGATGCAGAGTTAGTTTATTGTATGTAGTTACTTCTCACTGTCATCACTTTTTGACATTTGTACATATGTGCATGAAGAAAAATCAAACAAATGATATATAATTCAAAGGAATTGTGAAATAAGTCTAATATTGATGATCAAATTAGAACTTATGTGGATAATAAAAAAACCCAATTTTTATCTAATGTAATAATTCCATATGTAATATAAATGACTTCACTTAAATTCCCTTGATAAAGTTTCACATTTCATTGTCAGTCAAGAAAATATAAAAGTGAGGGAAACAAGGTTCATCATTGACAACATAACTCAAAAACTAGCATCCATAATTTTACCACATAGTTGCATAAACTCAAGGGTACTAGTGCACCCAAGTAGTCATAATAGAGGTGGGGAACATGATACAATTTTGAAATGGTAGATCATACCTGACAAAATAAGTAAAAAATTTCAATGGGACCATGTTTATATAGTGAATATGGTGGCATGTCATTAGGCCAACCATCAAGATTCACTTCTTCACAGGCATAAATAAGAGGTTTGGGTGAGGTGCAATTTATGGGTTAACTAAAAACTATGTGTGATGCATCCTTCCAAGCCATTTCTCCCACAAGTGATGGCATCCCACATCTTAGGAAGAGTTGAAATGAAACCTTAAAAAAATTATTGATACACACCCACAAAAAGAAGAACATAGCATTTATTGCAAAATTCAGTTGTCATTTACCCTAAAAGAAACATGGAGTGTAAAAACTCTGGTAAACTTGAATAAGTATATATTATTATTGATAAAAGATGAGATATGAGATATGATTACAATGTGAAATCACCGAGGCTTTAAATATAGCCTCATGGTGTCCCTTGGTGAAGAGGCATGATCTTTGATTATGCCCTTTCACTTAATAAAACCTAATATAACTATATCTAACTAATAATTAATAAAATATACATAACATTGCCCCTCTCTTAAAGATGTTTTGTCCTCAAAGCATAGGTAATGATGGACAATGCTGACGAACGCCTGGGTTTCTTGAGTGGCGGGCTTTTGCTTCCCACATTTTAAAAATATCGTGGAGCATCTCCTCGAGTTCAATATTTTGGTGATGTGGATAGTGACAAGATCTGATATTGACAGGGTCAGATCCTATTCCTGGTACTGCTGGTGATTCTTCTTTGTTCCTTTTTAGATTTAGAGGTAAGTTACCAACAATTATTGTCTGATGTAACTTCTCCTCATCATCAAATGCTTCCTTCCTAACAACTATATCTGCTTCACCACCGAAAGCCTTAACAACTTCTGGCATTGTATTAGTGGCTTCAAATGTGTTTGTCTCTTCACATTTTTCTTTCAATTCTGGTGATGAAGCATTTTGCTGTTTATAAGCATCTATATTTTCATGGTCTCTTTCATTTTCAATGACTATGTTTGTAGTTGCATCTGTGATAGCAGTCATGTTGAATTCTTTATGTGGCTCCTTCACCAACATTGTTTCTTTTTCTGACATTGGATTTTCATTTATATAAAAGTTCTTAATAACTTCTGTTGTTGCATTTCTGGCTTTATTAGTGGATTGAGTTGCATTTTCTTCTATTGGCTTCTCAGCTCTATAAATTTCATGGTTGATTTCAGAGTCTCTACTTCTAGGTATTTCAGCAAGATAGCTTTCATGTGAGCTGATTTCCAATTCAACCTCATTCAATTGCTCTTTTTCAAACATGTCATATTCATTATTATGATTTGAATTAGCTACATTGTTCAGTTGATTATGTTCCACATTTGGGAATATTGGAGGTCGTGTATGACTTAACTTATCTATCTTATCATTTAGCTTATTGAAGATTTCTATCATATTGTTCATTGCTTCTCTATGCTCTGTCATCTTGTTCATTGCTTCATTATGCTTTTCTGTGGCCTCGTGATGATTTAGCCACATTTTTCTTTCTATTTGATTTGTCGTATCATGAATCTTTTTGATGTCGTTGGAGTGCCCTGCAACTGTACCTTCAAGATCGACTAATCTTTTTCCGAATTCTTCAGAATTATTATTGATTTGTTTCTCAAGATCTCCCAATTTCTTCTGGAATTCAGCCATCGACATCGATGAAGACATTGAACGTGTATGAGGTGGGGAATATTTTTCTGCCAGTTTTTCCCTCTTTTTTTAAAAAATTAATTAATTAATTAAATTAATTTTTTTTTGAAATAATAATAATAATAATAATAATTATTATTTTATTATTTGAATTATATATATATATATATATATATATATATATGGGGAAAAAGATTTTTAACCTTGAAAAGTCACGTTGTTTTTAAAAGTCACTTTTTTTTCAAAAGGCACGTTGTTTTGAAAAGGGGAAATGGGTTTTAATACCATGGGCAATTACCATGGGCCCAAAACCACGAGCTTGTAAACCACGAGAAATTACTCTTCCTTGTTCCTTTTTACTTTGTCTTCACATGTACGTATATATACTTCTTTATATATATATCTCTTTTTACTTTTACTTTTTTTTTTTCTTTTGGAACTATTTTCTTTTAATTTATTTCCCCCTTTATGTTAACTTTCCTTCTCTCTTTTGATTTTATTAATATATATATATATATATATATATATATATATATATATATTTCTTCCTTCTTTATTTTAAAAAAACAAATGTTGCTACCCACAAGCACTTGGTTTTAAAAAAAAATTCCAATTTTGGAATTTTCTTGTAATTCCTTAATTATGGGTGATCACATAGATCCCTAAGAGCGATGGCTCTGATACCAATGGAGTGTAAAAACTCTGGTAAACTTGAATAAGTATATATTATTATTGATAAAAGATGAGATATGAGATACGCTTACAATATGAAATCACCGAGGCTTTAAATATAGCCTCATGGTGTCCCTTGGTGAAGAGGCATGATATTTGATCATGCCCTTTCACTTAATAAAACCTAATATAACTATATATAACTAATAATTAATAAAATATACATAACAATGATGGCATCCCACATCTTAGGAAGAGTTGAAATGAAACCTTAAAAAATTTATTGATACACACCCACAAAAATAAGAACATAGCATTTATTGCAAAATTCAGTTGTCATTTACCCTAAAAGAAACATGGAGAGAATGATAATAAGTGTCACTGATCTATCCCTCTTGCATGCACAACTTCTCTACTCAATCAAATTCCAATCAAGGAGGCCTTACTAATAGATTCAAGCACATGCAGAAATAAATGAAAGATAGAAGGATAACTAGAAAAATGAGAATGAGCATATCTATGGATTTGAGGTTCACATCTCCATTATCATTGGCACAGACTTGGGTTTTGGGCTTCTTGTCATGATCCATTCATGAACACCTGCCATAACTTTTCACAAACCTCCTTTTCTATCTCTTTTCTCCTGATTTCTTTTATTACCAGGGACAACCATAAATGTAGATAGATATCTATACCAACAATAAGAACCGAGTAGATCAGAAAATTCCTCCCTCACTCACATTTTCCACTTTTTTTTCATTTGAATGCCCCATAAATAGAATTCTCAAACATGTTGAACACCTGCCACAATGTTTCATAGAACCTCCTTTTCTATATATTTGCTCACGACTCCTTCTATTGGCAGGGATGAACCCAAATGTAGATAGATATATGTAGTCGCAATAGGTGCCAAGGACATTAAAAAAGTCCTCCCTTGCTCACGTTTTCCACTTTATTTTCATTTGAATGCCTACTAAATAGAAATCCTGGACACTACGATGTGTCAACGGGGGGAACTCGTTATTTTGGTCTTCTGTGGTTTTTAGTATGTGTGAGTTTTTGGTCTGATAGAGGTGCATGAATGTGGTATTGAAGGAGGTATCGCCAGGGGTGGCAGTGCTTCTGTGTGGAATTCTCCATTTCTAGTGCTTGGTCTGGAAATTGGTGTTCCTAGTGGTTTGGTGGGTGGTTCTTGGTGTCTAGTGGCGACAGGAGAGTCACCCTTTTGGAATACATAGAGTTGATATTCTAGTGTGGGTTCTGTGAAGCTTCTTGGGAAGCGTCAGCCTGGGGCCTGTTCCTCCCGCTTTCGCCTTCTCTACTTGTTCGGATTGTTGCCGAGTTTCCCAACTGGTGGAAAGATGGTAGCTAGGACATAGTGTGTGTTTTAATGAGAAAATTTAAGGGTGAAGAGAGATCTGGTTTTTGGGTGTGGTGGTGGGGGAAATTTCTAGTAGACCAGAATTTGATAATGGTTAGGGTTGGCCTTCCTAGTTTTATCACAATATGCCCATCCTCACGGCATGGGAAATCCTCACCCTCGGCCAAGCAAGGATCTGTTGGCTCAGATGATATGGAAATAATGGTGGTAGGAGCACACCGAGATGGTAAGACCGTTGGGCACTCCTAGCTTGTTGGTGTGGGAACACGAGGTGGTTGTGGTGGAGGAAAACAAGCCTCCCATGGTGGCTGAAGTGTAAGGTCACAACAAATGCAGCATCGGGGTGGTGGAAAGCAAGGAGGAACAACTAAATGGGGAACTTGTAGGCCTGTAGCTCTCGACCCATGGTAAATTCAACATTCTTTTCTAGAAAACTATTAGGATCTAATTCAAACTCTGATAGATAGGGTGGACGCAGCATAATGGGTTTGTAGGGAGGAGCATGTTGAGTTTATGGCCACTTTGGATAGGATGCACTACTTCCAGTGCCAGTTCAGGGAGTGAGTATTTTTGGTGGTCTAGTGAGGCCAAAACGACCTTGTAGAAAAAGTGGAAAATTTGGACACTTGGCTTGCACACATCGAAGGGCACATCCATTGCAATTTCCGTCCACCACCCCCTCTAGGAACAAACCTCGAAAACCTAGCTTCCATTATGTCGGATGATTAGTATGCTCTCATGTGTTTTTTATGTATTACATGTATTTTGGTGTCTTTGACACTCTCATTTATGGATGTTGTCCTCAGCCTCATTTTTGTATTTTTGTCACTTGTTGCAAACATTGGTCAACAAACCTAGTGGAGGTGAGACCACCTATTTTTTTCTTTGTTGGTTGTACATATTTTTCACCATATGAATGAATATTGACTTAAAAAAATAAATGTTATGTTTATCTATTAATTAAATGTAAATACGAAGATTTGACCTTATATTTAAAACAAGAGTCACACTTTTAACAAATCAATGAATTTTAAAGATTAACTTTATGGCCAAAGAAATATAAATATACATATTAATTTGACTATCTAAATATTACCTTTACTAAAACTATAATGAAGGCATTAGTGTAAATTAGATAGATGATACATGCAATATTTATGGTAATTGTAGATGAATCCATTTGCAGTGTTAAAATTTAGAGACAAAAGATTATTCGGAATTTTAACAATGTAGATGGAATCAAAGACCCCTTTGTCTCTAAATCTTAACACTACAGATGGATTCAGAGACTCGTTTAGTGATATGCAACACTTCAGTATCAAAATTGCAAATTTTCATTTATGGAGTGATACGATTAAAAATTACTAACATAAATGACTAATTCATATACTTTTTGTACTTTTTATTCGGTCATATTTTATTCTTGGACTATAATAGTTATTTGCATTAATCATTATTAATTTTGTCACTTATTATCTAGTCATATATTTTAATCCTATACTAAATTAGTTCTTTAAGTTAGTCACTTTTACTTTAGTCATTTATTATCTAGTCGTATATTTTATCCCTAGACTAAATTAGTCATTTAAGTTAGTCGCTTTTAGTTTAGTCACTTATTATCTTGTTGTATATTTTATCCCTAGACTATATTAGTCATTTAAGTTAGTCATTTTTAGTTTAGTCACTTATAATTTCTCAAATTTAGTAGTATTTCACTTGAAATAATTGCGGTGACTAACTTTTTTAGTCACCTAGTCATTAATTTCATCATTTTCTACTAGTGTGACTACTAATCATAGATCTGTACAACCTATGATCCACATCCTTAGATGAGTCATCTATGCTCAATTTGCGACCTGTTACCATTAGAGTAAGGACGGGTTTGCAATCTTCCATTTTGAATTTCTTGATCATTTCCTTGATGTACTTGGATTGACATATAAATATTCCTTTCTCTTGATGATATATTTTAAGCCGTAAGAAGTATGCCAACTCACCAAGTAAAGACATTTCTAACTCTCTTTGCATCTTTGTAGAAAAGTTCTTACTTAGTTGATCATAATTTCTACCAAATATTATATCATCCTCTTTAGCTAATAGACGTGCTTTAGCTGCTTCATCTAGAACATATATGTCGTTTGGAGCTCGACTTGTTGTAGCCATAATTTCACCATACCTGCCTTTCCTAATTTCACATTTTGTGGAGTTGAATAGTATTGTGTGTCCTTAATCACACATTTGTCCAACACTGAGCAGATTGTGATTTATGTTTTCAACCAATAGAACATTCCGGGCTAGAGCATCTTTGCTTTTGAGAGTGATGGTACCCGATCCTATAACATTTGAAAATCCATCATTTCCAAAGGACACGGTTCCATCCTTCTTCTCTTTTAGAGATAAAAAATTCTTTCTATCTCCAGTCATATGCGTTGAGTAACCACTATAAACATACCACACATCTTTTTTGTATTGTGCCTTGAGAGCGAGAGCACAATTATCAACCTTCTTCTTCTTCCATGTTCATTCATTCTGTGGCTTTGAATATTCTTCTGGAGGAATTTCAAGTCTACAGTCTCCGGCTATGTGTCCAAAGTTCTGACATTTTTGAAGTTCAATATTATTTCTTAAATGTTCAAATATATTGATGTTTCATTGAGCCCTGGGAGGTTCCTAGGGTACTTGCGACATTATACAACTTTATGACCAAATTTTCCACATGAATAACAATAGCCATGAAAAATATGTTGGTACCTGGATGGAAATCTTCATCGAGGAATTGCCTTCCAAGGTTGTTCTTGTGAATCTTGTCTAATGAAGTATACATGCATGTCAGATCTCATAGGTTCATGTATTTTGTTGTAGAAGATGCTTCTTCTTCTTCTTCTTCTTTGTAACTGAGGCTAGTTCTGTCATTGTAAGATTGTTGATTGTTTATGAGTTCTTCCAATGCCCTTGAGCTGTTGGGATAGTTTTGGACAGTTTTTCCCTTCTTCACTTCCTTACGCAGCGAGACTACTTCGGCTTATAATGCTTCCCTTTCTTGGTCACTTTCTTCAACTTCTTTTTAAGTGACTCTTCAATACATTTGTGCTCTTTAACTTCAATTTTAAGACCTTGAACTTGTTCTTGACGACTATTGGAACGAATCTTCCTGGCCTTGAGTTCTTTTATAAGCTTGATTTCCTCCTTAGAAAATTATTCTATGGTCAACCCTTCATCTTCATTGTTTGATACCTCTTGTTTATTGTGGTTAGCCATAAAAAATAATCTCTCATTGGCTTCTTCTTCATTATCATTGTATTCATTGGATGATGAGATATCTTATTTTTCTTCACACTTGCAAGTGCAGGTATTTTCCTTTGAAGGTTGTTTATTCTTATTGGTTTTCTTAGATGCAACAAACACAGTTTCTAGATGCGAAGTACCCTCTTCTTCATCAAGCCTCATTTCATATGCTATGAGAACTCCATGTAATGCTCTTTGTTGAGTTTTGCTAGGTTTTCAATGTATTCTAAGACTGATACCTTTGGGTTGAATCTTCTTGGTAATGTTCTAAAAATCTTTTGTATAAACTTCTCATCAACAGGCTCTCCCAATCCTTCAAGAGTGTTGGTTATTTCATCAACGTGTTGGAAGTGTGCAACAATGTTGTTATCTTCTTTCATTCTGATTTGATCAAATTTTTCTCTGTAGATTTGAAGCTTTGATTCTTTGACATTTGAGTCACCTGCATATATATTCTAAAGCTTTTCCCATACATTTTTGGTGGTTTTACAACCCAACACCTTATGATAAGAAGATTCAATAATTCCACTGATAATAATATTCTTTGATTTTGCATCATTTACCAAATTCTTCTTACCTTGTTCATCCGTAGTTGATGTAAACCCATTTTGAACAGCGTCGCATGCTTCGTAACCTTGTGCCAAGATATATACCTCCATTCTTCCTTTCCAGAATGCATAATTATTTTCATTGAATAGAGGTACACCATTCTTGGTATGCTCCATGACCTCCTTCCAGCTGTTAAACTGCTATTGAAGGAACGAAGGAACTTACAAAAATCCTCTTTTCATAAGTGTAATTCTCATTATAATTGAGGAAAGAAAAAACCCTTTGACTAATTCCCCTTTTACCCCAAAAATATCAAAAAACCCCAAAAAAAATTATCCTAAGTTTAAATGTAAAAATATTATATCGGGACTCTCAAAAATGAAACTTATCCCTTTATTATGTTTTACATTAGGCTTATTTTATTTTTTCTATCTCATCACACATCATTACTCAACATTAACCTTATATATATTAAATCCTTTATTAACCTTTTATCCTGTATTATATTAAAATATTTTTAATATTATTCCCACCCATATTTTCATTTTAGCCTATGTCTTATTTCCCCACGTGATATATTATACCCGCTCCTCTCAAAGGTTAAAGTTGTCCCTACTATATAAAAATCCCACCAATGATAAAAACACACTTATAAGAATTACATTGGTTAATAAAACATTAACCCACCTATCAAATGTTATTCCAAACTATGTATTAAAAACCTTATGTTTTAAATACATTTTACATATCCTGCCGCATAGAAATTTGGGGCCCCATGCCATTTGACCCCACAACTTCATCGCACGATCCCGATCGTTCTCTCCCCATCCCCCAGATCCAACGGTAAACATTCCCCATCACAGATTTGCGCGATTGATAAACAAACCCGAGTGTTGCGATAAAAGTTGTTTTCAGAGTTTCTCTCACCTCCGTTCATGTGAAAATCGCTTAGCGGTTATTCCCTTAGCCCCACCTAAACCACCTTTCTATTTTTGAATTGACCAGCATTGAATGTGTTCATTGTTCGCTGAAATTCATTATAAAATGCCCGAATGCATTCATTTGAACCTTCTATTACCCTTTTCTTCACATAAGACCATTCTATACTGAGAAAAGAACGTTGCCTCCTCTATTTTTAGTCCAAAAACAAACAGAAATCATCGAATTTCACTGCTACAAACATTGCAAAAGTCATCAGATTGCATATAAAGATCAGAAAAAGCTTCTGAAAGCTTTCCAAACCCAGAAACCCTTCTTCACAACAAAATTATGAATTTTACAGGTATTCTTCAGAGAAAGAAAACCCATCCATCATTCTAAAAGAGTTTTACAGTTCATTGAATCCTTTAGAAGTCTGTATACCTAAAGAATACACCTTTGCTTCATAAATTCTTTAGATATACAAAACTTGAGCATTTTCCACAGTTTCTGAAAGCCTTGACCTATTTTAGAACAAATTTGGAGTGAGTTTAGCCATCTTCAAACCTGAAAAAGCCCTCTGAGACCTCCAAAACCTTTTCTACAGTACTTAGGAGCCTTTCTGCATAAAAATTAAGGCTTTAAGATTGTTTTATCATAGAAAAGTCCACTGTAAACCCTTGATATCTTTTTTTGAAACTATAAGGTCAGGAAAATTACTCTTTTGATATAGAATTGACAGTTTGAGTAAAATTTATCAGAAATATCCCTTTGTAGGCCAAATATAGAAACCCTGTCATATCTAAAAACCTTATGTAAAATGTTTAAACTTATAGAAGTGTTTTAGCAAGGCCTAAATCATTGTTTTATAGGTAAAAAGTATAAAAAAAAATTTGATAAATCAAGCCAATCAATGGCATCGAAAAACACTATTGTGATCAACCCTCTACAACCCCCTGTTGTAGATGTAGAGAATACTCCCTTGGCAAATGTAGACTTCAAAATCACTGATACTGTTGGACACCTAATCCTCTATGGGTAGGTGTGGAATGCGAACAATCACAAAGGAGCCAAGTGACCTTGGAGGATGAATCCAAGAGTCACATTAATGTAATATAAATGTACATATATGAGTAATAGAAAGGAAACTCATTCTTATATTTCTATGTGTGTGTTTCACCATGTGTGTGTTAAACATGGTACCGGAGCCATGCTGTGTGGCCTTTGTAAACCATTGCTCTCCTCCTTGTGGATTTTGTGGATTATATTCCATTTTGAGAATTTTTCAGAATAGGTTGTTACCTCTATCAAATTTTTCATTCTTTTGATGTGAGAAGGCCAACCACTGTGACTGTAAAGATAAATATTGATTGACCTGTCAGAACTACATTTAAGTACTCTTCCTGGCATCTATAGTCTCTATAGAATCCATGTCATCCTAATGAATATATAAATGTTGTACCATTTCCATATGATTGTTTCGGGAAGGCATTACAATTGCTGCATCACTACCTCTTGACAGAGAGCCACCACTTCCACTTTCCACAGAAATTGATTGTCGTGGTGCAATTGCAGAAGTTCCTGAACATCTAAAAGCAATTGCATTTGAAAAATATTCTCCCTCCCCATTGCAGCTGTCTCTTGAGTGCTGCGTGCCTATCCTATAGCTCTCCTCTACTCACCTCACTTTGTTGACCCTCACTATGCCACAGGCCCTCCCTGCCTCCTCGTGCTCTCGCTCGGTCCTCCATGAGAGATAGCACACCGTGATAGGCCGAAATAATCCCCTACATTTGCACTCCCCTCTCGGCGCTGACTCCACTCGCACCGCCTCACCTTCCTCCATGCTGGCTCCTCGGCTCGCTCCCATTCCAGATCCTTGGGCCCCTCCATTGTCACTCGTTGACTCCTTCACTATCCTTCGTAACACTATGGTTCCCCGCTCACACATCCATTCCACTCTCCTCCCTTCACACTGTGGAATTATGGGAGGCTTGGTGCAAATATGGACTGGGAGCCAGAATGAATGAGCGCGGGCAAGGTCAACAATTCAAATCAGAGAAGCGAGCTTGTCGATGAGCTGGGCCTGGACTTCGTGCTTGTCGGCATGCTAGATGCAGTAGAAGAGACCCTTCCATATCTTCTTGAAGTCGAGATCGAAAACTTGGGTCTGAGCTTCAAGCCATCTCCCGAGAAGATGGACTAATATGTAGTGAGTCTTCTTATTGCAGGTAGCCACATTGCAACAATAAAATCACCATATTCCACGAATTCCCAATGAGTGATATGACCACGTTCAATGTTAGTTGGGCTCTCTGGAAGACGTAGGTCGTTAATACAACCTACTGGATATGAAGTATAGAACCGAGAGACCTTTTTAAATTTTTCTCTACCTCTTAATCCATTTTTTCATTTGAGAATTTCGTTAATTCTCCATCCAATATTAACTTTGAGTTGGTATGATACTGGAGCACTCAACTAATTTCTTGGCTATCGTTACATTGCATTTTGTAGTTCTATTGAGATAAGGCAGATTACAAATATTGTTGTCCTGTGCACCATTGACTTGAAGATCCACTTTTATACAGTTGTTGAGTACATACGCTTTCTTGGTGGCAAAATGTTCGCGACTCCACATACGCGTTGAAAGGCCATGAATGCATGAATAGAATTGGTTGCTGTGTTGGTGACTTCATATATACGTACGCGTTGGTCATTATATATGGTATGTTGAAGTATTATTGTTTTATTATGATGGGTATGAGAGCCTTAATGCTCATATGGCGTTGATCAATCTATATATTCATGCTCTTTAGCATGTTAGAAATTTTATAGGTTGGAGAGTATGAAGCATGTATGGTTAATATGTAATGGGATATGAAGCTTATATGTATTGAGGGTTAATTTTATTTATTAAAAAACAAAAAAAAGGGGAAAATTTGATGATACATTAGAGTTATTGAATACCCTAATTCATACCACTGTAGATGAGATGATAAGCATCAGTAAAGACACTCTTTCGGACATTAGAACATGTCTACAAAATGAAAAAGAGAAAATAGTTTTTTTACAGCCTGATACAGGACTATAGAAAGAATAATTATAATAGCGGAGTCATCATTATAGAATTGCTTTTGTTCAAAACACTAAGAAGGACTCCCATTAGCAATAAGAAATTGCAGATGCAGTACCCATTTTAATCGCAGATTTGAATGCAGAAGCAAAAATCCAGCTTACACTTTCCAAGCCCATCATCAGACCTTGGGAAGAGCTTGTCCACAACAAGCACATAATTTGTCTTGGATATGACAAGGAGTTTTCCTTTCATATTCCGGACTACTCCAAATCCATCAAATTTTAGTATGCTAGATTTCTTTATGGCAGTTCACCTTCAGCTGTTCCAGATCCTACTCCTCTTCCACAACAACAAAAACAACAAATTGTAAAATGCCAACACTGTGATCACATTAGCCATATGAAAGACCATTGTTTTGATCCTCACCCATGAAAGCACTGTGGTCGGAAAACCCATTATTCACAAATATGCTTCAGAAACAAGCCTCCTGCAAGAACAAAGATTCATCTTGGATGGATCACTTCTTGGAAATGGCCATCAACAACCAAGAAGATGTTTAAGTCACATGTCAGAACTTGTTCTCAAATATTGAACAAACTTGCAGCTGAGTTTTCGCCACCATCTCACCTTGTACCTGACAGGGGGGAAAATGATGGTCATTTACAAGCTTCGAAGCCACATCAAGTGAACTTGAGCCACAAACTGTCATTCTAGATTCAGAGTTGTAGCCAGGGACACAACAGTTCAAGTGAGCTTGAGCCACAATTCATCATTCCAGATTTAGAGTTGTAGCTAGAGAAATGGATGCCCATGAGCATGCCTTTGGTTGGTGGATAGCCTTAAACCATCTATGCGAGGTTTATATTCTTTCTCTTCAAAGAATTCATATCACTTTGTCTAGCAGAAGACTTCATCTTCTTGCTAGTTTTGGTAGAGTTATGGGAAATTCATTAAGCATTCCATAGTTGGTGGTCATCCTTAAACCATCACCAGTTGTGGACCTCTCTTCTTCTAGGTTGAAGGTCTCCCTCTTCAAATATGAGGGACACTTCCTCTAGCAAAAACCCTCAGCTTCTTGCCAGATTTGGAAGAGTTCCGGGAACTCCAATAAGTGTTGCGTTCTAGTGTTGTTGTTCATCCTTAAACCACCTCTTTATGCCAACATTTCAGAGAGCTAATTCAGCGTAAGTGCTGCCATGCATACTTTGCAAATTTTTATTACAACTCTCTTCTTGGACTCATACATACCCCTTCGGATTAAGGGGGGGAATGTTGGACACCTAATCCTCTATGGGTATGTGTGGAAGGAAAACAATCACAAAGGAGTCCAAGTGACCTTGGAAGATGAATCCAAGAGTCACATTAATGTAATATAAATGTACATATATTAGTAATAGAAAGACAACTCATTCTTATCTTTCTATGTGCATGTTTCACCATGTGTGTGTTAAACAAATACTGTGACTAAGTTTAATCTTCTTGAGCTCCACTGCTGGAGCCAAGAAAAATACATAGATTAGACTGATGAGGTGTTCATTTGGGAATCAAAATTGCCTAAATATGTTGTTCCTCACACTCATCAATGCCCATAAGAAATCATATTATTCCAATCCTACTATTCTCTAGATCAAAGAGCCATTGTGAATTCTGAAAAAGAAGTGTTGTTTACCATCATAGTTGAATCTATCAACCAAATGATTCGATTAAAACCTGAGCCTAGTGAAGTTCCTTTATCTATTGAATCACTCACTAAGTTCTATTTGGAGTTTCATTTTCCCAAGATATTCCAAAATTTTCAAACCTTCATGCCATCCTATGTGGAAATTCCCAAGCTCAACCCTCCATAATCCTCTTCAAAATTCTCAGAAAGAACAAGAAATATTATTTCGATGTTATCTTTTATCCTTGGATATTTCATAGATGAACATGCAGATGCATTAGTACTTGGTTTCTTGTCCATTTCTGTACCTGGCCAGCCCCCTGCAGTTATCTTTAAATTTTCCCAATACATTGCTGATAGCATCCATGAGAAACTATTCAAACTGCCTACTGAAGGTGTATTTAGATATTTTTCATTCCTTTTCCACATGTTCCTTTATTTCCAGTCTGAAAAGTTTCCTATAACTCTTCAAAAGCTTGATGTCGAAGGAAATCCACAATATGTTATATTATGGACTTCCTTGATAAGGAAAGAGTCAAATGAGTTTACCTATTCAGAGTTTACAGATTCTTTTATCCATTCATTGGTCAATTTTCTAAACAACAGTGTGAAACCTAAGATCAACAATGAAATCAAGAAATTTTTGGAACTATCTGAGAAAATCAGGACATGTGATTGGTATTTATACCAAAACCACACAGAAATTAGAGTCTATGGGTCAAGCCTAATTGCTTATAAATTTCCTAAATACCTCCCCATGAGGTTATTTTCTCTAGAGTATATAAGGCAGATTTTGAATTCAAATGCTTTAAATTTCTTGATTGTAAAGAAGAAGACAAAATTTAAACTGAAGAACTAGGTTATTCCATTCATATGTAATAACAGAGAAGCAGGTCCAGAGGTAGAAAAATAGTTGCAGGAATACAAATTCAGTCATAGTTTTCTTTGGTATTATGATCTCCTTGGTATAATAAAAAAAATGAAAGTTAAGTGTAAATTAGCTCAATACATACATGAGAAGAAACCTAATATTGAGAAAGTATCAAACCAGTCTAAATGGTTAGAAAATACACTGGTAGAGGTTGATAAGCAAAGTGATACTAGTCACACTTTGCAGACTCCAGCTCAGGAAGACAAAAGTGTAAAAAGAAACAGGGAAGAAGGTTCTTACACAACTAAGACTACTACAGAGACAAAATTCAAACTCAGATATAGCAAAAAGCCAAAGATTAATCTTGCAAGAAAAGAAAAGAGATAATAGAGATGATTGACATAGAGATTCCAGAGAAAGATACTATGCCTCCTACATTAGTTCAAGAGGAGAAACAACCAACTAATTCTAATACACAGTTGATTAAAAAACAACATAGTATATAAGTGTCATCATCAAAGAAAATAGAAGAAAAGGATATGGACATCAAGGAAAGGTAAAAGGAGATTAAAGCTAAAAAAGAAGAAATAAAAAATGAAATATATTCTTAGTAATTAAAGTAGAATCCCAGCATACTAAATAGACTGCTTTCAGCCTTTGATTGTAAGAACAAAAAGATGGTGATGACAGTGCTCCAGCCCATAGTACCAACTCCTAAAACAGCCTCTGATTATAAAAAGGTTGCTTTTGAAGTTCCAGTCCAAGATATTCATCCTTTGGACCAAATTGAATTTCATAAACAAGCAGGAGAAATGCTTTATTCCACAATAAATACTAAGGAAATGAGTGTACAAAAGCTTCAAAATACTTTGATAAATGTAAGAGATCAACTCAAACTAGAAAAAGCATCATCATATGCAAAGGATATCAGATCAAATCCTTCGAGGAGTTAGTGATTGAGGTAGGTTATGATCCTCAAAACAAAAATGCTACAGAGGCATTGATTAAAAAGAATAATGCTGGTATTTCTACACTGAAGAAACAATTTAAATTTCCTCCTACTAGGCATCCTCAAGCTAAGGAAATTTTGCAGGATTCTAATCAAAATATGAGATGATGAATCTCATTTTGTAGATGACAACCCAGATTAAAGAAATGGAACTTGAGATGGAAAAATTGGTCCAAGAAAAATAAGCCAACAAAGCATAGGAAGTTCCTGCCACTGTGATTCCTGTGGTTACAACAACAGTTCCATCTACTTTGGTAGAAACCCTGGCTCCTAATGTTCCAATGGCCACAACAGTTCCAGTGACTTCATCAACAAATTTTGCCACCAAGTCTTCAGCAACAAAATCACAACGATCATATGAGGCAAGTAAATTGGTGAAGGCAATGCAAGACATGTCCATCCAAACCAATGAGATAAACAGGTTAAAGGAACATATTAAAAATCTTGAAGATGCCAAGAAAATTGAACAAATTAATGCCAAGAATGAAGAGAAAAAGGCCAAATAGGTTGAATGAACAACTCAAGAAATTGGAAAAAGAATTAACTTTAAAAGAACCTATGGCACATGTTAAGCAACAATTATGGTCCAATATCATTGAAACAATCAATGATACTCGTCCATCCATACAAGTAATCTATGAGAAAAAATATTTATTGAAAGTAGAAAAAGAAGCAATACAGGAGACAAAATAAGAGCTATGTAAAAAGCCTAAAGATGCCTTAGAAATTATTAATTTTCTCAATTCCAAAAATAAACAAGAAATGGATGAGATTGGAATTACATATAGAATAGGGACCATCCTTGAAGTAAGGAAGGTAATATCCAAAAATAACTTGATGAACCAATTAGAGGAAAAGTGCCAAAACATGGAAATGGCAATCACAAGATTTATGATCATATTTGATATTCTGAGGCAAAAGGGCCTACCTAATCCTCTGGTAATCAATGAAAAATTGATGAAACAGGAGGGTTATGAAAAAAATATGAGAGAATCTTCTAAAGAACAGGTAAATAAATCAACTTTGCAGGGAATCCCAACAGGGAAAGTATTGTATAAGAATTTTGAAAATCTGTTTTACTTGTAGCATGAAGTAAAACACCTATTTGTGAACAAACCAACATTTTCAAAATACACTGAAGATAATGAAAAATTAAGAAAGATTATGAAGATAAAATTTCCAGAAGCTGAGTTCTAAGAGAATTTAAATGATCTACTCTAAGATCAGGTTACAATGAAAATAGAGCATGAAAGGTTAAAACAGAGTTTGTTGTTTTTTACATCAGCAATAAAATTTTTATGGAGTCAAAGAGTATAAGAGAAAGTGTATCAGATGAAAGGACGAAGATCAAATCAGATTAAAGATGAATCGTCCAGCTTAAAGGACACCTCAGTGTCCAGCTACTGCCTTCATAAAAACAACAAGCTATTTTATTTCAATAAATAGGACAACTAGCAATTAGTTAGGTAGTTGTCACTATCTTCTTGCATGAAGATATTTATTTTTCCAAGAAAAATTCCTAAGTTTAATCTAGGATATTTGTACAAGTTTTTGTATAAATACTTCATCATTTGAAGTATTGAGTGTGGAGTAATTGCTGAACATTTCTGTAGTTATACTATTATGAAGCTTAAGGGTTTTTGTATCAATTTCAAGTCAGCATACTGGATCACATGAAATAAAGCATCATATTATAGGATTCATATGTTGGGCTACTGCAGTGAAGTATTTCACTTGTTATATTGTCATTTTTCTTATGTTTTCCATCTATTCATGAATGTGTTCTTAATCTTAATGATAAATCAGGAATTATTATTTCAAAATTTGTTAAAAGCACTCTATTTTGACTGATTATCATTTAAATGTTTTCTACTGATATCCAGATTAGAGAACCCTTAATTGCTCCCTGATTTCGATTGACCCCTACCTTTTCACTCCTAATCTAGATTTAAGAACCCTTAGTTGCTCTTTTATCCCGATAAAAACCATTTCATTATCAGCCTTGAATATCTGAAGTGACTCTGCTATCTTGTGTTGTAAAAATTTAACTTTAGACCTTGATCTTGATATGACTGCTTGACACATTGACTCCATTTTCCCAATGGGATACAGATCTATAGCTATCCATATAATTAAGTGATTTCCCCACCAAACCAAATCAAAACCCCAAAACCAATTTTCCCTATATAACTAACCTAAAATCAAATATAATCAACAAAGTTAAATCATATAGAGAGAGCCCTCTCTAAGCATTAGGAAGGCCAGATCCTAAAGCTTAAAAGTAGGTTTGTGGTTACCTCTGATATTATTTAAAATAAAAATCTCACAACTTTAAGAATTATCATAGTGATAACACCTACCACCCTAAATTTTTCACAGGCTTGAACTTGTTGGTGACTTCATGCAGCCTAGCACCACCCTACCACCCTATAGAATAATAAAACAAGAATGGACTCTCGTACTAGGGAAAATGGTCCACTTTATAACGATATAGAATGATGTAGAAGAAGAAAATACAATAGACCATAACCTAAACTATGACACAACCACCTAATGATGATCCTAGACCTCCCTACATTGCCTCTTCAACTCTTCGCAAATAGACACTTATACAATTTTTACAATGGTGCATTTACAATGACTTAGTACAATGATACCTTTACAATGATTGTATGCAGTGTTGCCCACTTGAATACTTCATGTGGTAAAATTATTGCTAATTTTGTACACATTGATTGCTTCTCTTGTCATGCCACCTTTTGCTGCACCTTGATTTTCTTTTTTGCCCTCGAAAGTCTTGTCCTTTGCAACCCTTGACAACACATGATATAGATTTTTATTTCCTTCTGGTAGCTAGATATTGAATCTGGCGTATCTCTATTATTTCAGATCCCCAATATGTGATTTTCAGTTTTGTAGTAGTCCTCTGAGTCTTATTTCCAATGCCACAGGTTTGACCCAATTTTTATTCTTCAAGGGAGAGTTATGCCCAATCTCTCACAATGGCCTAATTATGGATTGGTTTAGTAGAGTGAACTTGTATGGTGTCCCACGTGTCACTGTTTCTTCATTCAGCTATAAAATTGATACCGATAAAACTAAATTCTGTGCACTATCCACCACGTTTTACATAATTCCAATTTGATACTCAGAGAGAGAGTTACGATGATTTTTTTAAGGTCACTTCTTTGAGATGAAGTTCAGGAGCCTGCAAAAACACTGACTTCCACAGATCATATCTCCGAAAATATTGCGCACCTTCATCTAAATTTTTTATAGGAGCTTCCTCAATATTTCAGCTTCACCTCATAACAATTTAAGCTTCTTAACCTTCATATAAAAAATTTTATAGCACAAATTCCACGATCACCTCTTTTAGGTCGCGAAATCCCTACATGAGGAGGATATGAGGATCACAATTTATATAAATGCTTAGGTTGAGAGGGTCTTCAACAAGTGAATGTGGGAGGGATTTTAGGGGCTTATAAGTTATTAATTATTGGATTTTCAACTACCCATGCCACAACCCCATGGGGTTTTATCCCACTAACTCGGGTTACAAACTTCAAACATGAATATCTCTCAAACCATGAAGAATTATGTGGCATGCCATATATCAACATAAACATATAGACAAGTAGAAACCATCAAAAAAATTCTTGGCCCAAAATATAGTAATTTGGTAGGTCAAAATTCCCATGCAAGATCAGGGTAGCCCCTGGTGCTGCTTGGGGTGACATCAATGACAACCACTAATCAACACATGCATTACATATTTTACATGAAAGAGTTTACCTAACACCCTCTGAAAGGCAATGGTACCAATGCTAGTCGCATTGTATCATCCATCATTTCCCAACTCAATATGTATATGGATATCTTTCTCCTCCAAGTCACTAAAAATTTTCTTATCTCCCGTCATGTGAAAGGAAGCACCACTATCCAAGTACCACCTCGATCCCAATGCACTTGACACCATGTATACTATCAATGAGAAGTCAAGCTCAAATTGCGAGGCAAGGGCCTCTCCAGCAGTAGCTCCAGTAACCATCTTGTTTTTCTTCTTTTGTGGACAATTTGTTGCAATATGTCCATACTTGTGACAATGAAAACAATTGACTTTGGACATGTTGTGCTCCTTGCCATCTTCACCAACCTTAGATTTGGAATGGAATTTCTTCCCCTTCCCATTCTTTGCCTTGGCAGCCAAAGCAAAATCTTCTTCATGATCATGCTTTGATGAAGAGCCATCTTTGGTGTTCCATCTGAACACCTCCTGCACCAGATCCGACCGCAGTTGTTCCCAATATGAAAATTTTTCCCATCTGTTGATAGAGTCTTCATAACTGTTCCAACTCTTAGGAAGTCCTAGGAGAGCGAAACTAACCAAATCATCATAAAAAACACTTACTCCTACACTCCCAGGCTCATCCCGACATTGGAAAAACTTTGTTAAGTATACTAGAATAGTGTCATTCTTTTCAATCTTGATCTTCCTGAGTTTATCTTTGAGCACCAATTTTCTATGGTCGTTGTTGCTTTGGAATAGATCCATCAAAGCCTTCCATATAGAATATGGTGTGGCTTTCCCATGGAAGATTGAGACAATGTGGTCTCATACTCCCTCCAACAGGATCCTCCTCGCGCTTTCCAATTTCTTTTTCCATGCATCAATATTGATAGCATCTGACAAAGCAGGCTTAGGAGCATCACTGTTGATGAATTCCTTCAAGCCATTATCTTCCAGCACTGCCTCCATCCTATCCTTCCAAGAAAATTAGTTCGAGCTGCCCTCAAGTGCATACTCTAACCTCAAGCCATTGAAAGCCATTTCGATCTTGAATTAGATGTAGTGCAAAGAAAGTCTTTCTTTAAATTCGAATTATTTCCACCAACAAACTTAGCGCCTTCTTAAAAGTTGCAATTTCCTGTGCTCCGATACCATGTAAAAATTTAATACAAAATATGTATTGCCTTAATTCTCTTGATCTAACAATTATATGCCACTTTTAAATACAAAATCGCTTCTACAAAATCTTTGCGGAATTTGAACAACAATCACCAATCACAATATCATGAATAAAGATCAATCACACATAACACAGATAATTTATCGGGAAAGCATAAAGCTAAAAACCCCACTATATTATATTATGTATTATATCATGGATCGTGAAACAATTACATACAAAGCTCCAATCCAAGAGCTCTCAGTACATGAACTAACTGTCTCACATTGTCATACAAAAATTGGCAAGTTCCTTAACCAATTTACTTTATCCAGACAACCTGCCTCCACTGCGCAATCCCTAATGGTCAAGAAGCTCTGAATGATTGATTATTGCTTGCCTTGAATACGCAATCCTCATAGGCACATCCAATGTGTGTGTGGTTGCATGTGTGCAACCACTAATGTCACATATGATAGTCAATCTGTCCCTTTCACCTACATCTCAGCTGGGTCTCCACTAGATCTGACATTGATGTAGTTAATAGTAGTAAGTCTTCAATTGCATGTGAGGACACTGATTGTGAATTAATTAATAATTAATTCAATTGATCTCTCACTAGTGCATCTTCAGTTACAACTAGCACAAGTGAGTTTAACTCACTTAATTGAGTTAAACTACCTTACAACTTTCATAACTAAACATCCAACTCTGTTACAACTTCGAATCACTCAGTTACAACTAAGTCCACTTGCATGTACTACCAACCAACCACTCAGCTCGAAATTACAATAGCTAATTGATTTTCCACTTTAGTTAACTATTTCCAAGTGCTAATTGAGAATAGATTATTGTTTATTGTCCAACTATTATTAAGGGATAATAATAGTCGACATACATATTTAAATAGACATGAAATCTATAAATAGAACTTGCACATACATCTATAAATATATTTTTCTCATGCATCTATAAATATACATCCACCTAAAAATAGCCTGTGTGGGCCCCACCTAGTGTAGGTGCTTAATTTTCACTAGGATCAAGGATGCTGTTTCCGAATGAAAATTTCATTGTTTCTTGTTGCAATCTTCAACAGTAAGATGGATGGATTAAAAAATGTATGGAATATCCAATTCTGAGATTTGGTTCTGAACAATATTTTCTCAAAGTGTAAGTCGATCATATCTTGCAACGTTGCAAGGTTTTCAGGGAGGGAACTTGCTTTGTGAAGAGGCTTGCTAATACTCAGACTCTCAGATCTGGGAGTTTTTCTTAGGATTTTCTCTGGATTGTAAAATATTGCACGGGGGATTTGGGTTAGGATGGGATCTGGTAAATATTCTTCTGGAAACCAGAATTTAGATCCAAAGCACAAACATGTTGAATATTTTTACAAAAAACCAATCTATAGAAAATACTTAAATCACACAGTAATTCGACTGGGGTTTCTGAGTTCTGATCAATGATGAGCTTTTGAATAAATCCCAAGTATGGTTGTCATTATGTTATCACCCCATAATTTGTAATATTTTAAAGAACAAATGATAGAGGACAACATAAAACCACTTAGGAGTCTGCGACATAGCCTTCCTAAACTCAGAGAGGGCTCTCTCTGTTTTATGATTTAACTTGATAATTACAAATGCTGATATTAGGCTATTTATAGAAATTATGAGGGTTGTTTGTTTTTATTGATTGGGTGGTTAGATTAGGAGGTATGCATGGACTAATCCATTGGGATATGTAGCCAAAAGGGTGGAATTTCACATCAAAATAAAGAGCATCACAGGGAAAGCTAACTGTGCTAAATGGATCTTTAGAGATGTATGAATTATGAGGTGAAAGAAATAGTGAGGTTCAATAATGAATAAAGATCAGTTAAGAATTATTTAATCAGACTTTATCATAAAACATTAAGATTGGAAATGCAGTTAGAATTAAGGTGCTCCGACAACAAATCTTAATCTAAAATTTCTGATTTACAATTAGATGAACAAATGCATAGCAGGGAAAGCAACGGAAACATTTAAAATAGAGAAGTATCTCATCACCATTTTAACACAGCTCAAGAATCTTGTAAATAGTCTTTGATTATCTATGTCTAGCTCCAAAATTATAGTACTCCAATATAGTAGTTCTTACAATGTAGGGGCTAACAATATATAACCCTTGATAATGAAACTCCTAGCAATATTTAACTAACAACTACGCCAATTTCCCTAATATAATTTGGCAATATTTATTAATTACAATCAAACTGAAATTAGACAAGTGTGGCCATCCAAGGCCCAAACAAAGAAAATCTTTGACAAAAAACCACATGTAGAATTAATTCTGGTAGCTGTTAGGGTCCCGTGATTTGGCTGATTGGCAAGCCAAATGACAGTGTAACATCAAACCAATATTTTGAGTCCAAGGAACTAGCCTTCCTGGACTCAGAGAGGGCTCTCTCTATATGTGTAAGGGATATTTGTGTGTTCTACTTATTGTGTTCTGATTTTAGGCTAGTTATGAAGTAGGTTTTTTGGTTTTGGTTTTTAGGTTGTGAGGGATGAAACTGATCAAAGATATAATATAGGTAGAAAGATGTCAGATCAACTGGGCTATGGGGTCGAAAAGGTCTAGAAAGCTATCAGGCGGTGATATAAGGATGTTGAAGGGCCGATTTGATTTGAGGTAGAAAGGATCTTTGGGCAAAATGGAATAAAATGGACATCAAGTTTGGGAACAACAAAGGATTTCAAGCATAACTAGTTTAATAGCTGACATAAACATGGTAGGGAAAACCATTAATCATGAGAAATGTAACTATAAGCTAATCAATACATAGAAATAAACATTCAAGCCATGAATAGAGATATATAATGCTCTAAATTTGGGAAATGACTATCATACTTTGGGGAAATACACTTAAGAGTGACAAACAACTCAAATCACTATGCCGGAATGCCTAAACACAGTACTTCAAGTTATTGGGCACTTTTAAAACAAGATTGCATAGTCTTAGGCAAAGGGCAAGATCGGAACAAGACCTCCTTGGTTCAACAAATGACAATCTAATCAGTCAAAGAGAAATTTCATGGATGGAGCTATGGCTAGCCATGAGTAAGCAGGGCGTATCGTAAATCATACTTAGCATGGATAAAACCATGAATGAAATAAGCAACAATATCCTTAAGTTATTAAAGAGCAATCAAGAATTCTTTAATGTGACTAAGGAAGAAGAAAACATGGAAGCTATGAAGAAACAAGAAATTTGAGGTTCCTCCAAGGGCATGTCTCAAATTTGTTCACTACTGAACTATAGAAAGCAAGAAACATGGATTCATGAATGAAAACTAGAAAAAAAAACAAATAAAGAGACACTATAACATTCTACCAAGTCATGGAATCCAACAACAATCCTCTTTCATCATCCAAGAACATCCAAGAGAATATCCAAGAGCATGAGACAAGTATTTCTTCCAAAGCTTATATGACCATATATTGCTTCTATCATCAAGTTCAGCCTTGTTTACAATGAAAACCTTTTGAATATATAGGCTCAAGTGAGGAAAACCTCTTAGTTAAATTTTCACTCTCATTGGCGTATTCAAAATATCTAAACTTGTCCTTGAGGCTTCGCAAAGCCCAAGGCACAAAATATCTCATAAAATATCTAAAAAATGCTAAAAGAGGGAAATAAATTGACTTTTCATAACTTTTCATGTGAAAAAATAGCTAAATGCACATGAGGAAAAAATAGTTTTTAAAGGTTCAATTTTTACAAAAATACTCAAAAATTATATCAGCAAAAGGTCCCCTGACTTGCCGGAAACGTTTGGCAGCCTTCCCGATGTCGAAACGAGGCGCATGATAGCTCGTTGGAAAGATCTAAGTGTCTACATTCTGGATCAACTAGAATTTTCCCAATCTGATGCATGGAAGTCCTCAAAAAATAGGATTGTGTGTAAAAAACCAGAAAATAAGGTTTTCTGATAGAGCGGGCAGAGTGTAGAAAAAGCGAGCATTTTTTGCCATTTCGGGGGAGAAAATGATCTTCAAATGTCCTAAAAATCACTAAGTGTGTGCTCCTGAAATTATGGCATCCAATGATACCATTATCCTCCTTTTTTGATCCCCCAAACTGAAATGGCGAAGCTTATGAGCTTTGACCAACAACCCAAAAATGCCAAAAAACCAAAATATGTCGAAAAACGCCCAAAATTGGTGAGCATGACCCTCAAGGGTTCTCAACAAAATTTTGTGAAGCAGAGGAAAAAATCTGAAGTCCTGATATGTCTTTCCTCACTTTTCATGCCGGGCGCTTCCTTTTAGCCTCCTTGAGCTTTTCTTGAGCAGCCTTCAACTTGTGCCAGGCAAAATGATTTAACTTTTTGTAATGCCTCGTTGTTCTCCTTTGAAGGTCTAAATCCCTATTTTCCTTCTCCAATTTCCTTTCCAAGTGGTCATTGAATCTCTCAAGCCATGCCTCCTTATTATTCTCTATCTCCTATTCAAACAATGCAGTGAGAGGGGTAGATTGGAGAAGGGCATTTTCCTCTTCTTTTTGCTTCGTAAGGGCATTTTTAAGCCCCATGGTTCTAGGCCTCTTTCGCCTAGGCTGATCTTCTCCTTCACTTTCATCAAAATCGCCCATGAGTTCTTCCAACCTTGCTTGGGCTTTGGAGGCCTCCTTCTTGTACTTAGTAGCCCGTGTCTCATAAACAACCATATGCACACTCATTTGCCTATTTTGGATTTGAAGAAATTGATTGAAATTCCTTGCTCTATGAAGATCATCCTTCAAAGCATCAATTTGAACTTATCTATGGATTAAGAGGTTTTCTAGGATTCGGGCCTCATTATCACTATCATCTCTTTGGACTTGGATGATGTCAAATGCACTCTCCTATTCATGACTTCCTTCTACCTTGCCCTTCCCTTTGTTTTGGGTGGCTATTCTAGTGCTCTTCCTCCTAGGCAAATCAATCATGGGCTTCTTTGGAAATTTTCCTTTACTTTGGAGGGCCCTTGTCACATTTGGAGTGACAACCTTAGGCACTTTCTTCTTTATTTTCCATGACTTGGCCCTTTTAGGAGAAGAGGGCATGGCCCCTTTACCTTTTTCACCTTGCTTGTCATCCTTTTGAGTTTGTTGTCCTTATTGAGGAGGTTGCTGTTCTTCTTGAGGCTGCCCTTGCTCATCACTGTCATGCCCTTTTTCATCATCTTCATGTTGTTTCTTTGTCTCATAGGGTTGCTGTGTGTCCTCTTTAGGCTGCCCTTTCTCATCAATATCATGTTGCCCTTGCTGCTCTGTCTCACAAAGCTACCCCTTTTCATCCCTTTCCTGTCCTTGTTCATTATCTTCATGCTGCTGCCCTGTCTCACCCTCACTGTCATGTTGTTGTTCAACACTTCCTTCCTCTTTACTTTGCTGTTGTTCATGACCACTGTGATGTTGCTGTGTGTCATCATAAGGCTGTTGTTCAACCTCATCATGAGTCTGTTGTTCACCCTCATCACTTTCATGCTGCTGCCCTTCATCATCTTCATGCTCATGTCCTTCCTCATCTCGCTGGTCACTTCCTTCTCCTTCTTCCTGTTATTTTGTTTGTTCTGTAGTAAACTTGAGCCTTTTAGGAGTAGCTCCGCTAGAAGAAGGCGAGAGACGATGAGTAGGAGGTGTAGGGGATGTATGGACTGGAGGGACAGTGGAGTAATCCGGATGAGTGATGAAAACATCCCAAGAGACCTCTCTCTTTTCAAGCTGATGAAGAATGATGATTTTGATGAGAGAGTGATGGAAGAGACTGGCTATTTGCTGTGAAGGAGGTTTCTTCTGGAAAGTGGAGGCCATTTTCTTAATGCTCTTGTGTAAGAAGAAGGGAAGATTTAGCAATCTGGCCCTAGTGAAATGCATGAGTAGTCGAATGTGATATGCATAAATTCGGGAGAATCTTCCCTCACAAGTGAAGTAATTCATGATAATCTTCATGAGAGGGGTGTAGCTGGCTAAAATATATGAGAAAGGAAAAATAGAAGGACATGATTCTCTATGTTCAGGCTTTAGGAAGGGTTTGTAATCATCTGAGTCCAAATGGCTTTTCTTAAACCATTTCTCGCCAATAAATGGAATTTTAGTGGCTTTGGAGATGGATCTTGGGGAGAACTTGAAGTCAAGGCCTGCCAATTGGAAATGCTTATCTTGAAACCTCAAAGCGCAAAGGTGCGTCAAAGGAGAAATTTTTTTTACCTCTTGCACCCTTTGGAAAAAATCTAAACACCCGACCTCATGGAAATTGAACAAGATTGATGGGTGTGCATTCACTTCTTCAGTGGAAATAGGCTCATGCCTCTTATGCAGTCCACTCCTACTATCCTGCCTGGGAGGCATCTTGTTATGGATGCTCTCTGCAAAACCAAACTGCCTCAAAAGGTTTTCAAGAATGTGTTCTTCAAACAAAACTCTGCCTTCTCTGTCAATCATTGTTTGATCAAGGTAAATTTGCCTCAAAGCTGTATAAAATGTTTTCTTTGGTATTAGGTCCCTGCTCCTTCAAAACAATGTTCTTTCTCTTTGTATGCCAATCAACAAACAATTTTAAGAATAATCACATAGTCAATTTAAAATACATACACAGTCAAATGATTTTCTGAGCTTGGATAATGTCACAGAGCTTTTGGTGTTTTTGATGTGAGCACAAAAAGACCTGTAGCAGTCAAACAACAAAACTCCTCACCATCAACATACCCTCCTTATACTTCACTATTTCTCATACCCAGTTTTTCCCAAAACACCTTCAGAATAATTTAGCAACTTTACTCATTTAAGGTCTGCTTTATAGAGTAAAGGAGAAAACACCGGTTTTTTGCCCTTTTTTACCACACAGAGGAGACCTTTGGAATGACAAACGCCCTTATACCATGATTACTGCTGTTTGGCCATAGGCCCACTATTTCATTTGTTCAAACAATAGGTTTTCTTCTTTTAAAAAGTGCCTCTACCTTTCATCATTGTTTTGAGGGTAGTTACTGGGCTTTTTACATCAATAGAAACGTACCATTTTTACCAGGTTTGCCTTGGACAAACAAGAACACAGCATTTTCGAGTTTCTAATATAAAACACATTTCTCCTTACAATACTCAACACTGTGATTTATATCATGAGTTTCATCTTTTCACTCTCTTTTAGCAGTCTTGAAAAGAGTAACGAGGCACATAGAATACCTTTAAAATTGATGATCGTACTTTTTGAGGAGTTTGATCCACTTCAGGATTGGTTTGGAGGCACCTTGAATGTTGAACACATGCGCGACACGTTTTGAATGAGAGAGCGCCGCGCAAAACAAATGTCGGGTCACTTGTCAGGCCGACGTGACCAACGCCTATAGGCGCACCGCGCGCTGCTGTAGGCGCGCCGCGCGGCTGTGTATTCCTGTGGAAAACATTTTCCTGCACGTGCCACGCAAGTGTAAAGGCACGCCACGCGGTCTTCAAGCCCAAAAAATTGATGAATTTTCCCAAAAACTCGTTTTCAGGTCTATTGAATAGTAGGAGGGGATCGATGCCTTATGTTTTTGAGAGATTTAAAAGGGGTTATAAGGGTCCCTCTATCCTTTTGAACACAAAGATTCCAACTGCCCTTGATTTGAATTTGTGAGGGTTTGGAAGAATTCTCTCTTTAAACCACTTCCTTTGTCCATTTGAAAAGAAAACAAAATGATTTTGAACGTGTTATGAAGGGCCCACATTTTGAATAGTGTTGGTAAAAAGGCCTGTGCGTATTAATTTAACCGTTGTAATAGCTATGAATCTTTTCCTCTTATAATAAAATAATTCCAAGGGTCAAACTCTGTTCACTATGTTTACATATGTGAAAACTAACCTCTGCCACTACTGACCCTTTAGTGATATTTTCAACATGGAAAATCCACTCAAAAATACACCAATGATTGATGAAGCATCTTTTGCCATTTGCAAGGAGATTTCCTGTCTCTTTAAGACTTGATTGGCAGCTTCTGTTCCTTATGATCATATCTGCTTGTGAGAGGGAAATTGTTTTGAACCCATATGAAGGATTATAGATGTGCCCTTTGAGTGCAACTACCTTTTTACTGGGTAAGGAGCTCAACTGCAATTTTAATATCCCTTTTCCACCTCTTGTCTTTGTATGGCTCATTTGCTGTTACTTGTGCTATTTGAGCTTCTCTTTGACTGTGGGTAAAAAACTTGTTGGACACTGTAAGTGAAAATCCTATTTACAAAAGGCCTCCAACCCCAAAACCACCAAATTATCCTCAGATTTACAAAATGATCCAGTTTTCATTTTTGAGGAGATAAGACAGGGGATGATGTTCTAGATTTGAAAATTTAACAAGGGAGAGTTTCCCTTTAGTTCTTTTGTGAAGGAGGTCTACAAGAAGCCTGGGCTTTCATTTATTTCACCTCTTTTTGAGAGCGGTCCCTTTAGAATCTTTTCCATATGCCATGATTGCTTTTCATCTTCAAACCATGATGGGCTCCTTTAATTTTCTTATGAAGGAGGCCTTCTTTGACAAATGCTTGTTTTCCTTTTGAACATGATGGCAGAGGTTACTTTGAGACCAAGACCCCTTTGACTCCTTTGGTCATCAGTTTAATAATATTTCGTCACTGATGATGAACCTATTAGCTTCTCATTGTAACTCAATAATAGTGAACTCATGCAAATCATTTTTAAAACCCATTGCTTGGCCTCTGCCTTTAATCATCATTTTACTTCAGAAAACCTTAGTCACTGTCTCACTATTCATCAAAAAATTTGTCTTATAGTTAGTTGCAACTCTTAAAATCAAACTTTTTCCATTTTCCCTCTGCTTATAGATGAAGGAGGTGCTCCTAACCCTCTGCTTATAGATGAAGGAGTTTTTTTAGTCATGTCATATCATTAGTCCTTTGACAGTGTTATTTTTCCTTTCACTGTCCTTTCAGGCTTTGACTGTGATCACAAGAGCTTAATGAAAAACTCTCTGCTGTGTGGCTGCATCCTAGGCTCAAGATCACATTAAGAAGCAGTTGTCTTCTCATGTGGAGCCAATTATTGTCTTCTGGGATGCTGGTATGCCTTTGTACTTGAAATATCCATTAAAACACTGTAAAAACACCTAGAATCAGTTTGACTTATGGTCCATGTATTACTGAGACTTGAGGGTGTATTAGTGGCGCGACCTAGGGCTGTAACCAACTTTATTTGCAGAACGGGAAGGTCTGTTATGACCATTCTATAGCAGATGGAGGTTCTTTGGCTTTAGAATAGTTTTCTAAGGGAGAAATGCCTAAAGCGCCACTTCCTAACTTAGGGGAGACTTTTTGGACAGACTTGGATTGTTTCTTTAGAGCTGATGGGCAGACTAGTATGGTTGAGGCTAGGTAGGATTTGATAATGAGGTTTCATCTCGTCATGGGTGGGCTGAAAAGGTAAGAGGGAAAAAAAAGTTTATGGGTGTTTTCCAGCTGGAAAATTTGACAAATTTTTAGATCAGCTGCTAGAAAACTTGGCTTTTACAACTAGTCATCACCAACAAGTGAAAAATACTGATGACTAACAGTGGCTCCATTTGGGGAGGGCAGCTCCTTTTTAGGAGGTGTCCAGAATTTCAGATCTTTGGCTTATGAAGACCAGTGCCTTACCCATTGGCACAAATTTCATTCTTCCTTAATGCTACTTCTGAAAAATGATAGCATGATTAGCATCAATGCTATTTCTACCTACCCCACTACCTTTCCTAACATTTTTTCTTCCTTTGCGTGCATTTAGACTAGCAACACTTTTGACAATATATATTTTTTTCTTTTTGCAAAATGAACCTATCTAATTCTACACTTATATCCACCGGGAGTTTAAATTAAACTGATGAACTCCTTCATTACTCTACCTATGCTAGATCAACTGTCAAGGTTAAGCTGTTTGATAGGATTTTGTTCTCTAATATAAAACACGAAATTGAAAAGATGATCAAATCAGGGTTAGACATTCTGATTTGTCATGTATTTGCGGCATGAAAGACAAGTTGCACACAAATATTATTTTGCATAAAATGGAAACTAGGAAAAAATAGGGCTAATATGCACAATTTGTTTTTCATCCCCGCTTCCTAATCTACTCTCTTTGATAAGTCAAGCTTACACAATGTTGACCATCTTTTTCACTCACTAACTTATCAACAAATAAATTTAAACATGTTCAGCTATGATTAGGCTAGATAACTGAACAAGACATTTGAGTGCTAGTAGCGGCATTTAGACTTGCGCGCTTTCTAAATGACTATTTTTTGGAACATGGAGCCTTTTATATTTTTCAACTGCCCTCTTTTCTATTCTTTTATTGTTTTTGAATTTTTTGTTTTATCTATTTTTCAAACAATGGTATATAAAATGATTGAAATTTTTTTAAACTCAGAAATCTTGGAAATGGCGAAACTTAAGCATCTTATCCTCGTAAGGATCTCCTACCATTCTTGGTCCACTCAACTCCTGAAAAGAGAAATTTGGAAAATTCTCTCTTTCTAGTATGACATAAGGATTCATGCAAGAATCTCTAAACGAACCCGTATCTTCCTGCTGTACCTCTTTATACCTCTGATTTCCACTCCTTCCTTTACTGTACATCTTCCTTAAGTAATGCATATACTCTTGGTCATTTTTGAAATAAATAATGACATCATCAAGGTATGTTAAAATGTAGAAATTCAAGGCTGGAAACATGGCTTTCATGAGCATATTTTTGATATCCGGTGGTTTTGCAATTTTGAGTTTGAAACTGGAATTACTTCCAGCATACTGGAAAAAATCTTTGAGCTGTCTACTTTGCAAGGGAATCCTTTGGTGATAACCTGAAACATCATCTTGCAAAGGCATATGATTAAAAGCACTTATCATCGGTATATCATGGTCTTGGGTAGGAAGGATCGAATTTCTGTTATAGGGGTGAGCATTAGTGTTTCTAAAATCAAAACAGACCCTATGACCAACTATTTTATTTTTGATTATAACTGATTGGTTCAGATTTTTGTATTTTCTTTTGTCGAAGTTGTTTCTTGGAGTAATGGTAGTGGCATAGTGTTTCTCATTTTTTTCTCTACATGAGGTAGTATTCTGCATGAGGTTGCCAATTCTAACAGTTCTAAGTCTTTGATGGAATGACAGGATTTAAGCCAGTTCAAGTAACTCAGGTATATCTAGACTTCAATTATCATGTTTGCTTATAAGGAGTTTATCAGGTCCTTTTTCTGGATTTTGAGTTGTTATGGCTACAATCAAGGTTTCACTTACAGTGGAAGAGTTATTTGATGGTAAATCTTTGAGGTATGGTAAAAACATTAAACTTCACTGCTCCTGAGTTCCGAAAAGGTTTGTGATATGTAAATCCTCTAATGCCTTTATTCTGAAAAAGTTTCCTGATGTTATTGTTGATGTTTGACTAAGGTTCAAGCAATTCGCTTGATAGTACATAATGGTTTGTGCTTCTTTCTCTATTCCTATTTCAGAAGGAATATACTTATTTTCCTCAAGACATAGCTATTCATGATCATGGTAGTTTTGAGTGTCTATTTAATCATAGAGAACTAGGGGCAGCTGATGTGGTGGGTCTAAGTTTGTTTTCGTTTCTTCTTACTGTTCTTCAATGTCCTCATCAGTATGCAGAATAAAAGGGTTCAGGTCGGAATGCAAGGAATACATTGGGATGTTATCTGGCCTCTCTTGGCTACTGATCATGTATTTCATGTGTGACTCTCGATAGAGTATTCTTGTTTGGTCAAACACAAGAATAGTGGTGTAGGACATATCAAGTTGAATATTCCCTTGGAGCTTGGCTCCCCAAGATCTGGATAGAAGCATTCTGTACTTGGGAGGAATGTCTACTACCACTATGTCCATGATCATATGTTTTGCAGGTATTTGGGCCAAACTAAAATAAAGATCTTTGATCAAGCCTAGACATCTCACTCTACTAGAATCAAATGAATATAAGTCTTTGTATGGTCTTGTGATTTCTAGGCCTAATTTTTCCATTACAACTTTCGGCATAAGATTATGCAAGGCACCGGAGTCTACCACGGCATTGTGAAGGATTTGGTCATGGATATTTAGAATGATGTAAAAGGGAAGAGTGGTTCCCTCTTGGAATTTCCCTTCTATTTTCGGACCAAATAACACTTCAGGAGTGTCATCAGCGAGATTAAGAGTGTTGGCATCATTCCCTAGATTCAGGACCTTTAACACTTGGGATTTATAAGATACTTGGGCGATGAGCTCGGTAAGAGGCATGGTGATCTTTATTTTTGCGATTTCACCCTAAAAAATAAAAGGTAGCTGCAGTTTAGACATGTTTGTTTCAGCTTTTTTAGCCATGACCTTCTCTATGTTCTGAGTTTGCTGGCTCTGTTTCGGGATTTTGTTTGCCACAGCCACCTTGGGAATCTTTGTGGAAGTACTAGGAGCATCTGAGTCAGGAATAGTTTGGGTAACTCTATATTTGTTTTGGTCACTTTTCTCAACAATGATTTTGTTTCTGTTTACTGCTTTCTTAAGGATGGTATCAGGGGTTTTAGCAGTGTCTGAGCTACCTTTCTTGGAGTTGTCTTGATTTTTTCTACTTATAAGGTCACACTTCCTGTGAGCTTCTATTATGGCATTCTGAAAATATATGGCAGGATCCTCGGGATCTTCATAGTTGGTTTCATCCTGATTCAGAGAGAAGAATGCTTGTTCTTCTTCCGTGAGGTACACCTCACTCTCATTATCAGACCCTATGAGGTTCAAATGATTTTCATCAATGAGTTCTGTATCCCTATCATCTTCTTCCACAAAATTTTCATTAAATGGTGGCCTAATTTGCTGGTCATTTTCCCTTGGTTTGTTCTTAGGTTGTTCCCTCCTAAAATTTTGGTTCTGGTTTCTGTTTGGAGGGATTTGCTGGTTGTCCCTAAGAGGGGTCTTCTCACTTATATTTTACCACATTTTTGCCATGGACCTGAATAAATCATCTATTCTAGGATCTAGGGAAGGGGATGAAGTGGAGACCTTATCCCGGTAGGTGACTTTCCTTTCTAATCTAGTCCTAGCTCTTTTTTCTGCTAAGTTGGCTTCTGCCCTTATGGCTACCTTTTGCATTTCCTCTAAGGTAAGGGGGTCCTTGTCTCTTAGCTGATAAGTCATGTCTGGGTCAAAACCCTCGGGGAACTTATCCAAGGCTAAACCAAGTGGGGGTTTGAAGTGAGGTGGGAGGGCGTTATATACACTGTTGAACCTAGTGCAATATCCCTGGACACTTTCCCTGTTTTCCCGTTTTAGATTTTTATATTCTGACAGGATTTGAATGGGGTTCTTTCAGAGTTCCCACTTGTTTATGAAGACTTGGTAGAGTTCTGGGAGGTTGTGGATGTTGTTTGGAGTTAAGCTCTTAAACCATTTTTTGGGTTCTCCGCCCAGGCCTTGGGCGAAAATTCTCATTCTAATGGTATTGTCTTCTAATTCCATGTATTCAAAGGCATCGCTAATCCTATCTACATGTTGTTGAGCTATGGTAGTCTCAACTCCGGTAAAGTGTGGGATTTTGGATTGATAGTTATCTTGCAAGGGAGCCAAAGGTTGTGGCAACACCAAGGGTGCGTACTAGGCTTCCATGACGGGAGCTAATGGGTGATGTAAAAAATGAGGGCTTGTGGGATGAGCTGAAGTGGTTTGAACAGTAGTGGTTTGGATAGGTGTGGCGGATGTGCTTGGGCTAGTGACCTGGTTTTGAGCAGATTTGGGATGGTATGAGCCAAAGTGATGGAGAAGCTGAAAGTCGGGAGGGGTGGCAGGTGAGGCTTCTCTACTAGGACTCTGTGGCAGATCTAGGGGCTCAAGATCGTCAAAGTCTATCTTACTTTGTGACTTGCTTCTAAAAAGGGTTTTTGTTGATTTTAAGTCAAAGCAGGAATCCGGTAAGGTAGTGAGATGTTCAGGCACTTATTTTGTTTTATGGATGGACCTATCGGTAGCTAGATTGCCAGTTTCGGAAGCTTTCCACAAAATCTTCTCTGGGTCATCTACTATGATAGGGGGATTTGGGTCTGGATGAGCTCTGGTGTTGATTCTTCGTGAAGCGAGATTTCAGGTCTAGAGTTTAGAGAGGATGATATTTGTGAATGTTTTGGATGGATGGCCTGTCTAAGGTTTTACTAATGTGAAGGATGGTCATAACTAAAAGGATGAACTAGTGGAGTTGCCAGGTGGATTTCTTATGAGAGCTATGGTCCACCACCAACACTATCAAAGATGCTTGGGAAAAAGTTTTATAGCAACTTTGAGATGAAAAATTGCAAAGAAAAGTGATTCACTTGGTTTCAATAGTTTGTTAGGCTGTATGGGCAAGCTAATGGTTCTCTCAGCAAGAAGGTTTCTGCTAATCTCCTATGTTCAGGTGAGGTTTTCTGAATTGCTAAGTTATACTTAGGTTTTCACTGATTATAGATTTTCTGCCCTAAGTTTAATTTTTCTGGAAGGTTGAGTTAGCAGAAAGGTATGGCTTATGAATTTTTGGTCTTTTATGGAGTTTGTAGGCCTACTAGAGGCTAGTGGAGTCACCAGGTGGAACTTGGTTGTTTTTTAAAAGATGTAGCTATGGTCCACCACCAGTAACTAGGGAAAAGCCAATCTGGGAATGTTTTGGGGTTTTTCTGAGTTTTTATGTGTAGCCTATGGTTTATTAAAGTATTCTAAACCTGTTTCATCACTTTGCTAGGGTGGCGAGAACAAAAAGAGTTTACTCTAAATGGTTTTATGGACTGCTTGCCTATTTAAGTTTTGAAGACTAATGAATCTACAAGAGTTTGCTAGACTATTATGTATTCAGTTAGTCCCACCGTGATCGCCATTATGTTAGGGTCCCGTGATTTGGCTGATTGGCAAGCCAAATGACAGTGTAACATCAAACCAATATTTGGAGTCCAAGGACCTAGCCTTCATGGACTCAGAGAGGGCTCTCTCTATATGTATAAGGGATATCTGTGTGTTCTGCTTATTGTGTTCTGATTTTAGGCTAGTTATGAAGTAGGTTTTTTGGTTTTGGTTTTTAGGTTGTGAGGGATGAAACTGATCAAAGATATAAGATAGGTAAAAAGATGTCAGATCAACTGGGCTAAGGGGTCGAAAAGGTCTAGAAAGCTATCAGACGGTGATACAAGGCTGTTGAAGGGCCGATTTGATTCGAAGTAGAAAGGATCTTTGGGCAAAATGGAATAAAATGGACATCAAGTTTGGGAACAACAAAGGATTTCAAGCATAAATAGTTTAATAGCTGACATAAACATGGTAGGGAAAACCATTAATCATGAGAAATGTAACTATAAGCTAATCAATATATAGAAATAAACATTCAAGCCATGCATAGAGATATATAACGCTCTAAATCTGGGAAATGACTATTAGAATTTGGGGAAATACACTTAAGAGTGACAAACAACTCAAATCACTATGTTGGAATGCCTAAACACAGTACTTCAAGTTATTAGGCACTTTGAAAACAAGATTGCATAGTCTTAGGCAAAGAGAAAGATCGAAACAAGACCTTCTTGGTTCAACAAATGACAATCTAATCAGTCAAAGAGAAATTTCATGGATGGAGCTATGGCTAGCCATGAGTAAGTAGGGCATACCGTAAATCATACTTAGCATGCATAAAACCATGAATGAAATAAGCAACAATATCCTTAAGTTATTAAAGAGCAATCAAGAATTCTTTAATGTGACTAAGGAATAAGAAAACATGGAAGCTATGAAGAAACATGAAATTCGAGGTGCCTCCAAGGGCATGTCTCAAATTTGTTCTCTACTGATCTATAGCAAGCAAGAAACATGGATTCATGAATGAAAACTAGAAAAAAAAACAAAGAAAGAGACACTATACCATTCTACCAAGTGATGGAAGCCAACAACAATCCTCTTTCATCATCCAAGAACATCCAAGAGAATATCCAAGAGCATGAGACAAGTATTTCTTCCAAAGCTTATATGACCATATATTGCTTCTATCATCAAGTTCAGCCTTGTTTACAATGAAAGCCTTTGGAATATATAGGCTCAAGTGAGGAAAACCTCTTAGCTCAATTTGCACTCTCATTGGCCTATTCAAAATATCTAAACTTGTCCTTGAGGCTTTGCAAAGCCCAAGGCACAAAATATCTCATAAAATATCTAAAAAATGCTAAAAGAGGGAAATAAATTGACTTTTCATAAATTCTCATGTGCAAAAGTAGCTAAACGCACATGAGGAAAAAGCAGTTTTTAAAGGTTCGATTTTTACAAAAATACTCAAAAATTATATCAGCAAAAGGTCCCCTGACTTGCCGGCAACTTTTGGCAGCCTTCCCGTTGTCGAAACGAGGCTCATGATAGCTTGTTGGAAATATCTAAGTGTCTAATTTTTGGAGAAACTACAATTTTCCCAATCAAATCCTGGAAGTCCTCCAAAAACAGTTTTGTGTGTAAAAAATCAGAAAATAAGGTTTTCTAATAGACCGGGCAGAGTGTAGAAAAAGCGGGCATTTTTCGCCATTTCGGGGGACCAAATGATGTTCAAATGTCCTAAAAATTGCTGAGTGTGTGCTCCTGAAATTATGGCATCCAATGATACCATTCATTTCCTTTGTTGATCCCCCAAACTGAAATGGCGAAGCTTATGAGTTTTGACCAAAAACCAAAAAATGCCAAAAAACCAAAATATGTCGAAAAACGACCAAAATTGGTGAGCATGACCCTCAAGGGTTCTTAGCAACATGTTGTGAAGCATAGGCCAAAATATGAAGTCCTGATATGTCTTTCCTCACTTTCCATGTCGAGCGCTTCCGTTTAGCCTCCTTGAGCTTTTCTTGAGCAACCTTCAACTTGCGTCGGGCAAACTGATTTAACTTTTTGTAATGCCTCGTCATTCTCCTTTGAAGGTCTAAATCCCTATTTTCCTTCTCCAATTTCCTTTCCAAGTGGTCATTGAGTCTCTCAAGCCATGCCTCCTTATTGTTCTCTATCTCCTGTTCAAAAAATGCAGTGAGAGGGGTAGATTGGAGAAGGGCATTTTCCTCTTCTTTTTGCTTCTCAAGGGCCTTTTTAAGCCCCATGGTTCTAGGCCTCTTTTTCCTAGGTTGATCTTCTCCTTCACTTTCATCAAACTCGCCCATGAGTTCTTCCAACCTTTCTTGGGCTTTGGAGGCCTCCTTCTTGTACTTAGTCACCCGTGTCTCATAAACAACCATATGGACACTCATTTGCCTATTTTGGATTTGCAGAATTTGATTGAAATTCTTTGCTCTATGAAGATCATCCTTCAAAGCATCAATTTGACCTTATCTATGGATTAAGAGGTTTTCTAGAATCTGGGCCTCATTATCACTATCATCTCTTTGGATTTGGATGATGTCAAATGCACTCTCCTGTTCATGAATTCCTTCTACCTTGCCCTTCCCTTTTCTTTGGGTGGCTATTCTAGTGCTCTTCCTCCTAGGAAAATCAATCATGGGCTTCTTTGGCAATTTTCCTTTACTTCGGAGGGCCCTTGTCACATTTGGAGTGACAACCTTAGGCACTTTCTTATTTTTTGTTCGGGGCTTGGCCTTTTTAGGAGAAGAGGGCATGGCCCCTTTACCTTTGTCACCTTGATTTTCATCCTTTTGAGTTTGCTGTCCTTCTTGAGGAGGCTGTTGTTCTTCTTGAGGCTACCCTTGCTCATCACTGTCATGCCCTTTTTCATCATCTTCATGCTGATGCTCTATCTCATAGGGTTGTTGTGTGTCATCTTTAGGCTGCCCTTGCTCATCAATATCATGCTGCCCTTGCTGCTCTATCTCACAAAGCTGCCCCTTTTCATCCCTTTGTTGTCCTTGTTCATTATCTTCATGTTGCTGCACTGTCTCAACCTCACTGTCATGCTGTTGTTAAGCACTTCCTTACTCTTTTATTTGTTGCTGTTCATCACCACTGTGATGTTGTTGTGTGTCATCATAAGGCTGTTTTTCAGCCTCATCATGAGTCTGATGTTCACCCTCATCACTTTCATGTTGCTGCCCTTCATCATCTTCATGCTCATGTCCTTCCTCCTCTTGCTGGTCACTTCCTTCTCCTTCTTCATGTTCTTTTGTTTTTTTTGTAGTAAAATTGAGCATTTTAGGAGTAGGTATGCTAGAAGAAGGTGAGGGACGATGAGTAGGAGGTGTAGGGGATGTATGGACTGGAGGGACAGTGGAGAAATCCGGATGAGTGATGAAAACATCCCAAGAGATCTCTCTCTTTTCAAGCTGATGAAGAATGATGATTTTGATGAGAGAGTGATGGAAGAGACAGGCTATTTGTTGTGAAGGAGGCTTCTTCTAGACAGTCGAGGCCATTTTCTCAATGCTCTTGTGTAAGAAGAAGGGAAGATTTAGCAATCTGGCCCTAGTGAAACGCATGAGCAGTCGAATGTGATATGCATAAATTCGGGAGAATCTTCCCTCACAAGTGAAGTACTTCATGATAATCTTCACGAGAGGGGCGTAGCTGGCTAAAATATATGAGAAAGGAAAAATAGAAGGACACGATTCTCTGTGTTCAGGCTTTAGGAAGGGTTTGTAATCATCTGAGTCCAAATGGCTTTGCTTAAACCATTTCTCGCCAATATAGGGAATTTTAGTGGCTTTGGAGATGGATCTTGGGGAGAACTTGAAGTCAAGGCCTGCCAACTGTAAATGATTATCTTGAAACCTCTAAGCGCAAAGGTGCATCAAAGGAGAAATTTTTTTACCTCTTGCACCCTTTGGCAAAAATATAAACACTTGACCTTATGGAAATTTAACAAGACTGATAGGTGTGCATTCACTTCTTCGGTGGAAATAGGCCCATACCTCTTATGAAATCCACTCCTACTATCCTGCCTAGGAGGCATCTTGTTATGGATGCTCTCTGCAAAACCAAACTACCTCAAAAGGTTTTCAAGAATGTGTTCTTCAAAAAAAACTCTGCCTTCTCTGTCAATCACTGTTTGATCAAGTTAAATTTTCCTCAAAGCTGTATAAAATGTTTTCCTTGGTATTAGGTCACTGCTCCTTCAAAACATTGTTCTTTCTCTTTGTATGCCAATCAACAAACAATTTTAAGAATAATCACACAGTCAATTTAAAATACATACACAGTCAAATGATTTTTTGAGCTTGGATAAGGTCACAGAGCTTTTGGTGTTTTTGATGTGAGCACAAAAATACCTGTAGCAGTGAAACAACAAAACTCCTCACCATCAACATACCCTCCTTATACTTCACTGTTTCTCATACCCAGTTTTTCCCAAAACACCTTCAGACTGATTTAGCAAATTTACTCATTTAAGGTCTGCTTTATAGAGTAAAGGATAAAACACCGGTTTTTTGCCCTTTTTTACCACACAGAGGAGACCTTTGGAATGACAAACACCCTTATACCATGATTACTGTTGTTGGCCATATGCCCACTGTTTCATTTGTTCAAACACTAGGTTTTCTAGTTTTAAAAAGTGCCTCTACCTTTCATCATTGTTTTGAGGGCAGTTAATGGGCTTTTTACATCAATAGAAACGTACCATTTTTACCAGGTTTGCCTTGGAAAAACAAGAACACAACATTTTCGAGTTTCTAATATAAAACACATTTCTCCTTACAATACTCAACACTGTGATTTATATCATGAGTTTCATCTTTTCACTCTCTTTTAGCAGTCTTGAAAAGAGAAACGAGGCACATAGAATACCTTTAAAATCGATGATGGCGCTTTTTTAGGATTTTGATCCACTTTAGGATTGGTTTTGAGGCACCTTGAATGTTGAACACATGCGCGGCACGTTTAGAATGATAGAGCGCCACGCAAAAAAACTTTTGGGTCACTTGTTGGGCCGACGTGACCAACGCCTACAGGCATGTCGTGCGGCTGTGTATTCCTGTGGAAAAAGTTTTCCTAAATGCGCCGCACAAGTGTACAGGCACGCCGTGCGGTCTTCAAGCCCGAAAAATTGATGAATTTTCCTAAAAAATCGTTTTCAGGTCTATTGAATAGCAAGAGGGGATCGATGCCTTGTGTTTTTGAGAGATTTAAAAGGGGTTATAACAGTCCCTCTATCCTTCTGAACGCAAAGAAGCCAACTGCCCTTGAATTGAATTTGTGAGGGTTTGGAAGACTTCTCTCTTTAAACCACTATCTTTGTCCATTTGAAAAGAAAACAAAATGATTTTGAACATGTTATGAAGGGCCCACATTTTGAATAGCATTGGTAAAAAGGCCTGCTCGTATTAATTTAACCTTTGTAATAGTTATGACTCTTTTCCTCTTATAATAAAATTATTCCAAGGGTCAAACTCCATTCACTGTGTTTACATATTTGAAAAGTAACCTCTGCCACTACTGAACCTTTAGTGATATTTTCAACATGGAAAATCCACTCAACAATACACCAATGATTGATGAAGCATATTTTTCCATTTTCAAAGAGATGGCCTATCTCTTTAAGACTTGATTGGCAGCTTCTGTTCCTTATGATCATATCTCCTTGTGAGAGGGAAAATTGTTTTGAACCCATATGAAGGATTATAGATGTGCCCTTTGAGTGAAACTGCCTTTTTACTGGGTAAGGAGCTCAACTGCAATTTTAATATCCCTTTTCCACCTCTTGTCTTTGTATGGCTCATCTGTTGTTACTTGTGCTATTTGAGCTTCTCTTTGACTGTGGGTCAAAAACTTGTTGGACACTGTAAGTGCAAATCCTGTTTACAAAATGCCTCCAACCCCAAAACCACCAAATTATCCTCAGATTTAAAAAATGATCCAGTTTTCATTTTTGAGGAGATAAGACAGGGGATGATGTTCTAGATTTGAAAATTTAACAAGGGAGAGCTGCCCTTTAGTTCTTCTATGAAGGAGGTCTGCAAGAAGCCTGGGATTTCATTTATTTCACCTCTTTTTGAGAGTAGTCCCTTTAGAATCTTTGCCATATGCCATGATTTCTTTTCATCTTCAAACCATGATGGGCTCCTTTAGTTTGCTTATGAAGGAGGCCTTCTTTGAAAAAATCCTGTTTTCCTTTTGAACATGATGGCAGAGGTTACTTTAAGACCAAGACCCCTTTGACTCCTTTGGTCATCAGTTTAATAATATTTCTTCACTGATGATGAACCTATTAGATTCTCATTGTAACTCAATAATAGTGAACTCATGAAAATCATTTTTAAAACCCACTGCTTGGCCTCTGTCTTTAATCATCATTTCACTTCAGAAAACTTAGTCACTGTCTCACTGTTCATCAAAAAATTTGTCTTACAGTCAGTTGCAACTCTTAAAATCAAACTTTTTCCATTTTCCCTCTGCTTATAGATGAAGGAGGCACTCCTAACCCTCTGATTATAGATGAAGGAGGTTTTTTAGTCATGTCATATCATCAGTCCTTTGACAGTGTTATTTTTCCTTTCACTGTCCTTTCAGGCTTTGACTATGATCCCAAGAGCTTAATGAAAAACTCTCTGCTCTGTGGTTGCATCCCAGGTTCAAGATCACATTAATAAGCAGCTATCTTCTCATGTGGAGCCAAGTATTGTCTTCTGGGATGCTGGTATGCCTCTGTACTTGAAAGATCCATTAAAACACTATAAAAACACCTAGAATCAGTTTGACTTATGGTCCATGTATTGCTGAGACTTGAGGGTGTATTAGTGGCGTGACCTAGGGCTGTGACCAACTTTATTTGCAGAACGGGAAGGTTTGTTATGATTGGTATATAGCAGATGGAGGTTCTTTGGCTTTAGGATAGTTTTCCAAGGGAGAAATGCCTAAAGTGCCACTTCCTAACTTAGGGGAGACTTTTTGGATAGACTTGGATTGTTTCTTTAGAGCTGATGGGTAGACTAGTATGGCTGAGGCTAGGTAGGATTTGATAATGAGGTTTCATCTCGTCATGGGCGGGCTGAAAAGGTAAGAGGGCAAAAAAAGTTTATGGGTGTTTTCCAGCTGGAAAATTTGACAAATTTTTAGATTAGCTGCTAGAAAACTTGGCTGTTACAACTAGTCATCACCAACAAGTGAAAAAACGGATGACTAACAGTAGCTCTTCAAGAATGTAGAACTCAGGTGGTTCTTCATGAATCAAAGAGTGGCTTGGAGGCAGCTGATATAGTTGTGAAGAGGAAATGATGGGTGGCATCTAACATCTGGATCTTTTTTTGGGCTGCCACTGATGGATCATTAAAGAGGATGCGATGTTAGCACTGTTAATCACTAGATTGTTGTGATGATGTATCTATTGTGCCTTTTCAATATTGGAACAAACACAACTTATTCCACTCATTTTTGTTGGGGATACTCATGCCTATGACCTATCAGTACACTTCATCCACCTTGGTGTATTTTTGAATGTGTGCCTGGTGGGGAAAACATGCTTTAGCTCATGTTGAATAAAGATGTCATTGTTCAAGAGATCCTAGACAACTTTCCCGGTCATCTTTCCTTTGATGTTGGTGAATTTGGCGGTATCCTTAGTTGTTTCTTTGATATTGGTTATATACTATCTCCTTTGGACTAGCTTGTTATTAATTACATAAGGTGAGAGAAAACCTTTTGCCACCAGTGGTTCAATCTTGTTCAGGAATCTGCTGATGGCCAAGTCCAACTCATGACACTTCTCCTAATTTCCTTACTAATTTCCTCTTAGTGAGAACCTTTTTTACTTCTTATATGGTTGCTATTCTATCTTGTACATCTTGCTCTTCAAGCCCATAGCTGGTTTTTGAGATCAGGAATTTTATGATTTTAGGGGTTGTGATTGGCATGTTTCCTAATTCCTGATTTTCTTTTTTAGTGGCCACTGCACATTTTTTCACCAACTTTTTTTGTTAAAAAATGATGTGGATGGAGTGCCAAATTTACTCCACTGACTTTATGATATTGTCCCAAATTATCAACTTCATTTGGCCCAAAATGATGATGTTAGAAAATTATTTCTCTACCTTCTCCAATCTCTCAATCTACTTTTTGGCTATCTCATGAGAAGTTTCAAACCTAGCCTTTTGATATTTCAAGATGCAAATTTGTGCTTCCAATATCTGGATCTCTTGTGACTATAGAGTCATACTTTCCATGGCCTTTGATAGCTGGTCTGTCCCACTAGATGTTCCAAAAATTGTGGGAACAACTGATGGGATTGTTGAAGTGGGGACAGTTTCCACTGGGATGAGTTCCACTCAAGTTGCTTCTGCTTTTTCCTTCAGTATATTTTCCATCTTGTTTTCCATCAGTTTTATTTGGGCAGATTGCTCCACAGCTAACTTCAATAGCTCTGCCTTCTGTGACTCATATTCCTCAATGCCTTTGGCCAAGGGGTCTTCTGTTGCTGGCATCTTGAGTTGTTTCGTGAGGGCTACTATGTCAGCATTCTTCTTCTTCAAGACCTCCTCCACAACTTGAACATTGGTTGGGTCATGACCCATCTTCACTATTAAATCCTCTAAAGACTTGAGCATTGAGTCTTTAGTCATGGTAGATATCTTATCCTTCTTGATTTGTGACTGAGAATTGGATAAGGATACTTGTAGCTTTGAAAAGCTCATAACAGTACTTGTCAAGGTGGAGGCCACCATCTCTCCAGTATGCTCATGTAATTCCATTTGGTCAATTGGATGGATGTCGTTGGCATTAAAATTGAATGATGCCTTCTTGCAATCTCCTGCTTCTTAGGGTTGTGGGACCAAGGCTTTTAGAAATTCCATCTGCATCCTTCTCTTCTCAGTGTCAAAAGAAGGCAGTAGCCTGCTTTGTGAACTTGGGGTTTGCTTCCAGAATTAATTGTAAGTTTTAGTCTTCAGCACCTCATTTCTCAATTTTATTTCCTTGAATGTGTCATAAACTAATTTTTCTTTCCCTTTTATGGCAGGTCTAGAAATATATGTCTGCAAGGCCTGTTTTTGCAGAGACATTGTGGTTGTAGATGTAGGGGAGGCCATTGTTTGACCACCCACTAAAGATGGCCCAGTGGTGTCTGCAATATGAACCATTATTTGCTGCCCTGATTCTCCTCCTTGATCAATATCCATATGAACTCGGTCCCTCTTCCTATATCTTAGTTTTAATTCTTTACTAGTGGTATTAGTCACCAAAGGTGATTGATCCTCTCTTGGCATTTTTCTCCTTATCTCTTTCTCTTGCTCTTTCCCCTTGTCTTCTCTCCATTCTTGTTCTTCCTCTTCTTGGAGCGTATTAGTCACCCATTCTGTTAGATTGGCATACTGCTCAATTGAAGGCCTATGTGTGAAAATAGGACGTGGATTTATTTTCCACCCTTTTCCTGAAGATAATCCCTGCAGGTTCATAGGACGAAGTGAAACTATGGTTGAAACCCATCTCTTTTAGTATATTTTCTACCTCCTCTCTTGCTGCTCTAGTGTTACAGATGAAAGACCCAATTTGTGTCTTGATCTTGAACTGAGCCTTCTTCTGTGTAGAGATAAAGTGGAGCTCATCTGCATGTATAATTTGCCTTATGTATTCTAGTGCGAAGACCCTCATGGAGAGGAAATTTGGAAATTTTTAAGGGGATAGTTCACTTCCATAGACTGGAATCTCTATGTAATTTTGGTACAAATGCCAATTTGTTGTCTTCTCTTACTTTGTTAGCTGCATGGTTCTCCTAATTTCCTCATTTGTCCTGGGCTTTGCTGCATTGCTGAGTGTGTTGATGGTTGGATGCACAAACAAATCCACAAAATCTTTGTATGTATATTCCTTCTGATCTTTTAATAGTAGGGTGGTCTAGAAAATTATAGATTGAGGCTCATTATCTTCATTTACCTTAGTCATTTGAAATTGAAACCTTCTAGACTGGAAATGGACAAACATATCTACCAACATAGAGGAATATTTGAAAACCTCCTCTGTATCAAACTTTAAAAACTGTTCATGAATGGCCTCTACAAGAAACTTAACATAGTTGAACAGGACTACGGGTTTAGCATATAGGGAAAGAGTAGAAGAAAAACCTATCACATCTTCGTCTACCCACTGATCAGTGTGATAACCTAATAAATAAGATAAAACAAACATACTGTGCTTGGTCCTATCAAAAAAGGTAGATGAGGGATAAAGAGGTTTCTTTGTAGGCATTGGGGTATCAGGGGCCATGGAAAGTTGCAAAGTTTTGGCTCTGCTGGCATGGTCAAGCTTCTGATAACATTCTCTGAGGACTTGATATGAGAAAGGGACCACTTTTTCAGGAGTGGGGGCCTGCATCATCTGTTGGATGGATTGGGCATTGATGACGAACATGATTTCTCCTGTTGGGGTGAATATGGTCCTCTGATTAATGTCATAACAACTTCGACACTTCCTAATGAAATATGGGCAACTATGGGTTTTTCGGAAGACGTGAAGAGGTAGTTGGGTATCCCATAGGCTAATTTCATGGGCTCCTTTGAGAAATTGGTCCTCAAACCAGAAGTAGACATCAAATAAATAAGAATCTGACTCCATCTCATGGATTTTTTAGTCTCTGTTTGCTAGAGCCAAGTGATCCAGGTCCACTTGTGGGTAGAGCATAGTATTAAAAGGTTGTTGATCTAGATTTGGAGGCATCTTTTCAGTGATTCTTCTTTCACAACCTATAATGGTGAATGGGATGACAGAGAGGGGGGAACTGAGAAAGGGAAATTGTTATGGATCAGCACTGGGGAAGGGATATGATAGAAGGGGATAGTGACCAAGATTGAATAATCTAAAGGAGCCGTGTAATCCGGTTTTGCAAAGTGCTGACAGATCTTCTTTGATGGATAAATGGATCTTCGGTGACGGTCTATATAATTCAAAATCTCTCAAATAATACCTGTAAATTCAATTCCTCTATTAGTTTGACAATAACCGACAGAGTAAACTGTGAATTTATGCTGACATTTTTCTTTAAAACAACGATGTGGTGGTGCGGGGGTGGCATGAGTCCATTGGATAATGACTCGACCCTTTATGGTGCAACGAATTTCTTAACGGGAGGGGATGTGATTGAGTGAAGTGGAAAGCGAGAGAAAACATGGCGCGTATGGTACAGATTACAGTAAAAAGGCACAACGCTTTGGTGAGTGGCGCAAAGGGATTTTCGGAGGGGAGTGTGAGTGGTAAGCATATTGGAAAGGGTGGGTGCAGAATAGCCATGGGCGCGGCACGTAGCCGAATGGGCAGTATGGGATACCACCCATTTCGAACCCCCCCCCCCGCCCCCCCGCCCCCCCCTTGTGTTAACATTCAGCGGATGCGAGAGGTCGAAAAACATTGTAGGCCATACGATGCATAGTAGTGAGCGAAGATGGCGGGGATTTGCAAGGGTTTTGACATAGACATGACATGTCAAGAAAAGTGGCTCCACCAGCAGCCCGCAGATCGCATATTTTCTTATATACCATGAGATGTAAACTTTAGATTTTGTGATTTGCGATCTACACTTGGGTCCCACCTTCATCGCACATCGCATTTTGGTGATCTTAACACTTATGATGGACGCTATCTTTTAACATTTGCGATTTGGGATTGCGATTGGGCCCAACCGCATCGCACAATATAGCACTTTGGTAACTGTAACATTTACCATTGCGACCAAATTTTAAAACTTGCAACATGTGATATGTAGGCAAGGGCTACGTCATTTGCCCCATCATCTGCCACGTTAGCTTGCAACATCACCTTGCCATGTCATCATATATCAACTATGATTTGTGGGGTCGGGGCCACATCATTGCCATGTCACTTCCATGCCACCTTGCCACATCATCGCATATCGCACTTAGATGATTAACATTTACGTCCGAAATTATTCTTTAAAACCTCTGATTTACGATTGTGATCAAGCCCCACCTTCATCGCACATTGCACTTCGAAAACTTTAACATTTAATTTTGCGCTTAACTTTAAAAACCTGCGATGTGTGCTATACGATGGTTATATTGCAAGTTAAGACTTTTAACTCGTGGGCTCTTAATAGGTAAGATTAAGAATGTGCGAAGTGCGGAATGTGACGCGCTAAACGTTGGAAGTACAGAAAGAAAAAAGGTAAGGAAAATGTGGCATATGAAGGTTTGCATGTAGTTTCGATAATGGGGTAAGGTATGATGGGTCCCAATTCATTGCATTGGTAGAAAAATAAGATTCGACATAAGTCTTAAGAGGTAAGGTTTAAAACATTTTAGGCTGTGAAGTGCAGGTGAGAGGTAAGGTTTATAATGTATAACCCAACTACTAGTGGGTGGGCGGAGCTAAGATAATAACATTTCAAAATATTAATATAAGTGGGTTTTATAAAGTAATAAGTCCAAAAATTTCTTGGGTTTTAAATGGGATTTAGAGCATTGGAGTTCAGGGTTTGGGGAAAACGAAATGTAAGAAGATGGTGGATGGAATGAATGAGGGCAAAAACACTGTCCTCTTTCAATTGAACTAAAAGGAAGATAGATTCATTTGATGCTCTTGACAGTTAGGATCTCCCTTTCCTTCTTTGAAAATAAAGGATATCCATGGAATATTATTTCCATTATGAAAAATATAAGCAATAATTAGTCACCTAGTGTTACTGTGAAATAAAAGAGTCTAATAGTACAAATCGAACCATGTGAGTGAATATCTTGAAGTCGAACATGGTAGAAACCAGTTGATTACCAATCAATGAGGAAAACCGTTAACAAGTATGAGAGAAACCACTAATAATGACAATGGTACTCAAGGTACTCCCAGTACAATCTATGAAGTGTGATTAAATGTTTTGAAGTCGAACAATCATAGAATCATTTGATCGAAGGCCAATGATGAGAACCTATCCTTGAAAGCAAGAAACCTGCCATTAAGGCATGCAAGCCTCAATGTAATGAAAATGGATTCTAGATCAACTTCCTAGATAGTGAGCTAAAGTCGTTAGGAAGCGATCTATCACAGGAGGGCCTACCACATGAAACTTCATGTCAAGTTTTGAAGAACAATATTTGAAGTGATTCAGGACTGACTCAGGGATGACAGATGCAATTGAAGGTTATGAATAGCAAGGTAATTTTTACTAAGGTTTGACTTCTATTGAAAATGTTGGCGACACAACACTTAGACTTGGAAACATTTGAATCAACGATAATACTCGAAACCAGCTGAAGAATTTCAATGAGGTTTGATTAATTGTGAGGAAAATGGATTTCCCAACTCGAACACAAATGTGACAGAGTGTCATTTTCAAGAACGACATACTGCCTTTGATAATACAAAAATGAATGTTATTTCCCAATTCCCCCCCCACCATTACTGGCAAGTACCTCTTTATTTTTGTCAAGTTTGAGGAGGATAACGTTTTCTTGTTATATAAGCTCATCCTTCAGACGAGTCCTCTGAAGTATTTTTAACAAACCCTAGGAAGGAGTGGTTCGGTCCTATTGTAATCAACAAGTCCTACACTATTTAAGGTTTATGAGTCTAGTGTAGGGTTAAGTTGAAGTTATTTTCATGTTTAAAGAGTTTGAAAACACACAAAAATAAAACTCTTTCAACTCTTTCAACGTAAATTTTTAACAAGCCCAGAGAAAGTAAAACTTGGTGTTTTTCATTTTTAGGGAGTCAGAAGAAAAACATAAGTAAACTCCAAATGTTATTTTTCATGAATTTAGTCCCTTAAGCCCGAAAAAGGATAAAATAATGCAGGAGAGAACTCTACTGACCATGATTAGTTTCTTCGTAAAGTGTCTAACTCAGTCTGGAAAAGGGGTAAACTTATACTGGATAGACGACTGTTCATTTACTTTTAGGAGTTCGAATAGTCAAGTGCTTGGAAATATTTTCATGTTTAAAGATTCTAAAAAGGGCTTAAAAGAGAACTCCACGGTTTCACTTTTTTGTAAGTTTTAACGAGTTCGAAAAAGTGATAAAAAGTGTAATCATATGGCCGACTACCAATTTAATTTACGAGCAAGAAAATACGAATAGAACTCAGCATTTTCATATGTTCTACGAGAATGAAAAATAGAAAAATAATCTCGGTATTTTTATGAGTTTAACGAGTCTTGAAAATAATAACCAAAATGGACTCGAGATAGGTTCATTTTTACACAAGCTTGAAACAGAGGAAAACTATGCTTGAATGTAGTTTCATTTTTACAAAAGCTTGAAACAAAGGAAACTGTGCTTGAGAATGGTTTCATTTTTACACAAGCTTGAAACATAGGAAAACTATGCTTGAGATAGGCTTGTTTCATTTGTACACAAGCTTGAAACAAAGGAAAAATGAAGGTTGAGATAAGTTTCAATGTCCCCCAAGCATAACCTGCAAGAGAACATGCCCCTCAAGCTTCATTTCATTCACCTAAGTAGACTACTGGTTACAAATAGCTGGATGGAATGAAGGTTCATTTATGAGATTAGATGAAAGACGCAACTGAATCAGGAGCGGATTTGTTTCTTTTTTTAAAACAAGCTTCAAACATGAAAAGAAATATTCTCATAGAACTTTGTTTCTTTTTTTGAAGAGTTTGACACAACAATAGAAACTATCCTCATGGAAACTAGTTTCATTTTTTAATGAGGTTGACATAGGAAAAGAACCATCCTCATGGTAACCTCTTTCATTTTTAACGAGGTTGACACAGTAAAATAACCATCCTCTTAAGAGCCTTGATCATGGCTTCCAATTGGAAGAAACACATCTCAAGGGACACACATTGATCATGGCTTCCAAGAGGTCTTCATCAGATGGAAGAAAAGATCTCTCTAAGGAACGCATGTCAAGGGACTCAATAGGGATAAGAACATCATGTTCAAATATCGACATAGGGTTCACCATGTTAATTACTGGATCTAAGTCAAAGGAATTTCAGCAAACAATAAAAGGCTCGCTTACATTGATAATTGAAAACATGGGATTGGTTGCCACATAATTAAACCTTGGCCGGGTAGACACCACTTCTGTATAGGAAAATTTAGGGGTGTCAGATGGTTGGTAGTCGAATCAAGACTAACGAACGAAAGTTGGTCAACAGTCATAATGTTTCCATTGTGAGGGAAAGACATTACATGAAAGAGTGTCAATACGGCAATTTTCATTGCATACAAATAGTCTCGCCCAAGGAGGAAATTGAAATCCAAGGGGGGGCTCAGAATACCATAAGATCAATACAGAAAATTTTACCTTCCAAGGTAATGTTGGAAATACTGAGAGGGGGGGTGAATCAATACTACTTTCAATTAGTTTTATTATTAATCTTTCAGAGCATTAGTTAATCTTTGATTAATATCAATGTTCGTACAATGATAGAAGAGAACAAAAGGAACAAAAAAGCACACAGTTTTTAAGGTGGAAACCACCTCTGGGACAAAAACCACCCGAATTATTTTCTAACAATTCTTTAATATTCAACTCCAATTGAAAAGAAATCTCCAACTTCCTAGAATATAGAAAATCATTCTTCTCCAGCTCGCACTGGATGGACGCTCCAACGCCCGAGATTCTTCAGCAGCCAACTGAACAGATGCCCCAACACCCAATGAGCTACAAATCACCCTAGCATCACCCTACGACCCTGAATTTTTCATAGGATTGAACCTGTTGGTGACTTCATGCACCAACCTAGCACCAACCTACCACCCTATAAAAGAATAAAATAATAATGGACTCCCTCACCAGGGAAAATGGTCCACTTGACAATGATATAGAATGATGTAGAAGAAGAAGAAGACACACTATACCATAACCCCAACTATCACACAACCACCTAATGATGATACTAGACCTCTCTAAACTTCCTCTTCAACTCTTGGCAGATAGACACTTGTACAAATTTTACAATGACTCAGTACAATGATACCTATATAATGACTATATGTATTGCTGCACACTTGAAGACTTCATGTGGTGAAATTCTTGCTGATGTTTTGCACCTTGATTGCTGCTCTTGTAATGCTACCCTTTCACACTCTTCAAAACATTAGATCATGCATCGATTCTTAACTTGATGAATATATAATACCTGTAAAAAGTATTCAAGGAAATATGCATGACATGATAATAACAAAACTTACCTCATCCTGCAAAGCATATGCCAGTGCTAAAGAAAAACAAAAAATTAAAATACAAAGAACCTAATGCAATTAAGAGATGAACATGCATATAAAAAATATACTTACCTAGAGGTTAGCTCTGTTTCATCATTTTTCTACACCTTTCTTTGCTTTGCTTCCCTAGAAAGTCTGGTCCTTTGCAGCGCTTGACAACACATGATCTAGCTTTTTCTTGCGTTATAGGAGCTCGATATTGAATTTGATGTATCTATGTGATTTTAGATTCCCAATATGTGATATTTGGTCTTGTAGTAGCCCAATGAGTCTTCTTTCCAATGCCATAGGTCTGACCCAATTTGGATTCTTCAAGGCATGGTTATGCCCAATCTCTCACAATGACCTAATTATGGACTAGTTCGGTAGAGCAAACTTGCATGGCGTTCGACATTTCAATGTTTCCTCCTTCAGCTTTGAAATGGATTAAGAGAAAAATATAGTCTGTGCACTATCTACCACTTTTTACATAATTCCAATCTGCTTCTCAGAAAGAGAGTTATGATGATTTTCCAAAGGTCACCTCTTTGAGATGAAATTCAGAAGCTTGCAAAAAATCTAACTTCCACATATCATATCTCTGAAAATATAGCGAAAAAAGATCTCAAATTTGGAAATGTGCTCAACCAGGATTTCACCCAAGTGTTTTTTTTGTTTCAGCATCCAAATCTTCGCAGAAAAAATGTTATAGCGAAAATTCCACGATGACCTGTTTTCAGTAGTGAAATCCTTACACGAGGAGGATATGAGGGTCACAATTTATATAAATGCTTAGGTTGAGAGGGTCTTAAACAAGTGAACGTTGGAGGGATTTTATGATATTAAAAAATTATTAATTATTGACTATTCAATGACCACAACCAATGATTAGTGTCATGCCACAACCCCATGGGGTTTTAGCCCACTGACTGGGGTTACTAACTTCAAACATGAATATCTCTCAAACCATGAGGAATTACGTGGCGTACCATATATCAATGGAAGCATATCGCCAAGTAGAATCCATCCAAAATATCATTGAATTGGAATAGAGTAATGTTTCAAGTCAAGATTCCCTTGCAATATCGGGGTAGCCCACAGTGCTGCTTGGGTTGACATCAATAACAAACATTCATCAACAATCCTCGCCTTTGGTATTTATGGAAACATAAGTACTCCCCGTGCGATGATGACACCTCTTCCTATAACATTCTCTCCCCTTTGACATCAATGGAAAAGGCCCAACTCCCCCTGACACACAACCATCCTGCAGACATGTACCCACTTCCACTCCTTGTTTATTTTATGAGTAAGGAAAATATAATGAGAACTTGGGAGAATCCCAAGCTTCTGGTGAAGATAGTCAAATGATTCATGAGGTAAAGGTTGAGTGAATATATCATCGATTTGTTATTTTGTACCAACATATTCATGTTTGATATTATTTACAGCGACTTGTTCTCCAACAAAATGATATTTTATTGGAATGTGTTCTATTTTTTAATGCATGACAGGATTCTTGGAGATGCTGATGGCAATGGTGTTATCAAAGAAGATGGGAATAGGCTCACTGAATTGTACTTGAAGATCTTGCAAAGTTTGTTTCATCCAAAGGACTTGAGTACAACAAGCTTCCACTACAATGTATTCTGCTTTCACCGTAGATAATGAGATTGAGGTTTTATTTTTGCGCAACCATGATACGAGATAAACACGTATATTAAATGATGCTCCACTAGTACTCTTACGATCATCAACACTTATTGCCCAATTTGCATCTGTAAAGGCTTGAATAATGATATTTCTACCCTTGGGATACCACAAGCCATATTCTGTTGTACCCACTAGATATCGAATAATTCTTTTGACGATAATGATATATGATTCTTTTGGTGCTGCTTGGAATCTTGCTACTTTTCCAACTGCTTGCATAACATTTGGCTGAGAGGCTGTTACATATAGAAGAATACCAATGATATATCTATATAACCTCTGATCCACATCCTTAGATGATTCGTCTATGCTCAATTTGAAACCTGATACCATCAAAGTAAGGATGGTTTTGCAATATCCCATTTTGAATTTCTTGAGCATTTCACTGATGTACTTGGCTTGACATATAAATATTCCTTTCCCTTGCTTAGATATTTTAAGCCCTAAGAAGTATGTCAGCTCACCAAGTAAGCACATCTCGAACTCACTTTGCATATTTGTAGAAAATTTCTTACTTATTCGATCATCATTGCTACCAAAGATTATATCATCCACATATACCTCAACGATTGTTAAATTATCTTTATCTATTTGTACATAAAGATTGCTACCAGTAGTACCTTTCTTGAACCCTTGTTGACATAGATATCCATCAAGACGAGCATACCATGCTCTGGGAACCTCCTTCAAAACACATAGAGACTTATTTAACTTGCAAGCATAGTCTTATTTTTCAGATACTAGAAAACCTTCAGGTTGTTCGATGTAAACTTCTTTTTCTAATTTTCCATGAAGAAATGTTGACTTAACATCCATTTGGTAGACTTTTATTTTTCTTGAACATGCATAAGCGAGAAACATCAATATTTCTTCCATTCTAGAAACTAGTTCAAATGTTTCGTCGAAATCAATTCTTTCCACTCATGAATAGCCTTTGCAAACCAATCCTGATTTGTTTCTGGTAACTTGTCCACATTCATTCAATTTTTTCCTGAACACACATTTAGTCCCAATGACATTTTTATCTTTTGGTCATGGAACTAATTTCCTATTTTTATTCATCTTGATTTGATCCAATTCTTCATTCATAGCTACAACCCAATGTTCATTCTGGCTGGCTTCCTAAAAAATACTAGGCTCAAAGGTTGCCAGAAAAGCAATGTGAGCTTATTGTGATGAATGAAGTTGTCGAACTTCATTTATGTCCTCAATGATTTGATTTGATGGATGGTGCTTTTGAATCCATTCTTTTGTTCTCTTTGGAGAAGCTTCTTCTTGTTGTTCCTGTATATATTGATGATCATTCTTTACTTCTTCCAAGTTGACAATTTCTTCTTGTTGTAGAATTTTCTCTGTGTATTTTTCAACCTTTGTCTCAAGCTTCAAAGATTCTAGATCCTCATCAATATTCATTAGAACACCATCTTTGTCAAATGTAACATTTATGCTCTCCAATATATGTTTTCGTATTCAATTATAGCATTTATAGGCCTTTCTTTTGCGTGAGTAACCAACAAAGATACATTCGTCAACACATGATTCAAACTTACCCAACTTTTGATCTTCCCTTTTGATATAACGTTTTCTTTTGAGTATTCTAAAATATTTTACATTAGCCAGTTTTCCTTTCCATAATTCATCTGGGGTCTTGTTGCAATTATTTCTGAGAAAAATTCAGTTGATGATGAAGACTGTCATATCAATTTCTTGAACCCAGAATTTTTCATTCAATTTTGAGTCCTTCAGCATTGTTCTACCCATTTCCCATACAATTTTGTTCTTTCTTTCAACAACTCCATTTTGTTGAGCTGTATGTGCTGTTGAAAATTTTCCTTTTATTCCATTTTCTTCACAATATTGCTGAAATAATTTGGAAGTGAATTCTCCGCCATTATCTGATCTTAGACACTTTATTTTCAAATCAGTTTCATTTTCGACCAAATCCTTGTAGATCTTAAAGTACTCAAATGCTTTAGATTTTTTCTTTAGGAAACTAATGGCTATCATTGTGGTATATTCATCTATCATTAACATGAAATATAATTCTCCATCTAATCCTTTTGTTCTCACAGGACGACATAGATCAATATGTATCAATTCCAATTGATGTGATGTAAAGTGTTTTTTTTTTTTTTTTAATTCAAATTTTGTCTGCATGCCATGCCGACAAGCCTCACATAGTGTGTTGGAAGGTTTTGAGATTTTCGGCATTTATTGCACTGCTTCCTTTTTTCTTATCCTCACAAGATTGTCAAAGTTTATGTGACCCTTTCGTTTGTGCCATAACCAGATTTCATCTTCTTTAGCTAGTAGACATGCTTTAGTTACTTCATCCAGAACATATATTTCATTTGGAGCTCAACTTGATGTAGCCACAATTTTACCATATCTTCATTTCCTGATTTCAAATTTTGTGGAGTTGAATAGCATTGCGTGTCCTTGATCACACATTTGTCCAACACTGATCAGATTGTGATTCATGTTTTCAACCAATAGAACATTCTTGGCTAGAACATCTTTGATTCTAAGAGTGATGGTACCTGATCCTATAACATTTGAAGATCCATCATTTCCAAAAGACATAGTTCGATCCTTCTTCTCTTTCAGAGATACAAATTTTTTTCTATCTCCAGTCATATGCATTGAGAAACCGCTATCAACCTACCACATATATTTGTTGTTTTGGGCCTTGAGAGCGAGAGCACAATTATCATGCTTATTATTCTTCCATGTTCATTCGTTCTGTAGCTTCGAAGATTCTTCTGGAGGATTTTCAAGTCTGTAGTCTTTGGATACGTGTCGAAAGTTTCGAAATTTGTAAAATTAAATATTATTTCTTAAATATTCAAATATATTGATGTTTCTTTAAGCCCTGTTAGGTTCATATTTGACATATCTGCTTGAATTGTATTGGTTCCTAGGGTACGTGCGACATTATACAATATTATGAACAAATTTTCCACATGAATAACAATAGCCATGAAAAATATGTTGGTACATGGTTGGAAATATTCATCGGGGAATTGTCTTCCACATTTGTTCTTGTGAATCTTGTCCAATGAAGTCTACATGCCTGTTAGATGTCATAGGTTCATTGTATTTTTTCGTAGAAGGTCATGCTTCTTATTCTTTTTAACCGAGGCCAGTTTTGTCATTGTAAGATCTTTCGTTGTTGATGAGTTCTTCCAATTCCCTTGAGTTGTTGGCATAGCTTTCAACAATTTTTCCCTTCTTCACTTCCTTACACATCAATACTACTCGAGCTTCTAATTCTTCCCTTTCTTAGTTGTTTTCTTCCAACTTATTTTGAAGTGACTCTTCAATACATTTTTGTTCTTCAACTTCAATTTTTAGAATGTGAACTTTTTCTTCAAGAGTATTGGAATGAATATTCTCAGGCTTGAGCTCTTTTAAAATATAAGCCTGATTGCATCCTTAGAAAATTCTTCTATGGTCAACCCTTATTCTTTGTTGTTTGATAAATCTTTTTTATTGTGCTTGGCCATAAAAAATACTCTCTCATTGGCTTCTTCTTCGATTTCATTGTCTTCATCGGATGATGAGATATCTTCTTTAGAGAGAAATTTCCTTTTGAATCCTTTCTTCTTTCCTTGCTTGAACTTATTAAAGGCTTTCTTTCGTTTTGATTTGCCATCACTTATGTTTGGAAATTTTTCTACAAAATGCCCAACCTCACCTTAGCCAAAACATATCGATGGAAGTTTACCTTTGAATTTTCCCTTACCAATTTTTAGTTTTCTCGTAAAGTAAGCATATTCTCCATCTGAAAGACCTCCTTCATCATCTTCCTTTTCTTCACACTTGCAGGTATAGGTCTTTGCCTTTGAAGGTTGTTTATCCTTATTGGTTTTCTTAGATGCAGTGAACGCAGTTTCTAGATGCAAATTACCCTCTTCTTCATCAAGTGTCATTTCATATTCTATGAGAACTCCATGTAATTCCTCTTTGCTAAGTTTGTCCAGATTTTCACTGTATTCTAAGACCGATACCTTTGGGTTGAATCTTCCTGGAAACGTTCAAAGAATACTTCATATAATAGTCTTCTTGTCAACAGGCTCTCCCAATCCTTCCAGAATGTTGGTTATTTCATCAATGTGTTGGAAGTATGAAACAATGTTGTCATCTTCTTTCATTCCGAGTTGCTCAATTTTTTCTCTGTAGATTTGAAGCTTTGGTTCTTTAACAATTGATTCACCTGCATATATATTCTCAAGCTTGTCCCATACAATTTTGGAGGTTTTACAAACCAACACCTTATGATAAGCAGATTCAGTAAGTCCACTAATAATAATATTCTTTTCTTTTCCATCATTTACCAAATTCTTCTTACCTTGTTCATCTGCAGTTGGTGTAAATCCATTTTGAATAGTGTCCCATACTTCGTAACCTTTCTCCAAGAGATATACCTCCATTCTTCCTTTCCAGAGTGCATAATTACTTTCATTGAATAGAGGTACACCATTCTTGGTATGCTCCATGACCTCCTTCTAGCTGTTAAACTGCTATTGAAGGAACCAAGCACTGATACCAATTTTTGGAAATACTGAGAGGGGGCGTGAATCAATATTCCTTTCAATTAATATTATTTTTAATCTTTAAGAGCATTAGTTAATTTTCAATTATTATCAGTGTTTGTACAATGATAGTAGTAAACAAAAGGAACACAAATGCACACAGTTTTTAAGGTGGAAACCCCCTCCAGGAAAAAAATACCCTCAATTCTTTTCTAATAATTCTTTAATCTTCAACTCCAATTGAAAGGAAAGATCCATATTCCTAGAATATAGTAAAGCATTTTTCCTAGCTCCCACTGGATGGATGCTCCAACACCCGAGATTCTTCAGTAGTCAACTAAACAAATACCCCAACACCCAATGAGATACAACTCACCCTAGCACCACTATTGGAGAGGTAAATCCCCTCTGCGGATAGAGGTGATCCCTACTAGCCCAGATCGGGTCTAGCTACAACCGAGTCACGCTAAGACGCAAGTTCCTAATTGCAAAAGACCAAGATGCGACAAGAGGCCTACCTTAAGTCCTACGCTGCTGTTGTTCGTGGAGAAGATGGCGCTTCCATCCCTTGCTTTGGCAGATCACAATTCTCCCACCCGATGCGATCGAACACCTGCACGTACAAGAAGAAACAACAAAAACACAAGTGTAAAACCTAATACATGCAATTATGTATCAGTCATAGAAGATACAACTCATAACATAAAACACAAACATCTGAGTGGAACCATAATCGAAGTCATTTATTATTAATCAAAACAAAGAAAGATACAACCTGAGGTCTAACGCTGGATCTTCCTTCGGTGGGTCGAAAAAGGAGTACATCTTGGTAAAGCTCGTCAGGAATAGGACAAGTCTCTCTCTCTTCAACTGTCTGACGATAATCTCCTTACTATTGATTCAGCTCTATTCAGGCTAGCTTGCAAAGAGAAAATGACAAACTTATATAGATGGTGGAAGGGGAGTTGGGATCCCTACAATAGTGGGATTGGCCCTATCCTCAAGGAAGCTTCCATGATAGGTGGAAAACCACTTCCCCTACATGGAGATCTGGAGCCAAACCTCCCAACTCATTTTAGAGACTCGTTCAAGAGTTGGTTGGAATCAAAATTCCGCCATTTATTTTTACAAAATAATCCTTATCAAGACTAGCACGGGTGATACACTGGGATATAGCACCAGTTGGCACGCCCTATTTGGTGTATTTCCCCCATTCGCATGAGGGCTAAACTCGCTAGTCACGCCAAGGCCAAAAGGGCTATTTTTAGGGCTTTTCACAGGAAATTGTCTTCAGGGGAATGATTGTCCTTGTCAAGGGGGATGCCATGAAAGTGGTTTCAGGTCATTTCACTACTCACATGTCATGGAATAAGCCCTTCAATTTCTGGGACAGGGGATTGTAGGGATGGTGACAAATTACTGTGTAACAGATGCCCCCTAAAGCATGAGGCCTGAGAGAGAGAGAGGGGTGAAATGCTTTATGAGAATGCGCCCAACTGAAAACACTGTCGTCAGAAAACCTACGTAGACAAGTACAACTGATATCTCAAATACATGATATATACGTGGTATGGGCACAACCATCCATAACAGAGTATACAATAATCTAGATCCAAGGCATGGACGCAGCCATCCAATAAGGATTGATAAATAGACTCAGGCATGGTCGCAACCATCCAATCAATGAGTCATGTAACCAATCAGAATAATCCACAAAATCATAGCTTGGATCCTAACAGACAAAATCCAGGGTCTTGTGCTCCATCTTGACCCGCACAAAGTACAAGTTAAAGCATGTGAATAAGTGAGCCGAAGTTGAACATGCAAGAACATTGTCTGATTACCAGCCGATGATGAAAGCTGTTAACAGATGCGAGAGGAACCACCCATAATGACAACAACCCTCAAGGTACTATAGGTACAATCCACAGAATGTGAACAGTGAGCTGACATTGAACACCTGCAGAATCATCCGATCGAAGGTCAATGATGAAAACCTTGCGTCGAATGTGAAGAACCTGCCATTCAGGCATGCAGGCTCCAAGGTATTGGAAGGGAGTCTCTAGATCAGCTTCCTGGATAATGAGCTAAACTCGAGAGGAAGTGACCTTGATTGAAGGTGGCCCATAATGTTTCCCACATAATCGATGCGAGACAGAGGAATATAATGTTGTGAATCAGTATCAGTTGAGAATCAGAGGAAGGTTGTAACTTGCAGAGGTCAACTTCTCTTGAACATACCGGTGACACAACAGTGGATTTGGCAGTATTTGACAACAAAAGATTAGAGGTCATGATGAAAAGGCAAGGAGCAGATGAGAGGTCAAAAAGGATTACCCAAACCCATGGAGGCAAACAGAGAATGAGATGAGATGTCCCCAACCTGAAATGAATGCAGACAAGTGCCATGTTTGAGAGCGTCATACTATCGACACAACGATGATACTGGTTCCATTTTTCCCCACCATTTCTGGCGAGTACCCCAATTATTTTTGAAAACAAGCTTGAAGGGGATAGCATATTCTTGTGATATAAGTTCGTCCTTTGGACCAATCCATCCTAGTACATTTAACGAGCCCTAGGAAGGAGGAAATCGAATATCGTCATTACGAATGAATCCGATGTCATTAGGGTTTAACGAGTCTTACAAAGGAAGAAATCGGCGTCTTTTCATGTTTAGAGAGTTTGAAAAGACAGTGGAAAAGTAAAATCCAACAGTCCCTTTTCGTAAATAGTTCCTCAGATCCGAAAAGGTAGAAAAATATGTCCGAGAAAACCTCCTAGTCGCGATAGGATAGGGTATTCCTTTTTTGTAAATAATATATCCTAGCCTGAAAAAGGGATAAATGTATACTAGGTAGATGTCGTTTCGCAGCCACTTTAATGAGATCAAAATGACAAGTGACTCGAAAATCTTTTCATGTTTAGAGAGTCAGAAAAGAGCTGAAAGATGACTCCAGAAGTGACTTTTTCGTGTTTTTACCAAGTCCAAAAAAGTATAAAATATAACTCGTATCGCCGTCCAAGCCACGTAAAAACTTGTTGTTGCACATGAAAGCGAGCGTAAAATCCATTTTTCAACAAAATATATTAAAATATTGTGAAAATTTACTTTCAAAACCTAATTTGACTTTGAAAATTTATAAATATGCCAAAAATAGTAAAACATATTCACTTTTAATTTTTACCTCCTTTGGAGAGCAACAGTGAGCTTTTGGTGTGCAAACTTGCGGCAACGATTGTGGTCAATCCAGTACATCATTCTGATTCTCGTTCGTTCCAAGTAAGAGGTGCTCCCCTTAGCTTTGTTTTGATTCTTCTTTTGTAAATTTCCATTGTGTGTTTGATCTCTCGGGGAACCCTTTGCAAAATTAGGGCTCGGCCAATTGGTGCGGGTATCAGGCACGGACCCGTGCCAATTGGCGCGACTGTTAGCAAAATAGTCATGCCAATGGCGCGACCCAAATTTCCGCCTTAGTTTATGAAAATGTGAGCCACTCAAATGAATTTTTAAGTGTTGCAGGGATCTAATAAGGTATTTTTGACCATGTTGGTGCAGATATCCAGCCATAATGGTGATTGAATTGAAGGAGAGAGAACATGGGGAAGAGGACGAAATGGCCATGCAAAATGAAGCTTGAATGAATTCCCTTCGGGACTGTGGTCTCAAGAAGTTATTCCTCACATCATGTTTGAGAGCTCAACCTGAGCTATTGCAATATTTGGTTAGCATATGGGATGAGAATGAAGAAGTGTTCAAGCTCCGAGACCAAGTACTAGCACTTGAGGTATCTGATGTTTATTTCATAACCGGATTGTCACGCAGAGGCCCAGTGCCAATCATGACAGGCAGTAAATCTTCTGGAGAAAAAATGGAGATGGTAATGGTGAGAGTGTGCCCAGGGGCACAGACAAGATCAGGCAGTGGGAAAGTAGACATCCACTAAGTCCGCGATCTAGCACTCCGAGTAGTGCTTCACACCATTACAAAGGTTGCAGGGTTGTAGGCACTGCACGAGGAAACCAAAGCACAACTCCTACTAGCCTCCGAATGCATGAATCCTAAAATTTTTGATTGGGCCACTACTGTGACAACAAACATCAAATGGTAGCTGACAAAGTGGAAGAAGGCCAAACTGAAATAGTTTGGGTATGGTTCCATCCTGGTGTCATTCATTCTGGAATGATTACCTATTTTCCAGGGCCAGGAGGTGATAGTCGCCGAGCCGTCATTGAGGGAGCCGAGGATGGATCGACGGGCAGCACTCATGCCCATATCAGGAGGGGGGTAGCAGATGTCCTGGAGGTTCAAGTTTTTTGTATGGATATGGCGTGAGCTGATTATAGTTGAGGATTGGCCCTACGCTGGTACCGACTTCACGGGAGACCCAGATCTTCCACTTCCGGAGGGGGAGGACTGGGACGAGGAGCTAGGTATGACTCTTTTTTATTTTTTATGTATTTATGATTTTTTTGTGATACATGCCTATTCTAACAATAGTTCTATGTGTATGTAGATGTTGGTCGAGATAGGCCCGTGGGCATGTCGCCCATTGCATGGAGGACCCCTCTCGCACATGACCCTCAAGCCAAGGGTAGTGAAGGGAGTGTTCTAATCTAGAACTTGGAGGGTATCGCCCGGGGAATCCTGGACTATGCACGACTAGCAAATGTTCGGATGGCTTACCAGCGACACACTGTAGGAGTGCCTAGTCGCCTCCATCGATTGCTGAGGAAATTGGTGCACGCGGTGACATGCTACCACGAGCACCACGCTGATTAGCCATCTAGGGCTTTTACATGCATATTTTTAGAGACATGTTGTCTTTGGCTATTATTAGACAGACATATATATATTTTTATTTTATGTGATGTACATAAACTGCAAACTATTCGACATATATATACATATATCTATTTCTGGATGGATCTTTTTACATATGATGATTTTTTTTATATGCTATGCAAATTTCTAATACAATGTTATCTAATGCATTAGTTATATGATTTTCATAACAAACGACCCAATGGAAAAGTTCACAAAATGCATTAAATCACATTTTATTTTTACACAAGCTTAAAAGCACACATGGAAATACATATGCAAACTATGCTTGAAATGAGGAAAAATGGTCATGCCCCCAGCATGGTGTCTCAATTCAAGGTACATGCCCCCCAAGCTTCAGTCCATAGAAAATAGAGTGAAGGTTCAAAACACAAGAGATTTGATCTGAATCTAACAAAACTCGAATTGAACGGGCTTGTGTTTCATTATTTTAATGAGGTTGACACACTTAAAAGAACTATCCTCGTAGCAGCTTGTTTCATTGTTTTAGGAGTTTGACACAAGTGAAGGAAATATGCTCCGAAGAGCTCAAAGGAGGAGGCTTAGGAGGGGGATAACTAGATACATCGTGCTCTAGAAAATTAGACATTTCCCCCAGGCCAGGCATGAACGAGGAACGATGATGTCCATCTCTCCACTCTAGATCTTCAAGAGACATGGTTTCAACAATAGCTTCATTGGAAGGGAAAAATTCTCTTAAAGGGTCAGGTGAATCTGCATCGCTGAGCTAGGGGGATTGAGAATATATATCCTCAGCCATGCTCGAAGGAGCATGTTCGGGAGGAGGATAAGATGCAGTGACATTTTCGCAATAATTAATCTCAACTGGAGTTAACGGCATCGATTCTCCAAAATACGTTAACTATTCAGGCAAAGGTATTATCCAAGGGTCTTTGGACCTAGAGACCATATTAACTTGAACAGTGTGCGGTGGTGGCATGGGAAAAATACGCATGAGAACGGGGTCCTTGAAGAGACCGGGTCCTACACTGTCAGGGGGATTGGGGATCTGATCCACGTAAGGAACGTTGTTCTCAAAGGATGAGGTGAAGAAAGACAACTAATCCACAGTGATGATTTTTCCCTCATGAGGGAACTTGAGAAGCCGGAAGAGGGTGGATGGCATGCATAGCATGGCATGAGTCCAACTGCAGCCAAGAAGAATATTGTAGTTAAGCTTGGCGTCAACCACTTCTACTTCTACGTTGACTGTCTTCCCCTGTAACGTAATCAAAAAACTCTCAAGAACACCCAAGGGTTTTGATTTCTGACCATTGAATGCATCTAAGGCATTGGGAGAAGATGTAAGAGACGGAGAGCCAATGGCCTTCCAGCAGGCGGATGACATAACACAGGTGGAAGCACCTTCGTCCACAATGGCCCTATGGATGTTGAGGTCATTGATCCCGACTTGAATAAAAAGAGAAATTTGATGTGGAAGTTAGGGAACAAAAGTTTCTGGGTTGAATGTGAGAATATTAGAATCGGCGGGATCGATTCCACCGATTGCAGACAACAGAGCTTTCCGTTGCAATGGGAAAATTTGAAGCACTTCCAATGCAGACATTGCAGAGGGAACTTGTGCCAAATCCTCAAAAATACTGTAGTGCTGAGCGGCACAGGCATTTGGGTTGTAGGAATATTTTCATAGAACACCTTTAGAAGGTGGCCTCACAACAGGTTCATCGCTAGGCTTCTCAATTTCTAAAGGACCAGATATAGGTGGGGGAGGTGGGCCATCCACAACTTCCTTCCCAGCCACTTGGCGTGATCCAGCATAATCCTTCAAATGCGTAGTGATTGAGACAGGTGCAACACCATTCATCATAAAGACTTGGGACCCAAATGGTACAGATGGTGAAGGCTGCTCAACCATCTGGGTTTGCTGAGATGGGAACGGTTCTCTGAGAACTGCTGGAGTCCCTTTGGAGCCTTTTAGAAGTTGACCAACTTCAGATAGTTGGGGAAAATCTTTGGTATAATGGTCTCCTTCACAGATAAGGTAGGGGTACTTCGGCTTACGTTGGGAACCATCATTAGTACAAGGTTTAGAAGACTCTGGTTTCAGGGCATCAGGTTTGGATTTTCCTTTGCCCTTCTTCTTTCCTTTCGAGGCCTTTTCCGTAGGATTAGCTTGAACGGCGTTGACCTCTGCAGTCTTGCCAGAATTTGGAGGGGCAGGAAGAGAAGAATTATTGGAAGAATTGGACTTCTAATTCCCATTTGAGGATTTCTGAGAATTTTGAGAGACGGAACCTATAACACTCTCCACTGCTGGGGTAGGTGTTGCTTTAGAGGTTCCCGGCCGTGGAGCATTAGTCAAAATATCATAAAGAATGCCAGACTAAGAGTACAATAGATCAAGGTACTGGGCACACACGATGGCTTGTTCTTCAGTCACACATGCCCCCATAGCAATATCTTGAGTGATTTTGTTAATGAAGGAGGTGGAGAACCAATGAGTTAGTAGTTGATTAGGTATATCAAACTTGATCAATCTATGACGAAGTCACCACTCATAAATGTGATTAGATATGTGGGTGGCTTTATCCAGCTTTAAAGAAGTTAGGAGATGCGTCCCGGCTTCGTAATGAACCGGTAAGTGGAAGTGAGTCAGAAAAGCCATAGCTAATGTATTGAAGTCTTGAAAGATGCCACAGGGTAATTCTATATATCACTTAGCGGGAGCACCGGTAAGAGTGTGCTGGAAGAGATGCAGACGAATTGAATCATCCACCCAAGATTTGGACGAACACCAAAGATGGTAGGTCATTACATGAGCTTGGGGGTCTTCTTCAGCTTTACCTTCAAACTTAGGACAGTCACCGGGTACGTTGGTTGGAACTGGAGGCTAATAAGGATTGTGGAGAATCAGATCATTGGTTAATTTAGAAACGTCTGGTAATTACAAGGTGGCCAAGAATGGCAATTGTAGATTGAAAGGCATGCCAGGCCCTCGATAAGGACCTGTACCTGTACTCCACCTTGGTTTAGCATATCCTTGCCCCCATTGGTTCTGTCCCGAAGGATTCTGACCATAAGGGGTATAGGCCATATAACTAGTCTGATACGATTGCTGATAACCAGTGTATGGGGGTTGATAACCAAGGTATGGACCCTGATTATATGTCGGCCCCATTTGAGAAGTATACGGATTGGACTGCTGAGTATAGGTATAGCCTGGTTGTTTAAGATAATAATTAGACCCTTGGGGCAGGTTGTAAATCGACCGAGATTGACCTTGAAGATAATAACCACCTTGGGGTTAAGTGGGATGTTGATAAGTGGGGTGCACAGGTGGATTCTACTGTGGCATAGAGTAAAATTTTTGTTGAGTAGGGTTGACAGGATGTGCAGGCTGGCCTGGTTGAACAGGTTGACCTGGTTGAACGAGCTACACTGGTTGAACAGGTTGACCTGGCTGGTGAGGGACACCAGGTTGTGGCAGATGGGCTGGTTGGCCTGGTGGTGGAATAGGACCAAGCTGTGCCTGATAACCAGTTTGACCTGCAACAGGACCATAAGAGGGCCCTGGTTGTGCAACATTTGGACCAATAGGAAATTGAGGTTGCAAAGGTTGCACCATAGGTTTAGAGGGTTGGATTTTCCCCCCAGGACCATACAATGACCCCGGTTGGTACCCTAGTTGACTTGTGGGTCCTTGAGGTTGCCCTGGCTGGACCACAAGGTGAGGCTATATAGGTTGACCTTGAGGATTGTAGGACTGTCCTTGCAAACCGTATAACAACCCCTGCTGGCCTGAAGGTTGGCCCTGTAAGGGTTGTCCTTGTAGGTTATAAGGATAACTAGGATGGCCCGAAGGATAGCCCTGGAAGGGTTGTCCTTGTGGGTTAGAAGGTTGCTCAGCCTGGTTAGACAGAAAACCTTGAACATATTGATAACCCTTTGGAGCAAGAAAACGTAAAGGGTTTCCCTGCTCATCGTATTGATATGGAAAAATGTAGACGGGTATACCATCCTGTGCATAATGTGAAAAATATGGATGGTTGGGATCTTGGGAGGATTGACCAACCTTGGAGTTCGATTACTGTAGGGACAACCGATACTCCGTAGGAGAAATGTTCTCCGGAATAGCAGATGCTATATAAACGTCTTCGGGAAGTGACACAGTCCTTACGGACTGAGTGGTAACAACGGGTGTAGATGCGGCCACACAGGCAATGGGCCTGACAGGTACTGAAGTGACCTGAGGAGATGACATGAGGGGTGTCCTTAGAGACATCCCCAATGAAGTAATAATCGGCCTCGTAGAAGGATTTGATACTCCCATAGAGGTGGCAGTGGTCATAATCTGACTTAAGGATCTATACCCTGCTGGAAGTGAAGGACTTGGTGAAGACATGAAAGATAACTCGGGGTTGTCTTCTGGGAACAATTGGTAATATTCACCAGATGTGGGGATTTCCTCACTAGAAGAAGGACTGGACGAGCCCATGTTTGAACCTGCCGCTAGATCTTCTAGAAGGCAACAAGGACTAAGAGGAATAACAACAGCTAGAAAGGGCAAACCCGATGTAAGAGGAGGGAAATATTCCCCTAATCCAAATCCAAACCGAGTGTTGGATAAGGGCCAATTGAACTCAACTAGTCCTCCAAAGGGAAGTTCAGATAGAACTGGTCCCCCATTAGGAAACTCAGAGACAATGGGCTGCTGAGGTTCAACAGAGGATTGAGAGACCTCTGATGAATTGTCTGTGTATGGAATACCAGTAGATGAAACTGAGGGTTCCACCACTGTGACAGTAACGAAAAGAGGAAGAGATCAAACAAAACACACAAGCTAAAAAATCAAGGTACACAATCAAACAACTGACAAGCAAATTCTAAAATGGTGTGTGATCGCAGGTGATTTATTTTACCACATTGAAACTGAGAAACTTCACCATTTCATGTTTTAAGAGTCAAGAAACGAATGAAAGGTGACTCTATCTCTTTCAATTTTGAAACAAATGCGAAAGGACAAGCGCTTGATGGTCCTTTCAAATTTAAAGAGTCATAAAAGATAAAAATTACTACTCTGGTAATCTAGGCAAAGGGTGTACTAGATATCCGTGAACTGCAATATACACCTTGGTTTCAAAATGAAAGAGAAATCAACCAAGGACTTGATGTATGTATAGGAAATCTCCTCGAATGCTGTGTATGGTGTATCACAGGTATAAGGCAGCAGACTCAACTTCCTACGAATAAAGGATAGCAACCTAGTGGGGTCTCCCTTTATATACGCAATGGTACGGGGAGCACAAGTCCATACTAGTTCTGTCTAAAGCCAAGAGGCGAACAAAAACTACTAGGGTTAACGATGCCGGAACACATCACTAGCCTAGACCTCTAAATATTTCGTTATTGTTTCAATGCTGCCTTAAGGTAAATTGAATAAATTTTAGTGTTGATCTTCAATTATGTTTCAATTTCCAGGCCCTACTGAATGTTATGTCTCAAAATCCCCTAAATGCACAGTACATTACGGAATGTATCATTTCATTCGATGAATAGCTAACTACGGGAAGGTTGAGAGTTTTGACATGATAAAAAAATGATCACAAACAACCACTAGTGTCTCTAATGCACGCTAATGAAAACTAAAATCTTTTCTTTCAGATTCACAAATTACTAACAACACGGAAAAGATTCAATTTACATTAACTAATCAAAAGCAAAAGAGATTTTTTGTATTTTTAATGTTTAAGAGCAATGTGCATTAAACAAAATGAAAACAAATGAAAGGAACAATTTGAGAAGTGATAGCAAAAGAGCAAAGACAAGCAAGTTTCACTCAATGCGAAACACACGATCATACCTCAAATTGATAAAGAAGTCCCTCAAAACAAAGAGGAATCCTAAAGACTCAAATGAACCGTGTAATCTAGGCTCAAAATGAGACAAAGTGGAATTCGAATGAGGAAGAATCCAATCACTCAAATAATGCAATAAAACAATGGACAACCACCAAACGAATGCAAAGAAGCAATAATGAAATTGACTGATCAAACGAGGACCAAAAACTCCCACGGGAGGCTTGACACACTATAGCACCTAGATGCCCTAGGGCCATAATGTAAAACCGATTGAAGAGGGAAAAAAAACGGAGGATGAAGGTCACACACAGTCAAACAAGGCTCTAGAACACTCATGCAGTCAAAGAATGACACCAAAACCAGAGACCAAGCTGAGAAAGCTCAAAAAGAAGCAAACCCTAGCATGTTACAGGATTGGCGCAACTATCAGGCTGAAACTAGCGCCATAGCAAGATTGGCGTGGGGGGTAAACTGGCAACATGCACCAGCTGGCGTGACTATCAGGGAAAAAGCCGCGCATGTTAAGTTTACTAATGCAAAAGATGAAAAAGAGAAATCAAGGAGCAGATCAGGGATGGTGAGGCTAAACAAAAGTTTAACATTGGAAAAGAGTGAACCACAAGAGCTGATCAAGTAGGAAAAGACCAAAATCAATCGAAAAGACAAGAAAAACTCCAATCAATGTCTCCCCAGTGGAGTCACTAGTTTTTTGGAGAAGTAAATCCCCTCTGCAGGCAGAGGCGATCCCTACTAGCTAAGATCGGGTCTAGCAACAACCGAGTCATGCTAAGACGCAAGTTCCAAATTGCAAAAGACCAAGATGTGATAAGAGGCCTACCTTAAGTCCTACATTGCTGTCGTTCATGGAGAAGATGGTGCTTCCATCCCTTGCTTTGGCAGATCACAATTATCCCACCCAATGTGATCGAACACCTGCACGTACAAGAATAAATAACAAACACACAAGCGTAAAACCTAATACATGCAATTATGTATCAGTCAGAGAAGATAAAACTCATAACATAAAACATAAACATCTGAGTGGAACCGTAATCGAAGTCGTTTATTATTAATCAGAAAAACGAAAGATACAACATGAGATCTAACGCTGGATCTTCCTTCGGTGGGTCGACAGAGGAGTATGTCTCGGTAAAGCTCGTCGGTAACAGGACAAGTCTCTCTCTCTTCGACTGTCTGACGATAATCTCCTTACTATTGATTCAACTCTATTAAAGCTAGCTTGTAAAGGAAAAATGACAAGCTTATATAGATGGTGGAAGGGGAGTTGGGATCCCTACAATAGTGGGATTGGTCCTATCCTCAAGGAAGCTTCCATGATAGGTGGAAAACCACTTCCCCTACATGGAGATCTGGAGCCAAACATCCCAACTCATTTTAGAGACTCGTTCAGGAGTTGGTTGGAATCAAACTTTCGCCATTTAAAAAAAAAAAAAAATCCTTATTAAGCCTGGGGCGGGTGATACACTAGGACAGAGTGCCAGTTGGCGCGCCCTCTTTGGTGGATTCCCCCCATTGGTGTGAGGGCTAAGCTGGCTAGTCGCGCCAAGGCCAAAAGGGCTATTTTTAGGGCTTTTCACAGGAAATTGTCTTCAGGGGTGTTAGCCACCTATGAAATTTGTTATACCAAAAGGTGGATAAATCATTTTTGGAGCCTTCAAGGAACAAATTTTATTGCAAAAAAGTGTTGGCTCTTGAAGACTCTTAAAGGCCTCATGCCTCTGTCCAAAATCTTCCCTACTGTGCCCATTTTACACCCTGAAATTCCGCTAATTTCATGAGAAAAAACTGCTGCAAAATCATCATTTTGCCCCTTCACCCACTCAAAACTAACCTCATTTTTTCCCCTTTGTTCTCCATAAAAATCCTTAATTTTCATATTTTCCCCTCATCCCTTCCATAAAAACCCCTTTGATAAGGTTTAAGACTCTTTATTTGCCTTATAGAAACCCTGAAAGTCCTTTGAAAACCATTGAAAATCTATAAAAAACCCAATTTTGTATTACAAACTTAAGCCCCCTTGGGCTAAGTCCTAAACCACTTCCCCTCCATATGCCCTAGCACTTGGTTCTAGCGCTGGGGTCCAACGGAGCACATTTGTTTGTGTTTGAACAAAAATCCGACGTCGATTGGCCCTTTGTTCATAATCCCCGATCACGTTATCACTTCATAAACCCAAGTGCCTGCAGTCGGGCACTAAAAACGTTGTATAAATCATTCCCGATTGCCTATTTCCTTTGTATATCCAAAAAACCCACTTACCCAAATTTTTGGTCTAACGCGCCGGAGTTATGATTTTTAATGAAAAAATGGCTTGATTAAAAGACCACATCAAAACTTCCGATGCGATTAAATACCTATTGTTTAAACTCCGCCCCCTATGATTTTCATTCCATATAGCCTACACTTGGGACCAAGAGTTTAAGTCCCGAGGTGCCCATCACATCGGAGTTTTCCTTTGGGTACATTTTAATGTTTTTCCCCCACCTTCGATTGTGATGGCCCAATTCACACAATCGCATCGGACCTTTTCATCGGGTGCCTTTATAACAATTGTTTTCCCCCCCCGCCAATTGCGATCCTCCAATTGAATCTGGACCGTCCACGTGTCCAGATCGGATCATCCCAGATCATTCCCACATTATTTCAACACCTTCCGCCTTCCACCAAGAGGATTTTTAGCGCGTAATCCACCGTTGATCTCTGCGCGATCAACGGTTCTGACTTATTCTTCCCTCTGCTCTCCTTTTAACCTTCTCTTAATTAATCTCAACCATTGGATGATGCCATCTAAACGGCCATGCTCCTCCCCACAGCATTCTAAGCAGTTAAACCCAAAAACTCAAGATTTTATAATATACTTTTGTATTGTGCAGGTGTTTGAAAGTTTTTCTGTCATATTTAATAAAAAGACAAAGGCTGGGAATGACAATTCCCATGCCTTTTATTCATCAAAGGAAACCATTCGCAGGGCTCGAATTCCACGTCTCGTCAATTTTTCATGAGGCATTGATGCCATATGAGCCCTGTGCGGCTTGCACATCAACAAGACACAATGTTATTAAATCATAATTAAAAGTGTATCAGTGTCGAAGACCTGCCATGGCAGAAACAGAAGATTGAATACAATTTGGGGATTACGGCTAATATTGATTATTAAAAGCCTAATCCTCCAAATTAAAGACAGAATTAAATGTAAATCATAAAGATCTACAGGTGGAAAGTCCTCCACCACCACATCTGAGGCAAATATATTCCTCTCATCTACCACAAAGCCACCTGTGCCTCAAAGCATGCAAACAGAGGCTAAAGTGATTGATAAAGATTAGATATTTGCCTCAAATGCAGTCGAACAATTAATTATACCAAATGAGTTTAATGACAAAATATCGGCAGAGTTATTACATCCTGAACAGAGCCTTAAAAGTCAACAAAATCTCCCACCGAGCTTTAATCTTAAATGTAAATCAATTTATATAGTGAGAATATTTGTACGCTTCTCCATTGAGCCCCTCAAAGGCCGAGAAGTCATTAGTCTGTATTAATTGCCCTGGGAGATCTTTTATCAGATCTCACCTCCTCATTCTTTTATAAATACTACTGGAGAAGATGAGAGAGGGGTTGGTTGAGTTGGTTGCTGAACTTTGAAATGTAATTGAGCTTGAGACTTCTACTTGTAAATAGTGTTCACGGGATCTTGGAGCTCTGCTTGTGATAGATAAGTTAGTCTGGGAAGTGTAGATGATTGCTAAGCTAAAGCATTGGACTTAGAGCTGTAACTGGTTTGGAGCATCAATACAAGATGATTTATGGGATCCTAGTCTATGTTGACGGTGATGTTTTTTCTCATTCTAACTTGTGATTTTATTTCTGTTTTCACTATGTTCATCTTCTCTTATAAAGAACAGCATGCATAGAGTTATGACCTACTGTATATCAGTACCCTTCTCTGACTGAAAATCTTTATCTTCATGTTTTCTTCCAAATCTGTGTTATTTAGGAATGATTTAATTTAGTTCAATTAGTAGGAATGTTGGCATTCCCTCGTCCTCCTGTTTAGCTAATTGTTATTCTTAAATGTTATTTTCAGTATATGTTAAGTAGTGATGAACTAAGGAAGATATGGTGAGCCCTGGTCCTACTTTTATCCAAAAAGAATGTCTGAAATTTTCCCTTGGAATGTGTTGAAAGCTGGCTAGTTTGAAAGTACTTACCAGATCTTAGGCCATTATTTGTTATCTTTGTGTTTGTCTTGAAAGTTACGAAGTAGAGCAGAGCTAGGAGAGGATTTGTGGTGAGCCCAGCCCGCTAGTTTCTCCTCCAGCAGTTGCCTTGAAGTTTCCTTCTGTTTTTATATGTCTTCTATTGAAAGTGCATCAAAAGCAGGCTAGTTTAGAAGTACTTGCCTGATCTTAGATTACTTTTATGTATTTCTTAAGTGTACGTCAAAACCAGGCTAGTTTAGAAGTACTTACCTGATCTTAGGCTGCTCTTTGTTCTTCATCTGCTTAATTCCCCTTCTTTTGTCTCATTTCATTCCATAAATCAAACTTTAAAGAGATCCTTAGACATAGATGACTTGCCCCATGGACCACTCTTGCCTCTTGTTGTTTCAATTAAACCCTATTATGACTCCATAGCCCAATGGAATAAAACCTGCAATTATCTATCTTCCTGGCCAAATCTTGTTCTATTTTCTTGCAACTTCTCACCTTTGAAACTCTTTGCGTTTAGAACTCTCCACCTCAAACAGTAATCATGCTCAACCATCCAAAAAAAAACAAAACCCTCGGCCTTCATAACTAGCCTAATATAATTACCCAAGACTTCAAAGACAAATCCATCTTTGCACTTATTGGAGAGATCCCTCTTTGGATTCAGGAGGGCTAGATCCTAGAATCCCAAAGTGGTTGAAATGATGTTGTTTCTATGATTGGACTTTTCCAATCTTGTTGATTACATATTCCTAACATTTCTGGAAACTCCACTGGGGATTTGAGTTATTATCTTGTTGAATACTTTAGAGATCTTTGAAATCCCTTGATTTAAGGAAATTTGTTCTGTTAGCTGGTTGAACCGTTAAGCATAACATCTCTAGCCAAAAAACATTTTTTAGTGAGTAAAAATCAGCCTTTTCAAGCACTACCAAACACATGGTAATCATGGTAAAACTTGTTTGAATCAGTGTCAAAATAGGCAAACCCTAGAATTCTCATTAGAGTTGATCTAACCTTGAAAAATCAGTTGGCTTAGCCATAAGAGTAGACTGTCTTTGTCTGATAACCGTAGCTAAGTTTTGAAACAGAGCCAGGACATTCTTGGAAACCACATAATTCAAAAATAACTTGGAAAACACCAAAATATTTCAGATTGGTATTCCAATAAACATGGTGGTGGACCATAAAACCTTTTACCTCCTTAGGAGCTAAAAACTTCCACTTTGCGACTCCACAATCCTTAACAAACCTTAAGACTCCACTGGGAAGAACCCTTATCATTGTAATATCATTCAAACTCAGTTAGAGGACTGTAGGATTAAAATTTGTGTAAACAGATTAGTTGACCTTTTTAAGACTGTCATACCTGGTTGAACTTTTCTGGTTTATTTGGGTCTGAAAAACACAGCATAGTGGCTCCTAGAAAGATTCATACTAGAGCCTATCATGACCCAAACCCACCTGAGATAGTTGATGACCCAAAAAGTATCCTTAGGAAGTTTCCTAAGATTAAATTTTCAACTGTTTTCAGATCACCCTTTAAGAGCTAATTCAGTTCTTGAAAACCTCGTAGCTCTACAAGAAACACATGGTGGTGGAACCATAAAACATTTTACCTCCTTACGAGCTAAAAATTTTCCACCTGGTGACTCCACACTCTGAAACTCCCAAAAGACCAAATGACTACACTGGTAGAATACCTTGAACTGATTGAACAGACACAGTGACCTCTTATTCTGATTAACAAACATGGATTTAGATATAGACCCAGATGACAAACATAAGGTCATGATGGAAAAATTGATGTACATTCTTGGAAGAAGGGTGGATAGGTTTATGGCTAATTTAAACACTGGTGGTCTAGAGCAACATGTGCCTTTTCCTGTCCAAACAAAAACCCTACCCTGACAAGATATGTACGACAATCAAAATTATAAAGAAAATAAACATGAAATCATGACGGAAAAGATGATGTACATGCTTGGAAAGAGAATGGATAGGTTGATGGCTAATATGAATATTGATGAGCTGGGGCAAGCTATGCTTTCCCCTAATCAAATACAAGCCCAATCACCTCAAGGTCAAGACAGTGACCAAGATATGTTTTATGATCAACACCTTATGAAAAATGATGAGAAAACTTACAAAGAAAGCAATAAAGAAGGTAGTCAAGGAACTTTTGATTGATTTCCTATGTCTTGTACTATGCTGATAAGAGATATTCACAATCAAATTGCAAATACTAATAGTGAGCAGTGCTTTGAGGAAACAATAGAAAAACCTCAAAGTTTCCCTGCAAACACAAGTCAAGATCTCCTAGAAGAGGCTCAAGAAAACATCCAGCCTCAAAACTAGCTTTTACAAGAGACAGAGAACTGTTGTACCTCTGTTCAAAGGGACATAGAAAAATCCTCCCCATTGACAGAAGAATAGATAGATCAGACTATTAATAAACAATCAGTCTCTGATATTTCTTGCAAAACAAATACTCTATCTCATTCACACAGAGAACTTTGTTATAAAGATGAAGAAAGTTCTTTTGTTGGTGATAAGAAATAGGGTAGCTCTTTTTCTGTTTATATTGAAAGAAAAATTTATCCTTTAACAGAAGAAAAAACTGAGCAAATATTAAGCAAGCAGCTACCTTCCAAAACATCATCTCAACCAGAGAATCATGAACATGGTGCCTGTTCCATAGAACAATCTGATGGTACTCAAGACAAAGATGATAGTAAGAAAATCAATGATAATAATGAAACTAGTCCTCTTCGTAATATTAATTTTGATGGGTTATGTACTAAAACTAATGCAGGTGCAGGGATATGGCTTGATAATATAGGAAACAATTATTCTAAAGCCTATTCATACAAACTGAATTTTCAATGCACAACTGACATAGTAGAGTATGAGGCACTTCTCTTAGGGCTACATTTATTGAATAAATCAGGAGCCCAGAAGATAACAGTTCATGGAAACACAAAATTCGTAATTAGGCAAGTGAAAAATGAATGTATGGTTGAACATCCCAGACTCAGAGCATATAGGGATGATGCCTTGGATTTATTAAAATCTTTCAAATATTTCCAACTTATACTTGTTCCTAAAGGCCAAAACAGTTTTGCTAATGGATTAGCCCTTATGGCTAGTACATGTTTAAAACCTTGGGAGAGCAGACAATATGCGATCCAAGAAAAATTCAGACCAGCTGTCCCAAACAATAAAAGATATTGGCAAAACTTTGAAAGAGAAAAATAAATAGCAGACCATCCTACTGAGGATACATTTTCTTTTCAAGAAGAGATTTCTCCATTCAATAATGTTCATCTGCCATTCAATGAACCGGGACTTATATCAGAAGCAAGCATAAATTTAGAGAAAAAAGATATTTCACTGTTTGCTATTGTGCAGGTTAAGGATGATGATACTTCCAAGGAACATACTGAAGACATAGCCCTCAAAGCTGAAGTCTTGGAAGCAGACAATCTACCAGAAATGGAGAACCAAAAAGAAGAGAACCTTCATATTTTCTTTGTTGATCCTATGGAAGAGTGTGTGGAATTCCCAACTGGCTCAAATTATCAAGCATGGATCCTTTGCAAGAGCTAGAGACATGAAAATCTGTCACCTCCTGTGATAGTCTTGGTTTTCAAGATTAATCTTCAAAATGTACTCTGGATACCTCTGAAAAGCAGCCAGAGTTTCTTCTTCATCTTGACATTACTCAGCTGGCTACATTGGCACTTTTGTATCATATGAAGATGTAAATACTTCAAGTTAGAATAGGTTAGATAGGAATGTAAATATAGCTCAGTTTTGAGCAGTTAGATAGTTGTTGATTTTTTTCTCCGAAGAAAAATCAAAGACACAAAAATACAAAAACAATAGAAGAAATAAAAGAGGGCGGATTATCAAAAACAATAAAGGTACAACCCCATACCAAAAAGAGAAACAAATCTGAAAGTGTGCAAGCTTAAATGCCACTCCTGAAAAAACACACTTCTAATTAGTCATACAGCCTAATATTGACTAATTAGTTTTAAATTTTCTGCTGATAGGATAGTGAATTCGATTTTCCAAACTGTTTAATCTTGGCTTATCAGTACATAGTTTAGGATATAAATTAAAGATTCAAACATGGTCAAATCTGATCCTGAGTTTCCAAAGAGAATGAATCAAATATGTTTCAAATTATGAGTCAAAAAAGATGTAAATCGGGTTCCAATTAGCTCAAAATCTGAACCAGTTGACAAAGGAAATACAACTCAAAACAAAAGTCAAAACAGAGCTGTAAAAAGGATGAAGGAAATGCTTTGAAATTCCAGATCCTAAGCCTTCCATTTTGTTTTAATTTCTACAAAATAAGATCTATGTGTAGTGTCTTTTTTATGCCATAGATCAGCAACAAGTTAGACTGTTCAATCCCGATTTGTATGGTTTTAAATTTCTGTTGTAGAAACTAGAGAATAAAAATCTGTTGGACAGTTTAATCCCAACAGATAGTAGATTAGGTAGAGAATCATATGGGCTCAAATGTTTAATTTGAGTCCATGAATAAATAAGGAGTAGAAATAGATTATATTTCCTTCTTTCAAAATAATAAAATGTTATAAAAGAGTTTTCCAATCTAAGTGCACTCTAAATGAAGAAAAAATGTTAGATCTGCAGGATTGGGTAGGTAGAAAGCTTGTTGATGAAAGATCCATTGTTTTATGGATGCTAATATGTTTTCAGAGCAAAAAAAGATAATTCAAGGAAATAAAAGCAGCCCAATGGATGAGGCACAGATCAGCCTCCCAGAGAATGTAAGTCTGAAGTCCTTGATGCCTTCAAGAAGGCACCATCCCCAAGTGGAGCCATTGTTAGCCACCTATGAAATTTGTTATACCAAAAGGTGGCTAAATCATTTTTGGAGCCTTCAAGGAAAAAATTTTATTGCAAAAAAGTTTTGGCTCTTGAAGACTCTTAAAGGCCTCATGCCTCTGTCCAATGTCTTCCTTACTGTGCCCATTTTACACCCTGAAATTTCGCTGATTTCATGAGAAAAGACTGCTGCAAAATCATCATTTTTCCCCTTCACCAACTCAAAACTAACCTCATTTTTTCCCCTTTGCTCTCCATAAAATCCTTCATTTTCATATTTTCCCCTCATCCCTTCCATCAAAACCCGTTTGATAAGGTTTAAGACTCTTTATTTTCCTTATCGAAACCCTCAAAGTCCTTTGAAAACCATTGAAAATCTATAAAAAACCCATTTTTATATTATAGACTTAAGCCTCCTTGGGCTAAGTCCTAAACCACTTCCTCTCCATATGCCCTAGTGCTAGAACCAAGTGCTAGGGTCCTGAGTGCTTATCACGTTGGAGCAACTCACGGAGCACATTTATTTGTGTATGAACAAAACTTTGATGTTGATTGGTCCTTTGTTCATAACCCCCGATCACATTCTCAATTCATAAACCCAAGTGCCCACAGTCGGGCGCTAAAAAAATTGTATAAATCATTCCCGATTGCCTATTTCCTTTGTATATCCAAAAAACCCACTTACCCAAATTTTTGGTCTAACGTGCCAGAGTTATGCTTTTTAATGAAAAAATGGGTTGATTAAAAGACTGCATCAAAAATTTCAATGCAATCAAATCCCTATTGTTTAAACTCTGCCACCTCCGCTTTTCATTCCATATAGCCTACACTTGGGACCAAGAGTTTAAGTCCCGAGGCGCCCATCGCATCGGAGTTTTCCTTTGGGTACATTTTAATGTTTTCCCCCCACTTCCAATTGTGATGGCCCAATTGTGCAATCGCATCGGACCTCTTCATCGGGTGCGTTTATAAAAATTGTTTTCCCCCCTGCTGATTGCGATCCTTCGATTGAATCTGGACCCTCCACGTGTCCAGATCGGATGGTCCTAGATCATTCCTACATTATTTCATTGCCTTCCGCCTTCCACCAAGAGGATTTTTAGCGCATAATCCACCGTTGATCTCTGCACGATCAACGGTTCTGACTTATTCTTCCTTCTGCTCTCCTTTTAACCTTCTCTTAATTAATCTCGACTGTTGGATGATGCCATATAAATGGCCAGGCTCCTCCCCACAGCCTTCTAAGCAGTTAAACCCAAAAACGCATGATTTTATAATATAGTTTTGTATTGTGAAGGTGTTTGAAAGTTTTTTTGTCATATTTAAGAAAAAGCCGGAGGCTGGGAATGATGATTCCCATGCCTTTGATTCATCAAAGGAAACCATTCGCAGGGCTTGAACTCCACGTCTCGTCAATGTTTCATGAGGCATTGATGCCATATGAGCCCTGTGCGGCCTTCACATCAACAAGACACAGTGTTATTAAATCATAATTAAAAGAGTATCAGTGTCGAAGACCTGCCACGGCAGAAACATAAGATTGAAGAAAATTTGGGGATTACGGCTAAGATTGATTATCAAAATCCTAATCCTCCAAATTAAAGAAAAAACTAAAGGTAAATCATAAAGATATACAGGCGGAAAGACCTCCACCGCCACATCTGAGGAAAATTGATTCCTCTCATCTACCACAAAACCACCTGTGCCTCAAAGCATGCAAACAGAGGTCGAAGCTATTGATCAAGATCAGATATTTGCCTCAAACGCAGCCGAACAATTAATTCTACCAAATGAGTTTAATGACAAAATATCAGCAGAGTTATTACATCTTGAACAGAGGCTTAAAAGTAAACAAAAGCTCCCACCGTGCTTTAATCTTAAATGTAAATCAATTAATACAGTGAGAATATCTATACGCTTCTCCATTAAGCCCCTCAAAGGCTGAGAAGTCATTAGTCTGTATTAATTTCCCTTGGAGATCTTTTATCAGGTCTCACCTCATCATTCTTCTATAAATATTACTAGAGAAGATGAGAGAGGGGTTGGTTGAGTTGGTTGCTGAACTTTGAAATTTAATTGAGCTTGAGACTTCTACTTGTAAATAGTGTTCATTGGCTCTTGGAGCTCTGCTTGTGATAGATAAGTTAGTCTAGGAAGTGTAGATGATTGCTAAGCTAAAGCATTGGACTTAGAGCTGTAACTGGTTTAGAGCATCAATACAAGCTGATTTATGGGATCCTGGTCTATGTTGACGGTGATGTTTTTTATCATTGTAACTTGTGATTTTATTTATGTTTTGACTGTGTTCATCTTCTCTTATAAAGAACAACATGCATAGAGTTAGGACCTACTGTATATCAGTACCCTTCTCTGACTGAAAATATTTATCTTCATGTTTTCTTCCAAATCTGTGTTATTTAGGAATGATTTAATTCAGTTCAAGCAGTAGGAATGATGGCGTTCCCTCATCCTCCTATTTAGCTAATTGTTATTCTTAAATGTTATTTTCAGTATATGTTAAGTAGCGATGAACTAAAGAATATATGGTGAGCCCTGGTCCTAGTTTTATCCCAAAAGACTGTCTGAAAGTTTCCCTTGGAATGTGTTGAAAGCTAGCTAGTTTGAAAGTACTTACCAGATCTTAGGCCATTCTTTGTTATCTTTGTGTTTGTCTTGAAAGTTACGAAGTAGAGCAGAGCTAGGAGAGGATTTGTGGTGAGCCCGACCCACTAGTTTCTCCTCCAGCAGTTGCCTTCAAGTTTCCCTCTATTTTTATATGTCTTTTGTTGAAAGTGCATCAAAAGCATGCTAGTTTAGAAGTACTTGCCCGATCTTAGATTACTTTTATGTCTTTCTTAAGTGTACGTCAAAAGCAGGCTAGTTTAGAAGTACCCTTTTTGATCTTAAGTACACTCTTACAACATGCTCTTCATTCCCCTTCTTTGTCTCATTTCATTCCATAAATCAAACTTTAAAGAGATCCTTAGACATAGATGACTTGCCCATGGACCACTCTTGCCTCTTGTTGTTTCAATTAAACCCTATTATGACTCCATAGCCCAATGGAATAAAACCTGCAATTATCTATCTTCCTGGCCAAAGCTTGTTCTATTTGCTTGCAACTTCTCACCTTTGAAACTCTTTGCATTTAGAACTCTCCACCTCAAACAGTAATCATGCTCAACCATCCAAAAACAAAAAAAACCCTCAACCTTCATAACTAGCCTAATATCATTACCCAAGACTTCAAAGACAAATCCATATTTGCACTTATTGGAGAGATCCCTCTCCGGATTCAGGAGGGCTAGATCCTAGAATCCCAAAGTGGTTGAAACGGTGTTGTTTCTGTGATCAGACTTTACCAATCTTGCTGATTATAGATTCCTAACAAGGGGAATGATTATCCTTATCAAGGGGGATGCCATGAAAGTGGTTTCAGCTCATGTCACTGCTCACAGGTCACGGAATAAGCCCTCCAATGTGCGGGATGGGGGATTGCATGGACAGTGACAAATTACTGTGTAACAACCACCCTACCACCCTGATTTTTTCACAGGCTTGAACCTGTTGGTGACTTCATGCACCATCCTAGCACCAAACTACCACCCTATAGAAGAATAAAATAATAATGAAATCTCGTACCAGGGAAAATAGTCCACTTTACAGTGATATAGAATGATGTAGAAGAATAAGACACACCAGACCATAATCCCAACTATGAAACAACCACCTAATGATGATCCTAGACCTCCCGACATAGCCTCTTCAACTCTTGGCAGATAGACACTTGTACAACTTTTAGAATGATGCTTTTACAATGACTGTATGCAGTGCTACCCACTTGAAGACTTCATGTGGTGAAATTATTTCTACTGTTCTGCACCTTGATTGTTGATCTTGTCATGCTACCCTTTCTCACTCTTCAGAACATTAGATCATGCATTGAGTCTTATCTTGATGAATGTATAATACCTGCAAAAATTCTTCAAGGAAATACCCATGACATGATAATATGAAAACTTACTTAATCTTGCAGAGCATATGTCAGTGCTAAACAAAAGCAACAAATTAAAATACAAAGAAACTAATGCAATTAAGATATGAACATGCATATACAAAAGATACTTACCTTGGTCTTACCTCTGTTGAATCATTTTTCTGCACCTTTCTATGCTTTTCTGCCCTAGAAAGTCTGGTCCTTTCTAACCCTTGACAACATATGATCTAGATTTTTCTCGCCTTCTAGGAGCTTGATATTGAACCTTATGTATCTATGTGATTTCAGATCCCCAATATGTGATATTTGGTGCTATGGTAGCCCTAAGAGTCTTCTTTCCAATGCCATAGGTCTAACCCAATTTGGATTCTTCAAGGCAAAGTTATGCCCAATCTCTCATAATGACCTAATTATTGAATAGTTCAATAGAGCGAACTTGTACGACGTTCCACATGTCACTGTTTCCTCCTTCGGCTCTGAAATTGATACACAGAACAATACAGAATGTGCGATATCTACTATTTTTTACAAAACTCTAATTTTCTTTTCAAAAGGAGAGTTATGATGATTTTCCCAGGGTCACCTCTTTGAGATGAAATTCAGAAGCCTGAAAAAACCCTAAAATCCATGGATAATATCTCCAAAAATATAGAGAACCACGATCTGAAATTCAGACATGAACTTCATCAGGATTTTTCCCAAGTGGGTTTTTTGTTTCATCATTTGAAGCTTTGCAGAAAAAAATGTTATAGTCAAAATTCCACGATGACCTGCTTTTAGTAGTGAAATCCTTACATGAGTAGGATATGAGGGTCACAATTTATATAAATGCTTAGGTTGAGAGGGTATTCAACAAGTGAACATTGGAGGGATTTTAGGGGCTTAAAAAATTATTAATTATTTAATATTAAATGGCCACAACCAATGATTAATTTCATGCCACAACCCCATTAGCACACTAACTAGGGTTACTAACTTCAAACAATAATATCTCTCAAACCATGAAAAATTATGTGGCGTGCCATATATCAACGGAAACATCTCGATAAGTAGAAACCATCCTATATATCCTTGAATCAGAATAGATTAAGTTTTCAAGTCAATATTTCCATGCAAGATAGGGGTAGCCCTTAGTACTTCTTCGATTGACATCAATGACAAACTCTGATCAATAATCTCCCACTTTAGCATTGATGGCAACACAAGTACTCCCCCTGAGATCATGAAATATCTTCCTATAACATTCTATCCCCCTTTGACATCAATGGAAGAGGGTAACCTCCCCTAACACACAACCATCATGAGGACTTGTACACACTTCCACTATCCCTTTATTTTCTGAATAAGGAAAATCTAATGAGAACTTGGGAGAATCCCAAGCTTATGGAGAAGATATTCAAATGCTTCATGAGGTAAAGGTTTAGTGAATATATCAGTGATTTTGTCTTTTTTACCAACATATTCAAGTTTTATATTCTTTTCAATGACTTTTTCTCTAACAACATGATATTTGATTAGAATGTGTTTTGTTTTTGAATGCATGACAATATTATTGGAGATGTTGATGGCACTAGTGTTATCATAGAAGATGGGAATAGGCTCACTGAATTGTCATTGAAGATCTTGAAAAAAAAATTTCATCCAAAGGACTTGAGTACAACTAGCTTCCATTGCAAAATATTCTTCTTCCATTGTAGATAACGAGATTGAGGTATGCTTTTTGCTCAACCATGATACGAGACAACCACCTAGATAGAATGATGCTCCACTAGTACTCTTATGATCATCAATGCTTCCTGCCCAATCTACATCTGTAAAGGCTTGAATAATGAGTTTGTTACCCTTGGGATACCACAAGCCATATTCTGTTGCGCCCTTTAGATATCGAAGAATTATTTTGATGAAAATAATATGTGATTCTTTTGGTGCTGCTTTGAATATTGCTACTTGTCCAACTTCTTGCATAACATCTGGCCGGGAGGTTGTTATATATAGAAGACTAACAATCATAGATCTATACAACCTGTGATCCATATCTTTAGATGAGTTGTCTATGCTTAATTTGCAACTTGTTACCATCATAGTAAGGATGAGTTTGCAATCTTCAATTTTGAAGTTCTTGAGAATTTCCTTGATGTACTTGGCTTGAAATATAAATATTCCTCTCTCTTGTTGAGATATTTGAAGCCCTAAGAAGTATGTCAACTCAACAAGTAAAGAAATATCGAACTCACTTTGCATCTTTGTAGCAAAGTTATTATTTAGCCAATCATCATTGCTACCAAATATTATATATTCCACATATACCTAAACGATTGTTAAATTATCTTTATCTATTTGTACATAAATATTTCTATCAATAGTAACTTTATTGAACCCTTGTTGACATAGATATCCATCAAGCTGAGCATACCATGCTCTAGGAGCCTGGTTGAGACCATGTAGAGCCTTCTTTAATCTGCAAACATAGTCTTCTTTTTCAAATATTAGAAAACCTTCAGGTTGTTCAATGCAAACTTCTTCTTCTGATTTTCCATTCATAAATTTTGACTTAACATCCATTTGGTATAATTTGATTCTTCTTGAACATGCATAAGCAATAAACATCCGGATGGATTCCATTCTGGAAACTAGTGCAAAATTTTCATCGAAATCAATTCCTTCCACTTGTGCATAACCTTTTCAAACCAATCTTGCTTTGTTTTTTGTAACATGTCCATCTTCATTCAATTTATTATTGAACACCCATTTGGTCCCAATGACATTTTTATATTTTGGTCGTGGAACTAATTTCCAGGTGTTATTCTTCTCAATTTGATCCAATTCTTCATTCATAGTTGCAACCCAATGTTCATTCTGGTTGGCTTCCTTAAAACCACTAAGCTCAAAGGTTTCCAGAAAATTAATGTGAGCTCATTGTGATGAACAAAGTTTTCAACCTTAATTTATGTCACCAATGATTTGATTTGATGGACGGTTCATTTGAATCCATTATTTTGTTCTCTTTGGAGGAGCTTCCTGTTGTTGTTCCTGAATATCTTGATGATCATTATTTACTTCTTCCTGGTAGACAGTTGCTTCTTGTTCTAGAATTTTTTCTGTGTCTTTTTTAGCCTCTATCTCAAGTTTCAAATATTCTAGATCCTCATAATTATTCGTTAGAACACCATCTTCATCAAATGCAACATTTATGATCTCTACTATCTGTTCTCCTCTTAGATTATAGCATTTATAGGCCTTTATTTTGCATGAGTAATCAACAAAGATACCTTTGTCAACACGTGATTCAAACTACCCAACTTTTGATCTTCTCTTTTGATATAACATTTGCTTCCAAAGATTCTAAAATATTTTACGTTAGATGGTTTTCCTTTCCATAATTCTTATGGGGTCTTGTTGCAATTATTTCTTAGAAGACTTCGTTTGATAACGAAGACTTCCGTATCAATTAATTGAACCCAGATTTTTTCATCCAATTTTGAGTCCTTCAACATTTTTCTACCCATTTCATGTACAGTTTTGTTCTTTCTTTTAGAAAATCCATTTTGCTGAGGTGTTCGTGCTGTTAAGAATTTTCTTTTTATTCCATTTTTGTCACAGTATTGCTGAAATAATATGGAAGTGAATTCTCCTCTATTTTTTGATCTTAGATACATTATTTTCAAATGAGTTTCATTTTCGACCAAATCCTTGTAGATCTTAAAGTACTCAAATGCTTCATACTTCTTCTTTAGGAAACTGATGACTGTCATCTTGGTATATTGATCTATCCTTAACATGAAATATAGTCCTTCATCTAAGCCTTTTATTCTCACAGGACCACATAGATCAGTATGTATCAATTCCAATGGATGTGATCCAAAGTTTTCTTTTGTTTTAAATTCGAATTTTGTCTGTTGGCCGTGCCGACAGGCCTTGCATAGTGTGTTGGAAGGTTTTGATATTTTTGTCATTTCTCGTACTGATTCCTTTTTTCTTATCCTGACAATATTTTCAAAGTTTATGTGACACATTCGTTTGTACCATAACCAACTTTCATCTTCTTTATCTAATAGACATGATTTATTTACTTCATCCATAACATATATGTCATTGGATCTTGACTTGTTGTAGCCACAATTTTACCATACCTGCCTTTCCTTATTTCAAATTTTGTAGAGTTGAATAGCATTGTGTGTCCTTGATCACACATTTGTCCAAAATTGAGCAGATTTTGATTCAGGTTTTCAACCAATAGAACTTTCATGGCTAGAGCATATGTGCTTCTGAGAGTGATGGTAACTGATCTTATAACATTTGATGATCCATCATTTCCAATGGAAATGGTTCCATCCTTCTTCTCTTTCACAGATACAAATTTCTTTCTATCTCCAGTCATCTGCATTGAGAAAATGCTATCAACATACCACACATATTTTTTGTTTTGAGCCTTGAGAGTGAGAGCACAATAATCAGTCTTCTTCTTCTTCCATGTCAGTTCGTTCTGTAGCTTCGAATGTTCTTTGGAGGTTTTTCAAGTCTGAATTATCTGGCTATGTGTCCAAAGTTTCAACATTTGTAACATTCAATATTATTTCTTAAATCTTCAAATATATTGATGTTTCGTTGATACCTGGGAGGCTCATATTTGACATATCTCCTGGAATTGTATCGGTTCCTAGGGTACGTGTGACATTCTATAGCTTTATGACAAAATTTTCCACAAGAATAACAATAGCCATGAAAAATATGCTGGTACTTGGATAGAAATCTTCATCGGGGAATTGTCTTCCAAGGCTATTCTTGTGAACATTGTCCAATGAAATATACATGCCTATCATATCTCAAATATTAATTGTATTTTGTTGTAGAATATCTTATTTCTTCTTCTTTGTAACCTAGGCCAGTTCTATCGTTGTAAGATCGTTGATTTGGACGAGTTATTTCAATGCCCTTGAGTTGTTAGTATAGTTTTGGACAATTTTTCGCTTCTCCACTTCCTTACACAGTGAGACTACTTCGACTTAAAATGCTTCTCTTTCTTGCTTTATTTCTTCCAATTTCTTTTGAAGTGAATCTTCAATACATTTGTGCTCCTCATTTCAATTTTGAGACCTTGAACTTGTTCTTCATGAGTATTTGAACGGATTTTCTCAAACTTGAGCTCTTTTATAAGCCTGATTGCCTCCTTAGAAAATTATTCTATGGTAAACCCTTCTTCTTCATTGTTTGATACCTCTTGTTTATTGTGCTTGGCCATAAACAATACTCTCTCATTGGCTTCTTCTTCACTGTCACTATCTTCATCGGATGATGAGATATATTCTTTAAAGAGAAAGTTCCTTTTGAATCCTTTCTTCTTGGCTTGTTGAAATTATTAAAGCCTTTCTTTCATTTTGAGTTTTCATCACTTCTGTTCAAACATTTTTCTATGAAATTCCTAACCTCACCATAGTCAAAAAATACCAATGGAAGTTTACCTTTGAATTTCCCCTTACCAATTTTTAGTTTTCTCGTAAATTAAGCATAATATTCTCCATTTGAAATACCTTTATCAACATCTTCCTTTTATTCACACTTGTAGGTGTAGGTCTTTTCCTTTGAAGGTTATTTTTCCTTATTGGTTTTCTTAGATGCAACGAACAAAGTTTCTAAATATGAAGTACCCTCTTCTTCATCAAGTCTCATTTCATATTCTAGGAGAACTCCATTTAATTCCTCTTTGCTGAGTTTGTCTCGTCAACAGGCTCTCCCAATCCTTCCAGAGTGTTTTTTATTTCATCAATGTGTTGGAAGTATGCAGCAATGTTGTCATCTTCTTTCATTCTGTGTTGCTCAAATTTTGCTATGTATATTTGAAGCTTTGCTTCTTTGACATTTGAGTCACCTGCATATATATTCTCAAGGCTATCCCATACATTTTTTGCTATTTTAAAACCCAAAATCTTCTGACAAGAAGATTCAATAAGTCCACTAATCATAATATTATTTTATTTTGCATAATTTACCAAATTCTTCTTAGGTGTAAATCCATTTTGAACAGTGTCCCATACTTCGTAACCTTGCACCAAGAGATAGAACTCCATTCTTCCTTTCTAGAGTGCATAATTATTTTCATTGAATAGAGGTACACCATTCTTTGTATGCTCCATGACCTCCTTCCACCTGTTAAACTACAATTGAAGGAACCAAGCTCTTATACCAATTGTTGGAAATACTAAGAGGGGGGTGAATCAACATTCCTTTCAATTAGTATTATTATTAATATTTTAGAGCATTAGTTAATTTGCAATTATTATTAGCGTCTGTACAATGATAACAGTAAACAAAAGGAACACAAATGCACACTGTTTTTAGGGTGGAAACCCCCTTCAGGACGAACACCACCTAAAAGATTTTCTAATAATTATTTAATAGTCAACTCCAATTGAAAATAAAGCTCCAAATTCCTATAATTTAGAAAACAATTCTTCTCCATATCCCGCTAGATGGATGCTCCAACATCTAAGATTCTTCAGTAGTCAATTGAACAGATTCCCCAACACCCAATGAGCTACAACTCACCCTAGCACCACCCTACCACCCTGACGTTTCCATAAGATTGAACCTGTTGGTGACTTGATGCACTAGCCTAGCACCACCCTACCACCCTATAGAAGAATAAAAGAAGAATGGATTCCCGTACTAGGGAAAATGGTCTACTTTACAATGATATAGAATGATGTAGAAGAAGAAGGCACACTAGACCATAAACCCAACTATGACACGACCACCTAATGATCATATTAGACCTCCCGAAACTGCCTCTTCAAATATTGGCAAATAGAAACTTGTAAATTTTTTACAATGATGATTTTACAATGACTCAATACAATGATACCTTTACAATGACTGTATGCAATGCTGCCCACTTGAAGAGTTCATGTGGTGAATTTTTTGCTACTATTCTGCACCTTGATTTCTTCTTTTGTAATGCTACCCGTTCTCACTCTTCATAACATTAGATCATGCATTGAGTCTTATCTTGATGAATATATAATGCCTAAAAAAATTCTTCAAGGAAATACCCATGAAATGATAATAGAAAAACTTACCTCGTCCTGTAGAGCATATGTCAGTGCTAAACAAAAACATAAAATTAAAATAAAAAGAACCTAATGAAATTAAGAGATGACCATGCATATAAAAAATATACTTACTTGGAGATTACCTTTGTTGCATCATTTTTCTGCACATTGCTTTGCTTTGATGCCCTATAAAGTCTAGTTCTTTGCAGCCCTTAACGACACATGATCTAGCTTTTTCTTTCCTTTTAGGAGCTTGATATGAAATATGATGTATCTTTGTGATTTTAGATCCCCAATATGTGATCTTTGATCCTGTAGTATCCCTCTAAGTATTATTTCCAACTCCACAAGTCTGACCAAATTTTGATTCTTCAAGGCAACGTTATACCCAATCTCTCACAATGACCTAATTATGGACTAGTTCAGTAGAGTGAACTTGTACGATATTCCACGTGTCATTTTTTACTCCTTTGGCTCTGAAATTAATAAAAGGTAAACTACAGTCCATTCACTATCTGACACCTTTTACATAATTCCAATCCGCTTCTCAGAGAGAGAGTTATGACGATTTTCCCAAGGTCACCTCTTTGAGATGAAATTCACAATCCTACAAAAATCCTAACTTCCACAGTTAATATCTATGAAAATATAGTGAACCAAGATCTAAAATTCAAGAAAAAGCTTCATCAAGATTTCTCCCAAATGGGTTTTTTGTTTCATCATCTAAAGCTTCCCAAAAAAAAGCGTTATAGCGAACATTCCACAATGACCTGTTTTTAGTGTCAAAATCCTTACATGTGGAGGATATGAGGGTCATAATTTATATAAATGCTTTGGTTGAGAGGGTCTTCAACAAGTGTACGTTGGAGGGATTTTAGGAGCTTAAAAAATTATTAATAATTTACTATTCAATGAACAAAAATAAGTATTAGTGTCATGCCACAACCCCATGGGGTTTTAGCCCACTAACTGGGGTTACTAACTTCAAACATAAATATCTCTCAAACCGTAAATAATTCCATGGTGTGCCATGTATCAACAAAAACATCTCGACAAGTAGAAACCATCCCAAATATCCTTGACTTAGAATAGAGTAGTTTTTCAAGTCAATATTCTCATGCAAGATCGGGGTATCCCCTGGTGCTACTTGGGTTGACATTTATGACAACCACTGATCAACAAGTTATAGGAAACTTAGGAACGATAATGAAAGGTTCACTAATGGTTATGTTAAAATATAATAGATTATTTGTAACAAGCACAAGCTAAGGGGAACCCAAAGCTTTCCAAGAAGTTGAGTATAAATTACTAGCAAAAGCACTTTCATCTACATTTGTGTGATGCACATTATTACCATAAAGCTTCACAATGATTTGGAAAGGGATGGAAGAAGGAAGATGAGGTTCTATCAGTATATTCCAATCAAAGTATAAAACCTTAGTAGGTGAAATTCCCAATGGCATAGAAGAATCTGATGTAACAAGATGAACCTGAGCGGTATGAATTTCACTCTCTACAGGGAGAGTGGGATCGATTGAATGTGAAATCAAGTTGACCACTTGATCAAATAGTGGATCATCAACCTGAGTGATATGAGTTTCACTCTCCAATGGAAGAGTGGGAATGACTATACTTGAAATTAGATCAATAACTTCGTCAATTGACGGTAGGTTGGGAGAAAGTCTACAGTAACTACTTGGAGTTTTTTGCTGAGGAACAATAAGTTTTTCCAAAATTTTTGAGGCTTCATCCATATGAGGGAAAGGGTGACTATGGTGACCCCCTTTGCATAACCTACAAAGAAACCTAACTTTACCCTTTTTCCCAGGAACCTGGTAAGCACTAGTTGATGGATCGACAATAAGTTGATAATATTTTTTTGACCATACTTCCAAAACCTTAGGAATACTAGGGAAATTGATAAGGAATTCGTCACCCTTACAAATATTTCAAGCGTATTTAGGTTTACGATGCATGTTGGAGGTTTCCTCAACACTACCAACACTTACAGCCATGGTTGGTCGGTTGGCTTATTTCTTATCTTGCTTCTTCTTCTTATTCCCTTTCTTCTTCTTCTTAGCCACCTGGATATTAGCATCAAGGATTTTACCAAGCGAATAAGAAGAAATGGAGGAAGAAATGTTCGGAAAAGAAGGTAAAGGATTAATATGAGGTTGGTGATGTTGAGATGGTGAACTCTGTTGAGGAAAAACATCCAGTTGAGGTGGAACAATTTTAGTTGTGGAGGCCAACGAAGTTGAAAATAACCATACCGGTAAACCTATGGTAATTCCAGGTAATGAAAATGTAGAAAGATAAGGAGGAAAAACATTTCCAAAGAATGAAAAAATAATAGGATTCTCGTTAAGAGGGGTTCCTTGGTAGGTAAATTCTGGAATTTTTTCCATTAGATTCAACTTCAATGAATTTAATTAAAAATCCGAAAATATTAACAATTCAAATTCACAATCCACACTTAAGGTCTCTAAAAAGTAAAACAAACAAATGAACACACACTATAAAATCTAGGAGTCAAAACACACACAAACATTTTGTTTTCACAATGAAATCACTAGTTGGTGATGAAATCCAACATCGCAGAGATCATTGTGAAAAAATAGCAGTTGGAACAGTTACCCTGACAACTTGATTAATGAAACAATTTGGTGCAAGTAAATTCACTTATGCCATCTCGAAGTGAAGGGTACCCTCCAAAAAGTCCATGTGAGTCTAGTTAATGTCAGATCCAAATATAGCGGGACCTTCCCTCCATCATCACCTTGGGAAAAATCATAAATATTATGGCCACTAAGGTCACCAAATGAGACAATTACCCCTGGGGGAATAGTGTATGATCCGATATACATGCAAGGGTAGAGTATCAAGCTCAATCCCATTGAAAGCTCCTCGACATGGTAAATCTAAGGTTTGCTAACAAGTGACCCTAGGATCCTCGACAATGGTTAAACCAAAGTTTACCGTTTGTATTTTGTATCACCAATGAAGTAGGTATGATTAACTCACTGGGTCTGACATGACCTCGTTCTTGACTCTTTTAATTAGAGATTCGCAGAGTACAAATGTAACAATTAGATTTCCCTACCACACGATGCTACTTGTTTGTTTTAAATTCTTTGTAATGTTAATTGCAACCTATTCCAAAGCACTAGTCTAAGAAAAATTGGTGGAATGAGCCCTAGAAAATGTAAAAAATATCTAGATTGATTTCATTAAGCATTGTGTTATTTTGGCTAATTTTACTCAAAGGGTAAATGGATATGAAACTAATGGCGTTATGCCCTAACCCAAAACTAAATGCAATTGAATATGATAATGTAATCTTTTCACTTCAATGAATCCTAATTAAAGAAAGTAGAGAGGGTCCATTCACTTCCAACAATGCAAAAATTGATAAATATGAGAAAATATAACAAATTCTCTAATGCACTAATTTCAGCAAGAAAAACTAATGCTAATCAATTCTCTCTCTCTCTCTCTCTCTCTATATATATATATATAATATATATATATCTGTGTGTGTGTGTGTGTGTGTTTTAAAACAAGCATAAAAACATGCAAATTCAAATCAGAGCTATCTTTAATATGAGAGACACTATATTTTCAATTAATGAAATTATTATTTAGAATAGGGATAAATTAACATATTATGAAATTCACTGAAAGAAAAGAGACTCACACAACAATTTCCAGAAGTGAAAGACTTTTTTTTGATAGATTAGCAAACCAAAACAAACTCAAAACCCAAAAACTGTAAAGATAAGTGATTTTCCTCAAAAATACAATTAAAGAAATTGATTTAAGTCTATGATTAATTTTTCCAGAATGTAAACTATGCACAATTCACTTATAAAGTATGAAAATGTAATCTATGCACATTTTTCGTTCATATTCTAAAAATGAGAATTCTAACAATGCAAATGTAATATATGCAAGAGAATTCTCAAACACAAGATGATTCCAAATCATCGAAAGAACAACAAGACTATTTTCCTTCACTAAGGTAATCTAAAGAACCAATAAAGTGTAAGTAAATAAAATTGGGTGATAATTCCAAAAGTCAAAAGTAAAAACACTCAAAGGCGATTAACACTCGCACAAAATTTAGCCCCCATAGATGAATGAGGGGGAATCTTTTTTGCAAAAAAGAAGCAAAAGTATGAAAAAATTATTAATAAACTGAGACAAATATCGAAGTAATGACCAAAGGAAATAAAATTAAGAATTTCTCAAAAAATAAAATTCAAAACACCCAATTAACTTAACAAAGACTTAATGAGGTTGTAAACAAGCTAACAGGATCATAAAAACCAAAAATCTAGACTTAAATCAGAGAAACCTTAACTTTTTCAAAATATTTACAGGGTTTCATAGGTAGATGAAAGAGTTCAGTGTGCATGCACACTATTTCTAAAGAAAAACTGCATATATTTGTGCTTTGTTTTTAAACAAAAAACAACGCAGAACAAGAAATTAAGAAAAAATAAATAACACAAATTTTTCAAACTAGAAATTTCAATTCTTAAAAGGGTCTAAAGGCATCAAAGGTTACAAAAGAACATATAGGAGAAGTCGTTCCCGAGTATGGTCACCGATTTTTTACCTAGATTAATCCCTCCTGTAGACAAGAGCGATATCCCTAGTACTCCAACAAGTAACTAGAAACAAACAGACAAAACAAGAGTGCTTTCCTTAACCTATAAATGAAAGATGAAACATTTAGTATGCGAAAGATCGCTTACCTATTAACGAAGTGCTTGTATAAGTCCTTTCAGCTCTTTCCACAACTATATTTTCCTTAATGCTTTACAGTCTCTCAAAATGCTTTCCACAACTTCTCCATGACACGCCAAAATAGATCTTCATAGACAAAAACATTCAAAGGGATCAAAGCATCTCGAATATAAGAGAAAAAGTAAGTGACATTCTTAGTCTAGAATACAACACATCATTGAATCAATAATCAGTTATAAATCATGTGAGTGATCAAGGAATCCCACAAATAACATCGAAATAGACGCAATTTGGAAAGAACACTTACTTTGTATTAAAATACAAAGGGAAAATAAGCTTACAACCTGGTGCCTTGATGTCACAAGCCTCTTCCAATTGTCACCTTTCATTCCCTTGGTGACAAGCTCTTCAGACCCAAAACCAACAACATGAGTTTACCAATCCAAGTCTCCCTAGCTTCCCATTCCTATGCTAAATTTATAGGAATGATGAGGAGGTTATAGTTCCACTTCTCAAGGGATATGATCCTTAAGAAATGGAGTTTAGTTCCATATACCAAGGGATGATGTGCAAGTATGTAATGGTTTGAGGTTTTTAATTTGGATAATATTCCTCAAACAAAACTTCCAGAAGTCACTTTTTATTTTTTACGTGCATGAACAGACTTGCACACTTTTTGTTCAGAGAAACTACACAGCTACGTAGGTTTTGTACAGAAAATTTGTGCACCTGCGCAGGTTTTGTTCAGGAAAACCGAGCACGTGCTCAAAAATGGTTTTTAAGTAGTGAAAACCAAATTCCTTTTGTCCTTGGTATTATTTTACTTCAATTTTCATAGGGGATTCACTTGAGACACACCATCAGATGGCAAGATATCCGAATTGACAGTGATGGCGACAAGTTTTAGTGTGACATGCAGTTTATGACAGAGATGTCAGGGATCGTGATTGTTTTATGCTAGTGTTTATATATATATATATATATATATATATGTATGTATGTATGTATGTATGTATGTATGTATGTATGTATGTATGTATGTATGTATGTATGTATGTATGTATGTATGTATGTCACTTTTTGACAAGGTCGTCATAAATAAATCTTGTGGAGGAATGAATGCTTATGCAAGATAATGGCATGAAGAGGTTCTTGGATATGAGGAATCAAATGGGAAGAGTATACTTGAAAAATATACAAGGTTAGTATCATGTGGATATGAATTGCTAATATATGCTTGTACTATGTCTATGTTTATGCTATGACAGATAATGGTGAAGGATACATCAACGGAGTGAAAGCAGTGTGATCTGCGACATGCTGAGAGAAGCATTGGTAATGGAAAGACACTAGAAGAAATATTTCTTGGTAGAGTTAGTGTGTGGTCCCTGGATATGTGGTAATATTGTTCTGTATATGTTGCACCTCCAGTTTTGTGCGCATGTTGTTCATGCAGTACTATGTACATATGTTGTTGTGCACACATTAGATATGTGGTGTTATGTACATATAGTGATGTTTGAATATTAAATTTGTGGTGCTATGTACAGATGGTGTTGTATGCATGTTACATAAGCGATCCTATGTGTTAGGGTTACTTAATTTCCCAAGGCTGAGAAAGGAAACCAAAGAGGAAACCAAAAACCAAATTTTGACTTGGTATCTAGCCCTACCAAATCAGAGAGGGCTCTCTCAAAATCAACCTCACAGCTAGTGGAAGTGACTAGAGAGTATTAGGGTTTTAGGCTAGTTATGAGTTCAATAGGGTTTTTTATTTAGGTTTTGTTGTATAAGAAACACCAGGTTAGGAAACTAGGCTAATTATTCCAAAGGATTAGCTGCACACATAATATGGGACAAGGTGTTGTATTCCTAAATTTTCACATGATATTTGGAATATTAGAGTTCTTAATTTTGTTGATTAATTAGGTAAATAAAAGGGTGGAGGGACCCATAATCCTCAGGGATGAATAAGGTCCACTTTTTATGTGTGAATGTGGATTAATTAAATATAGTTCTACATAACGGAGTAGTGGAACAACTACTAATGTGAAAGGAGTGGTGGTCATGTCTCATTAATGAGATAGATCATGGAGGTTGAAGTAGTCAACTGAGATCATGGAGGGAATCTACTGTAAGATCATAGAGAATTCATGATGAAGTGATGGAATAATTAGTGAATTTAATGCACACATGATGGAGAGGGTGCACATTGCATGTATACATGATCGAGGACTCGGAGAGACAACGCATTCAAACATGGAGGATTATGTCCACATGCACAACACAGTTTAGAGGTGGGCCAAGGCATGGGAAGGCTCATAAAATATATAATTAAGATGAAGGAAACATTGGAGGCAAGCTTTAGTTTTATGATTTGTGATATGTGTAGATCTGGAGTTGTCTTTTGACATTCCATGCACTCTTATGTTGTTTAGCTAAGTCTGCAGTGCTGTTTAGCACAGGGTGTTCCCGAGCAGGAATGCCACCCTTACCCACGGGGGACTTGTGTACCTACTATGGGAAGGTATTTTGAGCTGATATTTCATCATCAGTCATTGGTTCCATTGTGTTCCTACTCTCTACAAAACATATACCTTCAGGAATTGCGTTATTTTTGAAGATCAGTTTGGGGAGGAGGAGGTTGTCTTCAGTATTTTAGCTGGAGAACCAGTGAAGGATTATTCCTATCACCTTGGACTTCAAGATCAGAATTTCTAAGGCCTCATTTCAGATATAGCATTAGGAAAAATATTATTGACCTCCTATTAGTAGCAGTCCCATCAAGTATTGCGCAGTCCATCATTGTAGATCCAGAGGAGGAAGGAAGTTTCTAGCATTTCAGCTAGGAATCCTATGAGGGATCATCCCCTCGCCTTGCCATCACTGTTTCCATCAGCCTAGAGCCTATTGAATCAAATTTTAGAAGGAATTGAGTCTCTCCCTCTTATACAACGCAGTTTTCCCAGCAACTGCATATTCAGTTGCTACATCTTGAAGGAGGAGGAAGAAGAGATAAGATCTCAAGCTTTTAGCTTAGAGATCAGAAGGAGGGATCAAACCTCAAAGATTATATCTAGTTTTACATGATATTTTAGCCATATTATGATCAGATATAGCTTCATATCTACATAACCCAATAGATTAGGGATCAAACCCCAAGAGGGTAAATTTCCAATCTCATAGATCTGGAATTTCCTTTTTGGGTTATCTTGGGTTGCCATCATAGAGCCCAGATCTTGAATCTTGGCATCATCAGATCTCCTGAGCTCCATAGATCTTCATTTACCTTTTATCGAATAGTCACATGTTCATTATCTGCTGAAGGGACAATGCAATATTAGTTCCTGCAGCTCTCCAGTTACACAATGCTCGTTGTAACATGCTTTCAGGGTCACTCTAGGCCATATCTTTGGCAAGATCACCTTATATTTTGTACATTGTTTTAATTGAATCATATCCTATGAATGAAATGGCTCAGCTATTCTGTCTATATCTATGTTGATCATAAACTAACATGTAAATTTTCTGTGTTACAAATATTGTGTTTGTGTATCAATGAATTTTTCCATTTTGGGATATTACAGTGGTATCAGAGCATGATCTTTGGCTCATCTTGTGGAAATTATTGACAACATATGAAAAGAGGATATTAAATATCTACTATAATGGAGGGATTAAGTTTTTCTGCATCTTTATTTATAACTATGAAGGATCTCTCCAAGGATATCAATGAAATGAGGAAATAACAGCAAAGAGAAACCTCAAGAAGGTTTCAAGATGAAGAAGGTCCCAGTGCTTCTTATCAGCAACAAAGAAGACCAGAGAATCATAGATCTCCTCATATATATACTCTACCCACTTTATTTGAAGAAGGTGAATGGTATAGAAATTAAGAAAGAAGAGAACCTGATACTCATGAGACTCTCAGTCTATATCTAGAAGAGTATAAGGCACAGTCTAGAACATTGAAGGAGAATCTAACTCTCCAAAAATTCTTCAAACTCAAAGAAGAAAGAAGATCCTATAGCAGCAATATAAGAAAGAGGCACAATAGATTATATTTTCCTACATTTCATGGGTCTTCCTCAAGCACTGTTAAGGCTTGGAGGAAAGAGTTAGATGCATTTTTGAGGCTACATCTTGTAGCTGAAAAAGAGGTTGTTCAAATTGAAGCACTTCATCTTCAAGGTGAAGCCAATGATTGATGGTTTGGTCACATGGAGCATGCAAAGGTGACTAAATATTCAAGTTTCTTTCACAAGTTGAGAAAGAAGCTTGATAGGAGAAAACCAGAGATATGTCACAATGAGATGTTTCCTAAAGAAACAAAGGAGGATGTCATTTTTGTCACTCTGGACAAAGAGTCACTACATTCACTACTAGCTGCAGAAGTACTTGTATCTGGAGGAGAGACACTTGCATCTTTGCAAGATAGTCTTAAGCACTTGACATATAGAGTCCCATGCATGATTCAGGAGATGCATGAGGAAGAGGAGGTAGATTCGAGTGCTGGTACATTGATAGAAGAGAAGCCATCACTCTTACCAGCAGTTGGAGAGATCATTACACTGGAAGAGGAAACCCTTGTGATCTTGCAAGATGTTTCTGAGTATCATTTGATCATAGTTATGCATCCAATTTCATCTCATATTGTTTCATTACCTCTTATTGAAACCTATGGGGATATGCCATCAAGGCTAATGAATGACCAAGGGTTAGAACAATGTTGATTTGGAGGAGCATCATAACACTACGCAGAGGACCCTTGATTTAATAAAAGAAGGGAGGAAGAACCGTCCTAGTTTGTCATAGATGAACTACATTCAACCCTTTTAGTTGAAATGTGGAATTTCAGAATATGGGATGAACATGATCCATTGTACTACAATGGTTGGTTATGATATTAGCATTGTACCTTGCTTTGAGACAACATATGCATCATCTTGCAGATCTACAACGTTGTTAATGATCAATAGTGACAAGAAGAGGACCTATTCATTATGGGAGAAATCAAATGGTAGCTTCATTCATGAAGAAATGGAGAAGAAGATGATAGATGGTAGACATCTTGAGATGGGGAATATTTTCCCCTTTCAAGATGACTCTTTCTCAATGAGCATCTCACAGCTCAAAGAGAAACTTCTACCTACAACAGATCTAGAACCCTATTGGTTTTGGTTGGCCATTGATGAGAAGAAGATCTCATGGAGAAGTCTCGTTGGACATGCACTTCAACATATCATGGGGTCCAAAGTTCTTCATCAGTTTGGGGAGGATGGTATTCTACAAAGGGAGGATACCATGTTTATGAAAAACATCATTCATCATCCACATTGGGATGAGTGGGTGAGGACGATAAGCAAGGGGTTTCATGACCACTTGTAGATATATGACATGGGCCAACAAGAAGCTTGGTTACACTGGTTGCTCTTGGGTGAGTTTGGTTACTACCCAAAACATCCTATTTCTTTGATCCATGCCTTGAATAACACTCATGTAATGAAGAAGGAGGCAAGGTTGCGCTAGCTGGTCTTGGGTGAGTATGGTTACCACCCAATAGATCATATTTCTTTGACTCATTCCTTGTATATCAATGATATTACACAGCAAAATAAGGCATGTTTACTTTGGTTATTGCTAAGAGAGTTTGGCCGTCACGTGACATCTCCTATGTTTATGTGTTTTATATGGTGTAAAACTTGGCATGGTGCTCTCCTGGTGAGTATTCATGGTGTTTTATTGTATTGGGTTGATGTGATATTCCACATGTCTATCAGTATGTTTTTACTCCATGATGCACATGAGGAGGTGAAAATGCAGCAATATCTCTTGTTGCTTTGGTTTCTTTTGGGGGAGTTTGGCTTGTCCATCTTGCATGGTGGAGATGCAGGATGGAAGCAAGAAACCCTACTCCATTGGTTACTATTGGGAGAATATGGTTTGACATATTTTTCTACCCATATGTCTCTATTTCTTCTTTTGTATAATGTTGGAATGATGCTTGGATCCAACAAGGCCAACAAGGCTAAGGATGGGGGCATGTCAATGCTCAATCTACTTCATAAAGCATGGGATGAAGAGATGTATTGTGAGATGGAGATTTTCCTTTGTGGAAAGAGCCACTTTATATTATGTATCTCATGTAATGTAGATGATGTTGGGTAGCTTATGGTTGTCACTTGGTACTTCTTGGAGAAAGGAGGACATCTAACTACACAGTTGGAGGTCATTCTATGCATTTAAGAGACAAATTTGGAAACCAAACGTGCATAACACATTTCAGCAAATGGAGGAGGCCTTCCTTATGTGGATTCCATTTGGAGGGGATATATGGATTTTGCATCTACTTTTTCAGTTGCTTGAGGACAAGAAAATTTTTTCTAGGGAGGACTGTAATATTCCTAAATTTTCACATGATATTTGGAATGTTAGAGTTCTTAATTTTCTTAATTAATTAAGTAAATAAAAGGGTGGAGGGACCCATAACCCTCAAGGATGAATAATATCCACTTTTTATGTGTGAATGTGGATTAATTTAACATAGATCTACATAATGGAGTAGTGGAGAAGCTACTAATGTGAAAGGAGTGGTGGTCATGCCTCATTAATGAGATAGATCATGGAGGTTGAAGCAGTCAACTGAGATCATGGAGGGAATCTAATGTAAGATCATAGAGAATTCATGATGAAGTGATGGAAGAAGTAGTGCATTTATGCACACATGATGGAGAGGGTGCACACTACATGTAGACATGATGGAGGACTTGGAGAGACAACGCAGTCAAACATGGAGAATTATGTCCACATGCACAATGCAGTTTAGATGTGGGCCAAGGCATGCGAAGGATCATAAAATATATAATGAAGATGAAGGAAAAATTGGAGGCAGGATTTATTTTTATGATTTGTACCCTGTTTAGATTTGGAGTTGTCTTTTGACATTCCATGCACTCTTATGTTGTTTAGCTAAGTCTGCAGTGTTGTTTAGCACAGGGTGTTCCCGAGCGAGAATCCCACCCTTACCCACGGGGGACTTGTGTGCCTACTCTGGGAAGGTATTTTGAGCTGCTATTCATCATTAGGCATTGGTGCCATTGTGTTCCTACTCTCTGCAGAACATACACCTTCAGGAATTGCATTATTTCTGAAGATCAGTTTGTGGAGGAGGAGGTTGTCTTCAGTATTTCAGCTGGAGAACCAGTGAAGGATTATTCCTATCACCTTGGAATTAAATATAAGCATTATTAGGGCCTAATTTCAGATCTAGCATCAAGCCAAATATTATTGACCTCCTATCAGCAGTAGTCCCATCAAGGATTGCGCAGTCCATCATTATAGATCTAGAGGAGGAAGGAAGTTTCTAACATTTCAGCTAGGAATCTTGTGAGGGATCATCCCATCACCTTTCCATCACTGTTTCCATCATCCTGGAACCTAATGCAGTAAATTTCTGTAGGCATTGAGTCTCTCCCTCGTGTACAACTTAGATTTCCCAACAGCTGCATAGTCAATTGCTGCATCTTGAAGGAGGAGGAAAAAGAGATAAGATCTCAAGCTTCTAGCTTGGAGATCTGAAGGAGGGATCAACCCTCAAATAATAGATATGGTTGTACATAATATTGTAGCCATATTATGATCAGATTTAGCTTCAAATCTTCATAACCCAGCAGACCAGGGATCAAACCCCAAGAGGGTAAATTTCCAATCTCGTAGATCTAGAATTTCCTTTCTGGGTTATCTTGGGTTGCCATCATAGAGCCTAGATCTTGAATCTTAGCATCATCAGAACCCTTGAGCTCCATAGATCTGCATTTCCCTTTTATCCAATAGTCACATTTTCATTGTCTACTAAAGGGACAACATAGTATTACTTCCTGCAGCTCTCCAGTTACGTAGTGCTTGTTGTAGCATGCTTTGAGGGTCATTCTAGGCCATCTCTTTGGCTAGATTACTTTATATTTTGTACACTGTTGTAACTTAATCATCTCCTATGAATAAAATGGCTTAGCTATTTTGTATATATCTGTGTTGAACATAAACTTACATGTAAAGTTTCTGTGATACAATTATTGTGTTTGTGTATAAATGCATTATTCTATTTTGGGATATTACACAAGGCAGGTGTGATTAGTGATACAATTGGTTTGTCATTGTAGTGTGGTGAGGAGGAAAACATATAAGAATTTAAGTGAGCATAATGAATTCACTTATTCAGAGGATGAAACACTTAGATGCTTATCTTAAAAAAAAATATACTCACATAAAAGAATGATTTCTGTTTCAAACCTTAAAAGATAAAACATAGGAAGAATGTAGATGGTTGCTTGAACAACTTGATTATCAGATGCATAAGAAAAATGGAGAAAAAAATTGTCACTAACCACATCACAACAATCCCATAAAAATAAATACAACTACTGGTAAATTTTTTTTTTTTAAAAGAGAGTCCATATAGGTGAATTAGTTTTCAGAATAGAGGAATAACCTATTCGAGTGTTTTAATAACACAACGTTTCAGAGTTCTTAAGTGAGTCCATCATCAGGGGTAAACGCACATAATTATTTGAAATATTTGTGATCATTAGGGAAAAAAGAATAATGATATAAATATAATGTTTGAGGAAAAAAAAAAAAATTTGTGTTAAGGAGGTCAGTTGGAAGAAAAAATTAATTAGATTGTAATTAATTAATTTTTTTTTTTAAATTTACTTTTTATTTATTTAATCTAATTAATTTTAATTAATTAATTAATTTATATTTATATTTATTTAATTAGTTGTTATTATTTTTTATTTTATTTTATTTTATTTATTTATTTATTTATTTTACTAATATTGTTAAGAATTATTATATTAAAAAGATTATGAAATGAATAATAGGAGAGGTTATATTATAGGATAAGGAAGAGAATTAAGAGGAGGACTGAGGCTAATTATAACTCTAGAGGTTTATTCTTTTTAAATTTGATGTCATGAGAGGTATGATATATTAAGGATTTCCAGGTATTGCTGATGTTAAGGAATCATCACGATTTAGGTGTTGCTGAAATACTTGTAAGTTAATTCTGCAAATGGTCAAGTACACTAGTGCCAAAAGAGTGCGAACTTATAATATCCAACCATCTCAATTACTTCATTTTGAGCACATATAGAAAATAAAACAAGATTCCACCTCTAGGGGTCGATTCTTGATCCATAGAAACTAATTAATGAACCTAATGACTCATTTCCTAATCCTATTTAAGTTAGAAACAACTTTCCCCTTTTTTAGCTAACAAGTTGATTTTTTCTCTCAAGTCATTAAACATAAGATTATTTAACAAATATGACCATAAATAGGCTTATTAACCATCAAACAACTCATGAGCCAGTTGTTACATCAACCATTTTGACCTTTGACCGTATGTGTCAAGAAAAATCTTCAAACCCAGAAAAAAAACAATATTTCTTAGAAACTGAGACAAATCTCGAATTAATGAACAAAGAAAATCAAATTAAGAGTTTCTCAAAACATAAAATTCAAAACACCCAACTAACTTAATAGAAAATTAATGAGACTGTAAACAAGCTAACAGGATCATAAAAAATAAAAATCTGGACTTAAATTAGAGAAACCTTAACTTTTTCAAAAATGTTACAGGGTTGCACAGGTAGACAATGGAGTTCAGTGCGCATGCGCGCTGTATTAAAGAAAATCAACATAGATCTTTGCTTTGTTTCTAAATAGAAACTGCGCAGAACGAGAAAATTAAGAAAAAAAAAAGGGTTTCGAACCATAAATTTCAATTCTTAAAAGGGTATAAAGGAATCAAAGGTTACAAAAGGACACAAAGGAAAATCCGTTCCCTAGTATGGTTTCCAATTTGTTACCCAAATTAATCCGTCTTGTGAACAAGAGAAATCTCCCTAGTACTCTAACAAGTAACTAGAAACAAACAGACAAAAAAATAACACCTTCCTTAACGTATAATTTAAACATGAAACATGTAGTATGCGAAATATCAGTTATCTATTAACGAAGTGCTTGTATAAGTCATTTCGGTGCTTTCCACGTGAAACTTTTCCTCAATTCTTTATAGTCTCTCCAAATTATTTTCACAACTTGTTCATGACGTGCCAAAAGAGATCTGCATAGAAAAAAAAACATTTAAAAGGATCAATTCATCTCGCATATAAACTCAAGAGTAAATGAAATCCTTATTCTAACATACAACATATAAATGAATCATTAATCAGTTATAAACCATGTGAGTGATCAAGGAATCCCACAAATAACATCGAAATAGACATAATTAGGAAAGAATGATTAATTTTTTTTTAAATAAAAAGGGAAAATAAGCTTACAACATGGTGGCTTGATGTCACAAGCCTCTTCAAATGGTCTCCTTCCCTCCCCTTGATGAAAATCTCTTCAGACCCAAAAACAGCAACATGAGTTTACCAATCCAAGTCTCGCTAGCCTCCCATTCCTATGCTAAATTTATAGGAAGGATTAGGAGGTTTCTAGTTCCACTTCTCAAGGGATATGATCCTTAAGAAAATGAGTTTAGTTCCATATAAAAAGGGATGAAGCGCATGTATGTAGCGGTTCAAGGTTTCTAATTTGGATAATATTTCTTAAACAAAAGTACTAGAACTTAATTTTAAACTTTTTAAATGCATAAACATACCTACACACTTTTTGTTCAAGAAAACTACACACCAACATAGGTTTTGTTCATAAAAACAACACACCTACGCTAGTTTTGTTAATGAGAGCTGAGCAGGTGCTCAAAAATGGTTTTTAAGTAGTGAAAACCAAAATTCCTTTTGTCCCTATTATTATTTTACTTCAATATTCATAGGGGATTCACTTGAGACACACCATCAGAAGGTGAGATATCTAAATTGACAACCATGTTGACAAATTTTAGTGTAACATGTAGTTTTCTGACATGGATATCATAGATCATGATTTTTTTATGATAGTGTTTAAATGTGTGTGTGTATATATGTATGTATGTATGTATGCCATTGTTTGACAGGGTCGTCATATATTATGATTGTTTTATGCTGATGTTTATATGTATCTATGTGTGTATGTGTATGTCATTGTTTGAGAGGCTCATCAAGAATAATTATTGTGGAGGAATGAATGCTTATGCATGATAATGGCATGAAGAGGTTCCTAGCTATGAGGAATCAAGTGGGAAGAGTAGACTTGAAAAATCTACAAGGTTAGTATCATGTGGATATGAATTAATATTATATGCTTGTACTATGTCTATGTTTATGCTATGATAGGTAATGGTGAAGGATACATCAACGGAGTGAAAGAAGTGTGATATGCGACATGCTAAGACAAGAAGGGATAGTGGAAAGACACTAGAAGCAATATTTCTTGGTAGAGTTAGTACGTGGTCCCTGGATATGTGGTAATATTGTTGTGTATATGTTGAACTTGCGGTGTTGTGTGCTTGTTTTTTATGCAGTATTGTGTACATATGGTGTTGTGCACACATTAGATATGTGGTATTATGTATATATAGTGATGTTTTCATATTAAATTTGTGGTGCTATGTACAAATGGTTTTGTATGCATGTTTCTTAAGCTGTCCTATGTGTTAGGTCTCCTTAGTTTCCCAAGGCTGAGAAAGGAAACCAAAGAGGTAACCACAAACAAAATTTTGACTTGGTATCTAGCCCTACGAAATTAAGGAGGGCTCTATCAAAATCAACCTCACAGCCAATGGAATTTACTAGAGAGTATTAGAGTTTTAGGCTAGTTATTATTTCAGTAGGGTTTGTGATTTAGGTTTTGTTGGATAAGAAACACCACATTAGGAAACTAGGCTAAGTATTCCAAAGGATCAGCTTCAGACATAGAATGGGATAACGAAGGTGTGATCAGTGACCCAATTGGTTTGTCATTGTAGTGTGGTGAGGAGGAAATCATATAAGAAGTTAAGTGAGCATAATGAATTCACTTATTCAGAGGATGAAACACTTAGATGCTTATCTTAAACAAAAACAGGCTCACATAAAATAATGATTTATGTTTCAAACCTTAAAATATAAAACATAAGAAGAAAGTATATGGATGCATGAACAACTTGATCATTAGATGGATAAGAGAAATGGAGAAAAACACTATCACTAACCACATCACAACAAACCCATAAAAATAACTCCAACTACCTGTAAATTACTTCTGCAAATGGTTAAGTACAGTGGTGCCAAAAGAGTGTGAACTTCAAATATCCAACCCTCTCAATTACTTCAATTTGAGTACATACAGAAAATAAAATAATATTCCACCTCTAGGGTGCCAATATTGATCCATAGCAACTAATTAATGAGCCTAATGACTCATTTCCTAATCCTAGGGAAGTTAGAAACAACTTTCCCCTATTTTAGCTAACAAATTGAGTTTTTCTCTCAAGTCATTAAACATAGGATTATTTAACAAATATGACCATAAATAGTCTTATTAACCATCTAAAAAATCATGAGACAATTGTTACATCGACCATTTTGACCATTGACCTCCATGTGTTAGGAAAAATATTCAAACCTAGAAACACAACAGGATTTCTCAGAAACTGAGAGAAATCTTGAAGTAATGACCAAAGGAAATCAAATTAATAATTTCTCAAAAAATAAAATTCAAAACACACAATTAACTTAACAAAGACTTAATGAGATTGTAAACAAGCTAACATGATCATAAAAACAAAAAATATGGACTTAAATAATAGAAACCTTAACTTTTTCAAAAAATTTACAGGGTTGCACATGTAGAAAACGAAGTTTAGTGCGCATGAACATTGTTTCTAAAGAAAAAATGTGGAAATATGTGCTCTGTTTCTGAATAGAAACCGCACAGAGAGAGAAAATTAAGAAAAAATAAAAAAACAGAGGCTTCAAACTAGAAATTTCAATTCTTAAAGGGTCTAAAGGCATCAAAGTTTACAAAAGGATACAAAGGAGAAGTCGTTCCCCAGTATGATCGCCAATTTTCTAGTTGGATTAATCCCTCTTACAGTTAAAAGTGATCTCCCTAGTACTCGAATAAGTAACTAGAAACAAACAAATAAAACAATAACACTTAACCAATAATTGAAACATGAAACATGTAGTATGTGAAATATCAATTACCTATTAACGAAGTTCTTGTATAAGTAATTTCAATTCCTTCCACAACCAGATTTTCCTCAATGCTTTACACTCTTTCCAAATGCTTTCCACATATTCTACATGACATGCCAAAAGGGATCTGCATAGACAAAAAAATTCAAAGGTATCAAAGAATCTCGTATATAAAAGAAAAAGAAAAAGAAATCCTTAGTATAGCATACAAGATGTAAATTAATCAATAATTAGTTATAAAAAATGAGAGTGATCAAGGAATCCCACAAATAACATCAAAATATACTCAATTTTTAAAGAATGATTAATTTTTATTAAAATAAAAAGGGAAAAGAAGCTTACAACATGGTGCCTTGATGTCACAGGCCTCTCCCAATAGTCTCCTTTCCTTCCCTCAATGACAAGCTCTTCAGACCCAAAACAAACAACATGAGTTTACCAATCCAAGTCTCTCTAGCCTCCCATTCTTGTGTTGAATTTATAGGAAGGATGAGGAGGTTTCTAGTTCCACTTCTCAAGAGATATGATACTTAAGAAAAGGAGTTTAGTTACATATACCAAGGGATGAGGCGCTGATATGTAGCGGTTCGAGGTTTCTAATTTGGATAAGATTCCTCAAACAAAACTTCTAGAACTTACTTTTTTATTTTTTACGTGCGTGAACAGGCCTACACAATTTTTGTTCAGGAAAACAACACACTTGCACAGGTTTTGTTCAGAAAAAATGAGCACCTTCGTAGGTTTTGTTTAGGAAAACCAAGTAGGTGCTTAAAACTAGTTTTTAAGCAGTGAAAACCAAAATTCCTTTTGTCCCTGGTTTTATTTTAGTTGAAGATTCATAGGGTTTCACTTGATACACACCATTGGATGGTGAGATATCTGAATGGACAGTCATGGTGAAAATTTTTAGTGTGAGATGTAGTTTTCTGAAAGGGATGTGAGGGATCGTGATTGTTTTATGCTAGTGTTTACATGTGTGTGTGTGTGTGTATATATATATATATATATATATATATATACATATATATATATATATATATATATATATATATATATATATATATATATATATATATATATATATATATATATATATATATATATATATACACACACACACACACATGTAAACACTAGCATAAAACAATCACGATCCCTGTATATATATATCTATATCTATATATATATATATATATATATATATATATATATATATATATCTGTGTGTGTGTATGTATGTATGTATGTATTCCATTATTTGACACGGTCGTTAGATATTCTGATTGTTTTATGATGATGTTTATATGTATCTATGTATCTATGTATGTCACTATTTGACATGGTCATCAAGAATAATTCTTGTGGAGGAATGAATTCTTATGTAGGATAATGGCATGAAGAGGTTCTTGGATATGAGGAATAAAGTGGGAAGAGTAGACTTGAAAAATATTCAAGGCTAGTATCATGTGGATATGAATTGATATCATATGCTTGTACTATGTATATCTTTATGCTATGATAGGTAATGGTGAAGGATAGATCAATAGAGTGAAAGTAGTGTGATTTGCGACATGCTAAGACAAGAATGGATAGTGGAAAGACACTAGAAGAAAGATTTCTTGGTAGAGTCAGTGTGTGGTCCCTGGATATGTGGTAATATTGCTGTGTATATGTTGGAACTGCAGTGTTGTGTGCATGTTTTTCAAGCAGTATTGTGTACATATGCTGTTGTGCACAAATTAGATATGTGATGTTATGTACATATAGTGATGTGTGCATATTAAACTTTCAGTGCCATGTACAGATGGTGTTGGCTTGAGGATTCCTAACCCAGGTTCGGAATTGAGGTTAACCAACAAAACCCTCTAACTACTGGCCCTTTCGGTAGTGACCTGCTTGCGCAATTCAAAGTATCACCTGAAGTATTATGGGGGGTGATGGAACCAGGTTTCCACAATATGAGAGAGATTTAAATGATGTGGGTGCCCTCAGATCCAAAACAACCATGAACATACCTCCATAATAGAAGCCCTAGCCAAGAAACCCTTATAGACAGATTTAGGTCAATTATGCAGAATATCTTGTGCGCAAGCTAAAACATAGTCTATAATCCACGCAATAGCTCTTAATAGATAGTATTAAAACCCAATAGTACTAGATTCATTCATTAACCATTCATATTAAACCAAAATTAGTTATGCAATTGATCTAAACACAGACAATACAAGGACCATATATCATATGCAGAAATGACCATAACATAAAAAATAGATGCATTTCAGACTCAGATATCAGCAACACCATTTGTTATTCATAATAGTTCAGATCCTCCATACAAAACCATTTAGTTCACCCACACACACATCCAGTGGGGTCTGCACATAGCAGGACTAAGGTCTCCGTGCACAAAGACAGTAGGAGCCTTTTACCTAGACAAATCTGCACAAAATAGCACAACACAACCAAATCTATCATCAAACATTCATTCTTATCCAAAACTGAGTTATCTGATTCGATCTAGGCTCCTATTTATACTTTTAGCCTACGCTCATCTAAGGTCCAAAAATCATGGTTTGTGGCCCCTTGTTCTACCCTTTTTACCTGTTACAACACATGAGGGGCTTTGACCCACCCTAAAGACCCTTGACTTGTGTTTTGCATGACTAAAATTAAAAATATTTAAAAATATATATCAAAATTGTCTTCAAAGCTCAGACTTAGGGGACCCCGCTCCAACGTGCCATCAACACAATCTTGTGACTTGTCTCGAGTCACAGTGACACTAGGTTCTTCATCTTGTTCTAGAGCTCTTCAATAGCAACAGGAAAGGGATCCAAGACACCCACACTTTGGTCCGTTGTGCTCTACAATATCTCTACTAGCTTCTTTGAAGTTGGCCCTTCTGCGGCCAAGGTGACACGCTGCAAGGTTTGATTGAGGTTTCTTACTGCAACATACAGATCCTCAGACAACTTCATTGCCTCGTCCACAGATGGTTTCATGTGACCAGTGACAATATGCTTCTTCTGACAGAGATCCTCAACCTCATCTTGTAGTGCATGGCTGGTCTGAAGGCAGAAATGCGTTGGGCAAGAATGAACGTGGGAAAGGCCTCATGCAGATCATCGAACTCCTAATCTTTGGCACACAACTCATGTGTAATATTTTTGACAAGTGGATCTATTTTCAAAAAATTCCACAATCCCATGGTGGTCTCTAGCAAATATGAGCCCTTGTCGATATTGGCTGAAATACTTGTAGATGTGTCTTTAACTAGGGTGGCCCGCTGTTCGAATACCTCCGGAGGAGTCTCAAGCTACAAATTAGCCTGCAATGCAACAATTTTCTATTCAAATTCTACCTTTACTGTCTGCATTTCAGATCTAGAGGCCTTGAGCATGATAACTAGGCTTTCAATATTCATTTGTGGCGCAGTGGATGCCGAGATGACTACTTATGGAATCTCTTCGCACAATCCGTCAATTAGGTTCTCTATTTCCATGTGATGAGCCACAATCGCCTGCTGCATTGTTTGTGCTTGGATCGATTCTGTTATTTTCATGGATGCAGTCTACTAAGATTCACTTATTTTCTATTGTGTGCATGCCTCCCTACTCTATATCTTGGCGTAAATAAATATGTGGAGAGCTTGTAACTATCCACCGGGAAGCTTCGCGAGGTCAATGCTGACCTCAGGGCAGGTTTTCACCTACGCGCACAGCTCTAGCTATTTCAATGTCACGGCTATGCTTGGGAAAGGGAAGATTCTACTCTCTGACATTGTGATTATCATGGTGGTTGTCAGGCTCGCTTGTACTAGCCTCGCTTGATCCTCACTCAATTTTAAGGTGTCCATCTTCAGCTGTAACACCTGCAATCGTTATTTCAAGGCCTCCACCACGGCCTTGTACTACTCCTCTAGAGGGTTCGTGGTTTTCATTCTTGGTTGAAAGCTAAAATATGCATTACTGATATCAGATGGAGTTGATCAACCAGAAATATGTGGCTCACAGAAAACGTTATGGCAGAAATCACGGATAATCTCAGGGTGAAAAATATTCAGAAAGCAAAGGAGCCAATTGTTACCCGCACCCTTCCTTTCATAAGAAATCCAAGGTAAAAACGGTTGGATTATCATTAATTTCTACTTACCTCTATAAAAATGGTAAAAAATCCTCGAAGATCACCTCATTAAATGCGAAAAAACTACTCCAACCAATGGTAAGATTAATTTTTCACCCAGTTTCACTGTTCCAATGGGTAGTTCCTGCATCTGCACATTACCCCTATGCTTCTGTCACACCTATCTACACATTCCATCTATGCTACATGAAGACCCTTTGATTCTGATGCTCTGACCATATAATCATTTGGTCGGCACCGGATTGTCTCTATATGGCTACAGACAGCTTCCATTGAAATACCTAAGAATATTGTCACCGTGCATTGTGGCCAAGTGCACCACACCGCAATCAGTGATTTCCTTCACAATATATGGCCCCAACCAATGATTTATAAACTTCCCTGGGTGGCTTGCAAACTGACTATCGTATAACAAGACCAAGTCTTCCTCCTTGAACAACTTCTTCCTGATGTGCCTATCATGCCAAGCCTTTTTGCGTGCCTTCTGCACTTGCTGATGAAAGTTAGCAATGAACTAAAATTCTTCTAAGGCAACAAGTTGTGCCAATCCTTCCTACATAATTTCAAGCTCCACCATATTAGTGAAAGCTGCAATGCACATACTTGTGACAATATATTCCATTGGCATGATTGCTTCCTACCCATAGACCATCTTGAAAGGTTTTTTCCCCGTCAACTTCTTGCATGTGGTCCTATAAGCCCATAACACAGAAGGGATGCACACATCCCAATCATTTTTCTTGACATTACAGATCTTTGTGAGCGTGCTCTCCAAGATTTAGTTGAAAGCTTCTATTGCATGATTTGCTTGTGGATGATAAGGGGCACTCTTCTCGTGATGGATCTGAAATTCCTTTATCAAAGATTTTATTGCTTCATTAAGGAAGTGCATACCTCTATCACTCATAAAAATATTCGGGCATCCAAATTTGGTGAAAATGTGTTCAAATATGAAGTGTGCAATAGTATCTACAGTGCAGTATTTAACTGCCTTCACCTCTGCCCATCTAGTTACATAATCCATTGCAGTAATGATATAGCGCACTCCAGTCTTCTTTCCTGGAGGGTTGATTGGTCCAACAAAATCTATAACCCATTTATCAAATTCCTGCAAGGCCATCTATGGTTGTAGGGGCATTTCATCTCTGTGCGAGGGATTCCATGTCCCCTGACATGCATCAGAGGCTCGGTAGTATGCATGTGGATCACTCCGTAGCGTGGGTCACCATAACCTAGTACGAAACACCTTCTCTGCAGTGGCTTTTCCAGCATAGTGGCCTCTTGCCACCCCTCTATGAGCCTTAGCCAAGATATTGTACCTTTCATGTTCCAACACATATCTCCTCAACACTTCATCTGCTCCGAGATTATACAATTAACCTGCAATTAAGGTAAAAGTAGGTGCACGTGAAACTTACTCCTTATTTTCCTGTACTAAATATTTAATAGGCACGCTTCCAATAGTCAGGAGGTGGATAATATCAGCAAAGTTCTTATCAACCACCTTGATAGAAAAGAGTTGCGCACCAGGTAACCCTTCCTATAGATTATTTGGTTCTTCCCCATTTTTGATTCGTGAAAAATGATCAGGTCTAACATTTAGTCTTCCAGGATTCATAATAATTTCAAAATCATATTCCTGAAAGAGAAACAACCATCTACAGATCTGCCCCCCCCCCCGAAAACAGGCTTATTGACCAGGTATTTTAAAGCAGAATGGTCAGTGAAAATTTTGAAATGCCCTCCTAGCAGATAGTGCCTATATTTTTGCAGAGCATACACTATGTCCAATCCTTCCCTTTCTATGGTCATTAGGGGAATTTTGAGGTCTAAAATGGGCCTCCTAAGGAAATTATAAAATATTAGTAGAAATAATAAAATAAGATTTGATTACATCATCAAATTTTAGAGAGAGAAAAGGAAAAACTACTTTTTCAACTCGTATTTTCAACTTACCTCCCAAATTTTTTACTCAAATTTCGAGCAAGAGTACTCGTTGGATGAAAAATTTAATTCCTTATCCAAGGAGTACCCATGTTGCATACTTTTTATGGATATTTCTACATGAAAAATGAGAAATACTTGAAAAAAATGATTGCAATCACGTTTTTTCATGTATTTCTAATTTTTCATGTAGCAAGGTTCATCAAAAGTATGCAACATGGGTACTCCTTGGATGAGGAATTAAATTTTTCATCCAATGAGTACTCTTGCTCAAAATATGAGTAAAAACTTTTGGATATAAGTTGAAAATACGAGTTGAAAAAGTAGTTTTATTATTTTGTTATTTTTTAATTTTTTACCATTTTACTTAAAAAATTGGCAATCATCCCCCATGGTTGACATCATCATCGTGAATCCTATTGGTTCTTATAAATTTTATTTTGGCTGTACATTTTGTTTAGGAGGCCCATTTTAGACCTCAAAATTCCCCTAATGTGAGTAGTTGTGCTCTACACTAGAGAGCTTCCTACTGGAAAAAGAAACAAGGTGATCAATGTCTCCTTCTCCTGGCTGCGCTAAAACAACCCCCAGTGGTATACCAGATGCATCCACATGCACATGAAAAACCTTAAACCAGTCTGGGAATATCAAGATAGGTGTAGTGACCATTTTCTCCTTTAGCAGTTAAAATCTCTTCTGACATTCTTCATCCCAGAAAAATGATACATCTTTCTTTAGCAACTTCTCCATTGACACAGTGATCAAATCATACCCTTTTATGAACTTCCCGTAATAACCAGTGTGTCCTAGGATGGAGCATAGCTCTTTATCATTAATAGGAACTTATAAGTTGATGATAACCATGATCTTGGTTGGGTCTACCATCAATCCTTCCCCACATACTATATGCCCTAACACAATTCCAAAAGGCACACACAATATACATTTCTTCAAGTTGAGAGAAATTTGGTGCTTTCTACAAGTGTCAAGCATCATCCACAGGTTTGAAACATGTTTCTTTACCAATCCAAACACTGTCCAATCATCAAAATATACCTCCAATAATTTATGCATGAATTCTTTGAACATAACTACGACCACGCGCAAGAAGATCATAGGTGCATTTTTCAATCTAAAAGGCATGATAATATACTGGAAATACCCCCATTCTATCATGAAGGTGGTTTTGCTGCAGTATTCAAGCGCAATTCTGATCTGTTGATACCCTGAAAATCTATCAGTAATGAATAAGCTTCTTTTCCTCCTACATTATCCATGATTTCATTAGAAAATAGAGTATGCAAGGGGTCATGCACACATACATCATTCAGCTTGTGCAGATAAAAAAAAATCCTTATCTCTCCTTTGTTCTTCTTCTCTTGAACCACCATTGGGATTACCCAATTAGACTGTTCTACTAGCTCAATGATGCTTGCAACCACCATCTTTTCTAATTCCTTCTTTACTTTCTTCTTATATTTGGGATTCAATCGGTGTGGTTGCTACTTGACAGGGTGTGCATCTGGCTTTAAAGTTATCTTCATAACACCCAGTTCCCCTAAAATTCCCTTGAGATCAGAGAACTTTGTAGGAAACATATGATGATACTCTGTCAATAGCTCCATAATATTTCCTACTATATCATCATCCTAGAAATCCCTAATTTTGGCCAACTTGGGTTGCTCTTCTATCCCAATGTTGACTTCCTTCAATTTCAGAGGTTTAGTGATATCCATCGTCCCTAATGCAGGCCCTGCAACTGCATGCTCCCCTTCAAATTTAGGGATGTTAACATTTCTTGGGTCATATTCATTATCCTCTATTGACAAATTCCTGTCGTTGATGATGTCTTGCATTTGCACATCCCATGCCAGTGCAACACATTCCTTTCAGGGTCAGGATTCGTCAAAGGCAAGGGCATCTATGTCCTATAGGGCTTCATCAAATTTCTCCAAGCCCCCAACCAAGCCAAAGGTTTCCAGGAAATCCTCAGTCATTGTGGTCCAGTTGCGAGTGCCTCAGTGTATCTCAACTTCTAGATACCAGGTGGTGGCTATAGGCCCCAACAAATTAATAAAACTATGAACCCACTCATTCCAGGTCTTTTTATCCCATACCTCCATCCACATGGTCAGGTTCTTGCGCGAATCCCCCCAACCATAGAAAAGCTTATTTGGTGGGGTAGATGGATGTTCAAAGCATATTATCATCATTTTTATACATTGCTCCTAATCTTGGAAATATCCCTTATATGTCTCCCACCAACGTGCTGGAGTCGTGCGCATAGCCAAATAAAGCACCTAGAACCTTCGTTCCTTGGGGATGACCTTTTTCAATGCTTTCAGAAATTATTGGACACTACCAAAACCATCAAACTAGGGTATTTATATTACCTTTAAGGATATGCATCGAAAGTTCTTTGTGATCTTGAGGAACTGCAACAAAGATACATCGTGCAACCAGTTCTGCCAGTTCTCTATTTCGCCATCCAAATCTGAAAAACATGAACTATCCTTCTCCCAATTCAACATCCCATCAGTTTTAGGGTTGATCCAATCTTCATCCCACACAATCAGCATGTAAATATAGTCAACGCCATCCCCTTCATGTACTGGTTCTATATATTGTTCCCCTTCTACTGGGTCCAGTGGGATTATCAACCGCGTAACATCATTCTCAAAGATCATGCTTCTACGCTTCAGGTTGACGATGCCTCCCATATCAATGGCCTAATCAAATCCTAGAAATGTAGGGTAGGGTTCTGCATCATCCACAATTTGTATTACTTCGAAGTCCACACATACCTTTACTCCAGCTATGTCTACCATGACCTGTGGGAACCTTCCAAGGGGAATGATCTTTTGCTGATTAGCCATGCGTAACTGAATGGTGGACCATTCCAACTTTGGTTCTCCCATATTCTGCTAGGTCTACTTAGGTAAGACATTTGCATCAGACCCTAGATCTAATATGACTTGATGCATCTCATACTCTCCAATATGCACAATCATGCAAATCTCCCAACCAATTCTCTTCTTGTGCTTATAAATCTTGTTCACAATGTTGGTCTCCGTTCAAGGTACTTCTTTTTCTGTGCAATTGTCTATTAGAGCTTGGATATTACCTACTACGTCATGATCACAATATCTTAATGTAGGCTTGTAGTAATGGTTTGACTTCATCATTAGCTTTTGGTTCCATGGTAGACCTTGACGTGGACGCTCCTGCAATAGAAAAATCCTTCCTGGGTTCAATGAAAATATATTTTTCTTTTTGCAGGTTGAGTCCTTCCTTCTTGTCAGATGCCTTTATGATCAGTGGCTCTATGACAGTATTTTACTTATTTCCTCTAGTGGCAACACTACTGCGTGTAATTACATTTATACTTGGACCATTGTCGCATGGTTTATATTTAACCAATTGTATATATTTCCTAGGTGTCTACTACTTTTCCTAAATTTTAGCTTTTAACACATGAAAATATTAAATTACATGATAAAAATTTCCTACAATACCTTCAGGATTGTCGCATAGGGTTTGGGCATTCACACGCATAGTGTCCAATGTCTCCACAATTATAGAATATTAAATTCCCTCTTCCCTGACCTACGCCTCCACCTCTCCCCGCTCCCCGTCCTCTTACTGGGGATCCTCCCCATCCAAAGGGAGATGCTAGCGATGAAGGGTCGACCTGCACTTTGTAAAGGTTCAATTTGTCTATCATTAGGCTAAGTGTCTGGCAATGGTGATCATCGTGACCAACTAAAGAGAAACATCTGCACCACTATTCCTTTAGTTTTGGCACAGAGGCTCCTAACTACGGGAAATGGTCTATATAATGTCATCAAACCACCCTACAATCAATGCACCATAGTTTGGGGGTACTAGGCCCAGCAGCATCCCTGGGGCACAGTGGATTTGGTCCCCTGGCTTGCAGGTAATCCAAAAACAGAGGGCACTGGTCTTTGGTGTGGCCCGCACCCTTATAGAGTATACACCAGAAATCTTCACCAAATTCATTACCCTGGTCTCTGCATAAATTTTGAATTTCTAAGTGCATAGCATCTAATTGGCTTTGAATTTGCAGCACTCAAATTTGAGCATCTTCACTAGGCACAACTTTTAATTTCATAGCAATTTCCAGGGCTTCTTCCTGAGAATCAATGTTTTTCTGACCCATAGGCCCACGTAGATGTGGCAAGAGCATGGAAATGAACCATTACTTATGCTTCTTATCATTTTAAACAAATCCTTCATTGTTTATGGTTTGCTTCAACCTTTGGTCATATTCCCAAACCAATTCCTTCGGCCCTTGCTTAAAATATTTCAGTTCTATTACACACCGAGAATAGGACTTTGGATTCTAGAACTGCTGCTTCAGGGCATCCTTAATATGTTGAACAGTGGGAAATAAATTTTGAGCGATATATCGAATGAAATAATATGAAGCGCGACCTTCAAATGCCATAGCCAACTGCGCTCTTTTTACCACATCAGTATTAACATTTTGCGCATTCCACACCACATTAGCTACAAACCAAAATCCATCCATATCCTCATCGAACGCACCCTTAAAGGTGGGTAGCTTCATATGCGTGGCCATATATTCTATATTTGGGGGTGGTGGCAGGGTAGGAGATGTCTTACCGCTGCGTGAGTTCGATGGTGGCATAGCAGGAAGGCTACCTTCAGTGTGCGCAGCCTTGCTTCCTTCTATATCAGGTGATTTTCTCAGAGGAATTTATACAGATTTTTCCCATCTCTGATTGATCCGATAATATTTTTTTTTGCACTTAGTGATTTCTATATGATTAATGGTCATTCACTCGGTGTGGTTGCACAAAATACCCTTTTCACACAATAGCATCTTAATTAGTAGAGACAAGGTTCGTAAGAATTTACCTCTCAATCCTTTGAAAAATATCCTCTCAACTTCAAAATATGACACAAACCGATCTACTGCAAATTATGTCACAAAGCCACCTAAGATGCTATTGACCCAATGATCTACAGTCCAGGTGATGGAATTATCATTATTTTCCAACTGTTGGATTAAGTCAGGGGTCCATAGCATGATCTTATCATCCTTCCAACAGGTTTGGAATTCTGCTAATCTTGACAAGCACTCCTGCAATTTTTGTGCAAAGGTCATGATGAAGATCTCATGAAATTCTGTGAAAATATAATTGTTCTTCCTCTCTTGAGTAGAAAACTTCATACTTATGTTTTCTTTTAGGGAAACTTCCTGAATATAATTTTCAAACCAATCCTCTAGTTTTGGCTTTAATGGTTACCACTGACCTTTCCACATCACCCAATCTCTCTCAAAATGATCTCGGTCCCTTCAACGGAATCATTTGTTGGCTTGAGGGTTCCTGCCTAGGTTCGGAGTTGAGGTTAACCAACAAAACCCTCTTACTATTGGCCCTTTCCTAGTGACCTTGTTGCGTAAGTCAAAGTGTCACCCAAAGCAATATGGCGAGGTGATGGAACTGGGTTTCCACACCCTGAGAGATATTTAAATGATGTGGGTGCCCTCATATCTAAAAGAACCATGAGCAAACCTCCATAATAGAATCCCTAACCAGGAAACCCTTACAGATAGATTTAGGTCAATTATGCAGAATATCTTGCACACAAGCTAAAATAGAGTTTATAATCCACGTAATAGCTCTTAATAGATAATATTAAAACCCAATAGCACTAGATCCATTCACTAACCATTCATATAAAACCAGAAGCAGTTGTGCAAATGATATAAAAAAAGACAATATAGGAATCAGAAATAATATGCAGAAATGATCATAACATAAAAAATAGATGCATTTTAGACTTAGATATCAGCAACAACAGTTCAGATCCTCCATACAAAACCCTTCAATTCACCTGTGCACACAACTAGTGGGGTCCGCACACAACAGGACTAAAGTCTCCGCGCACACAGCTAGTAGGAGCCTTTCACCTAGAAAAATCTGCACAAAATATCACAACACATCCAGATCTATCATCAAACATTCATTCTTATCCAAAACTGAATTATCTGACTCGATCTAGAATCCTATTTATGCTTTTAGGCTGCACTCATCTAAGGTCTGCAAACTGTGGTTTTCGACCCCTTGTTCTACCCTTTTTACCCATTACAACTCATAAGGGGCTTTGACCCACCTTAGATCCACTTGACTTGTGCTGCACATGACTAAACTTACAAAATATTTACAAAAATATATCAAAATTGTCTTCAAAGCTCGGACTTAGGGGACCTCGCTCCAACATATCATGTTGTATGCATGTTGCATAAGGGGTCCTATGTGTTAGGGATCCTTAGTTTCCCAAGGCTGAGAAAGGAAACCAAAGAGGTAACCAAAAACCAAATTTTGACTCGTTATCTATCCTTACCAAATCAGAGATGGATTTCTCAAAATCAACCTCACAACCAATGGAAGTGACTAGAGAGTATTAATTTTTTAGGCTAGTTATCAGTTCAATAGGGTTTTTTATTTAGGTTTTGTTGTATAAGAAACACACGGTTAGGAAACTAGGCTAAGTATTCCAAAGGATCAACTGCAGACATAATATGGGATAAGGCAGGTGTGATCAATGACACAATTGGTTTGTAATTGTAGTGTGGTGAGGAGGAAATCATATAAGAATTTAAGTGAGCATAATGAATTCACTTATTCAGAGGATGAAACACTTAGATGCTTATCTTAAACAAAAACAAATACTCGCATAAAAGAATGATTTCTATTTCAAACCTTAAAAGATAAATAATAGGAAGAAAGTAGATGGATCCTTGAACAACTTGATCATCAGATGCATAAGAAAAATGGAGAAAAGCACTATCACTAACCACATCACAACAATCAAATAAAAATAACTGCAACTGCTTGTAAATTACTTCTACAAACAGTCAATTACACTAGTTCCAAAAGAGTGTGAACTTAAAATATCCAACCCTCTCAATGACTTCGTTTTGAGTACATATAGAAAATAAAATAAGATTCCACCTCTAGGGGTCTAATCTTGATCCATAGCAACTAATTAATGATCCCAATGACTCATTTCCTAATCCTAGAGAAGTTAGACACAACTTTCCCCTTTTTTAGCTATCAAGTTGAGTTTTTCTCTCAAGTCATTAAACATAAGATTCTTTAACAAAGATGACCATAAATAGGATTATTAACCATAAAACAACTCATGAGCTAGCTGTTACATCAACCATTTTTACCTTTGACCTCAATGTGTCAAGAAAAATCTTCAAACCCAAAAACACAACAATATTTCTGAAAAACTAAGACAAATCTTGAAGTAATGACCAAAGGAAATCAAATTAATAATTTCTCGAAAAAGAAAATTTAAAACACCCAATTAACTTAAAAAAGACTTAATGAGATTTTAAAGAAGCTAACATGATCTGAAAAACCAAAAATTTGGACTTAAATCAGAGAAACCTTAACTTTTTCGAAAAATTTACAGGGTTGCACAGGTAGACAACAGAGTTCAGTGTACATACGCAATGTTGTAAAGAAAAACTTTAAAGGTATGCACTCTATTTCTGAACAGAAACCGCACAGAGCGAAAAAATTAAGAAAAAAAAAGGTTTCAAACTAGAAATTTCAATTCTTAAAAGGGTCCAAAGATATCATAGGTTACAAAATGACACAAAGGAGAAGTCATTCCCCAGTATGGTCACCAATTTTTTACCCAGATTAATACCTCTTGCAGACAAGAGAGATCTCCCTAGTACTCCAACAAGTAACTAGAAACAAACAAACAAAACAATAGCACTTTCCTTAACCTATAATTAAAACATGAAACATGTAGTATGTGAAAGATCAATTACCTATTAACGAAGTGCTTGTAGAAGTCATTTCAACACTGTCCACAACCAAATTTTCCTCAATGCTTTACAGTCTCTCCAAATTCTTTCCACAACTTCTCCATGACGCACCAAAAGAGATATGCATAGAAAAAACATTCAAAGGGATTAAAGCATCTCACATATAAAAGAAAAATTAAATGAAATCCTTAGTATAGCATACAACATAGAAATGAATCAACAATCAGTTACAAACCATGTGAGTGATCAAGGAATACCACAAATAACATCAAAATAGACGTAATTAGGAAAGAACAATTAATTTTTATTAAAATAAAAAGGGAAAATAATCTTACAACCTAGTGCCTTGATGTCACAAGCCTTTTCCAATGGTCTCCTTCCCTTCCTTTGATGACAACCCCTCAAACCCAAAACCAACAACATGATTTTACCAATCCAAGTCTCCCTAGCCTCCCATTCCTATGCTGAATTTATAGGAAGGATGAAGAGGTTTCTATTTCCACTTCTCAAGGGATACGATCCTTAAGAAAAGGAGTTTAGTTCCATATAACAAGGGATGAGGCGTAGGTATGTCGCGGTTTGAGGTTTCTAATTTGGAAAATATTCCTTAAACAAAACTTCTAGAACTCACCTTTTTATTTCCTACGTGGGTGAACAGACTTGCACACTTTTTTTCAGGAAAACTATGCACATGAAGAGGTTTTGTTCAGAAAAACTGCACACCTGCGTAGTTTTTGTTCAGGAAAACCGAGCAGGTGCTAAAAAATAGGCTTTAAGAAGTGAAAGCAAAAATTTCTTTTGACCTTGCTATTATTTTACTTCAAGATTCATAGAAGATTCACTTGAGACACCATCGAATGGTGAGATATCCGAATTGATAGTCACGGTGACAAATTTTAGTGTAACATGTAGTTTTTTGACAGGGATGTTAGGGATCATGATTGTTTTATGCTATTGTCTATATATATATATATATATATATATATATGTATGTATGTATGCCATTGTTTGACAGGGTCGACAGATATTATGATTTTTTTATGTTGATGGTTATATGTATCTATGTATGTATGTATGTCACTATTTGATAGGGTCATCAAGAATAATTATTGTGGATGAATGAATGCTTATGCAGAATAATGGCATGAAGAGGTTCCTGGCTATGAGGAATCAATTGGGAAGAGTAGACTTGAAAAATATGCAAGGTCAATATCATGTGGATATGATATTATATTCTTGTACTATGTATATGTATATGTATGACAAGTAATGGTGAAGGATACATCAACAGAGTGAAAACAATGTCTTCTGCAACATGCTAAGACACACATGGATAATGGAAATACACTAGAATCAAGATTTCTTAGTAGAGTTAGTGTGTGGTCCCTAGATATGTGGTAATATTATTGTGTATATGTTGCACCTGCGGTGTTGTGTGCATGTTTTTCATGCAGTACTGTGTACATATGGTTTTGTGCACACATTAGATATGTGGTGTTATGACATAGAGTGATGTGTGCATATTAAATTTGTGGTGATATGTACATATGGTGTTGTATGCATGTTGCATGAGCGGTGCTATGTACAGATGGTGTTGTATGCATGTTTCATAAGAAGTCCTATGTGTTAGGTCTCCTTAGTTTCCCAAGGCTGAGAAATGAAACCAAAGAGGTAACCAAAAACCAAATTTTGAGTTGGTATTTAGCCCTACCAGATCAAAGAGGGCTCTCTCAAAATAACCCTCACATCCAATGGAAGTGACTAGAGATTATTATGTGAAATTTTCAAGAGGAAAATATTTCTGCAATACTTGGTTTATTTCTCCTACTTACGAGATAAGTTATTTACAGATGCTTCAGCAAATTATGAAATAAACACATTTGCAAATATTCACCATCATTAAGAGCATAAGAACAGAAAAATAATTTACACAAGTAGCACAATAGAAACGACCACATGATTACAGTTATTTTTGGACAATTTTCCCTGGAAAAACCAAATGTGGGAAAAATGGTGGTGCAAATCAGGGTTTTATATTTATCTTAGATATGGAAAGTACAGTTACAAGAGTCTGATGAGAAAAAAAAAATTCAAACACCTGGCTTAATTTTCTAGACCTTCCAGATAAATTTCAGACCCTCAGGGTGACCTCCTTCACCCTCTACGTCATCCAGCGTGAGAGCTCTGCACAGTCTCTCCATGGGCTGTGTGATTCTGCATGGAGGGGGTCTTGCTGATCAACTCACCCTTCCCTTCATCCTCCTGAATTCTGCTTCCCGACAAGTGACTCCTCCCTCCTCCTTCTACTTCTGTAACCCTGCCTCTACAATCTCACCCACTGAAATCAAATTCTCTTGCTTTATAATTGATTTCCTTCGGGTACTGAGAATGTCCCTGTCTTGATTTCCAAATGGCCCTCAAGTATCTTATTATATTTTTCTTACTGATGAATCAACGACCAAGAATATATCGTTAATCAATGGCTCAGATTAAAATATGACTTGATCTTCGTTTTCTAGAAGATTCACACTCTGATCAATTAATACCCTTTAATTATTTAATTTCCCTAAGTTTAAACTTAGGGTCTAAAGTCATATCTGAGTGGAATTTACATAAACGATTTCCATGTTCTCTGGATAACTGATGTCCAAGCCTCTCTACCAAAAATGAGACTTAGAACACTTTCCTATGCTATAGAAATCAGAACTCCCTCTTAGCGAGGAAAGTGTTTAAGCAAGATACCGTTGTACTGCTCTAAATCTACATCATTTGTAGCGACGATGATGTCTTGGCTGCTGCCCCTCTTATTTTCTCTGCTACTTCCTGTACTGTTGCCCATCCACTACAGTATCTGTTAGAGTCGGTCCTTACAGCCCTCCGTCAGAGATCAGTTCGCATTTTGCATATCATTTTTAGGTGTATCGCTCATTTCACTTCGTTGCATTTCGCTAGGGGCATGCCATTGAATGAAGAGGGGGTCTGGTTGTCTTGTGTTTCCTCATTCTTGTACCTGCGGGGCTAATTAAAATTCCTCAAAAATCACTGAAGTTCATGGTCATTTCATTCATGGTCATAAATGATTAGTTTCATTAAAAAGAGTCTTTAGTCCTAGAGTATAGGGTTTTCAGTCCTTTGCATACATGTAATAAAATCCCACAGGCCATGAGGTTGGTTTCAAAAGATTCTCCTTTCATATTTTTATTCTCAAAAAACATTTGAAGACATTTCTAGTCCAAAACTCTGTTTTGGAACTAGAAATTGTCAAATTTCATTTTTTGTAATAATTGTGTATTTATTTCATCATAAGAAGTTTGAAGGCAGCCTCTGATCTTTGCCAAAGCCAAATGCCGAATCCCTGCAAAAAAAACCAAGTATCATCAGTCCAAAACTCAGAAAAATAATAAAAATCCAAAGGACAGCATTGTATTAAGTGATCAAATGACAAAGTGCCAAACATTATTAAAGTGGGTTATGGAGCAAATTTAAATCAAAGTTGATTTTTATGAGATATTTTGCAATCCATATAAAGCATTGGAGACAAATCATTTGCATAGATTCCCAAAAGCAGGCTGAAAGGCGCGCTACTCATATAGCTCAGGCGTGCTACTCATATAGATTTTTGGCTGATTTTTCATTTTCCAGCTCAGGATTTCGGCTAGTTGGACCAGTTTTGTTTGTGGGTGAAATTTTTGAGTTATCTTGATGTAATTTTATGCTTGTCATGTAAATTGGACTCACTTTTACCTATTCTAGATGATTCACTCCTAAAAAAGTAAAAATCAAGTGAAAGAATCAGTTTCCTTCCTTTTAGAGGCAAGTTGTTTGGCTGCCTATATTCTAGCTCCTGGTTTAGAATTAGTTGGAACTGCTCCTAGAAGGAGGAATTCGACCCCTAGAGGTGTGGGAAGGGGTTAGGATAGTCTATATGATGTAATTTCTGAGACTTTCTATAGGTTGGACTCTTGGGAAGATTTTGGCGCACTATTGTACATATTTTTCATATTTTGGCTAAGGAAAGATCAGAGGTTTTGCAGCACCTGTTGGGATTCTTGTGGCTTTCAGTTCTTGATGGTGTTTTCTCTCAGTTTATTGTAATTTATTTCATGTTTAATGTATTCCATTCCCTTCATATGATTCTGAAACTAAATAAATGAGTAAATGAGGTTGAATCCATTGTTTACAGTGCTCTGCCTTTAAATTTGTTTAGTTTTACATGTTTTCACCTGTTTGGAGAGGATCCATGTTATTCCTTGCCCTCTTCAGCTTCTTGTCGTTCTGATCCATCCATATACCCAATCAAAAGCATCAATACTACTACCTACCTTGCCCCAACTTGAATTCTGCAAAGATCTGGCCTTATCCCCGGACCCAAAATTGTTTTCCCATCTTTTCAACAAAAAACCAAAAAAATCAAAATCAAACTTTCCTATCTCTTTACTAGCCTAAAATCAGTACCAATTATAAGTCATCTTGCACCCTATTGCTCAATTTATCGAGATAGACCCGGAGAGAGCCCTCTCCTGTCCTTGTAGGGCTAGCTACGAGGCTGAGCGTGGTTTGATGTAGCCTTGAGTTTTACCTTATTTCAGCCTAAGGTAGATTTGAGTGCTAACATAGTGGCGACCATACTGGGGAAAAATCTCAATGGTTTGCTTGTTGATGTGTTCGTTTCATGAGTCTTAGACGGAGTCTGAAGTCACGCCAGGTAGCTTTCGAAACGCTTTTGCCATGCATAAGCGGAAGTAGATAAACGCTGCTTCAGTCGATCTCCGGTTAGCTTGTGAATGCAACACTTGATTTGAAAATCACCCCAGTATACTTGTTCATTCTAGACCTTTGGATGATTGAGTCTAGAAGTCGATAGGCTGAAAATAATCTATTGTGTCCTTTGAAATTTTCTTGGATAGATCAATACACTGGCTTCAAAAAGGTATACCAGATCAAATCCTGATCCAAATCCGCCTCCAGTATATGAAAACCCCAACCTAATCCCAAGAATTTTTCGTCGAGAAACTCCCATTATTCCTTTGGTCAAATCTCACTCATACCCCACTGTTTTTGAATACATTGAAGATATTGAGTTTGACGATCAGTTTGAGTTATCATTGTTTGAAACCAAATCCGAAAGTGCTATTGGTTCTACCATCATCAATCCTGAGTTCATCAAGTATCTAGAAGTTGAGCAAGCAAACAGATCTATTGATAATTATATTCTGAATCTGCAAAATTCCATTGTGGCAACCAACATTCCTGAATTCATTGAATCTGCTTCACAAACTCTTGGACCATCTGATATTGCATCTAGTTCACGGATTCCCACTGAACCTCCCTTTATCCCTACCATTCCCGTACAGCCTGAGATTTCTGATCAGCAATCAGCAGTAGTTTCTCCTCCGTCTCCACCGCATACACCTCATTCACCTACTTGACTAAATCTCATTCCTCCTGTTTCTCCGAGATAGCAGATTATAAATCCTCCAAGAGCCATGGCTGCGAGGTTTGCACCTCTTGTTTTACCTGCAAATTTGGATCCTATGCCTGCTGATTATCAGAGCAATATTCCCATATTCGATGGCACACCACAGAGTATATCCGCTCAACAGCATATTGTCAGAATGACAGATTTCTTGGACTTGCATGAAATAGATGAAGAAAATGTGTCCATGAGGTTGTTCGCCCAGACTTTTGGGGGTGAGGTTCGTAAATGGTTCAGAGGTTTACAGGCCGGAAGTATCAACACATTACAAGAGCTTCAGACACAATTCTTAGATCGATGGGAGATGAAAAAATATCCGTTGCAAATTACTTCTGAGTATACCAGCATCAAACATAATCCTGGTGAGTCTGTTCAGGATTATATTATCAGATTCAATACAGTTTATAATGCAATTCCAGATGACTTAAGACCGTCTAAAAATTCAACTCTTCTTAAATTCCCGGATGGTTTTGATCTGGAGATGGCTTATTCACTACGAGACAGAGATCCGCCTACCTTAGAAGATATGCAGAAGATTGCTGTTAGTGTTGAGGCGAATCTAAATGATAAGAGAGCCCGGTTGAGAGCAGAGAAAAGAGTGACTATAAAATAAGAGGCTTCCACATCTGCATCAGAACAAAACTTGCTTCGTGAGATGGAAAAAATGTTCAAAAGAATGACACTTGATAAGCCAGAAATGCAGATTCGTAATCCAAACTACCGTGGCCAGTAGCAGCCACAGTTCAAAATTAAGCAGCGTGAACAGAGAGTACAAGAGCTGGTAGCCCAGCAGCAGATTAAAACACCTCTTTTGCAGAATTTTGTGAGTCAAGAGTCAGATGATGATGATGATGTAGCAGGTGAGCAAAACCACTTCTTTACTCCCGACGATCTGCCCATTTACATCACTGAGGATGAAGAATATGGAGAAAGTTCAGCTGCACAGAAAGATGAGGATTTCATTTTAGCAAATGATGCAGATCTGGAGGAAGAATAAGATGAATACCAAAGAGGGTATTTGAATTCTTTGTCCGCTCAACAGAAGCAGTACTCATTGAGAAACCGAGATGTGCCCATAAATCCAATTCAGAAAAGAAAAGAGGCTTCAGCACCAAAGACGGATTCACCTATACCACAGAAGAAAGGAAAAGAGACAATTAATCCCGCAGCTAGTAAAGTATCATTAGCAGAAAAGGCAAATCAGCCAAACACAATGAAGGATAAAGACGAAAAGAAAGAGGTTCCGGTCAAAGAGGTTGAAAGAGTTTTAGCATTTAGTTTGGAAAATGAAATTTCCAAATTGAAGGTATCTATTCCTTTGACAGAAATCATGAAGAATAGCAGCTACCGAGGTCAAGTCTCCAAAATTCTGAATTTTGATCCAATGTTTGACACGGTAAATGTTGAAGACGATAAGCCAGAATTGATATTTGGGCCTGCATTAGATGGTGAGTCTCCTAACAGTGATTTTCCTCCCTTTTATATCAGTTTGAGGTTGCATGAATATGTTTTGCACAATGCCATGTTCGATTCTGGTGCTTCCCACAATCTGATGCCAAAGGCGATCATGGAAAAGTTGGGACTAGACATTACAAGAAAATATCATGATTTGTATTCATTTGATTCCAGCCGTGTGAGGTGTATCGGACTCATTAAATATTTGGTTGTAAGCTTAGATCAAATTCCGGTGAAGAATGTCTTAATGGATGTGGCTGTGGCGGACATTCCTCCGCGATTTGGAATGTTCATTTCTAGATCTTGGGGGGAAAAGTTGAAAGGTACACTTCAGTTAGATTTTTCCTATGCTACAATTCCAGTCTTCGGTCAAATGAGAAAGTTATATCGAGAGCAGAAGATGAAATACATGATAACAAGCAAGGAGAAGCCAATCAATCATCCTGTAAATTATGTACATACCGACTTAGAATCGTTTGTTTTGTTTGCTGATAATTTTAATGATATAGATAGTCAATTGGTTCAGGCAGAAGATATACCAGAAATCACCGAGAATTTTAGGGAAGTTCTGCAGAAAGAAAGAAGAGAAAAGAAAGCTATTGTGGAGCAATCAGCTAAAGACAATGGGCAGCAAACAGGAAAAACAGAGCTGGCGCAATTTCAGCATTTAGAGGACGATGAAGATGGTCTTTGGACCATGGATTTTGATGGCGCAATGGGTAGTGATGGTGTTGGAATTGGTGTTTGGATTCGTAGTCCATTTTCCGCTCCGGATAAGGTTCCAAGTAATGTGAGAGTATGTTCCTACAAACTAGCATTTGACTGTTCTAATAATGAAGCGGAATATGAGGCTCTGATTGCTGGCCTTAAGATTCTTAGAAAGCTGAAAGTGAAAAGGATTGCAGTCTATGGTGATTTAGAGTTGGTGATAAAGCAGGTAAAGGGTGAGTTTCAAGCCAAGCATCCTCGCATGAGGGCTTACCGTAATGCAGTTTTATATATTTTGAAGTTATTTTCTGATCATACCTTGACATGTGTGCCTCGCATACAAAATGGTGTTGCTGATGGACTTGCTAAGGCAGCAAGAAATTTAAAAATCCCAATGAATTCCAGCAACAAGTTCGAGATTCATGTGAAACACCGCCCCACCGTTCCAGACAATCAACGATGTTGGCAAGTCTTTCAGGATGACGAGGAGATTAGTGATTTTCTGCAGAATAAGGGTAAGTTTAAAGACACCTCCATAGATACAGAACATGATGATGGTAATGATGATATACAAATAAATCAAATGGAAGTACTGAAACTTAAAGATAACATCATTCCTAAGGGGTTGATTCCTTTGGAGGAACTCTTTTACCAAGACGATGTAGCCCGCAAAACAACATTGAGGCCGACTGAAAAAGGTGTTGAAGAGGTAAATATTGGGACAGCTCAAAATCCCAAGATGGTAAAGTTATCAAATTCATTGTCACCAAAGGTAAAATCGGAGTATGTGAGATTGTTGTCTTCATTTCTGAGGTTTTTTCATGGGATTACTCAGATCTAAAAACATATGACACTAACATCATTCAGCATATTATCCCCATTAAACCAAATCAGAAGCCTTTCTGTCAAAAGTTGATGAGAATCAATCCAAAGCTGCTACCATCGATTGAAAAAGAGGTAAATAGGTTGTATAAGTCAGGAATCATTGTGCCTATCCGATTTTCAGATTGGATATCAAATTTGGTGCCCGTGAGAAAGAAAACAGGTGAGATCCGTCTATGTATCGACTTCAGAAATTTGAATAAGGTATCATTAAAAGACAATTATCCGCTACCAAAAATGGACCATATATTGCAGCGAGTAGTTGGAGAATCAAGGATGTCACTACTCGACGGCTATTCAGGATACAATCAAATTTTAGTGCATGAATATGATCGTGACAAGACTGCGTTCACCACTCCATGGGGAACGTTTCATTATGCAAAAATGCCGTTTGGTTTGAAGAATGCAGGCGTCACTTTTCAACGTGCAATGGACATGGCTTTCGCCAACGAGAAAGATGTATTTTTGGTTGTTTACCTTGATGATCTGACTGTGTTTTCAAATTCTGATGAAGAACATTTATATCATTTGAAAATTGTTTTCCAGAAGTGCAGAAAATATGGCATTTCGCTGAATCCAAAAAAGAGTCTTTTTGCCATGGATGAAGGCAAGCTCCTTGGCCACATCATATCGAAAGATGGCATTCATGTTGAACCTGCACGTGTTGAAGCCATCCAGCAGATTGAACAGCCCCGAAACAAGAAAGAAATACAGTCCTTTAATGGTAAAATGAATTTTCTGCGTCGTTTAATTCCAAATCTTGCTGAGCATCTTAGAGAAATCATGAATATGCTGAAAAAGGACAGTCAGGTAAAGTGGACAGAAGAGGCGGTGAAATCATTCAATTTGGTAAAGTTAGCTCTTTCTTTAGCCCCTATTTTAATAAGCCCGGACTACACATAGGACTTCATTTTGTTTTCGTTTGCTTCTGAGCACACTTTGGCAGCTGTTTTAATGCAGAATAGGGATGGAGTTGAGAAGCCCATTGCCTTTTTCAGTCGGATTATAAGGGACAGAGCGTTGAAATACAATATTATTTAGAAACAAGCACTTGCGCTTGTAAAGGCCTTGAAAGATTTCCGTGTGTATATACTGCATTCCCACATTATAGCATACGTTCCTAACGCAACAGTTAAAGATGTTTTGGTACAGGCAGATCCAGAAGGAAGACGGGGTAAGTGGATCGCTGCGTTGTTAGAATATGATGTGGAGATTAAACCAACCAAGCTGATCAAAGGACAAGGACTCGCCAAGCTTATGGCTGAAACAAATCTGCATGCTCTAGATATAAATTTGATCGCTACCATGTCCGATGAAGATGAGGAGAGTAAGTAATTTCAGGTATCTGATATTTTTGTTTCTTCCCCTTGGTATGCTGACATTTTATACGTGCTTCAGAATTTGTCTCCACCTCCCGGGATGCCTAGAAATAAGAGTAAAACATTGAAGTTGAGAGCTGCAAAGTTTTGCATACTGAATTCTGCATTGTATTGGAAAGACCCTGGTGGAATGTTATTGAATTGTTTGGTAGAGGAGGAAGCCAAAAGAGTTTTGGAGGACTTTCATAGAGGAGACTTCGGGGGCCATCTATTTTGGAAAACCACAGCGAATAAGATTCTAAGGGCAGGTTACTATTAGCCTTCTTTGTTTTCTGATGTATATAAGGCTGTTAAGAATTGTCACGAATGCCAAATTTTCGAAGGGAAGCAGAAACTACAGCCTTTGCCTCTCAAACCAATTGAAGTTAGTGCACCATTCCAGCAGTGGGGATTGGATTTCATCGGGGAAATCCACCCAGCATCTTCTGGACAGCATAGATGGATATTGAAAGCTACGGATTACTTCACGAAGTGGATCGAGGCGATTCCCACTCGACAGGCCACGGATGCGGTAATTATCTCTTTTCTTGAAAATAATATTCTGTCACGTTTTGGGTGTCCTAGTAAGATAATCACAGATAATGAAGTGACCTTCAAGTCTAAGAGGATGGTTGAATTTTGCTATAAGTACAATATCAGCTTGGGACATTCAACTGCCTACCATCCGCAAGGAAATGGTTTGGCGAAATCTTCAAATAAGTCCTTGGTAAATATCATTAAGAAATTGTTGGAAATCAATAAAAAGGGCTGGCACAAGAAATTAGTGAATGCACTGTGGGCTGATAGGGTAAGTTAGAAAAAGTCTATTGGCATGTCTCCTTTCGAGTTGGTGTACGGGATAGACACGGTTTTTCCTACTTCGCTTGTTATCCTGGTAGTCAAATTGCTTCAGGAGGCTGGTAGTGAGGAAGATCCCATGCAGCGGAGGATTAATCAGATGATTCATTTACAGCAGACATGGGAGGAGGTATTTCAAAATACATTCAAGTTGCAGGAATGCATAAAGAAGATCTATGACAGAAAAGAAAAAGCAGATAAGTTTCAGCTAGATGAGGTGGTTTTGAAGTGGGATGCTCGAAATGAAGATAAGGGAAAGCACGGTAAATTTGAAAATATATGGAAGGGTCCTTTTAAGATTGCAGCATATCGTGGTCAGAACACCTTTCTTCTTAAGGAAATGAATGGAGAGGATTGTCCTGGAGGGCCGATCAATGGACGGCTGCTAAAGCGATACCACTTCTGAGTATTTTCTGCTGATTTCATCATCATTGTATATATCGTTTTATTTCTGTTTTATTGCAAGTGTGGACTGATCTCTCATCTTCAGTCTGGGGCCCAGAGCGAAGGCTATAATTCTGGAGAAGGATATTAGTTTGGTTTGAAGTTTGTCAAGTCAGTCTTATTAGTTTTTAGTTTTAGAGTCGAGTCAGTTTTGGTCAAGTTTCAGTAAGGTTTTAGTCAAGTTTGCAGTCAATAAATGTATCAAAAGTTTTTTGTGTTATCTGTTGAAATCATGACTCCATCGCCCAATGGATTAAGGCACTGTCTGACTCCCCCAGAGATCTGCCGTTCTTGGCATCTCCTTGGAGCCACCATCCCCATTGGAGCCAATGTTAGAGTCGGTCCTTACAGCCCTCCGTCAGAGATCATTTCGCATTTTGCATATCATTTTTAGGTGTCTCGCTCGTTTCACTTCGTTGCATTTCGCTAGGGGCATGTCATTGACTGACGAGGGGGTCTGGTTGTCTTGTGTTTCCTCATGCTTGTACCTGCAGGGCTAATTAAAATTCCTCAAAAATCACTGAAGTTCATGGTCATTTCATTCATGGTCATAAATGATTAGTTTCGTTAAAAAGAGTCTTTAGTCCTAGAGTATAGGGTTTTCAGTCCTTTGCATACATGTAATAAAAGCCCGCAGGCCATGAGGTTGGTTTCAAAATATTCTCGTTTCATATTTTTATTCTCAGAAAACATTTGAAGACATTTCTAGTCCAAAACTCTGTTTTGGAACTAGAAATTGTCAAATTTCATTTTTTGTAATAATTGTGTATTTCTTTCATCATAATAAGTTTGAAGGCAGCCTCTGATCTTTGCCGAAGCCAAATGCCAAATCCCTGAAAAAACATTCAAATATGTGGTCCCAAAACTGGAAAAAATAATAAAAAACTAAAAAGACCTAACATTCTATTAAGTGATCGAAATGACAAAGTGCCTGACATTATTAAAAAGTGGGTTATGGAGCAAATTTAAATCAAAGTTGATTTTTATGAGATATTTTGCAATCCATATAAAGCATTGGAGACAACTCATTTATAGATTCCCAAAATCGAGTGAAAGGCGCGCTACTCCTGTAAGCTCGGGCGTACTACTCATATAATTTTTGGGCCCGATTTTTCATTTTCAAACTGGGATTTCGGCCAGTTGGACCAGTTTTGCTTGTGGATGTAATTTTTGAGTTATCTTGATGTAATTTTATGGTTGGCATGTAACTTGGACTCACTTTTACCTATTCTAGATGATTCACTCCTAAAAAGTAAAAATCAAGTGAAAGAATCAGTTTCCTTCCTTTTAGAGGCAAGTTGTTTGGCTGCCTATATTCTAGCTCCTTGTTTAGAATTAGTTGGAACTGCTCCTAGAAGGAGGAATTCGACCCCTAGAGGTGTGGGAAGGGGTTAGGATAGTATATATGATGTAATTTCTGAGACTTTCTATAGGTTGGACTCTTGGGAAGATTTTGGCACACTATTGTACATATTTTTCATATTTTGGCTAAGGAAAGATCAGAGGTTTTGCAGCACCTGTTGGGATTCTTGTGGCTTTCAGTTCTTGATGGTGTTTTCTCTCAGTTTATTGTAAGTTCTTTCATGTTTAATGTATGCCATTCCCTTCATATGCTTCTGAAACTAAATAAATGAGTAAATGAGGTTGAATCCATTGTTTACAGTGCTCTGCCTTTAAATTTGTTTAGTTTTACATGTTTTCGCCTGTTTGGAGAGGATCCATGTTATTCCTTGCCCTCTTCAGCTTCTTGTCGTTCTGATCCATCCATATACCCAATCAAAAGCATCAAGACTACTGCCTACCTTGCCCCAACTTGAATTCTGCAAATATTTGGCCTTATCCCCGGACCCAAAATTGTTTTCCCATCTTTTCAACAAAAAACCCAAAAAATCAAAATCAAACTTTCCTATCTCTTTACTAGCCTAAAATCAGTACCAATTATAAGTCATCTCGCACCCTATTGCTCAATTTATCGAGATAGACCCGGAGAGAGACCTCTCCTGTCCTCGTAGGGCTAGCTACGAGGCTGAGCATGGTTTGATGTAGCCTTGAGTTTTACCTTATTTCAGCCTAAGGTAGATTTGAGCACTAACAGTATCCATATTGCAACTCTTTCTTCTTCTGAAGACCACCCTTTCCTCTAATGGAAGGGGTTCTCGACCATCCCCATCTTCTCTCTGAAGTAAGTGAACTTGATTTTACTTAGAGCCTTTGTGAGGATATCTACCACCTATTCTCCTGTAGGAGTGTATCCCAAATGTATTTCTCCCCTTTGGACATAGTCCCTGATAAAGTGACACGGAATGTCAATGTGTGTTTGACTGGTCATGAAACATAGGATTTTCATAGAGCTTAATGCAAATCTGATTATCGCACGTAATCCTGGTCATTTCTATCCACTTCTTGAGTAGGTTCAAGAGAAATTTCCAGAGCCATATGGCCTCACATGAAGTTGTGCATGATGCCATGTACTTTTCCTCAGCTGATATCAATGCTACGGACTTCTGTTTCCTACTACACCAGTAGGTCATTCTTGATCCGAGACTGAAACAGTACCCACTGGTACTTTTATGAGCTACTGTGCTTCCAGCCCAATGTGCATATGTGAACCCACTCAGTTGGATCTCATTACCCTTGTTGTACTTCAACCCATACTCGACTACCCCTCTCAAGTATCTGAAAACATGTTTGGCTGCTGCCTAGTGATCCCTCCTTGGTTCCACCATGAATTGACTGAGGGTATTCACTGCATAACAGATGTCTGGTCTCGTATTGACCAGATACAACAATGATCCAATGAGTTTTCTGTATAATGTGGGATCAACCTCACCATCCTCCAATGTGTCTATATTATTCTAGTTAGTAATCATTGGCGTGGCCATGGGTCTACAGTCGTCCATCTGAAATCTCTTTAGAATTTCTTTCGTGTACCTTCCTTGTCCTAGGAAGATTTCCCCTTTCTGCTGCCAGACTCTAATCCAAGAAAATAGTGTATTTGCCCTAGGTCCTTCATGTTGAATTTTGTTGCAAGATTATCCTTGCATTCCTTGATGAGATTGGATGATTCGGTCAAAAATAGGTCATACACATAAAGAAAAAGAATAAGCGGCACATATCCTACTCTTAAGTAGTATAGGTTGGGATCTACATCACTCTTAATGAATCCCATATTCTGCAAGTAGCTCTCACTCCATCCATACCATGCCTTAGGGGATTGTTTTAAGCCATACAAGGCTTTCTTAAGTCTGCAAACATGAGTATTCTTCTCATGTGTCTCAAAACCCTCTGGCTGCTCTATGTACACTTCCTCCTCTATCACCCCATTCAAGAACACTGTCTTGACATCCATTTGGTGAATCTCCCCTCCCCTCTACACAAACAGAAAAATGATGGATCTGATAGAATTGTATCATGCTACTGGAGAAAAGGTTTCTTCATAGTCAATGAATTCATTCTACGCATAGCCCTTAGCTAAAAACCTTGCCTTGAATTCCTTTATGTTTCCATTTGCAACATATTTTATCTTGTAGATCCATTTGGATCCTACAACTGATCTGTCCTATGGTCTAGGGACTACTTCCCATACATCATTTTTCATGATGGAGCTATACTCCTCCACCATGGCATCCACCCATACTTGAAGTTGAGCTTCTTATCGAAAGGTATATGGTTCACCAACCTAAGCTAGCAGTGCTTGATATCTATCTGGTTGTTTCCTTAACCTCTTTCCTTCTCTAGGGGCTCCAACAAATTATTCTGCATCCTTAAGAATTTTTTGAAGTTCTCTGCTCCGTCTCCCATCAGTTGTGGGTAGTCTCACCTATTCTTCCTCCTGTTATTCTTTGAAGGAGCTATCCTTAGAATTATTTTTCCTTGGAGAGGTACTTGACCTCTCCTTTGTAGGTCGTTGAGGCTGTACCAGTGGATCTCCCTCAATCTACGTATCTGTGTCCATTTCTCGATATTTCCTGAAGGGTCTCTCCTCCAGGAATTTCACATCCCTTCTTACCATGAAATTCCTGCTCTCTGTAATATAGATGTGATATGCCTTTTCATTCTCAATATAACCCATAAAAAAACCATTTTCTGCAGTTTGATCCAACTTCTTTCTCTTTTCATCTGGAACGTGGCAGTACACCATGTTGCCAAATATCCTGATGTAGCTCACTTCTAGCTTGCTGCCTTTGAACACACTCTCGGGAGTTACCTTCCCCAAAGCTCTATTGGGAACTATTTTTTGAATATATACTACTGTATTGCAAGCCTCTTCCCATAAGAATTTGGGAATATCTTGGTCATACAACATTTCCCTTACAACTTCTATTATGGTCGACTTCTTCCGTTCCGCAACTCCATTTTTCTCTAGATTTTATGGAGCTATCCATTCTCTCTTGATGCCTTCATTTGCACATAAATTTGTGAAATTTTTATCGATATATTATCCACCGTTATTTGCCCACAACTTCTTTATCTTCTTTCCCGCATAGTTCTCCACCAAAGCTTTGAAATCTTTAAACCGATCAAAGACTTCATCTTTGGTTTTCAAAAAATAGATCCAAGTTTTTCTGGAATGATCATCAATGAAGGTGGAAATGTACTTTGCCCCACTGAGAGTAGTTGTGGACATTGGACCACAAATTTCTGAGTTTATTAACTCTAATACACCTTTGGCTCTGGTGCTGCTTCTTGGAAATGTTGCCTTAGCGTACTTCCCTAGTAACCATCCCTTGCAAACTTCTTCTTTCTTCATGCTGACTTTAGGAGACCCTATGACAATATTTTTGAGAATAAATAGGGCTCCATGATGTAGATTCCCCATCATTCTGTGCCATAATTCATTCAGATCTCTGTTGCATGTACTGCCAATTAGGGCCACCGGAGATTCAAGCTGGAGCTTATACAGCTTGTGACTCCTTACTCTGATTTGTGACATTTTGCTCAATTTAGGGTGTTTTACATACACCTTATCTTGAATAAACTATACGTCATAGCCCTTGTTCTGAAGTTGAGACACTGAGAATAAATTCATCCCCAACCATATTCAAGGATCTAATCTTGTTTCCATCCTCGTTCTAAAATGTTACGGTACCTCTCCCAATGGGGGTACATTTTGACTTGTTTTCCATAGTTATCTGGAGATTCATCTGTTATTCTTGGTAGCTCAAAAAACATTCTCAAATCCCTGTCATATGAGTAGATGCTCCACTGTCAATATAAAAAACACTTGAAGGAGTTGTTCTTGACACACAAGCAAGATCCTCCTCTAGTATGGATGCCAACACTTTCATGTCGTGTTCTCTCTGCATTTCTGTGTACCATTAGGGGATTTTTGAGGTCTAAAATGTGCCTCCTAAGAAAAATGTACAACCAAAATAAACTTTATAAGAACAAATAGGATTCAATATTATGATGTTGTATGACCAACATATGGTCGTACAAATTTTCATGTGGTTGTTTCTATTTACACAAGTAGCACAATAGAAACAACCACATGAACATAGTTATTTTTGGAAAATTGCTCACGAAAAACCCAATGTGGGAAAACTGGTGCAGCAGATGAGGGTTTTGTATTTATCTTCAGAAATTGAAAGTACATTTACAAGAGTCTGATGAGAAGAAAAAAATTTTCAGACACCTTGCTGAATTTTCCGAAGCTTCCAAACAAATTTCAGAACCTCGAGGTGACCTCCTTCACCTTCTGCGTCATCCAGTGTGAGAGCTCTGTGTAGTTTCTCCTTAGACTGCATGATTCTGTGTGGAGGGGGTCTTGTTGTTGATCAGCTCACCCTTCCCTTCATCCTCCTGAATTATTCTTCCCGATAACTAACTCCTCCCTATACAATCTTACCAACTGTAATCAAATTCTCTTGCTTCAGAATCGATTTCCTTCAGGTACTGAGAGTGTCCCTGGCTTGATTTCCAAATGGCCCTCAAGTCTCTTCCTATAGTCTTCTCGTTGATGAATCAATGACCAAGATTATATCTTTAATCAATGTCTCAGATTAAAAGGTGACTTGATCTTCCTTTTTTAGGAGATTCACACTATGCTCTATTAATACCCTTTAATTATTTAATTTCCCTAAGTTTAAACTTAGGGTCTACATTAAAATAATTAATTATTTTAATAAAGTCACATCTGAGTGGATTTTCCATAAACGATTTCTGGGTTCTCTGGATAACTGATGTCCAAGACTCTCTACTGAAAATGAGACTTGGAACACTTTCTGATGCTATAGAAATTAACATATTAGGGTTTTAGGCTAGTTATCAGCTTAATAGGGTTTTTGAATTAGGTTTTTTTGGATAAGAAACACGAGGTTAGGAAACTAGGCTAAGTATTCCAAAGGATCAACTACAGACATAGTATGGGATAATGTAGGTGTGATTAGTGGCATAATTGGTTTGTCATTGTAGTGTGGTGAGTAGGAAAACATATAATAATTTAAGTGAGCATAATGAATTCACTTATACAGAAGACGAAACACTTAGATGCTTATCTTAAACAAAAACAGACTCACATAAAATAATAATTTATGTTTCAAACCTTACAAGATAAAGCACAGGAAGAAATTAGATGGCTCCTTGAAAAAATTGATCATCAAATGCATAAGAAAAATGGGGAAAAACATTGTCACTAATCACATCACAACAATCCCATAAAAATAGCCGCAACTGCTTGCAAATTACTTCTGCAAATGGTCAAGTACACTAGTGCCAAAGAGTGTGAAATCCAAATATCTAACCCTCTCAATGAGTTAATTTTGAGTACATATAGAAAATAAAATAAGATTCCACCTCTAGGAGTTGAATCCTAATCCATAGCAACTAATTAATGAACCTAATCATTCATTTCCTAATCTTAGGGAAGTTAGAAACAACTTTCCCCTTTTTTAGCTAACAAGATGAGTTTTTCTCTCAAGTCATTAAACATAAGATTATTGTTATAGGTTACTTTTGGAATCATTCCCCATGACTTGGTCAAACTGGTCATCTTCCATAGGACCAATGAAATAGGGTTTATCATCCCCTTAAATTTCAGTTTCTACATGCCCTAAGAGAAGAACAAATCATTCATGGCTTCTATTGTGATATTTCCAAGGTTTGAAGTATATGTTATATCATTAATGAGCTCACCAACGCTTCTTCTCAAGGGACTAACTGCATTGCATATGCAGCTACCTCCATTCAAGGTTGCACTGCAGTGCACTTCCTGACATTCAAAGGTGTGTTGGTCAAATGGGAGCGAAATTCTCGTTGTTCCGGAATCTCCACATGGTCAGTGCCTTTTCGAAGAGTCCATATGTGTCAAACTTCGAATCCAAGTGTCCATATAACACCTCTGAGCTTCGGAACATGTCTTGCCTATTATTAGAAATTCACTCATTGAGAAACCACCTTTAGTTTCCTTATAAATCGAGCACAAATCCTAGTGCTAGGGAAGGAATAATTTTGGTAAAGAAATGTTGTTGGATTCTCGATTGAGAGAGTGAAAGAAATGATATGCTGCTAGTGAGATGTTGAATGTGATGATACTGGGATGAAGTTGGAGTTGGTGACATCAAATCGATCATTGGTTGTAACCTCCCCCTTCTACTCTTTAATAAATATTTCTATTCATTTTACCATATATGTATCTTTTTATGTTTCTATTTCTCATGCAATGGAATCTTTAATGATATATATATTTCACGTTTAATCAATTTAAGTGATTAAGATGAATAGGCATCTTTATGTTGCAATATCTTTGATGTTCTCTGTTTATACTTGTAGGAATCAATCTGGCGATCTAAGTTGGATTGGAAGCTACAACAAAAGCGACTGAAGGAGAGTAGGAATCGCTTGGATCACAAGTAGGTTCTTCTATATTTATGTGTGTCTATTTAATCTTAGAGAAAGTGATATAAAAGTATTTAATCTATTGTTCTAAGTGCCTATCACCACACTTTGGGAATTTTATTTATCTATAGATCATAATTCTGCATAACAAATTGGCGACTCCGCTGGGGAGTTTCCTTTCATTCCTAGTGTTTTTGCCTCTACTTATCCACCCAGTAGTATCTAATTTCAGTTATTAGACTTTTGAATCAAATAATTTCATTAGAAGTGTGGTCTATAGCTTTAATTTTCAATCTACACTGTGCCCAAAACCCTGTTGGTCAAGACGAAATGCTCTGCAGTGCACTGTCTCCCACTCCGAGGTGCACTGCAACACACTGTCTCCCCTTAGAGACTACCCCCTTAGCCAACCAAATTCCATTTTAATTTTTCATAGCCATCATTCTCAACCATTTTTTTATTGTGTTTTGAATTATCTAATACCTCCTATAGACTAGTGAATTTTCTTGATTCTTCCTCCTTTGAAAAGAAAGTATGTTCAATGTCTGTTTAAGTGTTTTTCTTTATCATTGAAAAAGAAAATTCAAAGTATTTTATTTCTGTTTTAGATCCATTTGTTTTCGTAAAGGAAATTATAGTTAAATTCTTTGTTTCCTATATGAAAAATTGTAGTTCCATTCTTCATTTTTCCTAAAAGAGAAATTGTTGTTAAAATTCTTCATTTCTCAAAGAATAAAGCATTATTTTTTGTTGATTTGATGCATATAGTTTCCTTTTTTCATTCACATTAAGGGGAATGAAAAGAAAAACATGCATATGCATATAGTGAATTGTGTGCTTTGCATAGGAATAAGTTAGGAAAGCTACATATTAGTTTGCTCTCTTTGTTGTTTTCTCTCAAAACTGGTTGCCCTTTCCCTTAGTAGCTAGGACTTTCATTGAAAATGTGAAAATTGAAAAGTATACTTATCAATTTAGTTTGCATTTTAGGAATTTCCATCACATCACTCGGTGAACCTCAAAATAAAAATTGATAAACAAGATCAACTTAAAATTTACATCAATTTACCTAAAAAAGCATTGGAACCATAACGATAACATTTAGAAGGTCTAGGCTAGAGATGTGTTCCGACGTCATTAAACATAGCAGCTGTCATTAATTGTCTGCGATACATTCTGAGTGTGATACCTCACTCCACTTACGTAAGTATATTGGAGCTCATCCATGTACCTTTGGGTATATCGGGTTGTGTTCTAGTATGAAAGTATAAGGGGGTGATCTCACTGTGTGGTTTCACATTAGACAATGCTAATACAGACCTGGGCCTCCAAGTACCTTTAGGTATATTTGGGAGGATAAATTTAGGTTGCTATCCATCCATAGCGAACCGAGATGGCCACCTTGTAACTTGTGATACACCAAACACAACATTCAGGGAGATTGCCTACTCGTACTTCTTGGTTCGCCAGGAGGTATTATGTATTTCACAATTACTTGGCAAACCTTTTTCCTAGAACTACCCTTTTATTTTGTTTATTTGTTTTGGTATTAAAATATATCAATCATTGTGGAAGAAGAATATCCCTTTCCCCGTCGTTCACGTAGAATAGAACTGAAACCACCTTTATCACTAGAAGCCACTTCTGGTTGGTGAAGGCGACATCGCTCTACCAAAACTAGTACTATCAGTACCTATGGTACGACATCATCCTAACATATACTAGAGTTAGCACAAGTTGTTTGTACAAATCTTGGTTCATCCACTATTGTCAAGACGAAGTCATCACAGCTACCTATGGTCATGATACATCCAGTTAGTGATAGCATACCTCCCGAACCCGACGTTGTTCAACTGAAAGTCGATTCAGATCCTGTCACTTTTTTTCCAGAACATATACATCCTGAAGTTGACCGATCAGAAATGATTCTTGTATCGGTCGCCCCACAATCTATTGTAGCCATTGAGTCTCCCATATCACGAATTCAACCTCCTGAAACATACTTTGGGCCTGACGGCGAAATCCTTCCACCTGGTTTAATTTTGATTGAAAAAATACCACAAGACGAAACACCTTTAATTCCAACTCATTTTGGGGTGGAACTTTACCTGTATGAGTATTTTCCTCAATCACCTGCCTCTGCTTTTGTTGATCTCGTGTCTATTAGAGTTCCCGTATATCCAATAGGGTATACATTTGGTAGAATAACCATGCCTGAGCCAACATCTTTGGCTGAACCATATATTCCTATTGTGACAGAACCTTCTCTTGCTACCCCATCGATGTTCACGACTTCATTAGAGTCACATTTATATGTTGGCCCTTCCATCCCACTTGGTTACCAATATTTATATCGAACCTTCTCTGGTGCATCCTCAAACCCATGGACTTCACCAATGTCATCGTCTCGTATTATAACTGGTAAATCTATAGTGAGAACTTAACGGCTTGATCCTTTATACACATCATCAGGGCAATATCAAGCTGGTCAATTTGGGTATATTCCATCCAGTACAATTTCAACTGGACTCCTTGCATTTGGAGAACAATATTTTCCATCTTATTATACTCCTCATGCGGTAGGGAAACCTATGGTCACCCAATTTGATAGTACTCCATCGTTATTTTGTCATCCTAATGTCACAATGAATGTTTGTCAATGGCAGTCCACTCTTCCTATCCAAACACAAATGGTTGTACACTCGTATCAACCAGTTCAACCTGTTGCACCGACATCAACTCCACTTGTTAATACATCATTACCCCTGTTACAGACTCAAAATTTTGTACCTCAAACATCTCAGGAAGGTCCTTCAACCCAATACCCTCAAGTATTGGGCCCTCAGACTCCAACTCCTTCGACTAGTTTACCACAACCACATGTATCCAGAATCATTTATTCACAAGCTGGATTACCATATTATGGAATGTCGCAGCTACAACTAGGTTACACCTATCCAAAAAAAATCCAAGCTATCCTAGTTTGGGTTATAATATTGGTGGACAAACCCCTTGGCAGCCACAAGCGCAAATGCCACAACCTTCATTTCAACAAGTAACGTACCCAGGTTTTGGTAAATAGAATCCTCAAGTGTTTCTTATCAAAAGAACCCCTATCTAGGTTACCAGCAACACATCCCTTATGGTGGTGCGCAAAGGCCTGTTGCCTAAGAAATTCCATCATACCTTGGCTATGCTCAACTCTACCTTAATCGACAGTTTCCCTTTTTTGCAACTTTAGAGTTACCAGATTTAAACCAACTCACCAATGATCCAATCAACTATCCTCCTTGGTGGGTGGTGATACCCCATAAAATACCCTTAGATATTCCAAAGTTCAATGGAAACCCTGGGGAAGACCTGTCGACGCATGTTATCACTTATCATTTGTGGGGTTCATCTAAGTCCCTAAATGATGACTTTGTTCGACTACGTCTTTTCCAGCGTATGCCCACTGGTCTGGCTGCACAATGGTACATTGAGTTACCAAGAGATTATTTTGATAATTTCACTACACTAGTTACTATATTTTTGACCCACTTCTAGTTACCCATACGATATGAGACTGGAACATAATTCTTGACTAATTTTAAACAGAATAATGCTACTCACATTTCTGATCATATTCATGAGTGGCGTCATCATCATAGAATGGTTAAGACATTTGTTCCTGATCAACGCCTTGTTGAGTGGTTCATTAAGTCCCTGTTACCATCTATAACTGAGGATGTGTCTAAGGGTGGTGTCGTCACTAAATAGTAGGTCATTGCTCATGACTAGCATTTAGACTTGATTTACACTCAGTCTGGCAAGCTCTACGAGAAAATTTCCAACGCGTCGGGATCTAATTTTATTGTTCCTCCTCCATCTAAGGACTCTCATGCAAAAGATGGTATGATCGGTACTAAAAGCACACATTACTCTATTGCATCTAATCCTGCACCTTCTTTCGAAATCCATGTCGTATCATCTAAAAAAGGCAAAAGTGACAAGCAACCCAGAAGTAAGAAAAAGGGGAAATCAAAGAAAAAGAACAATTCTAACCCACAGAAAATATCATTTGATCAATTGACTGGAAATTGGAAACCTCATTACCCTTGCATAATATATTGAGGAATTTTTTTTTTGAGACTATCCTCACCACACTGAAGTCTCAAAACTGGTTAAGACCTCACATGCGTTAGCTGTGTTAATAGATCCATTTCTGAATCTAGACACAAATTTGGTTGCTATGGATCCAAATTTTAGTTCCCAAGTGCTTATGTTGTCTGTAATGAAGCCATCGGCTGATGTTTGGGTGTCAACATGTAATAAATATTATGGTATTCAAGCTAATGATCAACCTACTACCTCAACCACAAATATGTCTACGGAATTGATACCGCCCACTGCTATTCCTGAATTGATAATCAAGCCATCGAATGGAGTTGTTCATAAATCAAAATTTAATCCTCGAGCAAGAGCTGCTCAAAATTATAATATAGTTGAATATTTGGCTCAATCCCCTTCAACTATGTCAGCGGTTGAGGTGCTACAAAGTTAAGGTCATTGACAGACCCCTTGACTACAATATTTTACTTGGAAGGCCATGGGTATATATTATTACTGCAATATTTTATACATATTTTAGAATGATCACCTTTCCACATAAAGGTGTCATCACAGTAATTAATCATATATCCTTCTTTACCTCCAGTTCCCAGGTAACTAGGAGTGTTCATGGATAATTTTAGGGGCTAATATTCGCATGTGGGCTAATTTTCTTCACTTTTTCCAAAAAAAAATATTCGCGAATTTCAATTTTTACTAAAAATAATTTGCCCAAGTTTTATATTATGAAATGATTTTACCTTTAAAATAGCCAGGATATTATATATACTAATACAATATAGTCATAATTTCAGATATTTTATAAAAATATCATCAAAAATTTTACAATTTTTCTATTATATATTACTAAGATTCGCCAAGGTTTCTAAACTTTCAAATAGATATACATCCTTAAAATTTTCCCTGGAAGTGTTTTGTTAGTTCACACACCCCAAATCGCACTTCAGAACATTGTTGTAGGACTCTTAAAGGATTCCACCCTCATGGGAACCTTTTCATTACCGCTGCCTGCAAAGTCAGCAGAAATTGCAAGCATAGAGACATGCTACATGATATCTTCCACTCCATCTGGCTCAAGGAAGATTACGGGTGATTTTGAAGTTGTTACGTTGTATGCGTTTTCTTTACCCAACCCAATTGAGATGGGATAGAAATAAATCTATATGGCTTAGGCGATGAATCAGAAATCATCGTCACCGATCATTTGGCTTGATCATTCATTAGATTATGGCACTCTATCTAAGTCGTTTTCCTCCACTTTCTTGATAGATGAGAATATTATGGAAACAATTATGTTAGAAGGAGGACCATGGGAAGATCATCATATCATTTCTCCCATATTCAGGATTATGAAGAAGATAATCTTAGTGAACTATATCACCCATCGATAAAAGAATTCGTTTCGATTTATTTTCATATTAATGCAATCATTTCTGTGAAAAATTTATCAAATATTGAGGAAACAATTTCTATCGATATTTCAACCAAACTTGATGTTGTAGAAAAAATTCATGTCAGTGTGTCTTGTTCTCCATCAGAATTCGAAACATATCGCTCTCTCTTTTGTGATATATTTTCTTGGCCTTACGAGGAAATTCGAGGCATAGATACTAGTATTGTTGAACACACTATTAAAATTTACCCTGATATTAAGCTGATATGTCCATGCCTTCATCCTGTTCATCCAAAGAAGACCGCTACCATTAAAAAAGAAGTTGAAATTTTTTTGTGTGCTGGTTTCATTTACCTTGCTCCGCTAACTAAGTGGGTTTCCCACATCATTCCCATTATGAAAAAATAAGGAACCATCAAAGTGTGTGTCGATTATCGGGATGTCAATCTTGCTTATACAAAGGAAAAATATCCTACTCCCTTTAACGACCATATTATTTACAATTGTGCTAGATGTGAAATATTTTCATTCATGGATGGATTTTCTCAATACAATCAAATAAATATCCGCCCAGAGGACCAATTGTAATATTCCATTTTCGGGATTTTCTGCAATATGGCTCAGAGGGACGCTGTATAAGGAAGGCAATGAAAAAATAAGCTGAAAGGGGGCTTGAATCCCCTTATTAACTCATTAAAAACTTCTCTTCCATAATTTGAGCCCAAAGAAATTACTCTAGATGGGTATTCAGATCTCCCCAAACTAGGTCCCTTAGAGAATGCTCAAAGAGAGAGCCTATAGTAATACATGAACACAATCATAAAACTCTGAAACTCTATACATGTCAAATAAGATAATATAATGAAGCCATCATGTTCATTAATATATCAGAAAGAATATACAGAAATATCTTTAGGAACAAGCCTCTCAAGCAATGGGAATCAACCTCCAAAGATTAGAGCATGAAACATATGAGATGCTGCAGTTATACAAAATGTTGGAAGGCAGTAACTGTGCTATCTCTAGGAGTGTAGCTACTGCTGTAGATGTGCATACATGAGATATGGCTGAAATATACAAATAAATTCCCAATAATAGAGGAGTGGGCTCCAATACAAGATTTCTAGCCAATCTAGGAGAGATTGCTAGAAATGCCGGATAAAATACAATGTGACAATTAACTGTTGGGGTTAATATGTCACCGCAACATTGAATACATATGATGAGGCTATGGTAGATCTGAAATATATATTTCCCTCCCGCAATGATGTTCCTTAGTAGAAGGTTGATCCCTCTACTCAAGAACAATCCTCCTGATGAGCTCAATGAACTCTCCCAACACTGCCTACACAAAATAACGCAGTTTCAGCCCTAGAATGCACTGTGAGGGATGGTGAATGATTGGCCTAGTGCCAAATATCTGAAATGATTCCTGTGAGTCTCCTCTGCTGCTCCTCCAAAGAATATACAAGATATCCACCGAAGAAAAAGCCAAAGAATGACTCTATGAGTTCCTCTATTGCTGCGCCCAGCAACACAACATTTTCTGCCCAACAGGAAAACATTGTAGCTGTAAGAGGAAGCTTGGAAAAATTATGGAATGAGGAAATGGAGCTCAAAACCCTCTCCTTCCTTGAGGATGAGGTAGGGATTCCCGACCAGGAACACCCTTGTGCTCAAGAACACTACAACCCTGCTAAACAGCACGGGTATGCAAGTCTAAGCATACCATACGAAAATGATAAACCAATAGCATAATGAAAATGGGCTGCCATCTCCTCCTTATAAAGAAAATGAACTCCTCTCACCATGGGTCCCATCCACACTTTCCACCTAGCTCATGCAAGTGGAGCCTCCTCTAAAACTGCGCTTCCTTGTCATGGAGATTCCTCCTCTTGGACAACATTGTTGACTTAGTCAAAGATGACTAAATCAAGGTGATCCCAATCATATTCACACCCTTAGGTGCTTAATTCAACTTCTTATTCACCCTCCTTTCACATAAGGAGTGTTATTTATCCATCTAAGGGGGTTAAGGGGTCTCCTTACCCATTTTATTCAACAAAATGAAAATATGCAAACTATAATGTTCCTTTTAGCTTGAGGCTAAAATTTGGGAACATTACACCAATATAAGACAACATGCATCTATCCCTGGGGCACATTCACTTATCAGAAACTCTCGTTTGGTTTAAAGAACACTGGGGCAACTTTTCAGAGAGAAATGGATTATGCTTTCAATGACATCAAGCATGTTGCTCAACCCTATATAGACAATTTACCCGAGAATTCATGAAACCAGGCTGATCACCCGATGCATTTGAGAGCTATATTTTTACACTGCCAACACTGCAAAATATGCTTCAATCCACATAAATGTGTTTTTTGTGTTGTTTATGTTTGTTTTCTAGGATTCGTTGTCTCAAAAGAATGAATTTGAATAGACCCACTGAAGGTCCAGGGCATACTCGGTTTTCCTGCGCCATCAAATTTTCTTCAGTTACAGAAACTTCAGGGAAAGGATAACTTCATAGGGAGGTTCATACCCAACTATGTCAAAATGGCTAAAGGATTTATTCGGCTCGTGAAAAATGGTATTCCCTTCCATTGGGACCAAGTTGCGCAAGCTTCTTTTGATGTTGTCAAGGATACATTTGTCCGAGAATCATTAATGTATTCCCCCAATTATCAGAGTGATTATTTCTTATATATAGCCGTGGCTGATATGACCACTATTATGGTATTGGTACAAGTAGAAAATGGGATAGAAAATCTGATCTATTATTTGATTCGTTGTAATGTTCCAAATTAGGAACAACTACACTATTGGGAATATCTCAAGATATTACCAATGTGGAGATCAGCAATACATAAACATGAGCTGAAAAATAGCAGTGAATGCATTAAAACCAAAATGCCAGAAGATCCACATAAGAATCACATTAGATTATAGCAGAAATAATGTATACAATATCTTGAAAGAAAGGATCTCTCAAGCTAGGCAATGCAACCTCAATGAAACATATACATGAAATATGGAGAAATACTTCTATATAAAAGAAGCCTTGGCTATGATTGCGCAATCCACGAGGCAGAACTGCTGCAAATAATGTAAATACATGGATATAGAAATATGTGGCTCAAATAAATAAGGGGGAGCAAGATCTCAACCCATGGAAACATAGAATACACAATCCTTGAGGGGATTGGCTGCAATAAGTACAAAATGAAAAATCTACAAAAATGTTGGAGTTGTTGGGCAGTAGCTACAACTCAAAACTGGAAATGGATGTATATAGCTGACGATGCTGCAATAGATGGATGAATCTCATCCAAAGGATATCTAGAGTGAAAGGTTGATCCTCTCACCTAAGATCTCACCCTCCAAACATGTGGAGCAAGTCCCCACTGCAAATACACTAAAAAATAACGAAGTCTAGAGAAGGGACTACGCTGTTGGTGAAGAGAAATGCTTGGCATGATGTGAATGATATGAAATATGCTCCTGGATCTCCCTTAATAACCTCACATAGGAATAGAAACTCCCTCCTCTGACAGATGAGTCAAGGAAATGGTGTACGGTTTCCTCCACTGCAACACCCCAACACCATTGCGTTATACTTGAGAAAAAATAACATAGTATCTAAAAGGAGAAGCTTTGGCCTTGAGCCAAGAGATATGAAGAATGAAGAAAAATACTTCAAGAGGCCTCTCAAGAAGGAGAAGGAATCCTAAACAAGAATTCCCTGACAATTCTTTCTAAATAGCAAAAGAATACACAATGTCTGAATAGACATGAAATGAATAATACAAGTATGAGAAACAATGGTTGCCTTGCCCTCCTTTTAAAAAAGTGAAATTTCTTTCTCCATGGGCCCCATCCATTAGGGTTTCCTCCACCAAATATCCTCTTCCTTATTCACACTGCTCTATCTCATAAAGTGATCCACTCCTCCTATGGCAGCACTGTTGACTTGGTCAAACATGACCTTGTCTTCATGCATTTTCCCATTTTCACACTTGAGGGTGAAAAATGAAGCTACTCTGATGATCCCTTTCACATTATGAGGGATTTTATTCATGTCTTTAATAATAATGGGTTCCTTTACCCATTTATTTAGCTGCAAGGTGATAAAATAAAAAATTTAATATTCCATTTAGCCATGTGCTAAAATGGGAATATTACAGTCCTCCCCTCCCCAATGTTGCTTGTCCTCAAGCAAATACAAGGATAGAACTGAAGAATCTCCACCCAAGGCATGGAGTCTAAAATATGTTGAGGAACATCATCCTCATGTAGATCCTCTGTCGCCCAAGCAATCATTCATACAATGTGAGTTACCTCCCAATATGGCAAGTTCTGACAATCATCTTCCACCTTTGGCTCCTGCAATATAGGTGGGATGAAAATATGATCTTAGTAGAAAAAATAGCCTACCCCATGTTGTCCTCCTCTCCACTTAGGATAAGTGTAGAGTATACATTGATCTTGGGCTGCAATAAAGTTTCCCTCTAGTGGCAAGATGAAGACTAGACCTCCAAGGATCTCCTCCCCAGAATTATGAAACATGCTATCCCAAATCACCTCATATGTGATGAGCTGGAATTCGCCATCATATGGCATCCAATAAATCATATGGCTCACCTAAAATGGAAACAAATGTTTTTCTATAGTGGCCACATGTCCTCTCATGCTCCCATGAGAACATGCAATGCAAATAATGTGGGAGATCTCTCCCCCAAAGGACACATCCAACCAATGTGGCATTCCCCCAATCATGATTTCAATAAATACAAAGAGAAAAAAAACATAATGAACCATAATGGAAACCATGCCTACTATCATATGTGGCAAGGGAGAAGGACAATGGTCCCTCAATTGTAACCAATGCAGTTTGACCCTCAACTGCAAAAGAGTGTGACAAAAGGTGTGGCCTTTCAACCACTTGCTTGCTGTCCTACTCTCCTCAAATGCATGGAGGAAGTGAATGATATATGGTGCAAGGTGAGTAAGTCCTCCAAAACACATTTCCTCCCCAAGTCCTCCTAGGGAGTGGTCACCAATAGTGATCATGGCCTCAAGTAGACCATGGGGTCTAGAAGAAAGAATGCTCCTCCTTGGAGCAACATCCTGTACATATATGGTTAAGGGATGAAAATGAAAATCATCATGCCAATAAAAAATACCCTTACCATAAGTTTTGTGTATGCAAATGGAGTGGCTCAAAAATGGGTCTCCTTTCATCCTCAAAGAAAAAAGAGGTGGCTATGCTAACTCCTCCAAAGATTTATGTATCTCCTCCATTTGCACATGATCTATGCATCTCCTCGTATGCTGATCTGTCAATATCATGCAAGAAAGGTGATCCTGGGAGCACTACACTCTGAAATAAATGAATGGTGCCTCAATATGTGAAGCATCCCTCCTCCTCTATTGGTCCAGTGGTCTTCCCGACAAAATGTCTCCATGCAATGAGACATCCTCAACAAGAGATGACTGAATATATGAATGGAGAAAGCTCTCCACGCTTCCACTGTGCAATCCAATCACCTTATGAGGTGTATCAACCTCCAGAAATGAATAGGGATGTGTACTCCTCATCTCATGATGTTGGGTATTCTCCCTATCTCCTCCTTGTTTCTCCAAGGTTCCACACCTCTTCAACAATGGCACATGTAAAACATAAGTTGTGCCTTGATCTCCATAAATGACATCCTGGGAACTTCCTTGCAAAGATGCAAGAATCCCTCTACATGGAGCAAGATCTCATCCTTCCTCTCCATGAAGCACTAGATAATCTCTAGATGGCACAACACTGTTTCCCTCAACTTCCTTAACATATATGGGAAAACCTCCAATAATGTTGCTGCAAATATGGAATCTCTCCCAAGGTGGGAGTAATTCCTGATCATCAAAGTTCAAGGAGTATCCCCTTTTCACCATGATAGTGCCATATCCTACTCCTGCAACATCATACAAGAAATGAGAGAAAATCTGCTCTTGCTCTCCAAAGAATAACCCCAGCAACAAATGTTTTTGCTGCTTCCTCATGCTCTCATCATACAAGATATGTGATGAATACATAGTGTATGATATGAATGTTGCATCCTCACTATGCACCCATACTCTTTGCTTCTCCATGATGTCAGCATCCTACCACATCTCCTCCATCCTCATACCCTTGGAAAGACTGTATGCCAAGTGATGGCCAAACTCCTTCAAGAGTAACCAGCGCAGCCAAGCCTCCTGCTGCCCAGTATCATAAATTTGCAAGTAGCTCAGTAGCTTCTTGCTCACCATCCACATCCACTTAACCAATTGTGGATGCCTTCTTCCACCCTTCATCTTGGTATTCCTCACACGAGGGCTACCATCATCCCAAATAAAATTCTTGCATTTCATGGGATCTTGAAATGTAATCTTCCCGAGGATCAATTTGACCCTATGAGGATCCAAATAGGTGGTAGGCAAAAACCTCCCATCATGTTGTGTATGGCTCGAGAAATGTCCAAAACAGTCATGAGAGATATTATCCATTTGAAGATGTCTTCCATATTCTATCTACTCTTGTGAGAAGGGAAGAACCTCCTCAAACTGTTGAAGAATATTTCACTCCATTATGTGTGGGAGTGCACCTCCATTGAAATCTCTCCTTGATATCTCCTCCTCATGCATGGTCTTCCAAAACCCAAGTGGCCTTGGATATGTTGCTAGTATAAGTCTCTCTTTGAGATGTGGTATGCTCATTGAGAGAGTGTTATATAGAGAGGAGAAAGAGTTTCTTATCTCCATATGTCTATTCCTTCTCACTGCTTCCTCCATGGCTTCCTGAATGAAGCTACTCTTTGAGTGATCACATGAGGAATGGTTCCTCTTTTCTTCATCACTGCTCAGCGCAGTGTTATTATGCTGCTCTAGATAAAATGCATGCAATTATATAGACCCATCCAAAGTGTTTTCTTAAATGACAAGAGATGTATTTTAAATCATACCTTGGTAAAATGTGGAAGCTCCTTGCAGGGCTGCAAGAGTTTCCTCCACATAAGTGTTGGCCTCCAAAACTATTGAAGATAAAGGCTACTCCTCCATGGTCTCAACAGCGTTGGTACATGCTTTATCAACTGGTGGTGAGGGCTCCTCCCTCCTTTTTCCAAACCTCCTGATCAATCTTTGAGAAAAATAAACAAGAGTAGAAACCCTTGTATGGCTTAGATGGTTGATCCACCAATTATTTGCTTCACCTTCAAGGTGCAGCGCTATAATTTCTACCGCCTCTCTATCTACTATAGGATGTAGTAGGAAGAAAGCCTCTAGCTTATTCACCCAAACCTCTGCTGCACATGTGAGTGATCCATCAAATTTGGACAATAGAAATCTATTGCCTCTCATCATCCCATAGCTGCAGGGTCTTCTCTCCTATTTCTGCTAAATCAATTGTGGAAAATCTAGAATCTCTTTGAAGGCTCTAGGTTTTGCTCAGTATTCAGCAAGATACTCACTTAGAATTTTTAATTCGAAGTATTCTTCATGCTTCTGGTCTTCTTCTTTCTGAGATTAGGAAGTGCATGGTCCTTCCTCTTCTCCTTCAATCTTCTTGACCTCCTTGGAGAGGTCTCCTCTGGATCTGAAAATAGATGAGAGTAAACTCGTCCTCTTCATAATCTTGATATTCTTTGGCCGAGACTCACAGGATGAGCCAGAGATCATGCTTTTATACCATTGTAATGTTCAAAATTAGGAACATCTACACTATTGGGAATATCTCAAGATATTACCAATGTGGAGATCAAAAATACATAAACATGACCTGGAAAATAGCAGTGAATGCATTGAAACCAAAATTCCAGAAGATACACATAACCATCACATTAGATTATAGCAGCAATAATGTATACAATATCTTGAAAGAAATGATCTCTCAAGCTAGGAAATGCACCCTCAATGAAACATATACATGAAATATGGAGAAATACTACTATATAAAAGAGGCCCTAGCTATGACTGCACAATCCATGAGGCATAAATGTTGCAAATAATGTCAATACATGGATACAGAAATATGTGGCTCAAATAAAGAAGGGGGAGCAATATCTCAACCCCTGGAAACATACAATACACAACCCTTGAGAGGATTGGCTGCAATAAGTACAAAATGGAAAATCTACAGAAATGTCGGAGTTGCTGGGCAGCAGTTGCAACTCAAAACTAGAAATGGATGTAGATAGCTGATGATGCTACAATATATGGATGAATTTCATCCAAAGGATCTCTAGAGTGAAAGGTTGATCCTCTCACCTAAGATGTCACCCTCCAAACATGTGGAGCAAGTACCCACTGCAAATACACTCAGAAATAACGTAGTCTAGAGAAGGGACTGTGCTTTTGGTGAAGATAAATTCTTGGCCTGATGCCAATGATCTACAATATGCTCCTGGATCTCCCTTACTAAGCTAACCTCCCATAGGAATAGAAACTCCCTCCTTTGATAGATGAGTCAAGGAAATGGTGTATGGTGTCCCCCACTGCAACACCCTAGCAACACTGCGTTATACTTGAGCAGAAATAACGTAGTATCTAAAAGGAGAAGCTTTCACTTTGAGCCAAGAGATATGGAGAATGAAGAACAATACTTCAAGAGGCCTCTCAAGAAGGAGAAGGAATCCTAAACAAGAATTCCCCGACAATTCTTGCTAAACAACAAAAGAATGCACAATGTCTAAATAGACATGAAATGAATAACACAAGCTTGAGAAACAATGGTTGCCTTGCCCTCCTTTTAAACAAGTGAAAGCTCTTTCTCCATGGGCCCCATCCATTAGGGTTCCTCCACCAAATATCCTCTTCCTTATTCACCCTGCACTGTCTCATAAAGTGATCCACTCCTCCTATGGCAGTGTTGTTGACTTGGCCAAACATGACCTTGTCTACATGCATTTGCCCCTTTTCACACTTGAGGGTGAAAAATGAAGCTACTTTGATGATCCATTTCACATTATGAAGGATTTTATTCATTTATTTAATAATAATTGGTTCCTTTACCCATTTATTTAGCTGCAAGGTGATAGAATAAAAATTTTAATATTCCATTTAGTCATGTGCTAAAATGGGAATATTACAGTCATAATCTCAATGATACGGAAGTGAAGTATTCGTATGTAGAAAAGCTTACCTTGGCGGCTGTTCAAGTTGTCCAAAGAATTCGCCACTACATCCTACTCTGGAAGACCATTTTCATTTCAGATTGCAACCCCATGACTTACATCTTATCATGTCAATTGCAGGGGGGGAAGTATTCAAAATGGATTGTCATTTTGCAGGAATTTGATTTGGAATTTATCAAATCCAAGTCAAAGGAGTATTTAGTTTTGGTTAAGATTCTCTATGACTTTCCCTCTAATAATATTGCTACTATGTTGGAACCATCTATTCTTGACAAGTCTCTATTTCTAATCGGATCATCTGATCCTTGGTATGAGGATTTTATCATTTATCTCTATACCCAGACTTTTCGTCCAGATACCTCTCGCTTTAACCAGCGATGTATTTGATACCAAGCCAAATATTATCTGATCATCAGTGATACACTTTATCATCATGGTGTCGATACAGTTTTAAGAAGGCGTCTCACACATAAGGAGGCCGAAAAGGTTTTAAATGATTTTCATGCTGGGGCTTGTGGTGGACATCTGTCTGGATATGCTACAACGCAGAAGATACTCTGGGATGGTTAATTTTGGCCTACCATATTTCATGACTACATCCTCGCAGTAAAAAGTTGTCATGCGTGCCATATATTTTATCATAAAATCCGCAAACTGCCAGCGCCAATGCATCATGTTTCCTCTGTGGGACCATTTTCAAAATGGGGCATTGACTTAATCACTTGTAACCCTCGTTCGTCCAAGGGGCATGGTTATATTATTGTTGCAGTGGATTACTTTATCAAGTGGGTTAAAGTGATGCCTACATTCAACAACACAAGACAAACAACTACAATTTTTTTATTTAATCATGTCAATTCACGGTTTGGGGTCCCACAGGCTATAGTCACAGATCATGGTTCACATTTTCGCAACCATATGATTAATGAGTTGACTACCAAATTAGGACTGTCGCATGATAGTTCTACTCGTTATTATCCACAATCAAATGGAAAAGTTGAGGCTATTAACAAGATTCTTAAACGAATGCTTCAAAGAATGATAGGAGTTCATAAATGAAATTGGCATTTAATCCTGTACTCAGCCTTGTGGGCGTACCGAACCTCGCTGAGAAACATAAGCGTATTTACCCCCTTTCAATTTGTGTATGGTCTGGAAGCTATCTTTTCAATCCAATGTGAAATACCATCATTAAAACTCACAATCGACTTGTTACCTGACACCTCTACTAAAGAAGTGTCTTTTTAACCTCATCCATATTTATGAAATGCATCGTGAATCCAAATTGGCCAACGAAGCGCTTAATATATGTATAAAGGCACAATACGACAAGCATGTACAACCTCGCATTTTCTCTGAGGGTGACCTAGTCCTTCTTTATGATAAGGAAGCTTATGTAATAGGTACTGGGAAATTTCAGCCATTAAGGCATGGCCCCTATATTGTCAAAAGAGTTCTTTCTAATGGTGCCTACGAGTTGGTAGATTACAATGGAATTCTGTTGGCACAACCCCAAAATAGGTTGTAACTAAAATGTTACTATGCTTAATCATGAGCGTAGTAATTTTTTGTATTATATTGTATATATGTTGTTGATTTTCATTTACTATCTTAGTTTTTTTCTAGATTTTTCTTGAAGTTAGTAATCCGCTTTAAATTTCATCGTAGATGTTTGAATCTTTGGAACCATTTTTTGGGTATGTTGATGGTGCTAGTCATAGTAAACATAATCTATCCTCTGCAACATGGGCTGTTTTCACTCCGAATGGCGAGTTAGTTATTTTTCGAGGGATTTGTGTCGGTCGATCTCCAAACAATATTGTTGAGTATAGCACATTGATTGAAATTCTCTCTGATGCCATTTCATTTGGTATTAACCACATCATCATAAGGTTAGAATAACATCTTGTGGCATTACAACTTACTAGTGTTTATGTTGTTAGAAATCCAACACTTCATCATATGTTTCTGAGAGTTCGACTTTTGGAAAGACATTTTGATTTCATTAAATATCAACACATTGAATACATTGATTGATTCTTTAGATAATTGTGTTGTAAACAGACATTTGCAACACATGTAAAGATACATTCACATAATTGAATAATATTGTGCAATAAACATAGGAAAACATTGAAATCAAATAGATAGATAGTTATAGGTTTTTACAAAATTTGTGCCCAAGAAACATTGGTCATTTGACCTCAAAACGTATGCAACATGTCAAAAGTAAACTAGCAATGCTCATGATAACATGATACTGATGGAGCTATCCTACACAATAACCACATCCAGTGGTTAGGAACTCCAATAGTGTGGCGCTACAGTCGCATGGGTAGCTCTTCCATCCGGAAATCTAGAATCCTGAAGGTCAACCCCTGTATGTGCTACTGAAGCTCAGCAAGAGTCTCAGCCATATCCAAGTCATGAAGGACTGCTCTCTTGACAACCCTCTCTGTTGGCTCATCCGCTCCATGCTCTAGCTCTCCCACTAGTTGAACTTGACCCACATCTGCATTACATCAAAATTTTATTTTGGTCTTGGGAAACATTAAAATACAAAAACATGTAGAAACATTAGAAAAATAAAAAAACATGGTCAAAAAATTCTTACCAATTTCACCCCACTGAGTGCCTTATGGTAAAGCTAAATCAGGATATCCTCTAAAGTCGACGCCTGCATATGCATAGTCATCGATGGCGATAATCTGTTGCCTGAACCAAGTGAAGAATGTAGTCAATAACATGATGGACGATTGACCAACATGTCCAGCCATTCGTTCTACCCATATCTGCATCCTTGGATCTCTAGGGTTAGATATACCCAATGTCACATGCTGAGGTTGCATCAGTGGAATCCTCTCTAAGGAAAAAGAAATTAGGATCGAACCATAATTGAAAATTTTCTTCCTTCCTCCCTTTTCCTTGCTCAGTTTTTATTTCATTAGAGAAAGTACGACTTCAACCCAATTGAAGGCTATTGGTTCCATGCACTCTAGCGCATACTGCATATTAGATCTATTCGCTACATGGAGTGTAGAGGTACCAAAAATATTTGCGATCATGAATAAGATGGTTCTCAATGGATAATCATGAACATCGTGGATTTTTGTTTTCCCATCCTTGCTAGGCTTTTCCCATGGATTGCAATACTACAATATATAGTCTCTCATTGTCTCTCCTCTAAGAGTAGACCCTAAGAGGGAAATGTTCATGCCTCTCCTCGACAAGCCTATCAGAAAATAGATATCCTCCACTAAAATTTGGACCACTTTTTTCCTAATATGAAATGCCTCAATTATCGGATCCCATGCATGAACAAGGAACTCCAATAGTTCAATTTTTTGCCTCATCCCTGATAGACGGAAGTACTTCAGTAACCCACAGTCTCTGAGGGCTGTTATAGTATGCAGATCATTTAGAGAAATCATGTTTTGTTCTTCATGCTCTCTTTCCTTGCAAATAATTGTCATTTGGGTCTGTTGAATCCCTGAATTACAACCATAATACTCATTAGGACCCTTTTGATGAAAAAAACTAGGTAAAATTTGGGTACAATGCAAGAATAAAAAATGTGAATTGTGCAAAACACAACCTTGGACAAGAGATAGTGCATTTCATATGCACCTAGCCTTCATTTCAGGTGCATTTCAATGCAGGTTTCGACATCCAAGTGTGTGTTTCCCTCTTTTGAAAATTGATTTACCCTAAAGGGTTTGAATCCTTAAAAACTTGAAATGAAATGAAATAAAAAGAATACTAAAGGAAAGAGGAGGTTTATGGCACCAACCTAGATCAAACGGCGAGGAAAAACGTCCATAGAATCGATCACAATCAACAACTGAAGTTTAGGGGAAAAAAAAGGTTCAGAGCTCCAAAATAAAAATGGTAACTTTAAAATGGTAAAAATGAACAATAAAACTCTATTAATTAGTCATTTCATTAATTGAAAATCATATTTATTGCTGTGACTATGGCTTTTTTTTTTTTAATTATCATGAAACATGTATTTTTAATCCATTTTATGTTTTTCTAAACAAGTTTGCAATTGATATATCAGACTATTCGTCCACATTTATTTCGAGAATGATTTGACCATAAAGCATACTTTTATCTTTATTTTTCAAGCTTTGATAAAAACAAAAAAGGACTTGAAGCGCACTTTTATCTCTTTTCCGAGCTTCGATAACAACAAAAAATCCAAACCCTTGAGTCTTCTTTTAGCTCTTTTCAGACTTTGATAATGTGAAAATATTGGCAAGCACTTGTCTTTTCAAGCTTGTAAAAGTAAGTGAAACGACATCTACTCAGTATAAGTTTAACCCTTTTCCGGACTGAGATAGATTATTTAAGAAAAAAGGAAAACCTTAGTTGAACATGGCTAGGAGGTTCTCTCAGATATCATTTTACACTTTTTCAGATGTGAATGACAACTTTACGAAAAGTTAATTATCGAGTTTTCTTTTTTCCTCTTTTTCAAACTCTCTAAATATGAAACATGATAGAGCTGTCACTGTCATTAGGCTCGTTAAAACATAAAATAGCGATGGGCTTGTCAATCATGGTAAGAATCGAGTTTCATTTATCGATAGACTCGTTAAATTATTAAATAGTGATGCATATTCACCCGAAGGGTTGAATTATAGATCAAGCATATGTTATCCTCCTCAAGCTTGTTAAATAAAGAGATACTGGTCGACAAATGGTTGGGGAAAATTTGGGAAAGTGAACAGAACTTTTACGGTAGCAGGTCACTCTTGAACATGACACTTCACTCCATCATTGTGACTATTTGGGTTGGGTAATCTTATTAATGGTTCATTCATACCTATGGGTCATCATACCTTCACTTCGGTTTTGGGTCAATGTTGCCAACTCATCTCAGTGTGATTGATATGTTCAAGAGAAGTCATCCAGTGAATACTCATCCTTCTGCAATACTCATAAACCTTCATTCTCATGACAGTCATCCCTGAACATTGCTATATCAAGTCACATTTTGTCTCTAAAATAAATAACTCTTGTTTCACAATAAAGTGACTTCCTGTCGACATCAAATCATCATCCAGAAAGTTTACTTAGAAACATCATCTTCAAGTACCATGAGACTTGTTACAACATCGACAAGATCCTCACTTTCAGACCTTTGACTGAAATATTTTTCTTAGCATTTGACATCAAATCATCTATTCAAGCCTTAGGAAATGTACTGCAGTACCTTGAGAACCATTAACATAAATGGTGGTTCTCTTGCATTTTTTAACAACTCACATCATTGGTTGGTAATAAAAAGATGTATTACCATGGTCAACAACAATTCATATATTCACATGGCTAGAATTGTACTTGAACGATCGAGTGAATGAGATAAGAAGACCCAGGATCTAGTTTCAGCCATCTATGCTACAATTTAAGGATTTTTGTACACATCATCTGTACGATGACCTTACATACAAATCGTCATCTAAACATGGACCTATATCTGTAGGCATGTCTGTATTTGGAAACATTCCAATGTAGACGACGTTTTGCAATATGTCCATGTTATTAGATAGTTTATGTGCTAAGCATGGGAATGCCTCCCTCAGAAATTTGTGATCAAGATGAAAATATCATGATGTAATGTATTGTAAGATTCATGCAGGTCACCACTCTGCTTTAGTTCCAACACATCACGTTGTAAAGCATCTCATTCAAAAAAAATTATTATTCTAACTTCATGTTTTAGGGGGTAGCTGTTATAAGTCAATTTGGGCATCATTCCCCATGACATGTGTTGGGTCATAAAGGTGACTGTTTAAAGGTAAAATTAATGCTTCTCATTAATTTTCCTCCAAGGGAAAGTCTTGTTATTTGAAGAGTGTCAGAAAAATATATGCAAGTGACATCGGAGGTTAACTACTCTAAATATTCATAATGAAGATTCTCTAATTCTCGAAGTTCAATCAAGCCAACTTGGAAGTGAATTATGAAATGTTTCTGCATATTCAAGAGAGCTAAATCTATTCTATGCCTATGTAGAAAAAAATACTCAAGACTGAAAATAATAAATTACAACTGGACAACACGCTTGATGAATTGAATATAAACCTTAATGAATTGAACAATAGTTCTAATAATTTGAACAACAATCAATTATTCTATATTTTTCAATGGAATTCTATTTTAATCAACTAATAACATCCTTTTGAATTAAACATCAACCAAACACTCACAATGATGATGAAAGATCCAAACGTTAATTATATGCAGAATTGAACAACAATCATGCTGAAACTAATCTAAAAATTGTAAAAGCATTGATTTCAAATAAGAGGACATGAATGGTAAAATAGTCTAGTAAAAAGGAAGTTATAACATCTCATGCTCACAATTAACCACTTAAACGATATATTATGAAACACAGTGGATAACTAGAAACACAAATTCTGTAAATAAAAGTATAGCACATAAGTAGCAAAAGGACCCCCAGGGATGGGCCCAAAGTCACTATAAGCCTACTGCTAAGGAATACTTAGAGGTTGTTTATTCCAAAAAAACCAAAGTCTTCATTAATCTATAGAACAATACATTAGTACAACTTGACGATTTTGTCTGAATATGTTTATTACAAGAAGATTATATTACAGTAATCGTCCTTCATCTTTTTCATCTTCAGCCTTTTATAGCTTAAAGCCGAATTCAAAAGTATTAATGGATCCTTATCATTATGATATCCTACTGCTTCGTGGCTATCGACTGAGCACTCCAAGAGTGGGCATGCCTCTACATCTTTCCCTGATTCATAGGAGCTGATATGACTCTGTTTTCCTTCCTTGTCTACTGCCTTTTGGTCGTCCAGTCAGCAGTTTGGCTATTTTGCGTCCCTATTAATAAATACAGTGATAAATCAGTTTTTATGTTATTAAACACTCCTTTTGTCATTAGTCCACTCTGCCTTACTTTCACATTATTTTTCTTTAATTTATTGGTAAAATGAAGGGAAAACATATAAAAGTACATGAAAAATCATGGTAAATATGGGGGTGAAACATACCTTCTTCTTGGCCCAACATACTCCCTTGCTTACCTTTTTGCAGGTCCTCATGAAAATAAATGGTTGAGGTATGGCTGGGTTAAAGAATATGTAGGGTATACCTATTATTTATAAAGTCTGAAGCCATGTATCTGTTTAATTTTTGCAAATGCTGCATTTATGTGCCACTTTGGTAACTCATAATCATGATGATATTCTTTAGGGGGGTACCAGATGAGGGGGAATCTATATCTACACCCTATCCATGTAGGCCCCATGTTAAAAATTAGGTTGTTGTATAGAAGGAACCCGGAAGCAACAACTTTGAAGTTCTTGTAGCCAAATGGTTCCCTATTCTTCACATTAGTTGTAGAGGCTATCCATCTTCGTTTGGCTGCTACCAATTCTTCTTCCTGAATGTCCTGGAAGTATTTCTGCCTGTTCTGCACAATATCCCTGTGAATAGGTCCCAATTTGGATATCACTCCTTTCTGCTACATGAATTTCTTATGTTGGGTAAACAGGTATAGGGGTTTAGTAGGTTCCCCTCTAACCCATAGATCTAGGACATGCTCTCTTTTATGAAAGGTGTTGTAGGCCTTATCCCACTTAGTTTTGTTCTTGGCGAAAGATAAAAAAACCTGGAACTGAACGTCCCCTATGAAGGGGCTGGGGTTACTCTCCCTATCGTCCTCTAAAAACAAATTGTGTAAATACATCTCACACAAAAGATGATGGACCTATTCATCCTGCTCATTGCAACACTGGAAAAATTCTTCAATGGTTTTAAAAGTAGTGGGCTTCCCTACCTTGAAAACCTTGATTTTCAACAATAAATACCGTTCCACTAAGAATAAAGTATAGTTAGTGGTTGGTGCCCTACAAGTCAGTACATCTAATTAGAGAGAGAAAACCATACTGGTTTTCTCTTTAGCTTATTCCACTTGCTCCTATGATTTCTTTACTTTTTTCCTTTCTTCCCTGAGTTGGGAAAGGTTTCGTCCTCAGTTACAAAAAGGTATTTGAATCACTTTAGTAGTGCCTGATGTTCTTGTAAGCTAATTCATTTCTGCACCGGGACAATTCATGCTAGACTTGAATTAATTCGTTGTGCAACTTCTGATTAAAAGCCTTTTGTACTAGGGCAGTGTAGGCAAGACTCACCTCTGTTTGAGTCCCCTTATCTTCTGTAAATTACAGATTGGTTTGCACAGAGGCTTCAACAGTGTGTATCAACTCTGTTTGTACAAAGGCTTCAACCTTATTCATTAACTCAGTCCACCCAAAAACTTCAGTGGTATCTATTAAATCGGTCTGTACAGAGGCTTCAGAATTTTCCATTAGGTCCATCTGTACAGGGACTTCAGTTGTATCTATTAAATCAGTATATACAAAGGCTTCAACATTGTATATCAAATCAACCTTTACAGAAATTTCAGCAGTATCTACCATTTGGGTAACAAAATCTATTTGGGTACCCATGGTAACCAATTCCTTCTCAAGGTTCCAAGCCTTGTTTGCTTCTTCCAACTGTTTCCTCAGATTTGTTATCATTTTTCTCAATTTCTTGCACTTCTTGCTCATTTTCCTAAACTTAATCTCAGCTTATTTTTCTTTTGGAAAAGCTTTGGCAGGAGCAGGAGGAGTAGTGGCTTCAGTTTCAGAAATGGTTGTGCCAGTTCTAAGGTTATCAGCAATGGTGTTTTCTTCAGGCGTCTAAGATTTTATTCAATATTAACGTCCTAACTGGGTGAAATAATATTTCCTTCAGGCATCAAGGGAGCTGTCTCAATGCTTGTAATTTTCTCTAGTAGAACAATCTCTCTTGAATGGTTTCAAGATTCAGATATTCCTTCTGTATAGTCTTCCCTACTCATCCATTCATTAGCAGAGGGTGATAAAACCCTTAAAGCCTACAATTCATCATGGTTGGGTAGTATTTCAGTGTGGCCAGAGTTGTTGGTAGTGGCTAATGCTGGAAATATGATGTAATTTGTTGTCCTTGATGGCAACCTACTTGATGAAGTTGTCCTTGATGGAAACCTACTTGATGAGTCGCCTATGATAAGCAAACTATGTGTTAAATATGTAAGAATGATGTAGCTAAATATTAGTTCAGATGTGATAGAGAAAAGAATTCCAGTGAGTGCCAGAGAAATGATAAATATAATATATCACAATGTATACGGTACTTTTGTGAAGGAAACCCCCATATGGATGGAATGTATACACTACTTTTGTGAAGGAAACCTGCATATACATTCAGGGTTAGCATATACACATTTTTTGTGAAGAGAAGTTGCGTATACATGCAGAAATGAATGCTCCAAGTCGCGTATGCCTTTTGAGCTCTAAAATTATGATACCAAGGGGCATTACCATGGTATTAGCCTACAGTATTGAGAGTTGCATTGTCTATTTGATTCCGTCTAAGAATACCATTGGAATTTGAGTGGTTTTGACTCATGGTATTGGTAAAAGCTAAATCTATCTAAGAAGAAGAAGATCATAGTGCAAGGTGTGCATGTGTAAGGGTTGTTGATGAATAAATTTCTCTAAGGAATATCTGCATGGATAAACTCTGTTATTAATTGATAGATCTGAATCTATGATGGACCCATGGATATAATGATGGTTCAAGTTCTCTAGATCTGATGATGATGAATCTCTAGTTTGATTTGATGAAGAAATGATGAAGAACTGGTGCAAGTCTGCTGAAGAAAATGAATAAATATAGGTAAGCTTTATAGATCTCGCCTATTCTGTAAAATATAAATTTACAGATCTATATGCTAGTTTATTTCAGTAAAAGCGAGTAGATACGTGGGTTTTCTTCATTAAAAGCGTGTATGGCAGTTAGGGTTTTCTGTAGAATACACAGAAGTATATGCAGGTTGGTGTGCAGAAAAATGCGTATGTATGCGGCTTCAGTGAAGCAAAGTAGCATATGCTATTTGAATCAATGACTTTGTATCTACATATCTATTATGAAGTCTGGGTATTGAATGAATACTACACTATGAAGTATATCTTCATGGAATGGGTTATAATTTATTGATAGATCTGAATTAATAATACACCTATGAATAAAATGATGGATCAGGGTCTCTAGACCTGAAATGACTATATATCTTCTAGATCTATTTATGGAATGTTTAGATCTGATATGTATGTTCTTTGATCTTAAATGTGTGGAGTGGGTCCAGTCTGAAAATTTGATGAAAAGTGGCCTAAAAGTTGTCTTGTGTGGAAGTTGTTGGATCCAGTATGAAAATTGATGAAACGTGGTCCATAGTGGAGCTGAGGGTCGAAGCCTTCAGTGAGGGGGTAGTAGCTCCCTTCCAGTGGTAGCTGGTAAATGAGATCAGGGGGTAGTAGCTCCCTTCCAGGGGTGGCTGGTAAATGAGATCAGGGGGTTGAAGCTCCCTTCCACTAGTAGCTGGAGAACAAGAGAAGCTTGTAGCCTTCTCCAGGTGGGTGCCTGTGTGCTGGTATGAGTCTACGCCAGTACATGATTGTAATTAGTTTTCTTTATAATAAATATTGAAGATAGGGACAACAAAAATGGTGGTTTTCTTCCGAATTGGGTTTCCACCTTAAATCCTGGTGTTCATGTGTGTTGCTTATGTGTGATGATTTATTCTGTTCTTACTGCACATGCTTACTGCTTACTAAACCTCTGATGAATCAATGATGCACTGATATAAGTAAAGAATTATATGCATAATAAGATCTCTGGTAATACACAAGTTTTCTTAAGGATATTCGCGTGTATACGCGAGTTGGGTGTATTAAAGTCATGTATGGAATTTAGTAAGGAAAAAATAAAAATTTTGAGTAAGCTCTAAATACTAATTCACCCCCCCCCCCCCCCCCCCCTCTCAGTATTTTCCCAACAATTGGTATCAGAGCGTGGTCCTTCTGAAGGAGCTTGATCACTGAAGGAGATCTGTCACAATGGGGAGGAAGCAAAAGAAGAAGGCTACTCAAAGAAAGAAGATATCTCAGAAAACATGTACAGTAGAAAATGAAGAAGATGAAACATGTATTGATTGTTGTTCTTGTGATTCACTTTCTTGTGCATGCAATGGTGAAGATAGTGAAAACCAAAGTGAAAGTAATGTTATGGATCTAGAAGCAGTAATTTCAAATCTCAAGAGTAAAGTTGAAGATCAACAAAGATTATTTAATGAGAGGGAATATATCTACAAAGATGTGATTGCTAGAATGAATGGACAGATAACCAAGTATCAAAGGCTACAGGATGAATTAACCAATCACAGTGAAGAACTTGAAGTAGAAATCATCTCTCTCAAGGTAGATCTGGAAACATCAAATAAAAATAATGAAGAACTTCTACAATCATTTGAAGAACAAGAAAATGGGTTGAAATAAGAGATTCTAAAATTGAATGAACAAGTAGAAGAAGGGAGAAGGGTCGAAGAAAGTATGAAGAAGTAATGCCAAAAATTGGAGGTTGAGGTAAACATTTTAAAAGGTAGATTAGAAGGAAAGGATAAATTCTTGAGGTTTCAAGATAGTACTAAGATTCTGGATAATATTATTAGTAGTAAAAGGTCTCCCTCTACTAAATTTGGTCTTGGTTTTCATGAAATTTTGAAGGGAGAATCTAGTTCACAAGACAAAGCTAAAGATTCAAAGGATATCAATGCAAAACCTAAAGTGTTTAAAGAGACCAAAAGGCAACCGACAATCATGAATTCTCAAAAGAAATCGTTCGCTCCTAAATTTAGAAGTATCAATCAATTCTCTCCTTTGATCAATAATGTTGAATGCTTTATATGTCATAAGTATGGACATGTTGCAGCCAAGTGCAGAAGAAATTTTTTTCAGTCAAAGACAAATAGACAATACATAGAAAGACAGTCAGTTCCCAAGTACTCAAGTTTCTTTAAGGGATATTGTTTTTCATGCAACAATTTTGGTCATAAAACAGTTGATTGAAATAGAAGAAAGATTAGAAAAACATATTATGATCCCTATGCTCCATTTTCTGGTCACATATTATGTTATGCTTGTAACAAGTATGGGCATGTAGAAAAAGAATGCAGATTAAGTATGATGAACAGATCTGAGAAATTGGAGAATTTCCAACAAAGATGGAAAAATAAGAAGCTCCAGTAAAAAATGTAGGGAATGTTGACCCTACTGTAATCATCCACCTTTAAAGTTTACTTCTCATAATGACTGCAGGAGTGACGTGAGATTTATTATAGGAATTAGTAATGTATCATCACATGGGGAGAAATATATGGTGATTCCCATGGTTGGTTTGGCAATTCTAATTGTGTTTATTTCTGACAGTGCATCTGATGTGACAAGAGAAGACAGGAACATGTGGTACAAATTTAGGGGGAGATTAAGTCGTGAATTTTTTCTGTATTTCACTTTCTATATGCAGGTTTCATGAACTAAAGCTGCATATACACGTGAGTTCCATTGCAAACAGTTGCGTATATTTTTTCTCTGATAGGAAAAATAGTGAATCAAACTCAAGATCAGTTTCTCATAGGCTGCTAATAGTTGTAATTTTCTTTATCTAATGTTGATGGTTTCAGTCTGCTAATATGATATGGTCATTCTTGACTATGAACATGTAACACCAGTTCAAGGGGAGCATTAGCCTAACTACTAAAGTTTCATTGTTGGCATTGTGTTTTCTTATTCTCGTGATGATCATGTTAGAATGATGTTGTCATGATACATAGATTTCTTATGATGAGATTATGGATGAGCCCTGATCATGTTTTGCAGAAGAGTATCTTTATTTTCACACGTGGATTTGATGCAAGTCTAATGATTCAGATATAAGGAAAAAACATGCAGATTTTGTTGTTGATGAACATCATGATTATATAAGACCTTGGTAATAACATATCACATGATTGCTTGATACATATTGACTATGATGAAGTTCTTCTGGTATGAAAATTATTCTTGGCAAGAATATGATGTTGCTACAAATATCTTGATGTTGGTTACTGATGTGCTTATGCTACAACTATTGGATGACATTTGAAGACATGGATACATTGCCTTATCTCTCTTCTCTCATATATTTGATGATACAAGTCTATGGTGTTTTCTCGTGCTGTATGGTGCCACTCTACTCTATTTCATGATGATTCCCACATATTTTTCTACAAAGAGGAAATGGGAAGTTCACCTTGATAAAGACAAGAGATTGAGTTGATAATTTATTTCTACAGAAAGACACTATGATGCTGGAAACATAGACTTGGTCACAGGTTGATGATCGAAAAAGCACTAGTGGTGGTGCATTATTTATGGGGCCCCTGATTAGTATCTTGGTTCAGCAAGAAGCAAATATCTATTGCCTTATCTATAGAAGAAGCAAAATATATGGCTGCCGCATCATGTTGCACACAACTTATTTGGATGATGCAGACCTTACAAGACATTCAAATCATATGTTCACCTCCCATATCCATTATGTGTGATAATACAAGTGCAATCAGTATCTCAAAGAATCCTGTTATGCATTCCAAGACCAAGCACATCCCTATCAAGTATCATTTCTTACGTGAACAGGTGCTTGAACAAAAGGTGAAATTGGAGTATGTACCCTCCAAAGAACAAGTTGCTGATATATTTACTAAACCTCTTCCCAGGGAAGCATTCGAATATCTCAAACAAAAGCTGGGAATTGTCTTTGCCGCTCAAAATATTAGATCTACTTAAATTCAGAAGATTAAATTGGATACGCGTATTTCATAAAGGGCAGTCATGTATATATGCGAGTTTATATACAGAAAACTACGTATGGGTATTTGCTGGCATAATTTTCTGGGTCAACATTTTCAGAATAGTTGTGGTGTTGTTGGGTATCTTTGGTGATGTTCTACTTCTTACACTTCTGTTTCATTTTCTAATATTTTTGATGAATATGCCTTGATGATTTGCTGTTGAAAGTGTTTAGGGTGCACAAGCTAAGGGGTAGCACTTGTCCTGTGGGAAAGGATGCAGTGTTAGCATTCTAAGTGTTTGTTGTGGTCTGATCTCATGATTGAGATTCATTGGTTTTGTTTATAAAAGTCATTTGATGAAAAGGTAATGTTGAGATCTATGATGTAAATTGTTATATTCAGTCATGTCATGACTTGGTCAAATTTGTAAACCCACTTGGTTGGGTAGTTGAGTCAAATTTGTAAACCCACTTGGTTGGGTAGTTCATTCAAATATGTAATTCCACTCGGTTGGATCATTGATGTAACTATAAGTCCTTGGTGATAGGAATCGTCATACTTGGTTGAGTTATAGAATCATGTACTTCATTGAAAAATCTATCTAAAGATTCATCATGAGCTTAGGGGAGCATGGTAAATTCAGTGCACTTCAGATCTACAGAGCTCATCTTTCTACAAGGGAAGAGAAACCTTGTTTTGGTTTTGATCAGCCCTTTTCCCTTGATGTCAAAAGGGGAGAATATCTTGGTGTTTTAATAATGGTTATGATTATTGTATTGATTTGTTATGGTGATCAAACGCCATCATGGTTGCCATCAAGTCCAAAGGGGGAGATTGTTGGCAATATGATGTGATGTGTTATCCTTGATGGCAACCTACTTGATGAAGTTGTCCTTGATGGAAACCTACTTGATGAGTTTCCTATGATAAGAAACCTATGTGTTAAAGATGTAAGAATGATGTAGCTAAATATTAGTTCAGATGTGGCAGAGAAAATAATTCCAATGAGTGCCAGAGAAATGATAAATATAATATATCACAATGTATACGGTACTTTTGTGAAGGCAACCTGCATATGGATGCAACGTTTATGCTACTTTTGTGAAGGAAACCCATGTATACATTCAGGGTTAGCATATACGCAGTTTTTGTGAAGAGAAGTTGCGTATACATGCGGAAACGAACACTCCAAGTCACGTATGCCTTCTGCGCTCTAAAACTATGATACCATCAGGCACTACCATGGTATTAGCCCACAGTATTGAGCATTACATTGTCTATTTGATTCTGTCTTAGAATACCATTGGAAGTTGAATGGTTTTTATTCATGGTATTGGTGAAAGCTAATTCTATTTAAGGAGAAGAAGATCACAGTGCAAGGTGTGCATGTGTAAGGGTTTTTGATGAATAAATTTCTCTAAGGAATATTTGCATGGATGAACTCTGTTCTTAATTGATAGATTTGAATCTATGATGCACCCATGGATGTAATGATGGTTCAAGATCTCTAGATCTGATGATGATGAATCTCTAGTTTGATCTACTGAAGAAATGATGAAGAACTGGCGCAAGTCTGCTGAAGAAAATGAATAAATATGGGTAAGTTTTATAGATTTGGCATGTTCTGCAAAATATAAATTTACAGATCTATACGCTAGTTTATTTCAGTAAAAGCACGTATATATGCGGGTTTGCTTCATTAAAAGCGCGTATGGAAGTTAGGGTTTTCTGTAGAATACACAGAAGTATATGCAGGTTGGTGTGCAGAAAAATGGGTATGTACGCAGCTTCAGTGAAGCAAAGTAGCGTATGCTATTTGAATCGATAACTTTGTTTCTACATATCTATTCCGAAGTCTGGGTATTGAATGAATACTTCACTCTGAAGTATATCTGCATGGAATGGGTTACAACTTATTGATAGATCTAAATTAATAATGCACCTATGAATAAAATGATGGATCAGGATCTCTAGACCTGAAATGACTATATATCTTCTAGATCTATTTATGGAATGTTTAGATCGAAGATGTGGAAAATTTTTTCTGAAGTGAAGGATAAAATATGAGCCGTTTATCTATTTTGAAGAGTTGCGCAGCCCTGCAATGTTTACAAATCTATACGTAGGTTCGTCACAGTGAAAGCGTGTATATATGCGGGTTAGTTTCAACAAAAGTTTGTATGGAATCTAAGGTCAATCCTGAAATAGTTGCAGATATATACGCGAGTTTGTCCATGTGAAAGCGTGTATATACGTGGTTTCAGTGAAGTAAAAGCGCGTATGTAATCTAGGGTTTTTCTGAAGTGTGCAGAACAAAATCTCTGATCTGTTTTGTTGTTCTACTGTTGTCTGTCAATAATGTCTTCATACAGATCTGAGTTGTTTGAATACTGATTATGATGCTAGTTGATGATGATTGAAGATCAGTAGTTGGTTGATTGGTTGATGATTCAATGAATGAATTGAATGGGTTATAAGTTTCAGTTTGATGTATGTTCTTTGAGCTTAAATGTGTGGAGTGGGTCCAGTCTAAAAATCTGATGAAAAGAGGCCTACAAGTTGTCTTGTGTGGAAGCTGTTGGATCCAGTATGAAAATTGATGAAATGTGGTCCATAGTGGAGCTTAGGGTCGAAGCCTTCATTCAGGGAGTTGTAGCTCCCTTCAAGTGGTAGCTAGTAAATGAGATCAGGGGGTAGTAGCTCTCTTCCAAGAGTGGCTGGTAAACGAGATCAGGGGGTTGAAGCTCCCTTCTAGTAGTAGCTGGAGAACGAGAGAAAGTTGTAGCCTTTTGCTGGTGGGTGCCTGCATGTTGGTATGAGTCTACGCCAGTAAATTATTGTAAGTAGTTTTCTTTATAATGAATATTGAAGACAAGGACAACAACAACGGTGGTTTTCTCCCGAATTGGGTTTCCACCTTAAATCCTGGTGTTCATGTGTGTTTCTTATGTGTGATGATTTATTATGTTCTTACTGCACATGCTTACTGCTTACTAAAAATCCGATGAATGAATGATGCACTGATCTAAGTAAAGAATTATATGCATAATAAGATCTCTAGTAATATGCAAGTTTTCTTAAGGATATCCATGTGTATATGCGAGTTGGGTTCATTAAAGGTAGTGGGTTCATGTTGGCTCGAGGGGTCTTGACCCAGGTTCAAAGTTCAAGTTTTTCCAACAAACCCCTATACTACTGGCCCTTTCGGCAGTGACTTTCTTGCGCAGGTCAAAGTCTCACCCGTATGGGTGGGTGCTAGAACCAAGTTTCCACACCCTGAGGAAGGATAGGTAAGGCAAGAAGAAGCTGCATCTGGCCTTGTGATACCCAGATTTCCTGCGTCTATGCAAGGTCGATAGGTATTTTTTCGCATCCACATGTGCTAGATCTATAATTATATACTTCTATGACAGTAGCACAATATTTCATAAAATAGAATAGAATAGATCTAGATATAGAAAACACACTTACAAATATCTTTCGTAGCTTGAATACATAATGTGCATAATGCAGTAATTACCAATGATTCGCACAAACAATACACATAGATTCAGTTCTCAAGAAACCTTTCTTATTCATCAATTCATCAATTCCTTCTTACAATACCCATCCCATCCTGTGCACACAGCAACAGGGTCTCCCATGAGCTGCGAAATTGGTCCAATTTTGTGTATTTTTTATTATATTTAGTCTAGCGCAAGGTTTTTTGGGTGGGTCAAAGCCCAAAAGCATTGTAATGGGCAAAAGGGTAAACCAGGGGTCCAAAAACCATGGTTTCGGACCATAGGAAATTTTAGGCTAGATTATTATAAATAGAGGAGCATTTTGAATTGTAAGGGAAGAAAACAAAGAGCTATTGATGTGAACTGTGGCTTAAGATATCTATTTGGGTTTTTGGGGAAAGGAATCATGTTGGTTGTGTGCATGGAGATCCATAGTCCAGCTGTGTGTAGACCTTGCTACTATGTGCGTGGGATGGGATGGGTATTGTAAGAAGGAATTGATGAATTAATGAATAATAAAGGTTGCTTGAGAACTGAATCTATGTGTACTGTTTGTGGGAATCATTGGTAATTAATACATTATGTGCATTCTGTATTCAAGCTGTGAAAGATCTGTGTAAGTGTGTTTGCTACATCTGGATATGTTTTGTTATGTTTTATGCAATATTGTGCTACTGTCATAGAAGTATATAATTATAGATCTAGTGCACGTGGATGATAAATGAGAACTATCGACCTTGCATAGGTCAAAGTCTCACTCGAAGTAGTATGGGTGGCTACTGGAACTAGGTTTCCGCACCCTGAGAAAGGATAAGTAAGTCAAGCAGAGCTGCATCTGGCCCTGTGATACCAAGATTGCCTCTGTCTACGCAAGGTCAATATGTATCTTTTCACATCCACGTGTGCTAGATCTATAATTATATACTTCTATGACAGTAGCAAAATATTGCATAAAACAGAACATAATAGATCTAGATATAGAAAACACACTTACACAAATCTTTCTTAGCTTGAATAAAGAATGCGCATAATGCAGTAATTACCAATGATTCGCACAAACAATACACATATATTCAGTTCTCAAGCAACCTTTCTTATTCATCAATTCCTTCTTACAATACCCATCCCAGCCTGCACACACAACAGTAGGGTTTGTACACAGCTAGACTCTGGATCTCCGCACACACAGCCAGCAGGAGTCCTTTCCCCAAAAACCCAAACAGATATCTTAAGCCATAGTTTGCATCAATAACTCTTCGTTTTCTTCCCTTACAATTCAAAATGTTCCTCGATTTATAATAATCTAGCCTAAACTTTCCTATGGTCCACAAACCATAGTTTTTGGAGCCCTATTTTACCCTTTTTCCCATTACAATGATTTTGGGGCTTGAACCCACCCCAAAAACCTTGCATTAGAGTAAATATAATAAAAAATAGACAAAATTGGACTAGTTTCGCAGCTCGTAGGAGACCCTGTTCCAAAAGTCCCCCAACAAAATCTTGTGACTCGTCCCAAGTCACTATGGTGGTGAGGTCGCTATCCACGCACGCAAGGTATTGAAAGAGATGATGAGCAGAGGAAGCACTTCCTGACTTTGGGTAGCAGATCGTTGTACGATATTGACAAGCTCCTGGGAGGCAGGGCCTACAGGAGCCGTGGTAACCTGCTCCAATATCCAGTGGATGCACTTGATGGCGTTATGAGTACCCTGAGATATCTGGAAGGTGGTATTGCCCCATTTTTTCAAGCGCTTTCTGACGGCGTGCTTGGCGCGATGGAGATCTGCAATTGTGTCTATGAGGGCGTTGTGGGTTTTTAAGAGGACTAGACGCTGCGCAGGGACGAGGGAAGGTAAGGTAGCTTTGACCTGATCGAAAGCAGCCTCCATCTGTCGCAAGTATTCTTGGACACGCTGAAGCATGGGGTTGAACTGGACTACTGTGCAGAGCTTTATAGCTGCCTCGACAAATTGAGTGCCCAGAGTAAGTTTTTCCTTAATAATATTTTTTTTTCCATGATCAATGCAACTCGTTGCTCCCGAACTTCTGGGAATTTCACGTTGCTGCCATGAAGTCTGGTCATGGTTACGGATCTCTTGTAACACATCGGTGTATAAATCCTATAATGCCTCATGGGGTAGTTGGGCCAAGTCTATTTGTAGGTCTATAGCTATCGGGGCATGGTCACCAACCATGATAGTGCGAGGTAGCGAAAAAATATGTCTTTTGTTGGTCGGTAGTGTGGAACTATGGAGAAGTCACAGCGTATCCCTATATCGCTTCATCCCTTTCATGCGCAGGACTAGTTGCGACTTGACTGCATCAGTGTCAGTGGCAAACTATGGCAATTGCGTACCCTCTTTCGTGGTATCGTCTAAGGCCATCCGAATGGGTCCTGCGATCGTTCTAGGGTGGTAAAGGTCAGGAACTCCCATCGTGCAGCTGTGGTGCCTCTCTACATGGGGTTCAAAGACAGTTCTCCCTATAGGGAACCAAAGGCCAATGATTTTATCAATCTTAGCATCCCCAGACCCTCTCAACATGATGGCTTCAGGCTCTGAACTAGTAGGTGCCAAAGAGTTACGGACTGCCGTAGCAACAAAAGGACAAGCTTCCCCAAAAACGTTGAAGATCCCAGTAAGCAAGCAGGAGAATAATAGAGGCAGGGTACAGAGACAATATGAAGCCTGGAGCGAAGCCATCCTATTAACCTTATACTATCCGGGGCTATCCAATGGTAGAGTAAACCTTACTTGAAACTGACCATCAATTTTCTGGAACAAACTCACCATAAATTGCTGTATTGATGGCCAACCACCCATTTTTCGTAACAGTAAGGTTCCCTTCTCACCAAAGTGCAATGGTTTGACAGTCATTATTCATACCTAAGGGTTTTCCCACAAAGTTACAGATTTTGGATGATGCCTGCGTGCTATTTGCGTACCCTGAATTAAAGATGGTGCCAGGTGTTTTGCAATACGGTCTAGGTACCACTGCAGCAACTTGGTCACTATACCTCTTGAAAGGTGTGCTTTTCCCTTGATTAGGGCATTTGTGTGTGGAAAAGCTACGTCGAGCAACCTTGTGCCATCTACCACCTTAAATGTGCACAGAAACTCAGCCCACAAATTCTCCCAATTGCACGTGTACTGGTGTAGCTCCACATCTAAATACCACGCAGTCGGACGCAAGCCTAGGTCATGGATAACTTGGTGAACTTTTTCCTTTGGGGTCCTGGTGCACCATTGTGTTTCCCATGCCAGAAAATATCTGTGTGGGTCCTCGGACCCAAGGAACCTCTGGATCTATCTTATAGCTGGCGCTCCAAATCATAGGATCAGATTATCCTGACACTCCTCCCAGGTGCAGAATACTGGCCCATGCGCATCCCATCATCGCACAGCCGCTCCATGTAGTGCTAGCGGAAGTACCCCTAGCCTATGTTCCTTGGGAAATTTAGCTTTGAATGCATGTAAAAACTCCTTAATGTCACCCGCGTCCTCAAGGTAGGGAAAGGCTCTTACCTCGGTAGAGATGCAGCAGAAGTCCCTTGTGCCCTAAAGACATCATAGCACCGAAACCTCATGCAACCGGCCTTGCCAATTCTCTAGTTCCCCATCAGAGTCAGAAAAGCATTCACTGTCATTTTCCCAGCAGAGTACTCCTTCACTTTGGGATTAATCTAGTTTTCATCCTGCCTAGTCGATTTGTAAATGTGATCTATTTCTTCCTCGTCGCGTGCTGGCTCTGTATACCATGCAGCTTCTGTGGGATCCAATGGTACTATTACGCGCATGCCATTATTTGCAAACACCATACTGTGCTTTTTGAGATTGATGACATCCCATATCTATAGCCCCATGTAGTCCTAGGAGTGTAGGGTAGGGGTCTGCATCTTCCACAATTTCTATTACTTCAAAGTCAGCTAGGACTTTTACCCCTGCGATATCTACCATGACTTTTGGTAGGCTTCTCAGAGGGATGATATTTTATTGATTTGCCATATGCAGATGGATGGTGGACCATTCCAATTTAGGCTCTCCCATTCATTGCCATGTTTTCTTTGGTAATACGTTTGCATCTGATCCAAGATCTAAAATAACTTGATCCATCTTGTAGTCACCAATTTGCGTAGTCAACCGCATTTCTCTTCTGGTGCACTTTTTATATCTGTATAGCTTGTGTACATCCTTGGTCCCAGGAATCAGATCAGGTCGAGCTGTGTAGTTATGCATTAATGCTTGAATGCTCTCTACAGCCTCTGGGTTATGTAGCAGCTTCAGACATGCCTGTAGAAAGGGCTCAAACCCCCCCTCTATCTTGAGGTGTGTCGGCATATGCGTAGTAGCTGCTATTGTTTCTTGTCGCTTGCTGATGTTCGATCCTTTCTAAAAGGTTGTAGGATCCCTAGCAGGTGCTTACTTTGCTCCGTAGGTGACCATCCCACCGTGTGTTATTACTTTCACACTCGGGTCTATGTTTATTAGCTCAGCTTTAACTCTTTGCACATTTTCGTAGGGGTGGGTTGTTTTTCTTGCATCTTGGCTATTAAAATTGGGCAATCTTCAACCACATAGTCTAGTTGTCTACAGTATTTGCACGATTTCCTGGTGGGATTTGGGTAGTCCCTGGTGAAGTTACCTACCTCCCCACAGCTATAACAGATTCGCTTCCCACGTCCTCGTCCTGCGGTTCCTCCCCGACCTCCTCTGCCCCTTGCTGGCGAGCCTCCGAAGCTCGTGGATATTCTTGGTGACGCAGGGTCTGATTTTACCCTGTAGAAGTTCCCACGATCTATCATCAAGTCGTAAGTGCGACAATTCTACTCATTGTGTCCCACGGACTGGCAGAACCTACACCACTATTGCTTCAGTTCTGGGACATACGCACCTAGCCAAGTGCAATCGTTCGTATCATGCAGTCCTGCTACACGACAGTCGTCACACCACAATGCAGGTCTTCTCGAGCCTGGTCATGATAGGATGGGTTCCCCACTTGCTCTCGGGCATACCGGACTAGGTCCTCTTATGTATTCTGCCAAGAGATGGCACTGATCCTTCGTATGGCCAGATACTCGACATTGTATGCACCATAGATCTACGCGGGCTTCTTTTCCTCACTCCTTTTGTAGGTTCTAAATTTCCATGTGTATAGCTCCAAGTTGTTCCTGAATTTGCTGTACTCCTACCGAGGTATCTTCTCTGGGCGCAACTTCTAGTTTCATAGTGACTTCCATAGCTTTTTCCTGTGACTAAAAGGTTTGATGAATCATTAGCGTACGCAGGTGGGGTAATAGCATAGCGGTGAACCATTCCTTATGTTTTCTATCATCATACTCAAACCCCCCTTCCCTAATTTCTTTCTTCAATCATTCATCAGCCTCCCACACAGATTCAGACGCACCTTACTTGAAGTCCTTTACTTCTGCTACCAACTGAGAATAAGATTTTAGCTTCCGGAACTGTCTCTTCAAAGCATCTTTGATATCTTGACTAGATGCACTCCCGTTCTAGGAAATGTACTGTATATACCAGTCCAATGCTTTATCTTCGAACGCCAGGGATAGCTATGCCCTCTTCACTATATCATTTGTCACATTTTGCACAGTCTAGACGGAGTCTCCAACAAACTAAAATCAGTCCATATCCTCATCCCCTACCCCCTTGAAGGTAGGTAGTCTCAGGTGTGCAACCATATCACTATCTGGCGGTGGTGGTGGTACGGGTGAGTTCTTACCTTTATGCAGCCTGGGCGGCGGTGTAGCCTGGGGTCTTGTGCAGCGGGTTATCGTAAAAGGTTATAGGCGGATCTCCCCCCGTCGATATTGGTCCAATAGTATTTACCACTGTGCGTCGCGCTCCCGTCTAGATCCGAGGTCATTCAGTCGGTATGACTACACAGAAATCTCTTTTCACATAATAATATCTTAATCAACAACGGTAATGTCTTCAGAAATCTGCCTTGGAACCCTTTAAATAATCGTCGTTCGAACTTAGAGTGGGAGACAAAATAATCAATGGAAAATTCTGTCACAAATCCCCCTAGCACACTGTCCACCCAGTGATCTACTAGCGTGTGATAGTATTATCGGTCCTCTCTAGCTGCTAGATCAGCTCTGGGGTCCACTGAGTGACTCGTTCATCCTTCCAACACTTCTATAATTCTACGAGCCTATCCAGGCGCTCCTGAAGCTCAATTGCAAATGTTACAAAGAATGTTTCTTAGCTTTGTTGTAAGAATGTACCTATTTTTCCACCTTTTCGCTGTTAACTTCTCGCTGCGATTTTCTTTTACTGCAAATTCCTAGATCTTCTTTTCGAACAACTCCTCAATTTCCTTCCATTCAGGCTTCCAATACTCTCTTGTCATTACGTGATCCCTTTCTCAAAATGATCTAGGTCTCGGCAACAGAACCATTTGTTGGATTGAGGGGTCGTGACCCAGGTTTGGAGTTAAAGGTTTTCCAACAAACCCCTATACTACTAGCCTTTTTGGCAGTGACCTGCTTGCATAGGTCAAAGTCTCACCTGAAGTAGTATGGGTGGGTGCTGGAACCAGGTTTCTGCACCCTGAGAAATGATAGGTAAGGCAAGTAGAGCTACGTTCGGCCCTGCGATACCCAGATTTCCTCTGTCTACGCAAGGTCGATAGGTCTCTTTTCGCATCCACGTGCACTAGATCTATAATTATATACTTCTATGACAGTAGCACAATATTGCATAAAGCAGAACATAAAAGATCTAGATATAGCAAACACACTTACATAGATCTTTCGCAGCTTGAATACAGAATGCGCATAATGCAGTAATTACCAATGATTCACACAAACTGTACAAATAGATTTAGTTCTCAAGCAACCTTTCTTATTCATCAATTCATCAATTCCTTCTTACAATACCCATCCTAGCCTGTGCACACAGTAGCAAGGTCCCCACACAGCTGGACTCTGGATCTCCGCGCACACAGCCAACAGGAGTCCTTTCCCCAAAAACCCAAACAGATATCTTAAGCCACAGTTCGCATCAATAGCTCTTCGTTTTCTTCCTTACAATTCAAAATGTTCCTCTATTTATAATAATCTAGCCTAAACTTTCCTATGGTCCGCAAACCATGGTTTTCGGACCCCTAGTTTACCCTTTTTCCCATTACAATGCTTTTGGGGCTTTGACCCACCCCAAAAACCCTGTGGTAGACTAAATATAATAAAAAATACACAAAATTGGACCATTTTTGCAGCTCGTAGGAGACCATGTTCCAATAGTTCATTGCAGAGAGAATTCCCCCCATGGCTAATGTTTTATCCGAACTGGTTTCTTCTTCTATCTGCATTTATTTCAGCCTTGTTGGTTAAAACAAAACACTACATGCATTTTTTTCACATATATTATAAAAATGAAACCTCATATCGTAAATGCAATGATCTCTTAGTCCTTTCAGCATATCCGAAGGGAGTTGCATGGGTAATTCACATGCTTATTCATTATGGATATTTGCACCCCCTCCATGGGGAGTAGGGCATCCACGGCCTTAAGCTTAAGAGAAGCAGAAAGATTGCAACAATCATGAATGCATACGAGGCAAGGGTTAGAAATTAGTAATCATCGCAAATGTACAAGAGTAGGGCGTCCATGGCCTTGAACCTCAAGAAAAGAGGAAAGACTGCAACAATCATGAATTCATACAAGGCAAAGGCCAGAAGTTGGTAATCTTCATAACTGTACATCAGGTGGAAATGAAAAAAAGATAGGAGAAAAGAAAAGTAGTAATTTTTTGACAGGATGTCTTATTGTGACAGTGTAGCCTGATGGAAGCATGACAAGTAACGGATTATGACTGGTGTTTCCATCCCTTAATTCAAACATGAAAAGGTAATTCACTCATAGTTAATTATGCGGGTAGGTTGTGATAACACTTATTAAAGTAGTGCATTTATTTTGGGAATGGTTCAATAGGAAATAGGGCATATAAAAGTAATTGGCTATTGTTAGAAAAATACTTCCATACCAAAAGCAAAGCCACTGCTGCAGGCATTCATAGCCTCGAAAGGGTTGCTATTTTAACAAAGAAATGAGCCAAAATACTCTATTTAAAATTAAAAAATTTGTTTATTTTATGGATAGATCATTGTGTTGGTGTGGTGGCCAAATAGTCATAGTGCCAGTCATTGGGATTGTAATAGAGTGATCAGGCCAGCTCATGATGAAACCTCCTGTCCTTCAAGCAGTTTGAGTTGTCGAGAAGGTCACTACCCTAGTGTGTTGGCCATTGTGGGAATGTCACTAGTTAAGCCCTTATGATCATGGTAGGCAGGCTCGTGATGAGACCCCCTATTCTCACTTAAAAATTTGCACATAGACATTATATTTTTCCTTTTTAAAAGTGGGGATTTTTCTTGTTTTATGGAGAGATAACTGTGCTGGTGTGGTGGCGATATCATCATAGTTCCATTCAATGGGATTGTAACAGAGTGATCAGGCTGGCTCGTGATGAGACATCCTATCCTTCAAGAAGTTTGAGCTGTCGAGAAGGTTACTACCCTAGTGTGTTGGCCATTGTGGGAATGTCACCTGTTAAACCCTTATGATCATGGTAGGTTGGCTCGTGATGATACCCCTTATTCTCTCTTAAAAATTCACAAGCACACACACACACACACACACACACACACACACACACACACACACATATATATATATATATATATATATATATATATATATATATATATATATATATATATATATATATACATGGAGGGAGCCTCATTGACTCCTTAAGAGTTAGGGATGATATGAGAAGTAAAAAGAATGCCAATAAAATTAATACTCTTTATTCCTATATCCTCATGTCAAGGAGAATTACTACTTGAGAGTGTAGAAAGATATACCAACATAAGACTATGGAAGTGAATTGTGTGATAATATGTTTTAACAGGAGATGTCTAGCCCTTCGTTACATAGATAAACCATGTCAGCTTCTGTAGTAGAGATTTCCATCAAAATTTCAAAGGATCACAATATTATTAATATCAATGCTTTTCTCCTCTTCAGGTGCAAATTCATTTCCAAAAATGGCTTTTATGGCAAGGATGTAAAGGGGAAGTGGATATTCAAAAAGAGATGATCAGAAGTAAAAAAAAAAAAAAAAGCATAGAAAAGAAATCATTTGGTCCATTCAATTGAACAAAAAAAAGTAAAATCACGCAAAACACATCCGTTCAATTGAATTAAACAACAACTGTTCAATTCGATTGAACAACAGTTGTTTAATTGGATTGAACAACATCCGTTCAAAGGTTTGAACAACAAAAAATAAACACAAAAAACACGGCCGTTCAATTGAATTGAATAACAACTGTTCAATTCGATAGAACAACAATTTTTCAAAGGTTTGAACAACAAAAAGAGAAACACACAAAACACGACTGTTCAATTGAATTGAACAACAATTTTTCAATTCGATTTAACAACAATTGTTTGATTGAACAACAACCATTCAAAGGTTTGGAAAACAAAAACATAAACACACAAAACATGGTTGTTCAATTGAATTAAACAACAACTATTCAATTCGATTGAACAACAACTATTAAATTCAATTGAACAATAGCTATTCAATTTGATTGAACAAAAATCATTCAAAGGTTTGAACAGAAAAAAGATAAATAGATAAAACATGATCGTTCAGTTTAATTGAACAATAGTTGTTCAATTTGAACAACACCTGTTCAATTTGATTGAACAATAGTCGTTCAATTGTTTTAACATCAAAAAATAAACACAAAAAACATAGCTATTCAAAGGTTTGAACAACAAAACACACAAAATAAAGGATAAGAGAAAAAATGTAGTTGTGAGCATGAAAAAGAGATCGAATGTACAACAATGAGAAAAATATAAATTGCAGGAAACATATATACAATATTTACAAGCGGAAATAACAAATTTTCATGAACTTAAATCTGCGGGGCCATCACCCCCTGCAGCTAAAATTTGGATGGTGGGATTGTCACACACATGTTGGTATAAATACTCTTTTGTATGTGGTTTATGATAGAGGTGCACCCAGCGTCCATTGACTTGGAAGGTGGAGCTAGGTCCATCTACAGTAGTCAAGGTAATGGTACCATTACTGTGTACTTCCATAATTTCGCATGGACCGAGCCACCTTGTTTGTAACTTACCCGGGAAGTCTTGGAATCTGGAATCGTAAAGAAGTTCCCAATATCCTTTCTGGAATGTCTTCTTTTTGATAAGTTTTTCATGCCACTTAGCTCGTTGTTGTTGAATAATTGCAGTGTGTCGTAGAGAAACTAGTCATTTTTCATCCAATTCATTTATGTGTTGGAGTCTTCTAATCTTGGCCTCCGTCAAATCCAGCGCCACTTCTTGGGCTGTTCTTAGAGTTTTTATTTCGAATTCGATAGGAAATTTTTTTTTCCCTTCCAAATACTAGATGGTGTTAGCCACTGATAAATTCTGTTATACCAAGAGGTGGCTAATTTTGTTCTTCAAAACTCCAAGAGATAATTCCCCTTTGAGAACCTATCATCCTTGAAGTTTTTATGAAGATAACTAATACTTTATTTAATATTCACTATTGTTTCCCTTTTAAACCTGAAAATTTTGTTGTTTACCTGAAGAAAAAGATTGTTGAAAAACCCACTTTTCCCTTCATTTTTCTCCTCCTTTCATTCATAATTAACCTCCATTTTTATCCCCTTTTTCCTCATGAAATTCCTCCATTTCCCTCATTTTCTTTCTTTTTCTCCATAAAAAACCCTTACATAAGGTTTAAAACTCCTTTTTAACCTTATCAGAAGCTTTCAAAATCCTTTGAAATCCTTGAAAAATCCTAAAAGACAACCCTTTTTGTGCTAAGGCCTTAAGCCCTTTGGCCCCCCAATCCATTTCTTTCCACATAAAACCGGCGCTAAGACCAAGCGCTAAGCATGAAGGCACTAATCGCAATCGAAAATTTCAAAAGAGTGCATTTCCTTTTAAAAAAAGAAAAACTCCGATGCAATTGAGTTTTTATTCTATGGACCCCTGTCGCATTCTCTATCGTTGATCCTTTAAACAAATCAACGGCTGGCGTGCCTTTCCATTCCCCACCCATCGCATCAGAACTTTTGCAGAGAGTTCTTCCAATTGTGTCTCCTTTGAAACCTCCGATGTGATGGCTAACCTTCGATGCGATGTCTCACTTGCAATCTCCATCGTTGATTTACCATTCTGATCCGACGGCCCAGTGCTAATCGCATCTCACCCCATCCCCATTTTCCATTATCCTTCGATTGCATTTGGACTGTTGATTTTCCCGTCAGATCCAACAGCTCTCACATAATCGCATCACAAATTTTATTTGCACCCTTCCTCTCTCCTCCGCCAATTGGAAATCCCGCGATTGGATCTGGGCCGTCCATTTCATAGATCCGACAGTCCAGATTCAAGCTTGAATCCCTTTGTTAAATTCATCAAACCCCGCTGTATAAAGTTTTCGGTGAATGCCCACCGTTGATCTTTGCAGATCAATGCCCCACATTGACCCAAACTTCGCCCGACCCTTGCCTCATATTTTATTTCATTAACCACAAGATCAAATATGAGATGTTGATCTGTTTCATCCAATGGTACATATCTAACCTAGCAGGCCCAACTCATTTGCGACCTACCGCCCACATTGATCAATCCTAGCCGTTCATTCCCTGATCTGACAGTCAAGATTAAAACCGCCTTGACCCTGCCCCACCTTTTTTTTCCCGTGCATCTTATATCCATCACGCTCTCCTCATAATCGTCCGATATAATGCCCCAGATCTAACAGCTACCGGACGGTTTCGCGTAATTTTGGGTCCAGAGGTTAATGTTTTAAAACTACATGATATGGGTGGTTTTAAAAATCCATGTGTCGGCCACTAACTCATATCATGCTCCAAAAGGAAAAAACACCTTTCCCTCTTTTCACCGCGCGACACTAGTGGTTTTGATCACTGAAACCACCTTTCCCCATTTACATTACATCCCTTTAGTTTTAATCTCCACCGTTGATCTCTGAGATCTAACGGTCCCAGTTTAATCTAACCATTAAACCATCGCCCTCCACCCATCCTCCAAAGGACTTCATAAATCAACCTTCGCCGTTGATCTTTGGTTGCTGATCTCATCTGATGGCCCAGAATTATTCTGAAACCCAAAATTTCATTTAACTCTTTGTTCCTTCTGACGAAGGTTTTCGACCATTTTTCCTTTGCAAATTCTTCCATTTTATTATAATGTGCCCCTCTACATTATATTTTCTCAATCAATTTTGACCGTTGATCTTTGTAGATCCACAGCCCAGAGTTAAACTCCACCACCATTTATCCACCACCTCCCCATATGACCTAGCAAGTAATCGTCTTCGTTGGATGCTCTCATCCAACGGTCACAATCTAACCTAAACCTCTGAAGAAGTCTGAACCCTTCCCCGTAGGATTTTTTCTAATTTTTCTTTGTTGTAAAGGTTTTAATGGTTTTTTCAATTGTTTTAAAAGAAAATTGAAGGCCGGGGATGACGATCCCCCAGGCCTTTATGCGAGAAGGAGATCATTCTACAGGGTTTCCCATCAAGTTTTACCGAAGCCTCATGAACACTGGCAACATTATAAGAGCCCTCTATACGCCTGCGCAACAACAAAACATAGCATACATTAATAAAACAAAGAGTATCAGTATCCAGGGATAAAATAAAAAGAAGAAAACCTGTTTGAAGACTTTTAACATAGTTTTGGAAATTTTAAGGCATTAATTCAATTAATCAAAGACTTGATCCACGATTGAAGACAGTTTGAAGACTAGAAGACATAAATTAGGCTTCATTAAGCCGAAAGCACAAAACTCAATTAAATTAAATGTGTTTTAGGTTAAAATAATAATATCTATCAGTCTGAGAAGCCTCCACTACCACATCAGAGGCTAATTGAATCCTCACCTGCTACCAAAAGATACTTACAGCCTCAAAGCAATCAAAGAAGGCCTACTTATTGCTTAAACAAAAGATATTTGGATAAAGACAGCTAAACAATTATTAACAATGAAAGAATAAATTCTCAAACTATCAGCAGAGTTATTACAAAGATAAGAAATAGGCCTCGAAGTCAATCTTTTTTCCCTTTTAGTTTAAAAAGACATAAACATAGTAAATAAACAGAATCATAATTCAATGCTATCCTACCTCAGGCCTTGCATGGTTTTAGAGGTTTGGAGCTTCATTTAGTGTAGAATTTATTTCATTTCAAACCTAAAGCTCTTCCACCTCCTCATTTCTTCTATAAATACTTCTGAAGAAGATGAGATACAAGTTGGTTGATCACTAGTTGTAATATTGAAACTCTCTGAAATAATACATAGTCTATTGAAGTTGAAGAATAAATTGAAGTCTTGGAAGCCCTAATGATGTTGTTGCATGATTGTTCTTGAGAAGGCTCTGTCATTGGATCCATGAGCTTGGATGTTGGTGAATTATTCTGAACTGTTTAATGTTTTCTCCTGTTTTCATTTTGTTCCATAATTTATTACTACATTAGGATGAAAGTTTTAGGCTAAGAAATGACTCCTGGAAGCACCTTAGACCTGTTTATCCTTTAATATTTTATGTTTTCTTATGCTGAGGCATTTTAGAGTCTTTAATCTCTCTCTTTAGTCCTCATGCTTGTTTATTTCTCTAATAGTTTGAATAGTTGGTTTCAGCATGATTTATGGTTCTCCCTGCTTGTCTGCTGCCACTTAAAAGTTGTTAATGAAGTCTCCCTTTGAAGTATCTTTGTTTATAGTGAGCCAAGGAGGTCTGTTTTGATCATGCCCTTTGTCCTTGCTTAAACAGTGGTCTTAAAGGTCTTTTATAGTTATAATCATAGATGTGTTAGGTGTTCCCTCTTCTATGACTGCAATTATCAGTAAATCTTTTATGTTTTCTAAGTCATTTGAAATAATATATTTGAGGAAATAGGATGTGCTCCCAAATCTTAGATTTCATTTTAAATTTTTTTTTGAAGTCATTATCTTCTTAAAGTGTAGTTTGTAGAATTTATGGTTAGCCCTATCTATCAAATACCTCTTTATTGTTCAAGTCTTGTTTTCAAATTCCCTTTGTTGAGAATTAAACTTTTCTTTTCTAAACCATTAATGTCCATCTCATTCATAAAATAAAGGATCCTATGGCCAAGTTATATTTTCCCTTTGATATCCCATATCCATTGATAAGTTTGTCATAACCTCTTTTTGACTCCATTGCCCAATGAAACTGATACTCCTTCTTTCTACCTGCCTTTCCTAGACCTTTAATATTCTGTTGTATCAATTCAACCAAACAAACAAACTAACACTTGCACTTAACAACTAGTCTAAAACCAATACCCAAAGCACACAAGATAGACCTTTTCAAAAAAAAAAAAATTTGAGAGATCCCTCTTTGAGAACAGGAGGACTATATCCTGGAACTCGAAATATTGGTTTGATGTTGCCTTGTCTTTTGATTTTCCAAACTATCAAAACACAAGAGACCAACATAATGGCGATCACACTGGGACAGTGAGTAAAATATTTAAAACAAAACACTCACTGCCCAGTATAAAATAAGTAGCCTTCTTCAAGCACTAGCTAACAAAATAGTGATCATGATAGGACTTATTTGAATCAGTCACAAACTAAGTAACCCTTAGGATTCTCATAGAACCTTATCAAACCTTGAAAGAATCAGTTACCAAGCCATAAGAGTGAACTCTATATGTTTTTGAAACCTTAGTTAAGTGTTAAGCCAAATTTAGGACACTCTCATAACCCATAGGACTAAAGAACTCAGAAAAACCCAAAAATATTTCAGTTTTGCTTCATGATAAACATGGTGGTGGAACCATCCAATATTTTACCTTCATATAAGCTAAATAGTTTCCATCTGGTGACTCCACTAGCCCCAGTAGGTCTATTACTCATCTAGGTCTCCAGATATCCTTAGGACCGTGTTAAACAGCCTTGAAGAAGTTTAGAAGCCTAGTCCCATACTAGATAAGACATTGTGAGAGGTAAAACTTCCAAAAAACAGTCTCTAAAAACTTTAACCTCTCTCATTTTTGAAAAACAGTCTGGCTTCACATAGGATCAACACTAGATCTCATCCAGACCCTAATCCTCCTTTAATATTTGACAATCCAGAGATAATTCTGTGGAATACTTCTAAGTTTGGAAAATGAACTGCTAATAGGAGCCTCTTAAGAACAGAATCTGTCCCCAAAAACCTTGTTGACTTAGAGGATTTACACTTTGATTTACATCATACAAAGAAATCTTCAGAACTATATCTCAAGGTGATTTAAACCAAACTAATCTTGACTTTTTAGATTTTCAATAGAGCTTTAGTAGAGAAGCCTCACCTTCCACTCCTCCTGATTCCTAGCTTCTTCATCACTTTAGCCTTTTCCATAACAAATCCGCTCAAAACCAGTTTGCTGGCCCAAGTGTTTCTTCCACTCCAATCCATACTACCACTATTCAAAACACTCCTATTCAGCCCACGTTCACTCTTGTAAATCCACCCCTTGTAAAACCACCCTTCTTTCCAGCCATGGCAACATGGTATGCCCCATTAGTGTTACCACAACCTCTGCTTCCCTTACCAAATGATTATCAATCAAAAATTCCTCATTTCACTGCAAGAGAGTCTACAACAGCTCAGCATCATGTAGGTAGGATGGAAGATGCTTTTGATTACACGGAGATAGAAGAAGAGACCATTAAGATGAGTATATTTGCCTAAATTTTAGGAGGAGATGTAAAGAAGTGGTTTAAAAAATTACCTCCTAACATCATCAATGATCTCCTTGCTTTGCATCAAACATTCATCAACAAATGGGAAATGAAAAAGAACCCTCTCCAAATACTAGTAGAGTATAGCAGTCTAAAAAAAAGTCAAGGGTAGAGTGTTCATGACTACTCCACTAGGTTTAACAGTGTTTACAATGCTCTTCCACCTCACATGAAACCTCCCCAAGGCATGGACTTAGTGAGATACCCTGAAGGTTTTGATGTTGAAATGACCTATCAGCTAAGGGAGAGAGATTACTTAACATTAGAAGACATGCAGAAGGGAGGTGTGAGCATAGAAGAAAACATAATTGAGAAAAGAAATAGGTTGAGATTAGAGAAGAGGGTAACTTATAAATATGACATTGCACCCTCAACCTCAACTTCTGACACTAAAATTGATAACCTAGTGAAGGTAATGGAGAGGATGCTTGAAAAGATCAACTTGAATGATAGAGTGCCACCAAGAGAACCTAAAAGCAACAAAAATAGAAATAGAAATTAGAATTATAGAAGAGAAAACAATCAAGATAAGAAAAAATAAAGTGACCAACAGGATAGACCTCCTTTCCAACAAAACTATGTGGATCAATATGAGGAAGATAGGGAGATGGAAAGGTTGGGAGAAGCTCATGTAAACTTGATTGGATTAGACAGTGGGGAGGATGTTTTCCTCACTAAATAAGAACAAGGTTTCTTCTCTGATCAAAATAAAAACACCTATGAATATTCTGATGATTATAGATTGGGTTTTGAAAATTCAATCATGGAGGTACACAAAAAATATGATCTTTGGAGCAAAGGGAACATAGACAATTCAAAAGATAAGAATACTAGCACTGCTATCAAGAAAAATGCAGAAAGTCAGCCTAAGAAGACAGCAGACAAACCTATCATTTTGGCTAAAATACCAGATTTAAACAAAGAGAAAAATAGCCAGCCAAATGTTTAATAGAGTACCCCTAGCACTTCAGCTAGTGGTCCTAGAGAAACTGTCCCAATTACCAGTCCAAACAAGGTTCAACAAATCAAAATTTCTGAAAGGAATTCAATTGAAAAGATAGATGTAAATATGACCAAATCAATTATTCCTTTCAAACTTGAGGGAGAGATTGCAAAGATAAAAATTACCATCCCTCTAGCTGAACTAGTAACCCAAGAAGTGTACAAAAACCAAGTTTTAAAAGCTTTGAACTTAGGAAGAGATACTGACACCTTAAACTTGATAGATGACAAGCTTGAGTTGTTGTTTGGTCCAGAAGTTGAAGGAAAATACCAAGAATGGGTTGTCTCTCTCTTCTATGTTAGTTTGAACATACATGAGAAAATTTTACACAATGCCATGTTAGATTCTGGAGCTTCACATAATCTAATGCCCAAGGTAGTAATGGAAAGCTTAGGCTTAGAAATTACTAAACCATACAAATATTTGTATTCCTTTGACTCAAGAAGAGTCAAATGTTTGGGTTTAATCAAATATTTATGTGTTAGCTTCTCTCAAATCCCTGCTAAGAGTCTAGTAATGGACATAGTTGTAGCTGGCATTCCCCCTAAGTATGGCATGCTCTTATCAAGATCATGGGGAGCCAAACTTCAGGGAAGCCTTCAAATGAACATGTATTATGCCACCATCCCTATTTTTAACCAAAACATAAGATTATATAGGGAATCTCACATGAAGTACATGGTGAGCAACATAGATAAACCAAACAACTCTCCAATCTATTCTATTCAATTGAGTTTAGATCCATTTATCTTGTACAATGAAGATGAAATCACTCAACAAGATAAGGAAAATGTAGACCCAATCAATTTATCAAAACAATCAGAACTTCCCTCAAATCAGATTCAAAACATTGAAAATCAACAGCAACAAGAGAATGAAAATAAGGCAAATATACTTTGGGAAATAAACTTTGATGGATCCTGTAATAAAACAAGTGTAGGGGCAGGTGTGTGGATTCAAAATACAAATCAAATTTTTTCATATAAATTGGATTTCCCATGCACCAACAATATTGTTGAGTATGAAGCACTTCCCCTAGGCTTACAATTGCTTAAACAATTAGAAGCCCAAAATATATCAATCTTAGGAGATTCTGAACTTATCATAAGACAAATCAAAGGAGAATACTCAGCTAGAAATCCAAGGCTTAGGGAATATCAGAATGCTGCCCTTGATTTATTAAAAACCTTTGAAAAATATGAACTCATTTTCATTCCAAGAGCACTAAATAATCTAGCAAATGAACTCGCCTTCAATGCCAGCAACTGCCAAATACCTGAGATAAACAAACAGCTTAGTGTAAAGGTAAAACATAGGCCTGTAGTGCCTGATAATGAAGATCAATGGAAAGTGTTTGATTCTAACAAACACATCGATGATTTATTAAAATCAGAAAATGATTTTGCCATACCCATATCAGAAAGCAGCCATAAAGAAAATTGTTTGTATATTAAACAAATCCCAGAAGTTGAAATAACGCATTCTGCTGATATAAATCATTGTGAAAATCCTTTTGAGGTACAATTAATTGAAAACACAGACCGGGAAGACTTGGAAGTTTTACAATGTAAGAGTGATACAATTCCAAGAGGTCTCACACCTTTAGAACACCTTTTCGACTTTAATGATGTAGCCAAAGAACCAAGAATGGAGCCTGTGGAAACATATGTACAAGAACATAACATAGGTAGCCTAGCAGAACCCAAGATGATTAAATTGTCCAACACTCTCCCAGCTCACATAAAATTGCAATATATAGAGCTGTTCAAAGAGTTTAAGGATTTTTTTGCTTGGGGATACAAATATATGAAATCTTATGATACTAGTATCATTCAGCACAAAATTCCTTTGAAGGAAAATCAAAAGCCTTTTAAACAAAAACTAAGGAGAATAAACCCTGTTTTATTACCTTTAGTTAAGGCAGAAATTGAAAAGATGCATGAAGGAGAATGTGGAGGACACCTCTACTGAAAGACCACAACAAACAAAGTCCTTAGATTCGGTCATTATTGGCCTGCATTTTTCCCAGACACTCAAAAGTTAGTCATGTCTTGCCATAAGTGTCAAATTTTTTATGACAAGAGAAAAATCCTTCCCTTACCATTACATCCTATTAGAGTTGAGGCACCTTTTCAACAATGGGGTTTATACTTCATTGGGAAAATTCACCCATCTTCCTCAGCCCAACATAAGTGGATCCTCACAGCCACTGACTTCTTTACCAAGTGGATAGAAGATATACCCTCTAGAAATGCTAATGACTCTGTCATTATCAAGTTCCTTGAAGCAAATATCCTATCCAGATTTGGTTGTCCCAGAAAAATCATAATAGATAATGCTGCTGCCTTCAAATCTAAGAAAATGGTTGATTTTTGTCACAAATACCACATCACCTTGGGCCACTCTACTACCTACTATTCCCAAGTAAATGGATTAGTTGAATCTTCCAACAAGAGCCTCATCAATATCATCAAAAAGATGTTGGAGTAGAATAAAAAATCATGGCACAGTAAGCTGGTTCATGCCTTATGGGCTGATAGATTAACTACAAAGAATTCAATAAATATGTCCCCCTATCAACTGGTCTATGGCATGGATGCAGTCTTCCCCACCTCATTAGGAGTTCTAGTCATGAAACTCCTTCAAGAAGTGCAGATTGAAGAGAATGATATGAAAAGGAGAATCAACCAAACAATCCATTTACAACAGACCATAGAAGAAGTCAATGAAATAACACAGTTAGTCCAAGAAAATATAAAGAAATTATTTGATAAGAGGACTAAGGAAAACAATTTCCAAGTTGGAAATGTTGTTCTTAAATGGGATTCAAGAAGAGAAGAGAAGGGAAAACATGGCAAGTTTGAGAACTTGTGGAAAGGGCCCTATATTATTCATGTTGAGAGGGGTCACAATGAATTTTTCTTGAAAGAATTGAATGGAGAATATCTGTATGGAGTTCATGTCAATGGCAGGATGCTAAAGCATTACTTCTGCCAAGAGTCATGAGTTTCAAAGCATTTTATTTTTCATTGTAAATATCATAGTCTGAACATTGCATTCAAAGTTAGAAAAATAAAAATACAAAAACAATAGAAAACAGAAAAGAGAGCAGATTGTAAAACAAGAAAGGTACATCCCCATACCAAAAAAAGAAACAAAATCTGAAAGTGTGCAAGCTCAAATGCCACTCCTAAAAAACACACTCCTAGTTAGTCATACAGCCTAATCATGACTAATTAGTTTTAAATTTTCTGCTGATAGGTTAGTGAATACATCAGCCAAAAAACATAATATTGGCTTATCAGTAAGATAGATTAGGTTAGAAGAAAGAAGGTTCAAACATGCTCAAAACCTGAAAATTTGATAGTGAAAGAAAACTGGTTCAAACAAGCTCAAAACTTGAAACAATATGAGAGAAAAGATAGCTCAAATAAAGTCCAAATCAGAGCTGAAGAGATGGTGAAGGAAGTTTTAATTTTTCAGATCTTAAGCCTTCACATTTTGTTTTAAATTTTCTGCAAAATAACAATATATGTGCAGCTTGTTTTTATGCCATAGATCAGCTACAAGTTAGACTATTCAATCCTGGCTTGTTTGCTTTTAAATTTCTGTTTTTGAATTTAGAGAATGAAAGTCTGTCAGACAGTCTAATCCTGACAGACAGTAGTTAGGTAGAGAAGCTTATGAACTCAACTGTTTAAACTGAGTTCATGGAGAAATAAGGGTAGATTTAGATTACTTTTTTGCTTTTCAAAAAAAAAAAATATTGTTGAAGAGATTTTGCCAGTCTAAATGCACTTTGAAAAGAAGAAAAAATGTTAGGATCATTAGGAATGGGTAGGTAGACATGTTGTTTTTATAGAATTCCATTGTTTTAAATTTCTGCAGAGATCATCAAAAGCAAAGGTTGAAGTCCAATGGATTAAAGCACTAGTTGAATGAAAGCCAAAAATCTGCAGCTGAGGTTCTAGACACCTAAAGAACCAACTGTCTTCCCCAAGTGGAGCCACTGTTAGCCACTGATAAATTTTGTTATACCAAGAGGTGGCTAATTTTGTTCTTCAAAACTCTAAGGGATAATTCCCCCTTGAGAACCTATAATCCTTGAAGTTTTTATGAATATAACTAATACTTTAGTTAATCTTCACTGCTGTTTCCCTTTTAAACCTGAAAATTCTGATGTTTACCTGGAGAAAAATACTGTTGAAAAACCCAATTTTCCCTTCATTTTTATCCTCCTTTCATTCATAATTAACCTCCATTTGTATCCCCTTTTTCCTCATGAAATTCCTCCATTTCCCTCATTTTCTTTCTTTTTCTCCATAAAAAACCCTTACATACGGTTTAAAACTCCTTTGAACCTTATCAGAAGCTTTCAAAATCCTTCAAAATCCTTGAAAAATCCGAAAAAATAGCCCTTTTTGTGCTAAGGCCTTAAGCCCTTTGGCCCTAGCCCCCAGCCCCTTTCTTTCCACATAAAACTAGCGTTAAGACCAAGCGCTAAGCCCGAGGGTGCTAATCGCAATCGGAACATTCAAACGAGTGCATTTCCTTTGTTAAAAAGAAAAGCTCCGATTTGATTGAGCTTTTATTCTATGGACCCCTGCCGCATTCTCTACCATTGATCCTTTAAACAAATCAAAGGCTGGAGCGCTTTTCCATTCCCCGCCCATCGCAACGAAAATTTTGCAAAGAGTTCTTCCAGTTGCGTCTCCTTTGAAACCTCCAATGCGATGGTCAACCTCTGATGCAATGTATCGCTTGCAATCTCCACCGTTGATTTACCATTCTGATCTAACGGCCTAGCGCTAATCACATCGCACCCCATCCCCATTCTCCATTATCCTTTGATTGCATTTTGACCGTTGATTTCCCCATTAGATCCAATGGCTCTCGTGTAATCACATCGCAAATTTTCTTTGCACGCTTCCTCTCTCCTCAGCCGATTGTCGATCCTGCGATTGGATCTGGGCAATCCATTTCATAGATCCGACGGTCCAGATTCAAGATTGAACCCCTTTGTTAAATTCATCAAACCCCGTTGTATAAAGTTTTTGGTGAATGCCCACCATTGATCTCTGCAGATCAACAGCCCACATTGACTAAAACTCTGCCCGACCCTTGCCTCATGTTTTATTTCATTAACCCCAAGATTAAATCTGAGCCGTTGATCTATTTCATCCAATGGTCCATATTTAACCCAGTAGGCCCTAATCATTTGGGACCTACCGCCCCTATTGATCAATCCTAGCCATTCATTCCCTGATTCGATGGTTAAGATTAAAACTGCCTTCACCCTTCCCCACCTTTTTTTTCCTGTGCATCTTATCCCCATCGTGCTCTCCTCATGACCGTCTGATCTAATGCCCCAAATTTAACGGCCAGCGCACGGTTTCATGTAATTTTGGGTTTGGAGGTTAATTTTTTAAAATTACGCGATATGGGTGGTTTTAAAAAGCCACATGTCGACCACTAACGCATATCGCGTTGCAAAAGGTAAAACCACCTTTCCCTCTTTTCACCGCGTGACACTAGTGGTTTTGATCACCGAAACCACCTTACCCCATTTACATTACATCCCTTCAGTTTAAATCTCCACCGTTGATCTCTGAGATCTAACGGTCCCAGTTTAATCCAACCATTAAACCATCACCCTCCACCCATCCTCCAAAGGACTTCATAAATCAACCTCCATCATTGATCTTTGGTTGCTGATCTCATCTGACGGCCTAGAATTATTCCGAAACCCAGAATTTCATTTAACTCTTTGTTCCTTTCGACAAAGGTTTTCGACCATTTTTCCTTTGCAAATTCTTCCATTTTATTATAATGTGCCCCTCTACATTATATTTTCCTGATCAATTTCGACCGTTGATCTTTGCAGATCCACAGCCCAGACTTAAACTTCGCCACCATTTATCCACCACCTCCGCAAATGACCTAGCGAGTAATCCTCGCCATTGGATGCTTTCATCCAACGGTCACAATCTAACCTAAGCCTCTGAAGTAGTCTAAACCCTTCCCCATAGGATTTTTTCTAATTTTTCTTTGTTGTGTAGGTTTTAATAGTTTTTTCAATTATTTTAAAAGAAAATTGAAGGCCGAGGATGACGATCCCCCAGGCCTTTATGCGAGAAGGATATCATTCTACAGGTTTTCCCATCAAGGTTTATTGGTGCCAAATGAACATTGGCAACATTATAAGAGCCCTCTATACGCCTGCGCAGCAACAAAACACAACATATATTAATCAAACAAAGAGTATCAGTGTCCAGGGATAAAATCAAAAGCAGAAAACCTATTTGAAGATTGTTAACATAGTTTTGGAAGGATTAAGGCATTAATTTGATTAATCAAAGACCTGATCCACGATTGAAGACAGTTTGAAGACTATAAGACAAAAATTAGGCTTCATTAAGACTAAAACACAGAACTCAAGTAAATTAAAGGTGTTTTAGGTTAAAATAATAATATCTATCAGTCCGAGAAGCCTCCACTGCCACATCAGAGGCTAACTGAATCCTCACCTTCTACCAAAAGACACTTGCAGCCTCAAAGAAATCAAAGAAGGCCTACTTATTGCTTAAACAGAAGATATGTTCATAAAGTCAACTGAACAACTATTACCAAAAAAAGAATAAATTCTCAAACTGTCAGCAGAGTTATTACAAAGATAAGAAATAGACCTCGAAGTCAATATTTTTTTCCCTTTGAGTTTAAAAAGACAGAAACAGAGTAAATAAACAGAATCATAATTCAATTCTCTCCTACCTCAGGCCTTGCATGGTTTTCTAGGTTTGGAGCTGCATTTAGTGTAGAATTTATTGCATTTCAAACCTAAAGCTCTTCCACCTCCTCATTTCTTCTATAAATACTTCTGAAGAAGATGAGATACAGGTTGGTTGATCACTGGTTGTAATACCTAAACTCTCTGAAATAATACATATTCTGTTGAAGTTGAAGAAGAAATTGAAGTCTTGGAAGCCCTAATGATGTTGTTGCATGCTTGTTCTTGAGAATGCTCTATCATTGGATCCATGAGCTTGGTTGTTGGTGAAGTATTCTGAACTATTTAATGTTTTCTCCTGTTTTCATTTTGTTCCATAATTTCTTACTACAGTAGGATGAAATTTTTAGGCTAAGAAATGACTCCTGGAAGCACCCTAGACCTGTTTATCCTTCACTATTTTATGTTTTCTTCTGCTGAGGTATTTTAGAGTCTTTAATCTCTCTCTTTAGTCCTCATGCTTGTTTATTTATCTAATAGTTCAAATAGTTGGTTTCAGCATGATTTATGGTTCTCCCTACTTGTCTGCTACCACTTAAAAGCTATTAATGAAGTCTCCCTTTGAAGTATCTTTGTTTATAGTGAGCCAAGGAGGTATGTTTTGATAATGTCCTTTGTCCTTGCTTAAACAATGGTCTTAAAGGTCTTTTATAGTTGTAATCATAGATGTGTTAGGTGTTCCCTCTTCTATGACTGCAATTATCAGTAAATCTTTTATGTTTCTTAAGTCATCTGAAATAAAATCTTTGAGGAAATAGGATGTGCTCCTAAATCTTGGATTTCATTTTAAAAGTTGTTTTGAAGTCATTATTTGCTTAAAGTGCGGTTTGTAGAATTTATGGTTAGCCCTGTCTATCAAATACCTCTTTATTGTTCAAGTCTTGTTTTCAAATTCCCTTTGCTAAGAATTAAACTTCTCTTTTCTAAACCATTAATGTCCATCTCATTCATAAAGTAAAGGATCCTGTGGCCAAGTTAGATTTTCCCTTTGATATCCCATATCCATTGATAAGTTTGTCATAACCTTTTTTTGACTCCATTGCCCAATGAAACTAATACTCCTTCGTTCTGTCTGCCTTTCATAGACCTTTCATATTCTGCTGTATCAATTCAACCAAACAAACAAGCAAACACTTTCACTTAACAACTAGTCTAAAACCAATACCCAAAGCACACAAGATAAACCTTTGCAAAAAGAAAATAATTTGATAGATCCCTCTCTGAGAACAAGAGGACTAGATCCTGGAACTCTAAATATTGGTTTGATGTTGCCTTGTCTTTTGATTTGCCAAACTATCAAAACATGGGAGACAAACAGATGGTACGGAGAATATCAAGTGGTGTTTCGCCATGTTGTGCGGTAAGACCACAAAGCCTCTGGTAGTCTAATAGCCCAATCCCAATGATGTGTTGAGACTATTTTAGTGAGAATTGCCTCAAGGACTTTGTTGGTGCTTTCAATCTACCCATTTTACTTCGAGTGGTGGGAGAGGTGACTGTATGGGTGACATGGTGGTTGTTCAGAGTGGCCATAATTTTATTTCCTAAAAGTGTGCTCCTCCATCAGTTATCACTTCCTGAGGTAAACCATATTGCACAAATAGCTCAAAAATAAAATTGATCACAGATTCTTCTGTAGCTCTTGATAAAGCCACTATTGCTACCCACTTCGTCACATAATATGTGACAACCAGTATGCAGGTCTTCTGATTTTATGGCAGGTTGGATGGTCCAACAAAGTCCAATGCCCATTGTTCGATAGGTTCGACTACTAATTGTGGTTGTAATGTAATTTTGTCAGCTTGGCCAGGGTGGCCCATTCTTTGGAAACTATCGCAGGCTTGGACGTATTTCTTGGCATCTTTAAAAATTGTAGGCCAATAATAGCCCATTTGCAATACTTTGTGCCCCATCTGTGATCGGTAAAATGGCCACCACATGGTTCATCATGACAGGCCCTTAAGATGTCATAAATCTCGTCTTCTCGGATGAATTTGCGTATATGCGTATCAACTCTTGTATGAAAAAGATATCCACTGATCCAAGAGAATCTAGCACTGTGCTGAATAATCCTCTTTCGTTCCTTTGATGTCAAGTGTCTTGGAAACTTCCCTACTGCCAGATAATTCACTACATCTATGTACCATGGTGTTTTTACAACTACAACGAACAAATGCTCATCAGGGCACTGATATTACACCGCTACTGGGTTATCTGACTTTGGAACTATAGACAGGAAACCTGCAACTACGTTCTCCTTCCTTAGGCGGTATTTTATAGTTATGCAAAACTCCTGTAAAAGCAACAACCAACGAGTCAATCTTCCATTTGTAATAGGTTTATTGGCTAAGTATCTAATGGTGGAGTGATTGTTATATAGGAATACTTGATAGCCATTTATATAATGTCTAAATTTATTAATAGCATAAATGATAGCCAATAACTCCTTTTCAGTCACTGTATGGTTTAATTAGACAGGAGTGAGATTCTTGCTGAAATAGTAAATAACATAGGGATTTTTCTCTTCTTCTTAACTGAGAAGTGCCTCTATCCCTGTGTTGCATGCATCCGAGGAAATGTGAAAGGGCATCTCCCAACTGGGGCTGTGTAAGACTCGTGCAGTCGAGACCAGTTTCTTCAAATATGAAAAAGCAGTGTCACATTTATCAGACCAATGGAATTCAACATTTCGAGTTAATGGATACAAGGGTGTAGCAATTTGTGAGAAATTATTTATAAACCTATGGTAGTACCCTGCATACACAAGGAAAATATGTACCTCTGTTTGAGTACAAGGTGTGGCTAATAAAATAATTACCTCTATATTTGTCGGATCTACCTATATTCCAGTTGCAGTGATGTAGTTCCCTAGGATTACTCCTTCGGTCATCATCACGTGACATTTTTCGTTGCTCAAACACAATCTAGTAGTAATACATCGTTCCAATACTTTTTCTAGTGTTAGTAGTGCTTGATCAAAATCATCTCCTTATGGAGTAAAGTCGTCCATGTAAATTTTGACTCCTTCATTTATTAAATCAGAAAAAATGTTGAGTATGTCTCTTTGAAATATTTTTGGGGCATTGCATAACCCGAACGGTAATACCCTATATGAAAATGTACCCCATGGGTAGGTAAAGGTCATTTTATCTTGGTTTTCAGGGGATATGTGGATTTGATTGTAACCACTGAAACGATCAAGGAAATAGAAGAACTACTTTCCTGATAATGTATCAAGGACCTAATCAACAAAAGGGAGGGGGAAGTCATCTTTCTGTGTTGTTTTATTCAGTTCTCTGTAATCCACACAGATTTTCCACTTCCCATTCTTCTTAGGAACGACTACTAAATGAGAGGCCCATTTGTTGTTTGAAATAGGATAAATGAAGTTTACATCTAGCAGCTTTTGCAACTCATCTTTTACAATGTCTTTCATATGCAGGTTGAACCTCCGCTGAGTCTACCGAATAGGTCAAGCATCCTTATCAATATAAATGTGATGTGTGCATATCCGAGGATATATACCCTTCATATCTGGATAGTCCCAAGCAAAAGCTCCCTTATATTTTTGTAAAACCTTAATGAAAATTTTCTATTGGTTACTATTTATACCACCATTTATATTTAAAACCTTTCCTAGCTCAATTTCAATTGGTATGTTGTTGCGAACTATAGTCGTGGGTATGTGTTGATTATCAATGTCTACCAAGGGGTATTCATGTGCTTCATTATAAAGAACTTATTTTAACATTTTTCATCTTAAATTTTCAGAAGAATATGGTTGATTCATGAAGTTATTGATTACATCATCCTTAGTTTTATCTTTGAATTCGAGTGCTTCAACTATTGTCAGTGGTGAACAAATTTTTTGTTCCTATTATATATGTGGCTACTTGTGAATATTTGTAGTGGGAAGACTTGGTTTGGCAGGTGGGTATATGAAAATATTTTTTATGGCATCACCTATAGCAATGGTCATGTTGCCTGTCTGACAACCTATGTAAGTTTTGGTTGTTGCTAACCAAGGTCGTCCCAGTATCAGGGGGTGCCCATCTAACCTACTTTTTGGGTTAATAACTAAAAAATCTGCTGGATACTCCCACGAGTCCACAGAAACTAGGATGTCTTGTAATATTCCTTCTGGTTTGATAATAGATCTATTAGCAATTTCCAACAAGGTAGATGTGTGTTCTAATTTTGTTATGCCTAACTTCTCGCACATTTCTGTAGTTAACATGTTGATGGCTGCCCCAAAATCAACCAATATGTTTGAAAAGGAGTGGCCAGAAATTTGTACAGTAACTATGGGGCTCACTAGATCCTTGTATTTTACTGGTGTTTCTTTACCCAAGAGTAAGTCTGACAGTGCTCCCACTACATGAACAATTGGTACAATTTTTTCTTTCCTCACCTGTTTTTTTCCGCATAGCTCTTTAATTTTCTTGGCATAGATATGAATGTCTTGTATATCTTGCAGAAGAGGAATTTTAATGAAAATGTTTTTTAATTCCCGTAGGAGATCAAAATATGAAGAAACTATTGGTTTAGGCAATGTTAATCTCTCAGGGAACGGAGGGGAGGAAATAATAAGGTTTTCAGTGTCTTTTTGGTCAACTGTGTCCCTCCCCTACTCTACCTTTATTTATGTCATAGTTGATTTTTTAGATGCTATCGAAATTTTGGACTCAAGTTGTGGCAGGGTCGTATCTTCTTTAGGTGAAATAACACATCCTAATCTCACCCTAAGTTCATTGCATTGTTTCTGTTCAGTTTCGGGGTTTGGGTTTTCGACAATCTGGACTAGCTAAACCAATCCTTTATTTGGATTAGGATTGGGTTGAGCTTGCAGTTGAGGATGGATGATAGGCTGAGAATTGAGTTGGACTCAGTCTGGAGCTGGTAATATAGGTAATAGTATTGGTTATGCCATGTTGTTTCAGGGTTCTGTTGATTAAATTGGGGAGAAGAAAATAACTAAGGCAAGTCTTCTGGCATACCTGGTTGGGCTTGCCACTGTTGACAGTGATTCATTAGATAGACTAGTTCTATCTATTCTTCTGCCTCTTTAAAATATTCTTTCAACCCCAGAAGTTAAGGGAAATGGTTAGTGGCATGGTCCTTGGTACAAATAGCGCATGTCTAGACCATGTCTAATGGACATTCTCATTCGTTGTGCTTCTTCCGATAGCATGGACAAAAAAGAGCCAATTTTTTTCTGCTATGGCTTGCTTCTGCTTGGCTTGTAGGACATCTAGCTGCATTGTCAGGGTGCCCAAGATATCAGTTTTAAAATCTTCTAAAATATTACCAAATTCTACTTTGGTCATGTTGCCACCGGATTGTTTATAATTCCTTGTAGCTGAGTCTCACCCGGTTGGCCTACTTCACGTACTAGCTCGAGAACACCTAATGCATAGTGAAATAATGTCATCATATTCTTCTTGATAGATGTCCCCTTTTCCCATTATATTAAGTGTTTCAACCCATTCTCCTCTCATGCCCTTAATCATTGTTTCTTTTAAGATATCTTTAGACAGTGTAGTATATAGAGATCTTTGCAATTTATATTGGAATATTTCAACCTATTCTTCTAAAGTCTCATTGCCTCTTGCAGACATATTGAAGATTTCATCTTTTAGTTCTCGAGTCCAACAATAGTCTTGATATTTGTTAAGAAAAGAGTTTTTCATCTGATCCCAACTATTAATGGTTCCTCCACCCAGCCCCATAAACCAATGTAATGTTGTCCCCTTCAAAGTAGAGGGAAATCATTTCAGTTTCTAAGGGTCAGTGGTGTAGTCATATTGTAATATTCCAAATTAGCCCAAGCTAATGGGAATATACAATTTTGTTTCAATTTCCTGTTTTCATGAATAAAGTGTAAAGGAGGATCAATAAAACTCCTAATCAGCGAAATAAATCAATGCCACATGTGAACATGGAAAAATCCGGGCTATTTACATAAGCACACTTAGGTGTGAAAGAGACTGGAGCACTTGACCAAGTCAACCAGGACCAAATCAGCAATGATGTCTACATACAGTGAATCTCCTTGAGGCACAACGTAGTTTTAGTTGGAGGCTTCTCATGTGAATGCAGCTAAATCATTGAGATGGTTTAGAGTTTGACAAGACTTTCATCCTATAAAAGGAATAGGAGGACATCAGCAGAAGGTTGTTTATTGTGTATATTTATGAATATATTTTCTGTTTAGACATATATCATTCTCTGTTGTTTAGTTGAGAATAATGTTGTTTAGCACTAGGGTGTTCCTGTTCGAGAATCCCACCTCTTCCATTGAGGAGCTCTTGGAAGAGTCTTGTTGATCTCATCCACTATCAGGCATTTGGACAAGATCATCTTCCAACTACAATGCAGATCCTGTTGAGGGTTTGATTGTCCTTGTAAGCTACAACAAGTGGAGGATAGATCTACTCAGATCTAGGCCATTCCACGGCCTCTTTTCACTGGGAAAGTCTTATATCCCTTTGGCAAGATATTTCTGAACCTTTGAGCTACAATTTTAGATCTTGGCATCAGGCCAACCCAGTGCTTCAAACTACAACGTATTTTTCCTTCCAGGACTTCGTTATTTGCAAGAAGGAAGTTGCAGGGTGTTTTGGCACACTTTTTGAGGAGAGATTTCTGGTGCTGGGGTTCTGCCCTTCACTATGGTGATCCATGGATTATATTTCTAATCCATGTTCTGTACAGATTTGATCTACTTCTATTGTATTCATCTTCAAAAATTTCTAAATACTACTGCAGATCTGCTACTTTAGATCTCAGATCTACTCACTGTGTTGCATGTTTTGATCAAAACCCCAAGGGGATATTGTAAAGGAGCTTTTCTAGTGTATAGATGTGAAATAGATCTAATATTTTTTACATAGATCTGCTCTAGATCTGGAGTGTAGTATATAGCTACAACAACTAATAAAAATAACGCTGTCAAGCCATTTTTCAATTAATACATGTGTTGCAGCCGACTTTCTTGAATAATTTCTTCTATTATTTTCTTCTACATTCTGTTGTATAATGTAAGGGCCTCATTATGGATCTGATTTATTGATGTATATATGAAAATTTATCCCTCTTATTGATCTCCTACTATTTCTCTAAAAATCTGTGTTATTTTCCTGCAATATTGTTGCGTATTGTTGCAGCCCCACTCTTGGATGTTTTTTAGCTATACTAGGTGTGAGAGGTCTGTTTACCTCACCTAGTTTGATTTTTTTTTGCTCCACTTTTGTATTTATATGCTAGATCTCTAGATCTAATGGATCCAAGGGCTGCAAACTCATTTCAGTGCACATACTTCTGAAAAGTGCGTTATTCCAGCAGGTATTGTTGAGTGTTCCCATTTGGGGATATTACACATATCCCCTACATAAGACATAAAATTCAAATAAGAACACATCTGGATCTTTCGAGGTCAACCCATGGAAGGCAGGGATGGTTTTTAATGGAATGGATTTCATAGGGGCATTTGCAGCCGGATCAAAAATGGGATACTCCAATGTTGATGCATGCCTCTGATTTTGGTTGTTTACCATTTGATCAAAGATATGCTAGTAATATTTGGGGATTTCTTGTTCTGGGTGAATAATCTGAGTGGAATTATGGAGTGGATGTGGAGGAAGCCTTATAGCACTTCTCTGATCTAGGATAAAGGGCATATTTCTCTCAAGCACTCTCTCAGGGGATCCTGAGTCTGGAGTTTTTACTTGTACTGCACTGCTAGTTTCTCCCTCTCCTTCCTGCAAATTGCAAGAATTTCCCTTTCTCGAAGGGTAAGGACTTACATGCTCAGTAGTCTTAAGGCTTTTATCAAACCCTTCTATTTCACTATTAATCTCAGCATGGGATGCAGATGGTGAGGCTGCTGCCTAAGCGACTGTAGTAGGACTCTGAGTAGGAATGGTTGTGGGTCTTATGAATGCCTGAGATTCAACCTTCTTAATGATTTCGTCTATATAAGTTGTTCTGCCAAGGACCACCGATCCTTTGGGTTTTGTGGATTTAAGTGGGGGCTTTTGATATAATCCTATCTTTCTCTTCCTAGTCATAAAACAAGAACACCTATCCTACTAACCTCTGCATAATTGTTGAGAAGCAGGCTAGAGAGAAAGCGTTTTTCTTGCTGGCAAGGAGGTTCTTACCTATCATTTTCAATACCCAAGTCTTCCACAGCAAAAGGAAAAAGAAATAAAGGACATCACTCTTAAACACTCTCCCTGGAAATGACACCAAAATGTTGGGTCATAAAGGTGACTATTTAACGGTAACCTTAATTCTTCTCATTAATTGTCAACCCAGGGAAAGTCTTGTTATTTCAAGAGTGTAAGAAAAATATATGCAAGTGACATCGGAGGTTAACTACTCTAAATGGTCATAAGGAAGATTGTCTAATTCTCGAATTTCAATCAAGCCAACTTTGAAGTGACTTATGAAATGTTTCTGACTATTCAAGAGAGCTAACTCTATTCTAAGCCTATGCAGAAATAACTACTCAAGACTGAAAAGAATAAATTGCAATTGGATAGCATGCTTAATGAATTGAATAAAAACCTTAATAAATTGAACAACAATTCTAATAAATTGAACGACAATTAATAATTCTAGATTTTGCAATGGAATTATCTTTTAATCAACTAATAACATCCTTTTGAATTAAACATCAACCAAATGCTCACAATGATGATGAAATATCCAAACTTTAATTATATGTAGAATTGAACAGCAATCATGCTGAAACTAATCTAACAATTGTAAAAGCATTTATTTTAGATAAGAGGACATGAATGGTAAAATAGTCTAGTAAAAGGAAGCTATAACATCTCACGCTCACAATTAACCAATTAAATGATATATTATGAAATTTAATGGATAAATGGAAACACAAATTCTGTAAATAAACGTATAGCATAGAAGTAGCAGAAGAACCCCCAGGGCTGGGCCCAAAGCCACTAGAAGCCTACTGCTAAGGAATACTCAGAGGTTGTATATTCAAAAAATTCCAAATTCTTCATTAATCCGTAGAACAATACATTAGTACAACTCGACGATTATGTCCGAATATGTTTATTACAGGAAGATTATATTACAGTAACCGTCCGTTTTCTTGTTCATCTTCGACCTTTTATAGTTTAAAGGTGAATTCAAAAGTAGTAATGGACCCTTCTCATTATGAGATCTTGTTGCTTTGTGGCTATCGAATGAGCACTGCAAGAGTGGGCATGCCTTTACGTCTTCTGTTGACTCATAGGAGCTGATATGATTCTTTTCGCCTTCCTTGTCTATTTCCTTTTGGTCCTTTGGTCAACCGTTTGCCTATTTTGCTTCCCTATTAATAAAGATAGTGACAAATCATTTTTTACATTATTAAACACTCCTTTTGTCATTAGTTCACTCTGCCTTGATTTCACATTATTTTCCTTTACTTTATTTCTAAGATGAAGGGAAAATATATAAAAGTACATGACAAATTGTGATAAAGATGGGGGTGAAACGTACCTTCTTCTTGGTCCAACAACTTGGTCAAAGTAGACATTATCCCCAGGACTAATTAAATAGGGTCTATCATCCCCTTACATTTCAGTTGCTACATGCCCTAAGAGAAGAAAAAATCATTCATGGCTTCTATTGTGAGATTTCCAAGGTTTGAAGTATATTTTATATCACTTATGAGCTCACCAATGCTTCATCTCAAGGGACTAACTGCGTTGCATATGCATCTACCTCCATTCAAGGGTGCACTACAGTGCACTTCCCAACATTCAAGGGTGCGTTAGTCAAATGGGAGCGAAATTCTCATTCTTATAGAATCTCCACATGGCCAATGCCTTCTAGAAGAGTCCATATCTGTCAAAATTCGAATCCAGTGTCCATCTAACACCTTTGAGCTTGAGAACATGTCTTGCCTATTATTAGAATGTCATTCATTGATAAATTACCTTCAGTTGCCCTATAAATTGAACACATATCCTAGTGTTAGGGAAGGAATAATTTTGGTAAAGAAATTTTGTTGGATTCTCAATTGAGAGAGTGAAAGAAATGATATGCTGCTGGTGACATGTTGAATGTTATGAGGCTGGGATGAAGCTGAAGCTGGTGACATAAAATCGATCATTGGTTGTAACCTCCCCCTTCTACTCTTTAATAAAGTTTGTTGTTAATTTTCCCATATATGTATCTATTTGTGTTTCTATTTCTGATGCAATGGACTCTTGAATAATATATATATTTCACATTTAATCGATTTAAGTGATTAAGATAAATAGGTATCTTTATATTGCAATCTCTTTGATGTTCTATGTTTATACTTGCAAGAATAAATCTGGCGATCTAAGTTGGATTAGAGGCTACAAAAAAAGTGACAGAAGGATAATAGGAAGTGCTTAGATCACAATTAGGTTCTTCTATATTTCTATGTGTCTATTTACTCTTAGAGAAAGTGATAGCAAAGTCTTTAATCTGTTGTTCTAAGTGCCTAGAACCACACTTAGGGAATTTAATTTATTCAAAAATCATAATTATGTATAACAATTATTTAACAAATATTACCATAAATAGGCTTATTAACCATCAAAAAACTCATGAGCCAGTTTTTACATCGACCATTTTTACCTTTGACCTCCATGTGTCAAGAAAAATCTTCAAACCCAAAAAAAAACAAGGTTTCTTAGAAACGCAGTAGAAGCACAAGACAACTTTGGAGGCTAATTTGGAGGACTTCCTGGATGTTTTTTTGGCTGAAAATGGTATGGTTGGAAACATGGGGCCATATACTACACCATGGAATCATAAATAACTAGAAAAACATGCTCCAAACCTCTGAAAATTTTCCTTAAAGTCATGTTTTCCCAGAAACATAACGAGTGGTCACCCACCAATGGCAAAAAGGTTAAAAATGGGAACCAATTTGTCATTTTTTGAAAATATAAACTTTCAAGCTTCACAAAGTAATTTTCTATTAGCCTCACATCATTATCCAAGTCCAAAATATTTCTAATCTTCATTTGAAGCCTTTTGTAAAAAGTGTAGCGAGGACTTGCTCTGTTTCTGTGCACTAGTTCTGCCTGTGTGACAAAAACCCAAAAAATTTCAAATTTTGTCAAAATTTCTCTCCTTTTCCAATTTTATATCATGCCTTCAAGAAAATAAGGATGCATTAGACAAGATATCAAGGTTATATTTATTCTTAAGCTTCCTTAGGGTCTTCTTTAGATTTTTCCTCATGTTCTTAACCCTAATTTTGCAAATAGTGTTTCTAGTGTAGTAGTGCCTTGCCATGTGTCTTTGTATGGCAGTGTCTTTTCTTTCCTTCTTCAATAGCTTCTCTAGGTGTTCATTTAATACCCCACGCTAGAATTCACTGTCTTCTTCAACTTTAGTAGCCATGATGTCATTTATTTCTTTGTGTGCTTGAGGAGGAGATGGCTCTTTTTTCATGTTTTTCTCTTCTTGCCTATGCCCTAGTTTCAGGCCTTCTTTGTTGTACCTGAATGCATTTGTCTTATAATTTATCCACATAAATTATGGCGTTACTCTTATCCTTTTCTACCACAAAATATTCTTTGCTAGATGATGGATGGTCTCCTTGTGGTTTTATTTGCAACAATAGGTTTAGTTTCAACTGCCAATTTTCTTTTTGCAGAAAGGATACCATGAAATTTTCCTTGGCAATATCATATTTGAGCTCCCCGATCTATGTGTATTTCTCTTTGATGATGTCTTCTGATGGATTATCTTGATGTTTCTATTCTTCTAGGTATTCCATTTCAAGTTCAGGAGGTATCTCTTCCTCATGCTACAAATGTGTTGTATTTCTATCTCTAGGTGATTTCTATCTTATATCTTCAACCTACAATTCTTCAATGATAACATCCTTGGATAGCTTTCTAACTTGAGACATATTTTTAGGTATAGACATCTTTTCTATTTCAAGGGAAAACATCAACCTCTTACCTCTGCTATAGGTCTTTGAAATTTTTTCTCTAGGTTGTGTCTTTGTCACTGATGGCTTGTTTTATGAGCCAACTTCCTGTGGGCTAGATTATGCTAAGGGAGTGCTCTGACTCTTTGGTTGTTTTGAGGCAGGCAGAAGAGTACCTTCCTCCAAGAAGGTCTCCCATGGCATGTTGATCTGTGTCAGATGGTGGAGAACTATGGCTTTGATCAAAGCATGATGAAACATGCTTGTTGTATGGTATCTCCCTTTAGTCTACACTTTCTCAGTCATCTTAACCAGGCTTCTAAAGAATTAATTGGGTAAATTTAGTGGTTTGATGGAAGTGAAGTGCATAAAAAATATTATGTGATATAGATACAACCTACTAAACATTCCTTCACAAGTGAAATATTTCATAATTATCTTCATTAAAGGAGTATATTTATCCAATAATTTCTTGCAAGGGAAAATATGAGAGGGAGCTTCCTTATACTGTGGTTTGAGGAACACTTTATAATTTTCTATGTCCAAATCCATCCCCTTAAACCAAATTTCTCCTTGGTTAGGGATACTAGTGGCTAATGCTGTGACCTCTACTGATACCAGGAAGTCCATCCTTGCAATTGTGACATGATCTCTTCTAAAATTGATATCAAATAAAATTGTCAAGTGATGGTTATAAACCACCTCTTGCACTTTCTTACAAAACCCTATGCAGCTTACCTGTCCAAATCACCTCTTGATGAAATTTGAAGAATTGATATCCTGCATATGAGTTGGCTCATATCTTGGGATCTGTCCCCCCGTTTTGTATTTCTTCTTTTGACTAGCCATTTTGTTGGTTTTTCTTGAATGAAAAATATAGTTTGATAGGGGAAAGGGTAGGAGTTTAGGGTTGAAAAACAGGGAAAACATAGAAGCTAGTTTAGGGAGGGAAATGGAGGGGATAGGAATTAGGGAAAATTTTCGAGAAATTTTTGGGGGTGAGGGTAGATGTTAGGGATATATGGGTAGTGAAATTTCTTAGAATGAGTGAGGGAAGAAGGGGAAAAATTGAAAAACATAGGGAAAACCCAGAAATGCAGCAAAAGCGAAGTGAGGGCTTGGGTTTTTAGGGAACAATGATGAGATGAGGAAAATAAGTATGGTAAATGGTTGGGGAAAATTTATCAGGTGTATACAAGGGTATATAGGGTAAAACAATGGGGGATTTCTCCTTGGAATGAAGCAAATACTACAAAAAGAGAAAAAATGTAGCAAATCACTCTAGAGGAGTATTTAATCAATTTTCTAGAGAACTTTGACTAAAGGATGGGTGTGTGAGAGTCTCACTTTTTTTAAAATGTATGAAAAAATGAAATGGAGTTTTCATTGGTTCTTTTCCTCCCTATATCTCCAAAAGAAATGCACAACACCCTCCAGACATGCAATAGAAATGTAGCAGCTTGATGAATGGATCAATTTGATGATGGATTTTGACCTTTTGATGGTTGTGGCGAGTTTTGAAGTGAAATAGAGAAGATATTGAAAACTTGGAAGGATGATATGAACTCATGAAAATATTTATTTACCTTAATTTAATGATATGAACCATTTTCAAGTTGAAACTCAATTTTGGCTCATCACATCATGTGTACATGATAGAATGACTTTTGAATGATTTGACATACAACATAATTTCTTCAAGTGGAATGTTACATTTTCTTTTTACTCTTTTCCCTAACTTTCTAACTCCCATGATGGTGACCCAAATGATGGACATGACTCCCTTTTTTCTTTTTATGATTGAAATTATGATGGAAATCAAATGAAAATCCTAGACCATGACCTATATGATGGCACATTAACTCTTTTGATAACCCAGGACACCTAATGATGTCACGAGCATGATGAGTGATGATGACCATGAGCAAGTGGACGGAGTAGAGATGACGTAGACAATGAGTTGAACATTTTGACAATCAAGAGATTCGAAATTTCATTTGACAATATAAATTTTTTACCAAAGACATCTAACAACACAGAAAAGAGTAAATTTGATCACTAAGACTATCAAAAACTAACACTATGTACATATGGCATGGTGTACATGTTGTACATATAGTTCTATGTACATGTGGTGTTGTATATATCATTGTACATATGGTTCTATGTGCATGTGTTGTCATGTACATGTTTTATAAGGGGTGCTATGTTATCAACCTATTTTACCCCCCCTGGATCAGTGACCCTTAGTCCTCATGGTTGTTTCAATTTTTCTAGTCATGGGACCTATGTTTCTCTAGTTTGGCCCCTGGACGCATGCATGGTAGCCTATCAGAGCATCTAAATCCTTCCGGATGCTCCCAACCCTTCCTTATGGGTGTGTCCAAGGATTTTTTCACCCCTTTCTGTGCCAACGTCCATGGATGACTTCTAGAGTGCCTTAGTCCTTAGAAGATCAATTCTATTTGTCATCTATTTAAGATGACCATGACTTATGAGTTAGAAGTTTCTATGAATTATCGTTGTCATGAATGTCTACATACAACCTCTTGTGACCTCTCTTCTCCCTATTTATATTGGATCATTTGATAGGGTCGAACTAGTTTTGGAGAGCCATCTTGAGTCTATGCTGCTCTCTTTCCATTTGTGAGAGAGCTTGTGAGCTCCTTGCCACTGGATATCATCGGGAAACTCTGTTAGATTGTGGAGAAAAAGATTTGAGGTGAAGGCATAAGAAATTTAATATGTTTTTCATGATTAATGGAAACATTTGTTCCTAACCTATATTAATTTGTATACAACATGTTATATGATTGATTCTATTAATTTTGATCTAATGATATTCCGAGGAAGATCAACTGTTGTATTTTTTTTTTGTGATTGTGTGAAGATATAAGAGATAATGTTCAGACATGGTGGATCGATTGAGTCTAGCGTGAGATCTGCATCTAACTCAAAACCCTTCTACGATCTATGAGGATTCTGGGTTTGATCTCATTTCCTTATAATGTAGAACCAACTGTTTGCTACATGACTGATCATTTAAGATTGGGGTTTCTTATTGTTTTATTGGTATTTGTTTATTTTTTTTCTAATTTGGTTTGGACACAATATCACGGAGTAAAAAATCCTTACAAATTCAAATGCAATAGAATTGGTGCTTTCATTGAGATCCTATTTTCTTTGTGTCCGCTTTGCCTCCGATTTTTATCGATTTCTCTCTTGCTGGGTTTGCTGAGCTTTCTCTTATTCTTCTGAATATTTTGACTATTTTTAATGTTTATTGTCTATATATTTTTCTTTTCACTCGCTTCAATGCAGCTTTTTATGGAATTAATAATATTTTCCATGGACACTCCCACTGGGAGTCATCCGCACATTTGGGAGATCCAGGACACTCCCTTGTAGTTGTCAAGCCAACGTCTAGATGATATGAGCCTATTGTTGTGCATTCGTCCATGATTTTAGCCCTGGAGAAACTAATTTTCCTTTTTGATGTTTTTACTTCTATTTTTTTTCAGTCTCGACCTCCTCTTTACCAGCTAGTTCTGCTCCAAATATGTTTCTGTCTGCTTTATTTCCTCAGATTAGTCAGTTTTCATTACGAGGAGTTTTTTTTTTCAATTAGACATTGATATTTTAATATTTTTAATATTCATAATTGTCTTTTATCTAATTAGAATATTATTTTTTTCTTTCTTTGAATAAGTAGATGAATAAGAGGGTAGAGGGACCCATAAATCCCTTTAGTACAATAAAACCGCTTCACTAGTGTGAAAGTGGAATAATGCAGTAGTGGAGGGGCCAAGAGGTCATGTGAACATCACAATCAAGGAGGAGGATATGGACCAAGAGAGAAGTGAAATTATGATGTGGCCCTAGGGGTGTGAGGGTTCTACAAGTATAATAAAGAGTTGAGGGAAACCATAGAGGAAATTCTGAGTTATTCGATTTCTTGTCGTTTACGACTTGAGCACGCTTGAGCTATTTAGCCGATTCTGCAATGTTGTTTATCACATGGGTGTTTCCAAGCAGAAATCCCAACCTCGTTCTCTGGGGACTTCGAGTGCCTGGTCAGGAGAGAAGTGCTTCTATCTTGAAAGAAGATTTCAGTATTTTGGCATTTGGCCATTTGCAACCCTCTTAAGCAGTGTAGTCACCCAGTGACTTACACACTGTAGTAGTAGAGAGATCTAGAGAAAGGTGAAATTCCATAGAAATGTCACTTGGAATCTAGTTAGGGGGTTAGCTCTTCAATAGTTGAGCTATGAAGGTTTTGTTGCAAAATTTTATTTGTTAGTTCATCTCATATCACTGCATACTCAGCATTAGTGCGTTTTCATGCCCTAGGAGGGAGATTTTTCGGGTTCTACCAATTCGAAAATCATTTCTATGTTTTTCTGGGTTTTGTGAGTAGATGCTAGTGTCCAAATCCTAAAATTTTCCGAGCACGATAACATCCTCATATACACACCGCTTTTCAACCAACATCAACATTTCCAACATTTCCAGCAGGGGCAGCACAGTGAGGGTCTCCATTAGAGCAACAATTACATAGTGTTTTGAGTGGGGGAACTTGAGGATCATTCCAGAAATCTTTGTCGACTTGAGTGCTAGCATTATTGAGCACTGTTGTAATTTTATTCCAACTCCTTATTAATAAAATGGCTCAACTATTTCTGGTTCTATCCATGGGGTTATTTTTTTTATTTTCTTTGTATTAATGTCGTTTTCCTATTTGGAATATTACAGTGGTATCAGAGCTCATAGACTTGGCTCAGCCTGTGGAGAAATATGTCTATGACATCTGAAGATAGAGAATACATCACAGATCAAACAAGGAGGTACAGAGACAAAGAACACAGAGTTGAGATCACATCCAGTGAAGGGGACTTCGCTCTAGTAGAGGCAGATAAAGGGAAAATTTTTGATGGCAGAAGAAGATGACGGGAAGGAGTTTGGAAATCTCCTCCTCAAATCAGTGCATGAGCTAGCCAAAGAGATTAAATAAATGAGGATCGATGGGTAGAGGTAAATCATGTGGGGATTACATAATGGAGAAGGATCGAGGACTTCTCACCATTGGGCAGAGCAACTGGTGGTACCACAAGTATCACAGTGTTCCACAATGCCCACCTTCTTAGAAGTGGGTACGAGAGCAGGAGGACCGCAAGAGCAGGAGGATCTGGGTGATTACTTCATGGAGTACCAATCTCATACCTATGATTTTAGAGATAATTTTACCTTCCAGTATTTTTTCCAGATTAAGGATAACCGAAGACCCCGCAACCATAATAGAGGAGGAGGATATATGCAGGGAAATGATCTACAACATACCATGGGTAGAATTTTCTGCCTACTTTTGATGGGTCTTTCAAGAGTACGTAAAAATATTGGGTGAAGAAATTAGACATATATTTCCAGCTAATCAAATGGCAGAGGTAGAAGCCATCAAGGTGGCAATGCTACACCTTGAAGGGGAAGCTCATGACTAGTGGTTCCATGGGATGTCCACATTCGGTCATGCAGTGGTGACTACATATTCAGAGTTCATGAAGAGGTTTTTAGAGAGATTTGACCGAAGGGACCCAGAGGAGAAATTCATTGAGTTATCCAATCTCAAGCAGATAGGACACTCAGAGACTTATATCTTCAATTTCTTGAAGTTGTTGGTGATGGTTCCAGATTTGGCCATGGCCATGAGGGTGCATATGTTTGTTGATGGATTAGATGCAGATGTTGATGCACCAGAGGGAGATCACCCACCTCCACCACCATCACCAGCTACAGGAGGAATATTTTCACCTACTGAAGGAGTCCTTTCATCTTTGGAAGGGGTTCCTAAGTATTAACGTTGAGAGTCTGAGGCATGGTCCAAGGACATCATGTTATAGTTTTGGTGGACATCAGGGCCAAACATAACTTCATTGATACTCAACTAGTGAGAGGAGGGGAATACCAAAAGAGAGTTTTGATGGATTCTCTATGTTAATCCCAGGTGCCAGAACTATGCAGTGTTTGAGGTATGTTCCAGCATTATCTGTAACAATGGGGACCTATACGGTGACAGATCATTTCTTTGTGGTAGAAATTATAGACACCAATGTGATCTTGGGTGTACAGTGGTTGATTACGTTGGGAAAGGTCAGTACAGATTGAGAGACATTGGAGATGGAGTGGAAATATATGAAGAGCGGGAAGCGCCAATTGATCAGAGGGATGCACACATATCCACCCCAGACAGTCTCGACACACCAGATGGAGGTATATTTATGGAAGGGGAACATAGATTTTGTTACAGTTGGTATCTTCATCCCTCTGCCAGAGATCAAAATCTCTTGTTGCATTTCATTTTAGGTGTCTCATTCAGTTCAGTCAGCTGCATTCCATTAGGAGCATGGATCATCTGGCGGAAGGGTATTTTCTCTCATATCCCTCATGTCTTGTACCTACTGGCTCAGGTCTGTTCATCAAGGTCCATCAAAATCATTTCCAGTCAATGACAGTCAATGTTTGGTCTTTTGGTGGGCAAAGAGTATTTTTAGGGTTTTCAGTCTTATTAGGTTTAGGGTTTCATTAATTTAATCTTCAAAGTGTCCAATAATTCCAGTAGGCACATGAGGAAGGTTCAAATAAAGTTTCATTGCAAAAATTTCATCCTCACAATACTTGATAATAATTTTTCTTCAAAACTTTATTTTGAAGAAAAATCGTCAATTTTGTCTTTGTAAAAAATGCCATGTAATTTTCAAAAGTTTTTCAGTTGTGAAGATCTTCAGGCGCAGCCCTAGTATCCTTTTCCAAATCCAATGCCATCCATCCCTGCAAAAAATAGACAAGAGTTTCGTCATTCAGCTAAAAAATCAAAGTGGAAGCAAAAACAGAGTTCATTTTAAAATGTGAAAGTGCCAAAGTCTACAACATTAGAAAGTGGGTTATTTCAAATCAAAAAATCAAAGTCCATGCTATAAAAGATATTTTGTGTTTTAAACAATTCATTTTCACACCAAGAGATAACATTGAGCTGACTCAAGTCAAGGAAGAGCAAAATAGGGTTTGGGAGGCCGGTCTGTTGGTGAATTTACAGTTGCGACGCATTGGTTGGAGGTCGCGACGCATAAGGAGATCATGGTGCACAAGGCCGCTCACCACCGTGTACATTTGAACTTGCATGGCGCGTTCACCAGGTGTGGCGCACTGGGTTATGCACGCGGCGCATTGGCCCGAAACCAAATTTTGTTGCCATCTCTCTCTCCAATGGCAAAACGAATACGCCTCTTATGATTCAAGTAAGTTTGTGAGCCCTTGCAATTTCTATTAAACGATGTTTGGTGTGGTTTGAAGGGAAGAATATAAGAGTTTGAATGTTGAAAACATAAACCCTATCATTTTGTTAAAAATTGCTCCTCAGGGTTTTGAATTGGTGTTTTAAATCAGTTTTGTGCCACATACTTCATTTCCCATATTGCTTACTCCTCCCCTCACTGTCATATTATCATTATAATCCCTCTCCTATTCCCTTATATCCCAAATCATGTCCCATCATTTTCCCTTTCCCATTTAATTTGTAAAAAATTCCCAAAATCCCAAGTTCCCCAAACAGTCAAGTGATTGTCCTCACACTTCAAATTTCACTTGATTGAACCACATTTTTCCCACAGTCCTATTTCTCCCATAGTCCTTTCCCTTTGGCACATATTTTGCATTGAAACAAAAAAACAACCAAATTCTAATTTCTCATTTTCAACAAGCCAAACATACACCTTGCATGGACATTATGGAAACAGACACTGATTCATCACATGAACAAGACAATGATTCTACCACTGAGCTACATGCACCGAGAAGGCCTCGTAAAGGTGGAAAACATGTGAGAGAAGAGCCCACCTCATTGAATTAGTTGCAGGCCTGCCCACTTGCCATGGAATGTTATCGAGAGTAGTCATGCTATCAGTACTGTGAGATGATTTCTAGGATTCAACATCATCAGGAGTTGGCTCGGTTGTTTGTTTTACATTTGCATGATGTTCAGGTAACTCTTGCTGGTGTAAATTTCACCTTGACACAGAAAGCTATTTCTCAAGAAATAGGAATACCGAATGTAGGTGAGGAGTGGAAAAAAATACAACAGGTGGACAGAGTGCATTATGAACCATACATCAGGCCTAGCTATGTGAGACAGCTCAGCAGGGTATTCCCATTGCAGTTTCTGAAGGAATCCTATGCGCCTTTGATGAGACTCACTATTAGATACATCAGTTGTGAGAGCCGGTTCTGACGCCCCTATGCCTACCACATCAGGTTATTGATGCATTTCACGAGAGTGAGGATGATGAACATACCTTATTTCATGTGCCGCAACATCGAGCGAATGACCACTCTTGTGCAGAAGAAAACTCCCGAGCAGCAGTACAACAGTATTTATCACTATGCACTCATCAAGATCGTTGTTGTACATCAGCTTGGATTGCAGGGCATTTCCTGGGAAGATTTCATTTCCCGTGACTTCTTCACAGCCCCTCAGCCTCCTCTGGATATTGTTCATGATGCAGGTGAACCTTCACATCAGTTTGAAGGTCACGAGACAGAGCCTATTAGTGTGCCAGTGTATGTCACTTATCAGAGAGGCACGAGAGTATTATTTGTAGCAGCTCGATGAGTACTATCTTGACCCGAGGTGGAAGGGGTCTCGTTGCCATCATCAGTAGCACAGGTATAGGTACAGGACAGAGGTAAGAGGCCTATGTAGGATGAGGACCCTTCAGGAGGCCAGGATACTGATTTCATATTGATTGATGAGGATTTGAGCTCTCCAAGCTCAAAATTGAGAGAGATCATTCAGGAGGAGAAAGCTGAGATCGACACACTGACCGACAAGTTGCAGAAAGCTCAATGGATCATAAAATATTTGGAGCAGCGGAATAAAAATTTGGAGGATCAGCAGACGATCATGGAGTTGCAAAACATCCATGAGAACCGGCAAGATGCCCGGAGAAGCCCAACCGAGATGACACCTATTGAGCGGGAGATCGAAGCTGACAGAGAGAATTGGCTTGTGAGGGTCAAAATTAATCTTCAGAAGTTGTTGGAGAAGGAAAAAAAGGAGAAGAACATGCTCAGACACATGAAGAACCACTATTGGGAGCGCAATCACGTTTTCAAAGCAAGGATTAAAATCCTGAAGGCAAGGCTGAGGGCACTAAAGCGTTGCAAAAGGCATGATAGGCTCCAAATTTTGGCTGAAGCTTCTTTGGCCTAGCATAGCACTTGATGAGGGACCTTCAGCCCAAATTTCAAGAAATTTGGAAATTTTTTTGTCAATTTTGAATTTTTTGGTCACAAAACAGATTTTCCTGCCCGACGCGTAGTGCCACTTGGCGCGTGCTTATAATTGGCAGTTGTTCAGGGGAAAAAATTTGCATTTCTGGATTTTTTATTAAAATTTATGCATTCTCATGGATTAACTAAGGATTTCATCAAATTCTGGGTTGCCTAAAGGGTCAAAAACACCCTAAAAATGGCCTTTCTGCCACTTTTTTCACACACAGGAAGCAGTGTTGGAAGATTTGATTTTTGGAGGGGCAAATGGCAACCAAATCCAGAAATTGCACTTGGGTTGGAAAGTAGACAGGTAGGGATTTCCAACGAGCTATCCTACACTCAATTTGGACTTCGGGAAGGGCCTAAAAATCAGCTCCATACTTGTGCTATGCATAGAGATTCCAGGCGCGGCACATAGAGGAATTTGGCCTATTTTTCACTCAGCAGCTCAGAATTTCACCTAGTTTTGGCCAGTTTCACATTTTCATGTAACTCTTGATGTAACTTGATGTAGTTTTATGACCATGATGTAATTTTGGCACATTTTTACTCATTCTAGAAGATTCATTCGCCAAAAGATGAAATGTAAGTGAATGGATCAGTTTCCTAGCATATAGAGGCAAGTTGTTTCATTACCTATTTTCTAGTTCCTAGTTTAGATATGGTTGAAACAGCTCCTAAAATGATGAGCTCGACCCCTAGAGGCATGGGGAGGAGTTATGCTTGTCTATATGATGTATTTTCTCAGTCATTTTCAGGGTTGGACACTTGGGATTGCTTGGCACTTCATTGTACATTTCATCTTTGCAATTTTGGCAAAGGAATAGACCAGGGTTTGCAGCACTCTTTGGGATCCATGTGGCTCTGTGTTTTGATGGTGTGTTTCTCTATGTAATTTTAAGTTCATTGATGTTTATGTGTATCATTTTCACTTCTCTTTTATTCTTAAATTAAACAAATCAGTGTTAAAGGTGGAATTCATTAGCTTGCTTTGCTCTGCCTTCAGTTTTGCTTAATTTTCCATGTTTTCATCTGTTTGAGGAGGACTCTTGAGACCCTGTTTCCCTCTTCAGCTCCTCACTGGTCTAATCCATCCATTCATTCAATCTAAAGCATCAAAACAATTTCCTTCCTTGCCTCAATCAAAACTCTGCAAAAACTAGGCCTAATCCCCGCACCCAAAACTGCCTTTCCCTTTGATCCAACAAAAACCCCCAAAAACACAATCAAACTCCTTCACTTATATACCTAGCCTAAAATTATCTTTTATTTCAAGTAATATCAAGCCCTATTGATTATTTTTGTTGATATTGACCCAGAGAGAGCCCTCTCCTGTTCTGGTAGGGCTAGCTACTAGACTGAGCATGGTTTGATGTTACCCTGAACTCTGCCTTCCTTCAGCCTGAGGTAGATTTAGGCAATAACATAGTGGTGACCATACTAGGGAAGAAAATGGTTTGATTCTTGGTTTCATTTGTTTTATAAGCTACAAACAGAGCCTGAAGTTATGCCAGGTAGCCTTCAAAACGCTCTTGCTTTGCATTAGCGAAAGTAGATAAACGCTGCTTCAGTCGATCTCCAGTCTAGCTTGTGAACATGACACTTGACTTGTAAATTTCCCCAGTACATCAGATCATTCTGGACTTTTGGGTGATGATTCTAGAATTTTATAGGCTGAAAATTTTGGTTTTGTCCCTTTGATTTTGAAATTAATCCAACACACTGGCTTCCAGAGGACATACTAATGCAAATCCGGATCCCGATCCACCTCCCGTGTATGAGAATCCCAATATGATTTCAAGAATCTTTCATCAAGAAAGTCCCATGATTCCTCTATTCAAAAATCATTCATGTCCCACTGTCTTTGAATATCTTGAAGATCTAGAGTTTTCCGAGCAATTTGAGTTGTCGTTGTTTGAAACTAAGTCTGGAAGTGCGATTGGTTCTACTGTCATAAATCCCAATTTTATCAAGTATCTTGAAATTGAACAGGCTAATAGATCCATCCACAGTTACATTTTGAATATCCAAAACTGCATTGTGGCAACAAATATTCCTGAGTTCATAGATTTTGCATCTGAAAATCTTGGGCCATCAGCAGTTACTTCTGATTCACAAGTTCATACCCAGCCTCCTTTCATTCCTACCATTCCCGTACAACCTTCTATCCCTGATCAAAAATCTGTAGTAGTATCGCCTCCATCCACACCACATACACCTCATACATCTACTGCTCCTACTCCACTTGTTTCTCCAAGACAGATTATAAATCCACCAAGAGTAATGGCTACTCGATTCACACCCTTTGTCTTGCCTCAAAACTTGGATTCTATGTGCGTTGATTATCAAAGTAAGATCCCATTGTTTGATTACACTCCTCAAAGTGTCACTGCTCAACAACATATTGATAGAATGGTAGAATTCTTTGATCTTCATGAAATTGATGAAGAAAATGTGATCATGAGATTGTTTGTGCAAAATTTTGGAGGTGAAGTGAGAAAATGGTTCAGAGCTTTGCAGCCTAGAAGTATTTCTACATTGGCCGAGCTTCAGAGACAATTTTTATATCGGTGGGAAGTAAAGAAAGATCCTCTTCAGATCACTTCTGAATATACCAAGATCAAGCCCAACATAGGTGAGTCAGTCCAAGACTATTGCATCAGATTCAATGCGGTTTACAATGCAATTCTTGATGATTTGAGGCCATCTAGGAAGTCAGCTTTGCTAAAATTTCCAGATGGTTTTGATCCAGACATGGCCTATCAATTGAGAGAACGAGATCTGACCACTTTGGAGGAGATGCAGAAAATTGCAGTGAGTGTTGAAGCTAATTTGAATGAAAAGAGAGCCCTCTCCTGTTCTGGTAGGGCTAGCTATCAGACTGAGTGTGGTTTGATGTTACCCTGATATCTGCCTTCCTTCAGCCTAAGGTAGATTTAGGCAATAACAGAGTGCACAGTGGAACTACATGTTTCAGAGGCAAGGGTCAGAGGGAAATCTTTACACCCTGATGTGTAGTTGATATATTACTGCTATGCTTCAATCTTTGGGGACATACCACTAGGGCAGCCACTAGATTGAGGTTTTTCCCGCTCACTATTGAGTTGGAGCAAGGGATCCAAGCAGTGATCACCACACCCTATAGGCACCCTAAGGCCTATAGGGATGAGATCGAAAGAGTTATCAAAGAGCTCTTGGCACTAGGACACATTCAACCTAGCACTATCCCCTTTGCTTCTTATGTGGTGTTGCTGAAGAAGAAGGACATCACTTTATGGATGTGCATTGATTACAGGCCTATGAATAAGAAGACAATGAAGAACTGAGACCCCATCCCCAGAATTGATGGGATGATGGATGAGCTACGGGGATCAAATTTATTTTCCAAAATCGATCTGAGATCAAGGTACCATCAGATCAAGGTGAGGGACTAGGATGTCTCGAATACTCCATTCAGATGCCTCTATGGCCACTTCGAGTTCTTGGTGATGCCCTTTGGGCTAACCAAATCTCTGGCCACTTTTCAGTCTTGTATGAACCACATCTTCCATGGTCAACTGAGGAATTTTTTTCTGGTGTTATTTGACGGCATCTTCATTTACAACCACAGTTGGGAGGTGCTTTTGCAGCATATTGAGGCGGTATTACGCATTTTGGAGGAGTAAAATTTTTATGCCAAACTCTCCAAGTGTTAATTTGGACTTATGAATATGCTCTACCTAGGGCATATCATTGGATTATATGGAGTAATGGTCCACGAGGAGAAGATATGAGCCATTCAGGATTGGCCAATACCAAGGAATGTGACATAACTTTAGTGCTTTGTAGGAATTTGCACCTACTATAGGAAGTTTTTCAAGGGGTTTTCTCAGCTAGCATTACCCCTCACGTATATAACCAAGAGAGGAGCCTTTGGATGGATAGACACTATGCAGAGAGCCTTTGAAAGGCTCAAGGAGGTAATGAGTAGTTTTTTGGTGTTTGCATTGGTATATTTCACACAGCCCTATGTGCTGGAGTGTGATGCTTCGGGAGATGAAGTTGGAATAGTTATGCTGTAGGGAGGTCATCCTATAACTTTCGAGAGTTGAAAGCTCATGCCACATGAGAGGATGTATTCTATATATGACAAATATATGCTAACCATTATACATGTGTTGGCCAAGTTCCTAAAATATTTGGTGGGAAATAGATTTCGGGTGAGGACTGACCACAATGGTCTCCAATTTTTCCTTGAGCAGAAGTAGTTGTAGGAGAGGCAACAAACGTGGGTCAGAAAAATTCATTCTTATGACTTTGACATCAAGTATGTCAAAGGAAATAACAATGTGGTAGCATATGCCTTATCATGGAGACCAAAAGAACTGTCCTTGATGAACATTAATGCAAATTGGAGGGCCCAGCTATTAGTAGAGTATTCTAAGGATCGCTTCACATGTGAGATACTTGATGGGCAGGTGACTAATGACAGGTACCAGGTGATGGGTGAGGTCATCTATTACTAGAACCAAATCTTCTTGACGGGAACCTCTCAGCTCAAGGAGAATATTTTTCATGCAAAACATGATTCACTGCTTTCAGGCCATCAGGGATTCACCAAAACATATGAGGCCATCAGAGAGAGGTTCTCATAGAGAGGCGTTAAGGAGGACGTACTTCGACATGTCAAGGAGTGTGAAGTTTGCTAGAAGAAAAAATGAGAGTTGAGCCAACACAGGCAGTTGTTACAACTGCTTCCCATTCCAGAGAGGAAGTGGGAGAGAATTTCCATGGTCTTTATCGCGGGGTTGCCTATGGTTTAGGGTGAGGATTGTATCTATGTGGTCGTTGATCAGTTGATGATGTATGATCATTTCTTTGCCATATATTCACGATACACTACTTCATAGGTGGCCAAACTATTTTTCAAGGATGTTTTTAGACTTCATGGTCTCCCCAAGACCATAGTCAGTGACAGGGACATCCATTGCATGGGCGAATTTTGGCAGGTGTTTTATCATTTAGTGAGCACCAAGTTAACACCCAGTACTAGTTATCACCCATAGGAAGACGGGAAGAAAAAGATAGTAAACATGTGGCTGGAAGGTTGCTTGCAGAACTATGTCTCAGGGCAGTAGAAAGCATGGTTGCACTGGCTTCATCTGGGAGAATACTGATACAACATGAAATTTCATATGTTGATCGATATGTCTCCCTTTTGTGCTTTATATGGTTATGATGCTTTAACGTTTGCTAATGTGATTTTTGGATCAATAAAGGCCCCCAGGGCCAAGGATTGGATCCAAGAGAGTCATAATATACTCCACTCTCTTAAGGAAAACATTACTACAACTCAGAAACAACAGAATTTGTATGCAGATCGAGGCCCTGTAGAGAGGTATTTTGAGGTAGATGATTAGGTATACCTCCGTCTTCAGCCATAAAAGCAATATACGCTGAAAAATAAGGGAGCTAACAAGTTGAAGCCCCATTTTTATGGGCCATATAGGGTGTACCGATGTGTGGGGGAGCTAGCATATGAGTTAGAGCTCCCAACTTCGAGTAGGATCCACAACATTTTTCATGTTTCATGCCTAGAAAAGGCTCTTGGGTAGAAGATAGTTGCCATTGGGAAACTCCCACCTTTTGATGATGAGGGGAACTTGGTCTTACAACCAGAGGCCATTTTGGATACTCGAGAGAGGCAGCTGAGGAGTATGGTAGTCAAAGAATATCTAAGTAGATGGAGGAACCTTCTAGATGAGAATACCACTTGGGAGGGGAAGAAAATTCTAAAGCATCCATCCTTGCAGTTTCTTGAGGACAATTTTTTTTTTTGGCGGGGAGGACTGTAATATTACTAATTAGATTTTAGCTAATTAGAGTATTAATTTTTTATTTACTTGACTAAGTGGATGAATAAGAGGGTAGAGGGACGCATAAATCCCTTTAGTAGAATAAAACCACTTCACTAGTGTGAAAGTGGAACAATGTAGTAGTGGAGGGGGCCAAGAGGTCATGTGAACATCGTAGTCAGGGAGGAGGATATGGACCAAGAGAGAAACCCAGTTATGATGTGGGCCCAGGGGTGTGAGGGTTCCACAAGTATAAGAAAGAGGCGAGGGCATCCATAGAGGGCATTCTAAGTTATTTGATTTCTTATCATTTAAAACTTGAGCACGCTTGAACTGTTTAGCTAAGTCTATAGTGTTGTTTAACACACGGGTGTTTTTGAGCAGAAATCCCAACCTTGTCCTCGGGGGAATTTGAGTGCCCACTCACGAGACAAGTCCTTCTATCTTGAGAGAAAATTTTAGTATTCTGGAATTTGGCCATTTGTAGCCCTCTTGATCAGTGCAGTCACCCAGTGAATTATGCAGTGCAACTGTAGAGAGATCCAGAGGAAGGTGAAATTCCATAGTGTTGTCTCTTGGAATCCAGTGAGGGGATAAACCCTTCAACAATTGAGCTACAGAGGAGTTGTTGCAAAATTTTATTTTCCAGTCCAACTCATATCGCTACATACCCAACAGTAGTGCGTTTTCATGCCCTAGGAGGGTGATTTTCTGTAATATTCCCAATTTTTCACTTGATATTTGGAATATTAGAGTTATTAATTTTCTTAATGAATTAAGTAAATAAAAGGGTGGAGGGACCCATAATCCTCATGATGAATAAATATCCACTTTTTATGTGTGAATGTGGATTAATTAAGCTTAAATCTACATAAAGGAGTTTGTGGAGCAACTACTAATGTGAATGGAGTGGAGATCATGTCTCATTAATGAGATAGATCATGGAGGTTGATACAGTCAACTAAGATCTTGGAAGGAATCAAATAGAAGATCATAGGACAGTCATGATGAAGTGATGGAAGAAGTTGTGCAATTAATGCACACATGATGGAGAGGGTGTACATTACACCTATACATTATGGATGACTTGGAGAGACAACACATTCAAACATGGAGGATCATGTCCACATGCACAACATAGTTTAGATGAGGGCCAAGGCATGGGAAGGCTAATAAACTATATAAAGGAGATGAAGACAACAATTAAGGCAGGCTATTGGTGATAGATTTTGAGGTCTGTTTAGATCTGGAATTGTCATGTGACATTCCATTGCTTTCTTGGGATGTTTAGCAAATATTGCAAGTGTTGTTTATTACAGGGTGTTCCTGGTCGGGAATCCATCCTCTTTCATTAAGTGATATCTTGGAAGAGGTTTTAATTTATTCTACATCAGGCATTGGTGCCACTTATATTTTCCATCATCTGCAGAACATCTACCTTCAGGAATTATGCAATTTCTGAAGATCAGTTTGGAAGGTGGAGGTTGTCTTCAGTAATTCAGCTGGAGAACAAGTGAAGGTTTATTCCTGTTACTTTGGAATTTAAGATCAACATTCCCAGGACTTCATTTCAGATCTGGCATCAGGCCAAGAGTTTTTTACCTCCTAGCAGAAGTAATTCCATCTAGAATTAGGTTTTCCATCATTGCATATCCAAAGGAGGAAGGAAGTTGCTAGCATTTTAGTTATTAATCCTCTAAGGGATCATCCCCTCACCTTGCCATTAGTATTTCCATCAACCTGGAGTTTATTGTAGCATATTTCAATAGGCATAAAGCCCATCTCTCTTGTACAAAAAAATTTTTGTAGCAGCTGCATAATCAGTTGCTGCAACTTGAAGGAGGAGGAAGAGAAGGCAAGATCTCAAGCTCCTAGTTTGTAGATCTAAAGGAGGGATCAACCCTTAAAGCTCATATCTATTTTTAGATCATATTGCAGCCATATTTAGATCAGATCTAGCTTCAAATATGTAAACCCAATAGATAAAGGATCAAACCCTAGGAGAGTGATTTTCCAAAGTTGTAGCTATGGAAAATCCTTTCTGGGTTATCGTGGGTTCCCATCACATTGGCCAGATCTTGAATCTATGTTGGGTATGTGTTATATTATTTCCATGACTAAGCACGCGTAGCACCCCGGAAAAAAAATTTGGTCCTTAATTTCCGGTGGGTAGTCCGCGTCCATGGTTTTGTGCATGGTTTTGCACATGGTATTGGGGTACGATGGTTTTCGGCCCCTGGTATTTTTGTAGATCCGGTCAAGGGAACTACGGTTATGTTATAATCCAGGGTTTATGGATTGGGGTTTATGTATGCTTTGGCATGTATATATATGTGTGTTGTAACACTAAAAGGAATATAATAAAAAATCAAGCTGGTCGTCCCGATTTGGGATCCAGGGGAAAATCTCTGTGTTTATCTGTTTTATGTTTTATGCTCTCGCTATTGTTTATTTTCTGTTATAAGATTCGTGTGTAGATAATTTCTGTTCAGGGTTAAAACATACATTTGGTATCAGAGCTGTTTCGGCTTCAAGGGGACGCCTTTGTTGTTGAGGGTTTTTTGCTCGGGCCTGTGGTAGACCCTGTGCAGTGGGAGATCTGCGGGATCGATTCTTGCGGTGAAAGAATATGGCGAGCGGCGGAAAGATAGAGATCGAGAAATTTAATGGTCGGAGTTTTGAGTTGTGGAAGCTCAAGATGGAGGATCTGCTGGTGGATAAAGATCAGTGGATCGCGGTAGATCCAGGTACTAAACCAACGACAATGTCAGATGAAGACTAGAAGAAACTGGATCGGAAGGCTAAGAGCACAATACGGTTGTGTGTCTCAGATTCAGTATTGTTGAATGTATCTGGGGAAGCTACGGCAAAGACCTTGTGGGACAAGCTAGGGACTTTGTATCAATCTAAGTCTCTGGTGAATAAGTTGTTCCTGCGGAAAAAGCTGTATAACCTGAGGATGAAGGATGGAGACTCGGTGACAGAGCATCTGAACGCCTTCAATACTGTGGTAAGTCAGCTGTCGTCTGTTGATATTAAAATCTCAGATGAAGATAAGTGCATCAGTTTTTTGTGCTCTCTACTAGACTCGTGGGACAGTCTGGTTATTGCAATAGGTAGCAATACAACTACCTTGAACTTTGATGATATTGTCTCAGCCTTGCTGTTGGAGGAAATGAGACGGAGAAATATGGAGGGTCAGAATGGAGATGCCTTATATGTACGAGGAAGGTCCCAGAACAGAAACAAGAATAAGGTTTCGAGTGGGAGATCTAAATCTAGAGGGAGATCTAAATCTCCTGGAAAGTTTGTAAAGGTGTGCTGGAAATGCAGAAAGGAAGGACACTACAAAAAGGAATGCAGATCTAAAGTTCCTGAGAAAGGAAATGGATCTGATGAAGCTCCTTCTGCAGAGGAAAAAACCACCTCAGATGAAGGTGGGGATGTGTATTTGGCTTCTCCTTCAAATACACATGTAGATGATGAGTCATGGTTGATTGACTCAGGTGCATCCTTTCACTTCACTCCCCATAGGGAGTGGTTCTGCGCGTATGAGAAATATGATGGTGGTGATGTCTTCCTAGGGGATGATAGGAAGGCCAGAATCATCAGACGTGGAAAGGTCAAGCTGAAGCTGCAAGGTGGAAGGATTAGAACACTTCCTGGTGTTCTGCATATTCCTGCATTGGCCAGAAATCTGATTTCTGTAAGCAAGATGGATGATGCAAGTGTAAAAACAGTGTTCGAGAAAGATGCCTGCAAGATGGTTCGGGGAGCACTAGTATTAATGCAGGGAGTTCAGACTGGAACTCTGTACAAGCTACAAGGTAGCACAATTATTGATGGGTGTAACAGTTCTGTGGTTCCTGAAAGTGGGACGGAAAGCCTAGCTGTGTCTGGAGAAAAGACCATGCTATGCAATCAAAGGCTTGGACATATTGGAGAGAAGGGCCTTCGGATACTGCATAGAAATGGTATGGTAGAAGGTATGTCTAATTTCTCTCTGGATTTCAATTTCTGTGAAAACTGTGTATATGGGAAGCAGAATCGGGTGAGTTTTCCCTCTGGTGCTAAGAGGGCGAACAAGATATTAGAACTTGTGCATAGTGATGTGTTTGGGCCTGTGTCAGTTCCGTCACTAGGAAAGTCTGTGTACTATGTTTCATTCATAGATGACTTCTCAAGGAATACATGGATATATTTCTTGAGGAAGAAATCTGAAGTCTTTGACAAATTTAAAGAATTTAAGGCTCTGGTGGAAAACCAGACAGAGAAGAAGATAAAGGCGTTGAGGACAGATAATGGTGGGGAGTTATGTAAGAAGGAATTTGAAGAGTTCTGTAAGAAGTGTGGTATATCACAGCAGAAGACTACTCCATACACACCTCAGCAAAATGGAGTTGCAGAAAGAATGAATAGAACACTGATGGAAAAGGCAAGAAGCATGCTCAGTGGTACCGGGTTAGGACAAGAATTCTGGGCAGAGGTAATGGAGACTGCATGTTACTTAGTTAACAGATCACCTTCATCGGTGTTGGAGGATAAGACTCCACATGAGGTATGGACTGGTAAGAAACCCTCTCTTTCACATCTAAGGGTATTTGGATGTGATGCATATGTACATGTTCCAAAGGAGAAAAGGACCAAGTTGGATAATAAATCCGAAAGGTGCATCTTTATTGGGTATAAGGATGGTTTAAAGGGTTACAAGCTTTGGAACCCAGAAACAAGGAAGGTTGTGTACAGCCGAGATGTGGTGTTTAGAGAAGTGAAAGATGTTGTTAAAAATGAAGTCCTACCAAAGGAACCTGAGAAGATAGAGTTTGAGCTAAAGGAGGATGAATCAGACTCTACAACAGAAGAAGACTCGGAAGATGAAGAGCCACAAACTCCAGCTTTGAGAAGATCAGTTCGGGAAAGAAGGCAACCAGAAAGGTATAGTCCATCTGCTTTCTGTTCAGGTTTTTCCTTAACTATAACTGATGATGAACCCAGAACTGTCAGGGAGGCAGTAGATTCAGAGGATGGAAAACTATGGAAGGAGGCCATGGTTGATGAAATGACATCCTTGCACAAAAATGATGCATGGGATTTGGTGGAGTTGCCGGCTGGAAGGAAGCCCATTGGGAGCAAATGGGTGTTTAAGAAGAAGATGAATGTAGAAGGCAAGGTGGAGAAATACAAAGCTCGGTTGGTAGCGAAAGGTTATTCCCAGGTGCCGGGAATTGATTTTGGTGATATTTTTCTCCTGTTGCCAAAGTTACTTCTATTAGATTACTTTTATCTGTTGCTGCTGCATTTGATTTTGAGATAGAACAGATGGATGTGAAGACAACATTTCTTCACGGGGATCTAGAAGAGGAGATCTACATGAAGCAACCTGAAGGCTTTATGGTGAAGGGTAATAAAGAACTGGTGTGCAGGTTGAAGAAGTCTCTGTATGGGTTAAAACAGTCACCAAGGATGTGGTATCAGAAATTTGATACCTATATACGGGGACTTGGCTTCACCAGAAGCAAGGAAGATCATTATGTTTATTTTAAATTAATTGGTGATCGTGTTATATATCTGGTCTTGTATGTGGATGATATGTTGTTGATTGGAAATGACAAATAAATTATCCAATATTTTAAGACCCAACTGTTCTCCAAATTCGACATGAAGGATCTGGGTGCTGCAAAGTATATTTTGGGCATAGAAATTAACATAGATCGGGCAAATAGGAAGCTCTGGTTAAACCAGAGGAAGTATGTCGAGGCTATATTGCAGAGGTTCAATATGCAAGATAGTAAACCGGTGAATGTTCCTATTCCTGTAGGTGTAAAGCTGTCTGCTGAACAGTGTCCCAAGACACAAGAAGAAGAGGAGGATATGTCCCGTGTTCCATATGCAAGTGCAGTGGGTAGTTTGATGTATGCAATGGTCTGTACTAGACCAGACATTGCACATGCAGTGGGAGTATTGAGCAGGTTTATGTCAAACCCAGGGAAGGAGCATTGGACAGTAGTGAAGCGGGTTTTCAGATATTTACGTGGCACTAGTGATTATGGCTTGTGCTACCGGGGAAGACCAGGATTGGAAAGAATGTTGGACATTCGTGGTTTTGTTGATGCAGACTGGGCTGGAGATCTGGACCAAAGAAGATCTACAAGTGGGTATGTGTTTAGCCTATTTGGAGGCGCAATTAGTTGGATGAGTAAAAGACAGTCTGTAGTGGCTCTTTCAACTATAGAGGCAGAATACATAGCAGCCACTCATGCAAGCAAGGAAGCAGTTTGGTTGTAGAGATTGTGTTCAAGTATGGGGTTGGTATAGCAAGCTATAAGGATAGACTGTGATAGCCAAAGTGCAATTTTCTTGGCTAAGAACCCTGCTTATCATTCAAAGACAAAGCACATTGATGTTCAATATCACTTTGTTAAAGATATGGTTGAGGCTAAAAGGGTGTTGCTGGTAAAGGTGGACACTTTGAAGAATGTTGCAGATGCATTAATAAAGTCTGTGAGCACTCAAAATTTCTCTTGGTGTAGAGAAACAATGGGTGTTCAAGAATTGGGCAATAAGCCCTCCTGTGGCCCCCCGTGAAAAGAAAACAACAAGTGGGAGAATTTTGGGTATGTGTTATATTCTTTCCACGACTAAGCACGAGCGGGGGGGTAAGAGGGGGGGTGATAACCCCCCCTTTGCGCTGGGCGCAAAGGTGGGGTCACAGGGGGGGAGGTAGCCCCCCCCTGTCGGGGTCTAGGGTAGCGCCCCGACGAAAATTTTTGGTCCTTAATTTCCGGCGGGTAGTCTGCGTCCATGGTTTTGTGCATGGTTTTGCACATGGTATTGGGGTACGATGGTTTTCGGCCCCTGGTATTTTTGTAGATCCAGTCAAGGGAACTATGGTTATGTTCTAATCTAGGGTTTATGGATTGGGGTTTATGTATGCTTCGGCATGTATATATATGTGTGTTGTAACACTAAAAGGAATCTAATGAAAAATCAAGCTGGTCGTCCCGATTTGGGATCCAGGGGAAAATATCTGTGTTTATCTGTTTTATGTTTTATGCTCTCGCTATTGTTTATTTTCTGTTATAAGATTCGTGTGTAGATAATTTCTGTTCAGGGTTAAAACCTACAATCTAGGCATCATCAGAACTCTTGATGTCCCTAGATCTGCATTTCCTTTTGTAGTAGTTCATGTATAACTTTAGCAGAAGGGATAGCGCAATATTGCTTCATGTAAGCTCACCAGTTACACAGTGCTAGTTGTAGCATCATTGTAGGGTGATTCTAGGCCATCTCTTGGGCTAGATCTACTCATTTTTTGTACATTGTGTAACTGAATCGTCTCCATATAATAAAATGGCTCAACTTCTCTGTAAATTATGATTTTGTTTTGAGATTTATTTTTTACTTAGTTGTAGTTCTTATACTGTGTTTAAGTATTACTGCATTCTCCCTTTTGGGATATTATAGTGGTATCAGAGCATGATCTTTGGCTCAACTTGTGGACACTTCATCTTTTGCATCAAAAGAAGAAGCAGATAGATGAGATCTATCATGAAGGAGGATATTTTTTTCATTCCTATCTTTATATCCATGCAAGATCTCTCCAAGGAGGTCTATCAAATGAAGGGAGAAAGGAAAAGGATGGATCCAAGAAGAATATTTGAAGGGGAAGGTCCCTGCATTTCCTATCAGCAAAAAAGAAAACCGAAGAATCATATATCTCCTCATATATCTACTATGCCCACTTTATTTGAAGAAAGTGAGAAGTATAGAAATGAAGAAAGAAGAGGACCTCATTCTCATGAGAGTCTCATTTTTTATCTTGAAGAGTACAAAGCATAGTCTAGAGCATTCAAACAGAGTCTAACTCTCTAAGAATTCTTTGAACTCAAAGAAGAAAGAAGATCCTATAGCAGCAATAGAAGGAAGAGGCACAATATATTCTATTTTCCTACATTTGATGGATCTTCCTCAAGAAATATTAAGGCTTGGAGGAAAGAGTTAGATGCATTTTTTAGGCTACATCCCGTGGCTGAAAAAGAGGTTGTCCAAATTGCAACACTTCATCTCTTAGGTGAATCTAATGATTGGTGGTTTAGTCACATGGAGCATGCAAAGGTGACTAAATATTCATATTTATTTCACAAATTGAGGAAGAAGTTTGATTTGAAGAGGAAAAAGATGTGCCACAAAGAGAAATTTCCTAAGGAAACAAAGGAGGATGTCAATCTTGCCACTCTAGACAAGAAGTCACTACATTCACCACTAGCTGTAGAAGTACTTACATCTAGAGAAGATACACTTGCTACCTTGCAATATAGTCTTGAGCTCTTGACATGTAGATTCCCATGCATGATTCAGGATATGCATGAGGAAGAGGAGGAAGATTCCAGTGATGGTACATTGGTAGAAGAGTAGCCATCTCTCTTACAAGCATTTGGAGACAACATTGTCCAGATTGGAGGAACTCTTGAGTTCTGTCAAGCGGTTCCCACACATCAGTTGATCCAAGGTATCTATACACATTCATCACCTATTTTTTTAGTAGATCTTATTGAAACTTATGGGGATATTCCATCAGGGCCAATGCATAACCAAGGGTTAGAAAAAATTTCTGGTTTGAAGTAGCAACATATAATAGCACAAATGACCCTTGATCTGATCAAGGAGGAGATGAAAAGCTATCTCAGTTTATCATGGATGGACTACATTCAACCTCTTGAGTTGAAGTGTAGAGTTGCAGAAAAAGGGATGAGCATAATCCTATGTACAATGATTGGTTATGAGATTAGTATTGTACTTTGCTTTAAGATAGTGTATGTATTACCCTATAGATCTATAGTGCTGTCACTTAGTAGCAGTGATAATGAAGGAGCTTCATTATTCTTGGAGCATTCTGAAGGTAGCTTCACTCATGAAGCAATGGAGGAAAATATGATAGATGGTAGACATCTTGAGATGAGAAATATTTTCTCCTTTCTAGATGACACTTTCTCAATGAGCATCTCACAGCTCAAAGAGAAACTTCTACATGCAGCAGATCCAAAACTTTATTGGTTTTGGAGGGCCATTGATGAGAAGAAGGTCTCATGGAGAGATATCATTGAAGGTGAACTTCAACATATCATGGAGTGCAAAGTTCTTCATTAGTTTGAGGAGGTTGGTGTTCTACAATGGGAGGATACCAAGTATTTTCAGAATGAGATCCATCATCCACATTGGGATGAATGGTTGATAGTATGGAGCAAGGGGTTGCCACCACTTGCAGATCTATGATACAGGCTAGTAAGAAACATGGTTGCGCTGGTTTCTCTTGGGGAGTATGGCTACCATTCAAGGAGTCATATTTTGCTGATTCATGCCTTATACATCACTGGAATAATGCATAAGAAAAATGCATGGTTAATTTGGTTGTTGATGAGAGAGTTTTGAAATCTTATGATATATCTTATGTCCACGTATTTCCTCCTGTTTGGAATATGTCTCATGTATTTACATGTATTTCTGTTTGGGATGTATCTCATGTCCATATATGTACTTGGGTTTGGGAGAAAGTATAACTCTCACATGATGTGGCATAAACAAGCTTGTTTGTATTATGTTGATGAGATATTTCACATGTCCATTACTATATTGTTGCTCCATGACTTGCATCATGATAATGCAAGGAGGCAGCAATAATTCTTGTTGCTTTGGTTACTATTGGGAGACTGTTGGCTGAATTATTCCCTTACATTGCATGACATTGTTGGTGGATGGCAACAGGAGGCCTTACAACGTTGGCTTCTGTTGGGTAATTATGGTCATTGTACATGGTATGACGATGATGCGATGGGGAAGCAAGTTGCCTTGTTAAGGTGGCTTCTCTTGAGAGAATATTCCCACTACATTTGGTACAATGATGATGTGGTATGGCAAAAAGAGGCATTGTTGTGTTGCCTTCTATTGAGAGAGTAAGGCTCACATATTCTCATTGATGTTGATTTGGCATGGCAACAAGAAGCATTGTTGCAGTGGCTTATTTTGGGAGTGTATGGCTCTCTTACTTGTTTTCATGATTATCTAGCATGGCAGAAGAAGGCTTTGCTGCATTGGTTGTTATTAGGAGAATATCGTTTGACATTGTTTATGTATTCCCATGTGTCTCTACTTCTTGTTTTTCACTATGATGATGTGATGTATGATTCCTACATGGCCAACAGGGCTAATGATGTGAGCATTTATAGATGCAATATACTCTATGTATCATGGGTTGGAGAGATAGTTCATGAGTTGGGAATTTCCACTTTGGGAATGAACCACTTCATCTTATGTATCTCATGTATAGAGGAGAAATTTGGTCATCATATGGTTGCCACTTGGAGATTCATTGATGAGGAAGGGTATCTAATTTTTAAGTTAGATGCCATTATAAACATTCTAGAGAGGCAGCTTTGGAGCTAGACATGCATGACACATTGTGACAAATGGGAAGGCCTTCCACTTGAGGATGCCATTTGGAGGGAGGATGTTTGCTGTAGCATCCACTTTTGCAGTTGCTTGAGGACAAGAAACATTTTACCGGGGAGGACTGTAAGATTCCCAAATTTTCACTTGATATTTGGAATATTAGAGTTCTTAATTTTCTTAATGAATTAAGTAAATAAAATGGTGGAGGGACCCATAATCCTCATGGTGAATAAATATCCACTTTTCATGTGTGAATGTGGATTAATTAAGCTTAGATATACATAAAGGAGGTATTGGAGCAACTAATAATGTGAATGGAGTGGAGATCATGTCTCATTAATGAGATAGATCATGGAGGTTGATATCGTCAACTAAGATCTTGGAAGGAATCAAATAGAATATCATAGGAAATTCATGATGAAGTGATGGAGGAAGTTGTGCAATTAATGCACACATGATGGAGAGGGTGTACATTGCACCTAGACATGATGGATGACTTGGAGAGACAGTGTATTCAAACATGGAGGATCATTTACACATGCACAACGCAGTTTAGATGAGGGCCAAGGCATGGGAAGGCTCATAAACTATATAAAGGAGATGAAGAAAAAAATGAAGGTAGGCTATTAATTATAGATTTTGAGGTCTGTTTAGATATGGAATTGTCATGTGACATTCCATTGCTTTCTTGGGTTGTTTAGCAAAGATTGCAAGTGTTGTTTAGCATAGGGTGTTCCTGGTCGAGAATCCCTCCTCTTTCATTGCGTGATATCTTGGAACAGGGTTGTACTTCATTCTACATCAGGAATTGGTGCCACTTATATTTTCCATCATATGTAGAACATCTACCTTTAGGAATTATGCAATTTTTGAAGATCAATTTAGAATGTGGAGGTTGTCTTCAGTAATTTAGCTAGAGAACCAGTGAAGGTTTATTCCTGTCACCTTGGACTTGTAGATCAGAATTCCTAGGGCTTCATTTCAGAACTAACATCAGGCCAAGAGTTATTGACCTCCTAGCAGTAGTAATTCCATCTAGATTTCTGATGTCCATCATTGCATATCCAAAGGAGGAAGGAAGTTGGTAGCATTTCAGCTAGTAATCCTGTGAGGGATCATCCCCTCACCTTGTCATCAATATTTCCATTAGCTTGGAGTCTATTGCAACATATTTTAGAAGGAATCAAGCCTCTCTCTCTTTTACATCGTAGTTTCTATAGCAACTCCATAAACAATTGCTACAAATTGAAGGAGGAGGAAGAGAAGGCAAGATCTCAAGCTCCTAGCTTGTAGATTTGAAGGAGGGATCAACCCTCAAAGCTTAGATATGTTTGTAGATCATATCGTAGCCATCTTTAGATCACATCTAGCTTCAAATCTGTAAACCCAATAGATAAAGAATCAAACCCTAGAAGCGTGATTTTCCAAAGTTTTATATCTTGAAAATCATTTCTGGGTTATCTTGGGCTCCCATCACATTGGCCAGATCTTGAATCTAGGCATCATCAGAGCTCTTGAGCTCCCTATATCTGCATTTCCTTTTTCAGCAGTTGATGTATATCTTTAGTAGAAGGGACATCATAGTATTTATTCCTGTAAGCTCACCAGTTACATAGTGCTAGTTATAGCATCATTGTAGCGTGATTCTAGGCCATCTCTTAGGCTAGATCTACTCATTTTCTGTACATTGTGTAACTAATTCATCTCCATATAATAAAATCGCTCAGCTTCTCTATAAATTCTGATGTTGTCTTAAAATTTATTGTTTACTTAGTTGTAGTTCTTAAATTGTGTTTAAGTAATACTGCATTCTCCCTTTTGGGATATTACATTTTCCACGTTCTGCCAATCCAAAAATGTTTTCTGGGTTTTTCTAGGTTTTGTGAGTAGAGGGTGGTGTGAAATCTCAACATTTTTCGAGCACTAGAATAGCCTTGTCTACGCACCCATTTTCAACTAGCAACAACATTTCCAACAGGGGCAACGCAGTGAGGGTCTCTAGCAGAGCAACAGTTATGTAGTGTTCTCAGTGGGGGAACTTGAGGTTCATTCTAGTAATCTCTATCAACTTGAGTGCTAGAATTATTGAGAACTATTGTACTTGTATTATACATCCTTATTAATAAAATGTTTTAGCTAATTCTGGTTCTATTCATGGTGTTTTGATAATCCAGCATTATTGCTTTTATTTGATTTGTATTATTGTCATTTTCCTATTTGGAATATTACAATCTTTCACTGATATATTGGAGATCTGTGTGATCTATGGTTTGTTTTTTTTTATCAGATGTTGTGTGTGTCTGATCTGATTCATTTTGATCAGTTTATTCAAGGTTTTACCTTACTCTTTTTCATTCAATTTTCTCTTGGAGTTTTTTTTGATGCTTTGTGTTGAGGCTTGATCTTTGCCTCTAGATCTCATTATCAGATCTGGTTGGCGATTTTCAGTGTCTGTCTAGGTCTTATCTACACTTTATTTTCAAAATTTTGTGGCTTTTGCTCACTTTGTTGCTTCTTGTTGAGTGACTCCTTTTATCTTTTGGTCATTTTTGTCACAATTGGTGGTTTTGTGAAGGGCTATAAAACTGTCATCTAGACAAGTTCTTTTGAGTGTGTTTTCATTGCCTTTTATCACCCTCATCTGATATTATCTATGCCTTCCTATCTCTAGGGTCCAATTTTGACCTTTGTAGAAAATTGGCCTTGGTTGAGCCATTGTGCTACAACCCTAGCCTATTGACATTTCCTCCTCTCTTCCACTTTTGGATTTCAATTTGATCATTTTGAGTGTGTTCTTTTCTTTGGCTTTGTTTTCCTATCTCTAATGCTTTTGGAGCGCTTTGCGTTCTTGCTTGGGAAATTTCGTTTGGCCTCTTCTCGATTATTTTGATTTTCCTTTTTGGTTTATTTTTGGGTCTATGATATTATAAATTTTGGATTATTTGCATTTAAGATAATTTAGTGATAGGTGCATCAGAATAGTCATTGGTGTGTTGTGAAACTCTTACACTATTGTAGTTAAATTTCATTGAAGTGAAAAACAAAAAATTGCATATAGATGGTTTAGGCTGACTAACAATAGTCATTCACACCATCTCAGTTTCATGCTGCATCCCAACTTTGTAAGTAACAAAAACTTAAAATAAAAATGTTAATAAAATTAACTAGATTCATATTTTATTTTTATTGGCAGTATACCAACACTAGCTTAGGCTAGAGTCTTGGAGATAAGAGAGTAAGTTAACTTCTCCAAGAATACAAAATAAACTTAGAAGATTGTGGTAGGGAGTTAAATCCATTTGCAGTAGTGTGGTATGGGAAGCCATTCTAACAAGAAGGTCAAGCATGAGGTCACACTTGGGCTAGGTGGGGTGACATGGCCCATTTCACTTAGTTTCGAGTGGCGCGATAGAGAGAAATTTTCATCCATACAAACGATGTTATTAGCATTTGTTGTAGGACTTGGGGACCACTTGGGAGTCAACTATCCAGGGGGTTTCAGTATTAGCTGTTTTTGGAGTTAAGTGTGCTGCCTTTGTGTGTGGATTTTTCCTGCGACTGTCCCACCAGGTCGTGTTATTATCAGGGGTAACCATAGTGGCCTGTCTTTTAGGGCTCACACACAAGTGCAGGGTCAGGGTCGTCTTCTTTGTATTTGGGATAGATATTGGTCATACTCTCTTAGTCCTCTTGGAAGGTGTTCCACATCTACTAAGGGCACTTGTTTTGATTTCACATCTAAAAGGTTTGGGAAGCAGGTCGCTAGTATAATTGTTCCACCACCATATTATTTGTATTTTGGTTTGCATGTGCTATCTTGTAGGATGTTTCTAGTGTAATTTGTTTGGTATGAGTCTGCATTTTTGGCCCTAGGGTGTTTTCACTAACATGGTTATATTAATTTATAATTTATCACCATGGATGAATTTTTTCATCGATGATCATGTTGTCTTCATGATTTGTCTTCTGGACGAGGTGGACTTATCACTATTTCATGATGAGTACCTGCCGGTGTTTAAGACTTAGACCAAAACATAGACTTGGAGTTTGTACCTAGTCCTACTGATAGTGATACAATATTTATTGAGACTTTGGTAGACGATTCTTCTGCTCCTGCCAATCCACTGGGATATGCATTGTTGCAGTTGAACCCAAACAATTCCACACTTATACTTTTATGCTTTTGTCAGTTGTCTACCTTTTGGTAGAGTATGATACCTCGTTACCTTATGCATTGACAATGTATGATATCGTGGAAATATAATTCCCGCCTCTTAGTGGGGCCATACCTCCTCCTTTATCTATGCTTCTCACTTATTCGTTGGGAATTCCGCTAGTATCATATATAGCTCCATCAAATTGCTCAAATGTTTTTGTGCCCACGCCATCTCCTATGCCGACCATGGTGCCTTAGCCTCGTTAACCAGTAGGTTCAATATTTTTTTCACATAATTTTTCCCAACCAATGATTCCTATTCCTTAGCTAGGCATGGTTACTTCCGGAAATATGTGGGGGAGATCATAAATTGTCCCTATTCAGCCTAGGGGAAATTTGTCTTCTATCATGTCGCAAGCTTGGTATAGTTCGCTCTTTGGAAGGATGTCATCCACCAACACCTTTCTTGGGGGGTGTAGTTTACCTGGGGGAAACCCCGCTACCAGTACCATCTCCCACACTAGTTATCCTACTTATGTTGATACTACTATGCAAAGTGGTCCTTATTTCAATGTTGAGTATAACCCCATGAGAAACCATGATCTTGGCGGTCATTTTCTCTCTGGGAGGATATACACTGGGGGGAAGCATCCATCTACTAGTTATTATGGTCTACAATAGTCTTATGCTAGGGTGAACCCTTTCATTCACCAACAGGTACATCATTCTAATCCTTATATGGGGGGATTGTAAGGTTGGTTAGGGGATTCTCCCACCTATGAACCATTTATCCAACTCCACAATTTTTTCTTATCTTCTCTTGATTTACCGTATTTGGAAAAGTTTCCTAATGACCCCATCTGTCATGATCCCTGGTGGCCACCCATGCTTGCTAAATTTCCATTTGATATTCCAAAGTTTGAAGGGAAGTGTGGGTAGAATACATACACCCACATTACCACCTATCACTTATGGTGTTATTATAATTCTTTGGTCTATGATTATATGAAACTTTTCTTGTTCCAATGTACGTCAAATGGGGATGCTGAAAAGTGGAATATCGAGTTAGATACTGCATCCTATGGTGACTTTTCCTCCCTAGCTCAAACCTTTTTTACACACTTCCAGTTTCCTACTTGGTATGATATTGAATATGACCTCTTGTCAAAAATCATAAAATATGATCCCATGTTAACTTCTAATAACATTCATGAGTGGCGTCATCACAAGAGGTTAGTGAGAACCAAGTTACCTGATGAAATATTACATAAATTTTTCATTCGTTCTCTCCAACCTCAAATTTCCAAGGAAATGTCTATGTTTAGATCTTTTACTGAGGAACAAGAAATTTTAGCTGCCTAACAATTGGATCTTATATATTCATAGTCGGGTACGCTATACAAAATGTTTCGTAATTCCCCTAGGCATTCTATTGACCCTCCCAAACTTGTTCCTGGCCCACATGCCGATGTTTTGATCGGGTCTGTTTCTGATTCCATGAGCCAACTTTCTGCCCAACTTGGGAAGTTGATTGTTAAATCTAAAGCCCCAACAAGTGTTTCTAACTCTGATAAAGCATGTCCTCCTAAGTAGTCCAACAATGTTCTCATGGTGAAGTCCAATCAACTTAAGAAGAACCAACAACCGAGTGGTAAAAAGAATAATAAGAAAAATAAAATAAAAAAATAAAAATGCTCAGGAGTCCCAGTCAAACCCTCAAAATCAGGGAGGGGGCACCAGTGAATTTCGTAGCAAAGTCAAGTTCCCCTGTAAAAATTTTCAAGGCGACCACCTTACCCATGAGTTCGCTCAAATGGATGATGTCAATAGACTTCTTTCACCACTGTCTACTCAAAAACTTGCCATTTTGACTCCTTCATTCCCTACAAAACCTTAACAATAGATGGTTTCTCAACCTTCTCAACATCCTCAAGGGGGAAATGAGGGTTCCTCTTCCCATCCCCCTCATATTTCATCCATTTTTATGTGGAAGAAAATGTAAATGTGACTATGTGAGCTAAATCCTATGATGTTTCTAAGTCGAGTTCTCCTTCTAAGGTCTTACCAACTCCACCTCCCACCACTGGACCTCTCACTTTAGATAAGCATGTGGAACCATTTATCGCCCCCCAAGGGTGTTCTTTTTAAGATGACATACCATTATTCTACCAAGGCCCCTCAACATTATAGTATTTATGAATACCTTTCCCAGGCTCCTTGTGGCATGTCTGCCTTAGAGGTCTTGCAAAGTTATCGTGAACAACACAAAGGCTTGTTGTCTGCCATTAGTGGACTTGATCTATCTAAATATAACATCATATCATTTAATGCCGACAAATCTTCTCCTCACCTCTCCCATCATATTGTTTTTCAAATCATTGTACATATATTTCACAAGAATATTCATCGCACTCTGGTGGATGAGGGCTCTTCCACGTGTGTCATGTCACTATCCTGTTGGAAGGCTCTTGGCTCTCCAACACCCGCCACGTCCAATAGCACTCTCCAAGCTTTTTATGGACACAAATTTGTACCTAAGTGGGTTCTCCCCAAGTTCACCACTCAGTTAGGTGGAAAAACTATTTATGTCAATGTTGAAGTCGTCGATGCTCCTTTGGATTGTAAAATACTCCTTGGTCGTAGTTGTTTTTATTAAATAACCACAATTATCTCATTTGTATTCCATGTACTTTTATTTCCTCATGAAGGAAATATTATCACCATCAACCAACTTGACTACTACATGCCATTGGCTCAAATATCTGCTATGGGGAATTCAGTCCCACTTGTGGGAGATAACTCGGGTCATTTCCATAGTATTGGCACAGTCTTGTTTAAAATCTCATCTCTTATTGGGGTATTTCCTCAATTACCACTATTTGAAATTAATTATACATCTTCTAAAGCTCATGTGCATATGATCTCTTTCGACACCTATGGATCTCATAGACCTCCTGATATGTGGGTGGTGTCATATGATTCTATAGAAGTTGATTAAGCTAGTGAGAACCCTCCACCGCCTATTGTAGAAGAGATTTCCTTTCCGAAAGTCCTGTCAGTACCTCCTAACATTGGTAAAAATATCCATCCCAATATGGAATATGATCAGATTTTTTTTCCCACACGGGATGCCCCTCCACTTTTTCCACATGATTCCCTTGATGACGAGCCTCCTCGGTTAGTCAAATTGAAGTTCATGGATCTATCCATTGATAATCATAGGAATATTATGCATCTTCATGCCTCTATTCTTCCTGAATTGGAAAAAGTAGAGATTGACAAATTAAATATTGAATCGAACCGCAGGGCACCTCCTCAACCTTCCTTGGAAATTCCACCCATGGACCAATTCAAGTCATGGGATTATATTATCGAACTTGGCAGCAGAGCTTATTTGATCATGGATACCCTAGCTAGCACCTCTTTTCTGTCTTGGTGTTCATGCAGTAATTTTTATTATCTTTCAGAATCCCTCCTTCTGACCTGCCATGACCTAGAAATTGAGCGCAATGTCCTCTTCTTCATCATATTTCTAGCCATACCGCAGGAGGATTCCATATTTATCCCTTGTGAATGTCACTTTTATCAACCTATTTTTTCATTTTGAGCCTTGGTTTTTCTCTTCCATCGTCATCATCTTCTTGGCCTATCATTCACTTTCACTTGGTGTTTTAGCCTTTCTTAGAGGAACCGCTACGATGAGTGGTCATATTAGCCAAATTATTATCCTCATTATGTCATGAGAAGTTCCATCATTACCAGAACCAATTTCTATACTTTATACCACTCATTCCTCTAAGAGGAGTTTTCTTTAATCTCTTTTCAGACTCCTTAAAATAGAAAATATTGTCGAGTGAACTTGTCTCCTTCACGCTCATTAAAGTACTTTAAAGGTTGTATACGTAGTATAAGTTTAAACCTTTTACAGATTGGGATAGGCTAGTTACAAAAATGGAATACCCTAGTCTATTGTGGCTAGGATATTCTCCCTTGTATACTTTTATCTCCTTTTTGGGCTTGGGGGACAAATTTACGAAAATGAACTTATAAAAAGAGAAGGGAGGGAAAATTTATTTCCATTAGTCATCAAATGGAAAAATTATTTGTGTTTTCCTTGAATTGGAACACCTAATCCTACATGGGTAGGTGTGGAATGCGAAAAGTCACAATGGAGTCCAAGTGACCTTGGAATGTGAAACCAAGAGTCACACCATTGTACTATAAATGTACATCTTTGTATAATGGAAAATAAGAAAGCCTCATGCTTATCTTTCATGGTGTGTTGAGTCTCTTGTGTGTGTGTGTTCATCTTCCTCATACACCATGTATGTGCTTAACATGGTGTTTAACATGGTATCAGAGCGGGCGATTGTTGGCCCTGCTCCAAATTGAGTGAGCCATTTGTGTTTATGGCCTGTGCATATCTGCAAAAATTATTGACATTTTTGCAGCACTCAGAGTTTCTGTAGTAGACATTTTGCCGCATTCAGAAAGTGGTTTTGGAGAAGGATCAGCATTCAGAAATTGGCAGCATTCTGGCATTGGTTTTGAAAAAAAAAGAGCAGCATTGTGCATCTGAAGGTTTTCATTCTGAACTTCCATGCAATTTCTGCTGCCCACTTTTAAATTCTGCATTTTGAAAAGCTTTTGAAATAGTTTAAAGATGAAATTCATAAAAAGAGTCACCATTCTGAACCCTTTTCTATTCAGAATATTGTGAAGGACTCTCATCAGAATAAAGAAGACAAAGTTGCAGATGATTCACATTTAGTGCCTTTTACTAAAGCAGATGTACATGCAGATGCAGCAGCTCATCCTGCACTTCTCAAGCCCATCATTAGACCTTGGGAAGAGCTTGTCCATAACAAGCATAGAATTGGTCTTGGATATGATAAGGATGTGTCCTTTCATATTCTAGACTACACAAAGCCCATCATATTTCAGAGTGTCGGATTCTTGTATGACAGTTCACCTGCAGCTGTTTCAGATCCTGTTCTGCTTCCACAACAGATTGAGAAATGCCAACACTGTGATCGAGTTGGCCATATGAAATATCATTGTTTTGATCTTCATCCATGAAAGCACTGTGGTTGGCACACTCATTATTCACACAGATGCTTCAAAAGCAAGCCTCCTGCAAGAACCAAGATTCATCTTGGATGGATCGCTTCTTGGAAATGGGAATCGGCAGCCAAGAAGATGTTTAAGTCGCATGTCAGAACATGTTCACAGATATTGAGAAAAATTGCAGTTGATTTTTCGCCATCATCTCACCTTGTCCCTGACAAGGGGGAAAATGGTGGTCATGTACAAGCTTCGACGATAGATCAAGCGAGCCTGAGCCACAATATCTCATTCCATGTTTAGAGTTGTAGGCAGAGACACAACAGTTCAAGCGAGCCTGAGCCACAATCTCTCATTCCATGTTCAGAGTTGTAGCCAGAGACACAATAGTTCAAGCGAACCTGAGCTACAATTCGTCATTCCAGATTCAAAGATGTAGCCAGAGACATGAATGCCCATGAGCATACCTTTGGTTGATGGACAGCCTTAAACCATCACAAGTAGTAGACCTCCCTTCTTTTAGGTTGAAGGTCACCCTTTCATATATGAGGAACACTTCCTCTAGCAGAAGCCTTCAGCTTCTTGCCAGCTTTGGTTGAGTTCCAGGAAATGCTTCAAGCATTCCAAAGTTGTTGGTAATCCTAAAACCATCACAGGTAGTAGACCTCCCTTCTTTTAGGTTGAAGGTCTCCCTTTTTTATGAGGGACAATTCCTCTAGCAGAAGCTTTCAGCTTCTTGCTAGTTTTGGAAGAGTTTTGGGAACTGCAACAAGTTTTGCATTCCAGTGTTGCTGGTCATCCTTAAACCATATCTTTTTTCCAACATTTCAGAGAGTTGATTCTGTTGGTGTCCCGTGTTTTGACAGTTTTGGAAAATCAAAAGACAAGGCAACATCAGAACCAATCTTTAGAGTTCCAGGATCTAGTCCTCCTGTTCTCAGAGAGGGATCTCTCAAGTATTTGTTTGCAAAGGTTTATCTTGTGTGCTTTGATTATGGATTTTAGACTAGTTATTAGGTGCAGATGTTTGTTTGGTTGGATTGAGTTGATACGGCAGAACATGAAAGGTCTAGGAAAGATAGACAGAAAGAGGAAATATCTAGTTCATTGGGAAATGGAGTCAAAATAAGGTTATGAAAAACTCTTCAAGGGATATGGGATATCAAAGGGAAAATCTAACTTGGCCACATGATCCTTTTGTTTTTGGAATGAGATGGACATTAATGATTTGGAAAGAGAAGTTTAATTCTCAACAAAGGGAACTTGTAAACATAACTTAACAATAAAGAGATATTTTATAGACAGGGCTAACCATAAATTCTACAAACATTCTTTAAGCAAATAATGACTTCAAGACAACTTTTAAAATGAAATCTAAGATTCGGGGAACACCCTATTTCCTCAAAGATTCTATTTTAAAGGACTTAGAAAACATAAAATATTCACTGATAATTGCAATCATAGAAGAGGGAACACCTAAATAACATCTATGCTTACAACTATAAAGACCTTCAAAACAACTATTCAAGCAATGGCAAAGGGAAAGATCAAAACCGACCTCTTTGATTAACTTAAAACAATGGTACTTCAAAGGGAGACTTCAATAACAGCTTTCAAGTGATAGCAGACAAGCAAGGAGAACCATAAATCATCCTGAAACCAACTATTTGAGCTATTAAGGAAATAAACAAGCATGAAGACTAAAGAGAAAGTTCAAAGCCTCTAAAATGCTTCAGCAGAAGAAAACATAAAACAATGAAGGGTGAATAGGTCTAAGGTGCTTCCAGGTGTCATTTCATAGCCTAAAAATTTCAACCTACAGTAGTAAGAAATTATGAAACATAATGAAAACAAGGGAAAAAACATCAAACAGTTCAGAATACTTCACCAACAGCCAAGCTCATGGATCCAATGATAGAGCCTTCTCAGGAACAAGCATGCAACAACATAATCAAGAAATCCAAAACTTCAATTTGTTTTTCAACTTCAACAGACTTGTATATTTATTTCAGAGAGTTTCAGTGTTACAACTTGTAATCAAACAACAACCAACACTCACTCATCTTCTGCTATAGTATATATAGAAGGATGAGGAGGTGAGATCTGAAAAAGATCTCAATTACAATTAATACAAAATTAAATGGCTCATTGGCCTTTGAGGGGTTCAATGAGGAGATCCACATACATATCCTCTGTATTAAATGATTTACATAATGATTTCAAGCTCGGTAGGAGTTTTGTTGACTTTTGAGGCATTGTGTGGTGACGAAGTAACTCTACAGATATTATTTATATTGAAGTTCCTGGCAGAAGTAACTTCTTCGGCTGTGTCGAGGCAAAAATCTAATCCTAATCAATAAATTCAGCTTCTGATTGAATTCTTTGAGGCACAGGTGGCGTTTTAATTGCTGGGAGGAATCAATTCGCCTCTAGTTGTGGCGGTGGAGGTTCCCTGTCGGTGAAATCTTTTGGATTTTCTTTGAACTCTGTTTTAACCCGAGGATTAGGTTTATAATGATCATTTTGGGCCATAATCCTTGTAAACAGTCCATTAATCCTTTGCTCTGATAATTTCCTGGTCTTCAGCGCTGATACTCTTTTTCTGTGCTTAATCCATATTTTATTGCTATTGCGTAGGGCTGTACAGGGTCTGTAATGCATCAATGGTTCATGAAACATTGATAAATATGAAATTTTAAACCCGGTGGTCGATTTCCTTTGGTAAATCAAAAGCAAGAGAGTCATCACCCTCTTCTTTCGAATTTTCTTCGTTTATAGTGAAAACCTTCGAAACCCTGCAAAATACAAACAAATGTTATAAAATCTTGCTTTTACAGGTCAATCTGCATCAGAGGATGTGTGGAGGAAGCAGGGCCGTTGGATGGCATCATCCAATGGTCGGGATTTAATCTCAGAATTTTCGAAAAAGCATGGGGGAAGGAGGATTAGATCAGTGCCGTTGATTCGCACTGAGATCGACGGTCGGGGATGATTGCGGGGGGTCCGGGTGCACGGAGGAAAAATCTTGGGGGTATACCCTCGCAGTGAAACTACGCCATTGATTTAGATCAATTCGGATGGTCAAGATGGAATCAGGGGATATTGAAAGTCAAACGGAGGGAATCTAGGTGATGGATTTTGGACAGTCGATCTGCAGATCATATCGATGGTGGAGATGCGATTATCGCTGCACGAAATCCTGAGTTATCGCGTGGGCGCTTTGGTTACCCATCGGACACTTTCGAAGAGCGATAGCCGATGGATGAGTGGGCCTAGATCGGATGACAAAGATCGATTTCCCTGGGCATCCTGGTCCGGAATATAACGGGCGATGGACGATGGTTGTGCGGCGGTTTTCAAATCGTACAAGGGACAGACGTCAACTGTCGTATGGAATCACTGGCTGTCGGGGAAAAACCGCCCTCCACTGAAGAGCTGTGCGAAAGAAACCACGTGGGTTTGGAAAACAGCGTGTGGATGGGGGGGGGGGGGGTCCACAGGGATGGCGCATTCCGCATCGTCCGATCTGCGGAGCAGATCGATGGTGGAGATTGCTCCATCATTTATATGGGTGGAACCTTTGGGAATAAATTAAAACCCAAAAAACACAAATAACAAAGGTTTTTCGAGGTTTGGCGGAGAAAAATTAATTCGAAAGGATAAGTGCCCGATGGGTTTAGTAGTTGGTTTTGGCGCTCGGGCGCATAGGCAAAAAAGGGTTAGGGACTTAGCCCGAGGGGGCTTAAGTCCAGATCATAGAAAATATGGATTTTCTATGGCTTTTTAATGTTTTTCAAAGGAAATGGAGGTTCCGATAAGGCTAAGAAGGGGTCTTAGACCTTATGAAATGGATTTTATGAAATGGGAAGGGAGGAAAACATGAAATTATGGGATTTTCATGGGGAATGGGAAAATAGAAAATGAAGTTAGTATGGGAAGGAGAAAAAGGGAAAATTGGGGTTTGCAGCAGTATTTTGACTTTGGACATCAGCAGGATTCTGAGTTCTAAAGGGAAACAGTAGTGAATATTACCCAAGGATAGGATTTTATCAAAAGTCTTCAAGTATCAACAATTTTAGTAATGAAATTGTTTCTTGAAGGCTAGCCATCATCTGATATGATAGAATTTTATGGGTGGCTAACAGTGGCTCCACTTGGGGATGGTGCCTTTTTGAAGGCATCAAGAACTGCAGACTTGTATTCTCTGGGAGGCTGATCAGTTGCCTCGTCCATTGGGCTGTTTAATTCTGCTTGAATGATATTATTTTTTTCTGGAAACAGGTTATCAGTTATTAGAAACAGTGGAACTTTCATCAACAAACTTTCTACCTACCCAATCCTACTAATCTAACATTTTTTCTTCATCAGAGTGCACTTGGATTGGAAAACTCTCTTACAACATTTTATTCTTTTGAAAGCATAAAAATTAATATAATTCTACTTCTTATTTCTCCCTGAACTCGGATAATTTCTCTACCTAATCTACTGTCTGTTGGGATTACACTGTCCAACAGACTTTCATTCTCTAAATTCTATAACATAAATTTAAAAACAATCAAGTCAAGATTAAACTGTTTGACTTGCTGTGATCTATGGCATAAAAACAAGCTGCACATAGATTATTATTTGCATAAAATTAAAAAATAAAAAATGAAAGGCTTAAGATCTAAAATTTTTTCATCATGGCCTTCTCCTTTCTTCACAGCTCTGTTTTTGCTTTGTTTTTTAGCTGTTTTTTCTTTTCTTCTGGTTTAGGTTTTAAGCTAATTAGAACCAGATCTTTACATTTCTTTGAATCATAATTTTACCATAGTTTTGAGTCATCTTCTTTGGAAACTTTGGTTCAGATTTTGAGTTTGTTTGAACCTTCAATTTATATCCTAATCTAACTACTGATAAGCCAAGATTGAACAGTTTGGCAAATCGAATTCACTATCCTATCAGCAGCAAAATTTAAAGCTAATTAGTCAAGATTAAACAGTTTGACTAACTAGAAGTGTGTTTTGTAGGAGTGGAATTTAAGCTTGCACACTTTCAGATTTGTTTCTCTTTTTGGCATGGGGCTTTGCCTTTCTTGTTTTTATTTCTGCCCTCTTTTCTTTCTTTCTATTGTTTTTTGTATTTTTTTATTTTTTTTTATTTTTTCTAACTTTGAATGCAATGGTTAGACTATGATATTTACAATGGTAAAACAAAAATGCTTTGAAACTTAAGATTCTTGGCAGAAGTAATGCTTGAGCATCGTGCCATTGACAGGACCTCCATATAGGTCTTCTCCATTCAATTCTTTCAAGAAAAATGTATTGTGACCCCTCTTAGCATGAATAATATAGGGCCCTTTCCACAAGTTCTCAAACTTGCCATGTTTCCCCTTCTCTTCTCTTCTTGAATCCCATTTAAGAACAACACTTCCAATCTGGAAATTGTTTGCCTTAGTCCTCTTATCAAATAGTTTCTTCATATTTTCTTGGACTAATTGTGTTCTTTCATAAACTTCTTCTCTGGTCTGCTGTAAATGGATTGTTTGGTTGATCCTCCTTTGCATATCATTTTCTTCAACATGTACTTCTTGAAGGAGCTTCATGACTAGAACCCCCAATGAGGTAGGAAAGATTGCATCCATGCCATAAACCAACTGATAGGGGGACATATTTATTGATTTCTTTGTAGTTAATCTATCAACCCATAAGGCATGAACCAGCTTACTGTACCATGACTTTTGATTCTGTTCCAACAGCTTTTTAATGATATTGATGAGACTCTTGTTGGAGGATTCAGCTAATCCATTTCCTTGGGGATAGTAAGCAGTGGAATGGCCCAAGGTTATATGGTATTTGTGACAGAAATCAACCATCTTCTTCGATTTGAAATCAGCAGCATTGTCTATTATGATTTTTCTGGGGCAACCAAATCTGGATAGGATATGGGTTTCAAGGAACTTGATAATGACAGATTCATTAGCATTCTTGGTAGGTATAGATTCTATCCATTTTGTGAAGAAGTCAGTGGCTGTGAGGATCCACTTATGTTGAGCTGAGGAAGATGGATGAATTTCCCCAATGAAGTCCAGCCCCCATTGTTGAAAAGGTGCCTCAACTCTGATGGGATTTAAAGGTAAGGGAAGGATTTTCCTCTTTCCATCAAAGATTTGACACTTATGGCAAGACATGACCAACTTCTGAGTGTCTAGGAAAAGGGTAGGGCAATAGTAACCTGATCTAAGAATTTTGTTTGTTGTGGCCTTCCAGTAGAGGTGACCTCCACATTCTCCATCATGCAATTCATGCATGATCTTTCCTGCATCGTCTTCAAGTAAACATTTAAGCAAAATTTCAATAGCATTTTTCCAATATAATACTCCATCTAAGATACAAAAACTCAAAGCCTTTTGTTTCAAGAATCTAGCTTTAGTTTTAGACAAAGGAGGGGTGTTTAAATATAAAAGCACATAAACAATGTCAGCATACCAAGGAGAATTCAGAAATGTTTCTTCAATGAAAGGAGCAGTAGCTTCTTATACTTCTTCCAACACATCTACCATATTCATGTCTACTGCTTGGAAATTAGACTCAGCCATAAGTTTTTCTAATCCTTGCCCCTTAACTAGTTTGGTGGGCATTATTTCTAAGTCATATTCAAGAATAGTTGCAATCCATTTTCCCCTTTTACCATTAGGGTCTTGACTTAGAATGTCCTTGACAACAGTATGTGGAACAAAAGAAATTATGTGAGAGTGTAAAATATAGACCCTAAAGTCCTTTAATGATTTCACTAATGCTAAGGCTTGCTTCTCCATGATACTATATTTGAGAGGAGCATCTCTTAAGGCCCTACTAAAAAAGGATATTGGTTGTTCTTGCCCCAAATCATTCTTTTGAAGCAAAACTGCAGCTATTGTATGTTCAGATGCAAAAGAAAAAATGTAAAAGTCTTTGGTAAAATCAGGACTAATCAAGACTGGTGTTTGGGTAAGAGCTTGTTTGACCAGTTCGAATGATTGTTTAGCTGGTAAAGTCCATTTTACACCCACGTTTTTCTTAAGCATGTTTGTAATTTTTTTTAATAGCTCAGCAAGGTTGGGAATAAACCTTCTCAAAAAATTAATCTTTCCAATGAAAGATTGCAATTCTTTGAGGCTTCTAGGATGGCTAATTTGCAATATGCCATCTATCCTTGTAGGTTCTATTTTGATTCCTTCTTCTGAAATTATATGACCAAGAAGTTTCCCTTCTTGGAGACCAAAGAGGGTCTTCTTGGGATTCAGTGATAAGCCAAATTTCCTACACTTCTCAAAAACCTTTCTCAGGTGAATCAAATGCTCTTCATCAGTTTTTGAGAAAATAGTTATGTCATCAAGGTAAATAATTATAAAATAGCCAATATCTTTAGAGAAGGCTATGTCCATGGCCCTTTGGAAGGTGGCCCCTGCATTCATTAATCCGAAAGGCATTTTGACATACGTAAAGGTGCCCCAAGGTGTGGCAAAATCAGTCTTGATTTGATCACTTGGGAACACTAACACCTGATTGTAACCCGAGAACCCATCTAATAGGGATATTCTTCTTGACCCAACTACCCTTTGAAGTATATGGTCCATCTTGGGTAAGGGGTAGTTGTATTTTACAGAAGCTCTGTTTAAATTTCTGAAGTCAATACAGAGCCTGATTTCCCCCGTTTTATTTCTAACAGAAACTAAGTTTGATACCCATTCTGAAAATCTAATGGGTACTATGATCCCAACATTGTACATCTTCTCAATTTCTGTCTTAACTAAAGGTAGTAAAAGGGGATTTATTCTCCTTAGTTTTTGCTTAAAAGGCTTTTGATTTTTCTTCAAGGGGATCTTATGCTGGATGATGCTGGTATCATATGATTTTAAGTCGTTGTATTCCCAAGCAAACACATCTTTGAATTCTTTTAAAAGCTCTATGTATTGAAATTTTATGTGAGCTAGGAGGGTGTTGGATAGCTTGATCATCTTGGCTTCTGCTAGACTGCCTATGTTATGCTCTTCTACATTTGTTTCCACAGGCTCCATTCTTGGTTCTTTGGCTACATCATTGAGATCAAATAGGTGTTCTAAAGGTGTGAGACCTCTTGGGATTTTATCACTTTTGCATTGTAAGAATTCGAAGTCTTCTTGGTCTTCATTGTTCATTATCTCTGCTTCAAACGGATTTTCACAATGATTTATATTAGCAGGATATGTCATTTCAGCCTCTGGGATTTCTTCAATATACAAACAGTTCTCTTTATGGCTAGTTTCTGGTGTTGGTATGCTGAAATCATTTTCTGATTTCAAGAAATCATCTATGTGTTTGTCGGATTCAAGCACCTGCCAGTGATCTTCGTTATCAGGCACAGCAGGTCTGTGTTTCACCTTTATACTGAGTTGTTCATTTATCTCAAGTACTTGGCAATTGCTGGCAGTGAAGGCAAGTTCATTTGCTAGATGATTCAATGCTCTAGGGATGAGAATGAGTTCATATTTTTCGAAAGTTTTTAATAAGTCAAGGGAAACATTTCGATATTCCTTAAGCCTTGGATTCTTGGCTGAGTATTCTCCTTTGATTTTTTTGATGATAATTTTAGAATCCCCTAAAATAGATATCTTTTGGGCTTCTAATTTTTTAAGCAGTTGTAAGCCTAGGAGAAGTGCTTCATACTCAGCAATATTGTTAGTGCATGGGAAGTCTAACTTGTATGAAAAACTTTGATTTGTGTTTTGAATCCAAACACCTGCCCCTGCACTGGTTTTATTACAGGATCCATCAAAATTTATTGTCCAAAGTATTTTTGACTCATTTTCATTTTCTTGTTGCTGTTGATCGTCAATGTTTTGAAGTTGATTCGAGGTAAGATTGGATTGTTTTGGTGAACTGATTGGGTCCATGTTTTCTTTACCTTGTTGAGTAATTTCATCTTCGTTACACAAGATAAAGGAGTCTAAACTTGATTGAATAGAATAAATTGGAGTGTTGTTTGGTTTGTCCATGTTACTCACCATGTACTTCATGTGGGATTCTCTGTATAGTCCTCTGTTTTGGTTAAAAACAGGGATGGTGGCATAAGACATGTCCATTTGAAGGCTTCCCTGAAGTTTGGCTCCCCATGATCTTGATAAGAGCATGCCATACTTAGGGGGAATGTCAACTACAACTATATCCATTACTAGATTCTTGGCAAGGATCTGAGCTAGGTTAACACATAAATCTTTGATTAAACCCAAACATTTGACTCTGCTTGAGTCAAAAGAATACAAATATTTGTACGGTTTAGTAATTTCTAAGCCTAAGCTTTCCATTACTACCTTGGGCATTAGATTGTGTGAAGCTCCAGAATCTAACATGGCATTGTGTAAAATTTTATCGTGTATATTCAAACTAACATAGAAGGGAGGGACTGGTCCTTCTTGGTATTTTCCTTCAACCTCTGGGCCAAACAACAGCTCAGGTTTGTCATCTGTCAAGTTTATGGTGTCAGTATCACTTCCTAAGTTTAAAGCTTTCAAAACTTGGTTTTTGTACACTTTTTGGGTTACTAGTTCGGCTAGGGGGATGGTAATTTTTATCTTAGCAATCTCTCCCTCAAGGCTGAAAGGAATAATTGACTTGTTAATATTTACATATGTTTTTTCAATTGAATTCTTTTCAGTAGCTTTGATTTGCTGAACCTTGTTTGGACTAGTGATAGGAATAGTTTTATTAGGACCACTAGCTGAAGTGCTAGGTGTACTTTGCTCAACATTTGGCTGGACTCCCTTGTCTCTGTTTAAATATGGTTTTTTGGCCGAAATGTTGGTTTTTTCTGCTATCTTTTTGGGCTGGTTTTCTGCTTTTTTCTTGATAGCAGTGCTAGTATTCTTATCTTTCGAATTCTCTATACTTCCCTTGCTCTTGAGATCATACTGTTTGTGTACCTCCATGATTGCATTTTCAAAACCCAATCTATAGTCATCAAAATATTCATAGGTGTTTCTATTTTGATCATTAAAGAAGAAACCTTGTTCTTCTTTAGTAAGGAAAACATCATCCCCACTGTCTGATCCAATCAAGTTTACATGTGATTCTTCCAACCTTTCCAACTCCATGTCTTCCTCATATTGATCTACATAGTTCTGTTGAAAGGGAGGTCTAATTTGTTGGTCACTTTATTTTTGCTTATCTTGATTGTTATCTCTTCTATAATTCTGATTTCTATTTCTTTTTTGATTGTTTTGAAGTGCAGTTTGGTTTTGATTTGATTGTGCTTTCTTAATTATGCTCATTTCTTTCATCATTTCTTCCATCATCCTCTGCATTTTTGAGCTTGAAGTAGAAGGAGGGGATTCCTCTATGAAAGATACTCTTTTTTCAGTCTTCATTCTCGCTCTTTTTTCTATTAAGTTGACTTCTACAGAAAGAGCACCCCTTTGCATATCTTCGAGAGTTGCAAAATCTCTTTCGCTTAGTGAATAAGTCATGTCAGAGTCAAATCCTTCAGGAAACTTGTTTAAGGATGAGCCTTGTGGAGGTTTTAGTTCTAGGGAAAGTGCATTATATACACTGTTAAATCTAGTACAATAGGCTTGTACACTTTCCCCAGGGTTCCTACGAATATTGTTGTAATCAGCAAGGACTTAGAGAGGATTCTTCTTTACTTCCCATTTGTTCAAGAATGTCTGGTGGAGGCCTTGGAGATCATTAATAGTACGGGGGGCTAAAATTTTAAACCATTTTCTTACCTCTCCCCCTAATCTTTGAGCAAATAATCTAACCTTGACAGAATCATCATCGATCTCATTTCTGTCAAAGTAGACATCCATATTATCCACATGTTGTGATGCAGTTACAGCATTGCTAGCATCATATAATGGAATTTTGGACTGATAGTCCTGTGGGAGATTGACCAGTGGTACAGGAAGGACTAAGGGAGCATACCATGCTGCCATGATATGTGGTGGGGGTGGGTTTACAAGGGGTTGATTGAAAAGAGGAGGTGTGGGCTGAAGTGGAGTGGTTTGAATAGTGGATGAAGGATGAACAGAAGTGGATGGAACAGTAGTGGATTGCTGAGCTAATCTTAGGTGAGAGACACCTAGGTTATGAAGGAAGTGTAAATCAGGAGGTGTTGTTTCTCTACTACCAGGATGTTCACTTGTCTGGGGAGATGAAAGTGAAGGCTCAGAATCTAGTTGATCTAAATCACCAAATGACCTAGTCCTAAAGGGATTAACTAAGTCAGCTTGTGATTGTTGTAGAGCCGAAATATTTTCAGGGATTGACTTGGCTCTTGGGGGTGATCTAAAAGTAGTTGAATATTCTATCTTAGGAGACTTCCTAAGGATTCTTTCTGGGTTATCAAATATCTTAGGTGGATCAGGGTTAGGATGGGCTCTAGTGTGGATCTTTCTAGGAGCCACTATGCTGCATTTTTAGACCCAAATAACAAGAAAAGTTTAACCAAGTATGACAATCTTTGAGAGATTAACTGATCTGTTTACACAAATTTTAATCCTACAGTCCTCTAACTAAATTTGAATGATATTATAATGATAAGGGTTCTTCCCAGTGGAGTCTTAAGGTCTATCCAGGATTGTGGAGTCACCAGATGGGAAGTTTATAATGTTTTCTGAGAGGTACACTGTCCACCACAGTGTTTGTGAAATATCCTTTTGCAAGGATATTCTGAAACACAACAAGCTCTAACCAGAGATTGACTGGGAGGGCATTCACGAGATATTTCACCTCAAAAAGAGGATGAGATCTAGAGGCTACCTAGCCCTTTCCAGACTCTGTCTAAGAGTATAAGGTAAAACACAACAAAAGGTAAGTGATATATAAGAATGAGTGTTTTACTACAAAGTGGAAGTTTTTAGCTCCTGAGGAGGTAAAGGTTTTATGGTACACTACCATGTTTATTATGAAGCCAAACTTGAAATGTTTTTTTTTTTTTTTTTGGGTTTTTCTGAGTTATTTTGGTGTTATAGGTTAAGAGAGTGTTCTAAGTCTTATTTTTCACTTAGCTAGGGTGTTCAAACAAACAGAGTTGCTCTTATGGCTTGGTAACTAGTTCCTTCAAGGTTTGATAAGGGTTAAAAGGAATCCTAAGGGTTTCTTAGTTTGTCACTGATTCAATTTAGTCCTATCATGATTACCATTTGTTGGGTAGTGCTTGAAGAAAGTTACTTATGTTATACTAGACCTAAAAATTTTAAAGAAAGGTTTTGAAACCTCTAATTCTCAGTAGGTCCCACCGTGATTGCCATTATGTTGGTGGCGATGAGGTGGCTAATAGTCACTGTATATTCTTGAAAATAAGGGATTTCTGGAGTCCTGAAGGGTACTTAGATTGTTGCTTACTCAGAAGGGTCCCACCGTGATCGCCATTATGTTGGTGTCCCGTGTTTTGACAGTTTGGCAAATCAAAAGACAAGGCAACATCAGAACCAATATTTAGAGTTCCAGGATCTAGTCCTCCTGTTCTCAGAGAGGGATCTCTCAAGTATTTGTTTGCAAAGGTTTATCTTGTCTCATTTGATTATGGATTTTAGACTAGTTATTAGGTGCAGATGTTTGTTTGGTTGGATTGAGTTGATACAGCAGAACATGAAAGGTCTAGGAAAGATAGACAGAAAGAGGAAATATCTGGTTCATTGGGAAATGGAGTCAAAATAAGGTTATGACAAACTCTTCAAGGGATATGGGATATCAAAGGGAAAATCTAACTTGGCCACAGGATTCTTTTTTTTTTGCAATGAGATGGACATTAATGATTTGGAAAGAGAAGTTTAATTCTCAACAAAGGGAACTTGTAAACATAACTTAACAATAAAGAGATATTTGATAGACAGGGCTAACCATAAATTCTACAAACATTCTTTAAGCAAATAATGACTTCAAGACAAATTTTAAAATGAAATCTAAGATTTGGGGAACACCCTATTTCCTCAAAGATTATATTTTAAAGGACTTAGAAAACATAAAAGATTCACTGATAATTGCAATCATAGAAGAGGGAACACCTAAATAACATCTATGCTTACAACTATAAAGACCTTCAAAACAACTGTTCAAGCAATGGCAAAGGGCAAGATCAAAACTGACCTCTTTTATTAACTTAAAACAATGGTACTTCAAAGGGAGACTTCAATAACAGCTTTTAAGTGATAGCAGACAAGCAGGGAGAACCATAAATCATGCTGAAACCAACTATTTGAGCTATTAAGGAAATAAAAAAGCATGAAGACTAAAGAGAAAGTTCAAGGCCTCTAAAATACTTTAGCAGAAGAAAAAATAAAACAGTGAAGGGTGAACAGGTTTAAGGTGCTTCCAGGAGTCATTTCTTAGCCTAAAACTTTCAACCTACTGTAGTAAGAAATTATGAAACATAATGAAAACAGGGGAAAAAACATCAAACAGTTCAGAATACTTCACCAACAGCCAAGCTCATGGATCCAATGACAGAGCCTTCTCAGGAACAAGCATGCAACAACATAATCAAGACATCCAAGACTTCAATTTGTTTTTCAACTTCAACAGACTTGTATATTTATTTCATAGAGTTTCAGTGTTACAACTTATAATCAAACAACAACCAACACTCATCTTCTGCTATAGTATATATAGAAGGATGAGGAGGTGAGATATGAAAAAGATCTCAATTATAATTAATACATAATTAAATGGCTCATTGGCCTTTGAGGGGTTCAATGAGGAGATCCACATACGTATCCTCTGTATTAAATGATTTACATAATGATTTCAAGCTCGGTAGGAGTTTTTTTGACCTTTGAGGCATTGTGTGGTGACGAAGTAACTCTGCAGATATTATTTGTATTGAATTTCCTGGCAGAAGTAACTTCTTCGGCTGTGTCGAGGCAAAAATCTGATCCTGATCAATAAATTCAGCTTTTGATTGAATGCTTTGAGGCACAGGTGGCGCTTTAATTGCTGGGAGGAATCAATTCACCTCTAGTTGTGGCGGTGGAGGTTCCTTGTCGGTGAAATCTTTTGGATTTGCTTTGAACTCTGTTTTAACCCGGGGATTAGGTTTATAATGATCATTTTGGGCCATAATCCTCGTAAACAGTCCACTAATCCTCTGCTCTGATAACTTCCTGGTCTTCAACGCTGATAATCTTTTTCTGCGCTTAATCCATGTTTTCTTGCTATTGCACAGGGTTGTACAGGGTCTGTAATGCAGCAATGGTTCATGAAACATTGATAAATATGAAATTTTATACCCGGTGGTCGATTTCCTTTGGTAAATCAAAAGCAAGAGAGTCGTCGCCCTCTTCTTTTGAATTTTCTTCGTTTATAGTGAAAACCTTCGAAACCTTGCAAAATACAAACAAACGTTATAAAATACTGCTTTTATAGGTCAATTTGCATCGGCGGATGTGCGGAGGAAGCAGGGCCGTTGGATGGCATCATCCAACGGTCGGGATTTAATCTCAGAATGGTCGAAAAAGCATGGGGGAAGGAGGATTAGATCAGAGCCATTGATTCGCGCTGAGATCAAAGGTCAGGGATGATTGTGGGGGGTCTGGGTGCACGAAGGAAAAATCTTTGGGGTATACCCCGCACTGAAACTGCGCCGTTGATCTGGATCAATTCAGACGGTCAAGATGGAATCCGGGGATATTGAAAGTCAAACGGAGGGAATCTGGGTGATGGATTTTGGACCGTCGATCCGCAGATCAGATCAACAGTGGAGATGCGATTTCCGCTACACGGAATCCTGAGTTATCGCATGGGTGCTTTGGTTATCCATCAGACACTTTCGAAGAGCGATAGACGTGGGATGAGTGGGCCTAGATCGGATGGTGGAGATCGATTTTGCTGGGCATCCTGGTCCGGACTATAACACGCGATGGACGAAGGTTTTAAAATCGTACAAGGGACAGGCGTCAATTTTCGTATGGAATCGCTGGCTGCCAGGGAAAAACTGCCCTCCGCTGAAGAGCGGTGCGAAAGAAACCACGTGGGTTTGGAAAACAGCACGTGGATGCGGGGGGGGGGGGGTCCACAGGGATGGCGCATTCAGCACTGTCTGATCTACGGAGCAGATCGATGGTGGATATTTCTCCATCATTTATACGGGCGGAACCTTTGGGAATAAATTAAAACCCAAAAAACGCAAATAACAAAGGTTTTTTGAGGTTTAACGGAGAAAAATTAATTCGAAAGGATAAGCGCCTGATGCGTTTAGCAGTTGGTTCTAGCGCTCGGGCGCATGGGCGAAAAAGGGTTAGGGACTTAGCTTGAGGGGGCTTAAGTCTAGATCATAGAAAATATGGATTTTCTATGGCTTTTTAATGTTTTTCAAATGAAATGGAGGTTCTGATAAGGCTAAGAAGGGGTCTTAGACCTTATGAAATGGGAAGGGAAGAAAACATGAAATTATGGGATTTTCATGGGGAATGGGAAAATAGAAAATGAAGTTAGTATGGGAAGGAGAAAAAGGGAAAATTGGGGTTTGCAGCAGTATTTTGACTTTGGACATCAGCAGGATTCTGAGTTCTAAAGGGAAACAGTAGTGAATATTACCCAAGGATAGGATTTTATCAAAAGTCTTCAAGTATCAGCAACTTTAGTAATGAAATTGTTTCTTGAAGGCTAGCCAACATCATTTAGCCATCATCTGATATGACAGAATTTTATGGGTGGCTAACATTCGACCAAAGTGTTTGTACTTCTGCTAACGATTTTGTATTTAACTCTTTTATTAGGACTCACACACATACCCTTCGAATTCGGGGGGATGTTGAACCTAATCCTACATGGGTAGGTGTGGAATGCGAAAAGTCACAATGGAGTCCAAGTGACCTTGGAATGTGAAACCAAGAGTCACACCATTGTACTATAAATGTACATCTTTGTATAATGGAAAATAAGAAAGCCTCACGCTTATATTTCATGGTGTGTTGAGTCTCTTGTGTGTGTGTGTTCATCTTCCTCATACACCATGTTTGTGCTTAACATGGTGTTTAACACATTGCACTTGTCTCCTTCATTATCTCACAATTGGGTTTTAGCTTGCCTAAGAGTCGTACCAAATATATGAGTCTATAGACTCCTCCAACTGGTTACTCTTCCAATTATATGGAGCATGCCTTGATGCCTCTTATGTCATTGCATGATATCACATGGTGCTCATTAGTCATGCTACTGAGTCACTTTTGTGTCGTGCCACTATGTGTTCAAGGTAAGTCTTAGCCTATGTCAGCCATGTGCAATAGCCTATTGAGTTTTTTGTAGTTGACCATACTTGTGTTAGTTGTACTTCATTACTTCATGACATCATACATACATCACGTCATCCTATTTTATTCCATGTCGATCGATGGGTAATACATTAAGGCCCTCCTTCGATAGATATTTGCCTGTCAACTTTAGCTCATTATCCAAGAGCTTGATATAGAACCAACAGTACCTTGGAGATTGCAGACCTCAGTGGAAGGGTTCATCGTGATCAACATTGGGTTTATATCATTGGATCCTGATTGGTAGAGTTCACTAGTATTCAACGCCAACTCATCTATTCACACTTAGTGGAACGTGTTAGGTAAATTGGGGTCCATTTGCCTCATTGGTGTATTCCCTCACATCTGTTACTGGTTTTCCTCGTTGGTTAGTAATCAAGAGCTTTATACAATTTTCGACCTCAACACATTTATTCACATGTGTAGATTCATACCATCGGGTTTATGTTGAAGACTGTTGGTTAGGAACATCTCACTATTATATGGCATCCTTCCCAAGTTGAGTTGGACGTATGTATAATTTACATACTTTGAGGACTATATTATGACACTTCTCTATCTATCATGTTTCCATAGTCCTACTAATTTATACTCTGACATAGATCCACATTGTACTTGCTGGTGGCTATGATCTATATCTTGAGTCACATGGATCCAATGTGTATGTATTCATGGCCATGTTTTAGCATTTCATGTCATGGATTCATATTGTATGATTTGGAGGCCATGTTCAGTATCCTCTTATGACTGAGCACGGGTATGCCTACTTCAGGGATGTTATCAGCATAGATGAGACTTCAGCTCCAGATTCTTCCAATCTGCATCTTTGGCTTTGTTTCCTCACTCCCGTTTTGATCTCTTATATTTATCATAATGTATTTCCTCCATAAAAATTCTCTTATGATGTCATACATTAGGGGGAATATGTTATCAACCTCTTTTACCTGCCCTGGATCAGTGACCCTTAGTCCTTATGGTTGTTTGACGTTTCTAGTCGTGGGACCTATTTTTCTCTAGTTTGGCAGCCTATGGGAGCATCGAGGGCAGTTCCTACCAGACGCTCCCAACCCTTGATTATGGGAGTGTTCAGGGACTTTTTCACCCCTTTCTACACCAGCATTCAGGGATGAATTATAGAGTACCTGTGTCGCTTAGAATTTTCATCTGCTCAAGCTAGCGAAGACTTATCAATTATAATTTTTTATGACTTCTCGTCATACTGAGTGTATACATACATCCTCTTGGGACCTCTCTTCTACCTATTTATACTGGATCATTTGAGATGGAAAAAGTAGTTTTGGAGATCCATCTTGAGTCTATGCTGCTATCTTTCCATTTTTGAGAGAGCGTGTGAGGTCTTTTCTAGTTGTAGGTTTCTCTTCATGCTCATTTCCTGGATATAGTGGGGAAAATCTGTCGGATCATGGAGAGGAATATTTGAGGTGAAGGTATAAGAATTCTAATATGTTTTTCATGATTAATGGAACAATTTTTTCATTCCCTATATGAATTTGTATTCAAAAAATTATATGGTTGATTTTATTGTTTTTTATCTAACAATATTCAGAGGAAGATCACATGTTGTCTTTGTTTTGTTGTGATTGTTTGTAGGGATAAGAGATCATGTGCGGATGTGGTGAATCTCGATATCTGCATTGAAATAAAAACCCTTCTCCGATATGTGAGGATTATGGGTGTGATATCATTTCCTTATAGTGTAGAACTGGTTGTTTTATGCACAACTGATCATTTGGGATCAAGGATTTCTTATTGTTCTATTGGTCTTGATTTTTCTATCTAGTGATATGATTTGGACACAAGATCATGAAGCAACAACTCCTTGTAAATTTAAATGCAACATGTTTTGTACATGTTGTTCATGTGGTGTTTTCTATGCGTGGTGTTGTGTACACATTGTGCAGGTGGTGATGTGTACACGTTGTGTATGTGGTGTTTTGTACACGTTGTGCAGGTGGTGTTATGTACATGTGGTAGTGTGTTCATTTCATACATGTTGTGTTGTTCACATATGGTATTGTGTGCATGTTGTATATGTTTTTTTATATACCTATTTTTCTATGTATCTGCATTATGTAGTCATGGTATCATGACATGTGTATTCGTTGTGTTGTACTCTATGTGTCTATTTTACTGTGTTGTGTTGTACATCGGATGTAGGTATATGTGCTTTTTTGTGTTTTACACCAGATGTAGGTGTATATATTGTGTTGTTATGTACACTAGGTCTAGGTGTATGTGTTGTGTCGTACAATGGATGCATGTGTAGGTGTATGTGTTGTATGTTAGGTGTAGGTGCATGTACTGTATAGCAATGTATGCTATGCGTTGTTGTATGTGTGTGACACACACTATGTGTATGTGTACATGGCTAAAGAGAATGAACTAGGTGTTTTCCAGATGTGGCAACTAATCCAGTTTGCATACAAAAATGGCAACGGATAAAGGGAGAAGCTAAGAATTGATTAAAGGATAAGTATCAATATTTTATTTTAGTTTAACAATGCATATGATTTTGATTTTGATGGCTACATGTGATCCATTATTTTAGTTTATGATTATTGCATGCAATTCATGGTTTTGATTTATGATGGTTGAATTTTGAGCTAACCGAATGTGATATGTTTACAAATGATGATTTGGTCAAGATGCTAGTTTGACTTGTTGTGACAGGAAGTAAATAAGATTGCAGGTGTACCTTGTTGACGAGCCACCGATGAGGTATGATGTGAATTTATTTCAATTTATTTTTGTTGGAGTGGGGTCCCCTAGGGTCAATTTTGGTTATGTTTTGTATATATTTTGTTGTGCGCACTTTGCAAAATAGTCAAAGGGGATTTTGGGCGGGTCAAAGTCCCTAATCAATGTAAATGGGCTTTAAGGGAAAACTATGAGTCTCAAACCATGGTATCTTCACGCTAATATTAGTATAAATTTGGATAGATCGAGTCAAGTAGAGACATGAATAATGTGTTTTGTGATGAATGTTCTGTAAGGATTTGATCTAAGTTGGGGTTTCCAAAGAGAAAAGGCTCTTGTTAGTTGTGTGCACGGGGACCTTAGTCCTAGCAGTGTGTAGAATCCACTAGCTGTGTATGCGAAAAAGTAAATTGTAAGGGAATTCTAAATGTACTGGAACTGTTGAAACTATTAACATAGAAGACTGTTTTGGCGAACTAAATATGTTGTATGATTGATGTGTTATGTATCTATTATTTTCTTGAGATCAAAATATGTTCTATGAGCATGCCTTTACTTATGTTATGGTTAAATTTCATATGCGCAAATAAATAACATATTTTATGCATGGGTTTCAGTTGATGATTAAGTACATGATTGATGAATAGATCTACTTTACTGTATCTATTTACTATGAATGAAGACATATCTATTACTTGCTGGAATAATCTGCGATGGTGTTGATATGCTAGCCTAGTGTTTTGTTGTTGTGCGCATCTGCATATTATCTGTGATAAGTTCTGAAACAAGTCTATTTTGGGCCAACACATCAAATTATTACTCAGGGTGTGGAAACTTGGTTCCAACACCCCCCCATACTACTTCGGGTGAGACTTTTATCTGTCCAAGAAGGTCATTGTCTAAAGGGCTAGTAGTTGGAGGGTTTGTTGGTTGCACAATAAATCCAAACCTAGGCTAGGACCCCTCAAGCTAACAAATGGTTTCATTACCAGGACTGAGATCATTTTTAGGGAGAATTGATGTATTGGAATCCTATGTAGAATGAATTACAAGATTGGTTGGATAGAAATATCCTTGAATTCGTGATCCAAGAGAATATAAGCTCTAAATTATCTGCTAAAGAGTGGCTTCAGACGTAGATTTATACAAAAATTCACGAGATATTATTTTCTTCCTTTGCTACTAAGATGCATGAATTATTGTCTTGATTAACTGAATATAATACCTTCACGAAGGACTATGAAATCACTCAGTGGACTCCAGAATCGGCACAACAGTTAGAAAATACCAACAATACGATTACCCGCATGATAGATCACTGGATCGACCATATTCTGGGAGTGTAACAGATTTTTCTGTTGATCAATTTGTGTCTTATTATAAAGCTGAAAGAATATTTTTCAAGGATCCCAGAGGTAAGTTCCTACGCTCTTTGAAGTTGTGGATTAAGATGCTATTGTGTGACTCAAGGTTATCTAGGTGAACATATCACGTGAATATCCCGAAGAGGCCCGACTACGTGCAGTGGAAGAATTTACCGCACTAATCTAGAAGAAGGGTTTATTTATAGTCCTCTCAAGGGTAGATCTGATAGTGATGACGGACCAAAGACTAATAGCTCTAGTGAATCTACGCACTCTGAAGAAGATGAAGTCTCACAAGATTAGAATAATCGGGGAGTGTTGACCATAGTTCAGATCCCATCCACCCCACTTCCATGCTCATATCACAAGTCATCCAATCCACCTCCACCTCAACCTCCACCATGTGAAGATATGGCCGTGTCTATGAATATGCATACTTTTAGAGGTATTTGGAATGAAGATACATAGAAATTATGGTTTGTCACTAATGCTCTATGGAGAGAACAGTAGGTTAATAGTGACGATGTTAAGAAAGCACAGTTATCCATTGCTTTAAAATATCATGCACTAGATTGGTATATAAGGTGTATATTGATGAAACCTAATGTAACTATGAATGATCTGAAGGATGCCCTAAAATAAAAATTCAAGAAGCCTAAGTCATGCACGCAATGTGTCACATAATTTAAAGAGATTCACCATGAAGTGAATGAATCTATATGGGATGTAGATCAGAGATTGAAGAGCACTATCAACGATACCCAACACAAGGAATGGTTTATTGATATGATTCTCCCACACCTGCGCCAACCCTTGAGCCAAGAAAATATTGCTACGTAATTTGAGGATGTGGAAATTGCAATGAAACTAGAAGTTGCACTGGTGCCTACCGTGATTGGAAATAAACAGATTTAGAGTCATCTAGAAGCAACGTGTTGATCATGATCATCTCCCCAGTAAAATTTCCATGGAGCATCTGGTTTAAATCCTCTAATTCCTCTGCCCCGCCTTGCAAAGTCCCTTAACTGTCTATCGTTGTTTTCTCTTAGCTTCAAAATCGCATTTTAATGGCTAAAGTCCGTATTTGGAAATATATCGGTCCTAGCCCCTCTCGCCTCAGCCCTCTTCATTATTTTTCTCCATGTAGCACAGGAGCTAGACCACGATCCAAATGAAAAGCGCTTACCTTCTGTGGCCGCCGGACGTGCTCTCAGCCGCCCGATAAATCACAAATCAATGCACCACAACTCATCGCCTTTGTGGACCCCTACCCCGTGCTTACACTTACTACAAAAACTGGCCTATTTTCCCCGCACTGCTTTCGAAGGGCTGGCGGTTTTCCTCAAAATGCAGCGATTCCACACGTTATGCGCCATGCGTCCCAGGTCACTGTTTCAATACCGCCCCATTTTGCGCGTTAACATTCGATCCCGGACGCACAGCGAAATTAACGTGAGCCATCCGATCCTGAGCGCTCCATCCAACGGCTGCCACTCTCCCAAGCTGCGCGAATTTTAGTCTCAGTGCACAGTACTCCAGGCCCGCCACTCCATCGCTCTTCAACGATTTTTGGACCGTTGATCTCGTTGGCACATTGTGTGGCTCAAATCGTTTGTTTGCCTAGCCGTGGACCCGGTCCATCCCCACATCATAATTTCCACGTGTCATTTGCGTTCTCCTCTACCATTCATATATCCCGTTTATGTGTCATACCTCCGTGTTTATGTCATGCACCTCCACCTCATTCATCCATCGTAATTCCACTATATTTTTCATTTGCTACCCTCCATTTCTTCATCATTTACGTGCATTTCCTACCACCTTGCATCGTTTCATCATTCTGTCTTGACTCCACCACCATGTCCATGGATCCCGCCACGCCATCATCCTTGTGTTCGATTTTCTTAACATGTTTGTGGGTTTTATAGGTTGCGGTGATGAGGAATCTCCATTAATCTCTGCCTCCATTACTGAAGTCGAAGATACATCCAAGGGTCAGCTTGCAGAGGAGGAGTTTATGAAGGAAATCCCTGGGTAGTTGCCATGACATGACTCTCATTAAAGTAGCAGAGTTCGAAATTTATCAGACCCTCTGGAGCCATCCAAAACACAGATCGAGCAGATGGAGAAATTAATGGAGCATCGAAGAAATATCAATGAAAAATCAAGGAATGCAGTGTCCGGCATCGAGGAATTTAAATTCCAATTCAAGGTTGGAAGATTGGGAGTACAAAGCACAAGAAGCAATACTTTCAATATTTTATTTCAGCCAGATTTTCTTCAGGAAAGGACAAAATGTTCATTTGAATTCATCTTTATACTGTGTTCTTAAAGAGATTTCCTACCCAGTGCATTTATTTCTGCAAGCAGATTGTCAAGTACAGATAATATTACCTAGTCATTCAGCAATATGGGTGTGAATGTTTCCGCCATTTTGTTTTAATGAAACAATTAATTGTTGTCACCTACTTCTTTTATTAGTTTCTCTTCTCCTTTTTCTATAAAAAGGAGTAAAAAAGACATTGTAAGGGTTCCAGATTTTCATCAGAGAATTGTGCAGTGAAAGGCAATTTTGTATACATCTTGTAAAAACTTTTGTATGAAGGCTCAGTGCCCATAGGGTCTCAGTGAGGAGGAGTTCTATCTATATTAGAGGATTTTGTTCTTTGGTATCCCACAGTATGTAACTTCCTTTTATGTGCTTAATACAAAATTTCATTTTATCCATCTTCTTGTATCATGTACTGGAATGCAAGTGGCTCACTGATTTTAGGTAAGGATTTATCCTAGTTGATACCCATACTTGGATTACTCAAGCACTTTAAATATGGCTCAGGCATGATATATTGTTTCATGATTCATTTCATTCATATTTCTGCTATATTAGTTTCTTTGGGAGGGTGCTTTTACAATGCCATTGTCATGTATGGATTCTTAGAATGCTAAGCCCATATATGGTTCTGTTGTGTATCTGGGTATCATACCAAAGTTAACTAATATCTTCTCATATTTATTTCACTGCATACACCTTCTGATATTTGATTTCTGTGGCATATTACTTGAATCGGCCCTCTCTACAGTAAATTGTCTCTTAACTGTTTGATGCTTTTGTGTTAGAGCTTTTCATCTTATATCTACAACATTACTTTCCCTATGACAGTTTCTGTAAGTTCTGGTCCCATTTAAATCCATTTCCTTGTTTTACAAGAGATAGCAGGAGAGCCTTTTGGATTGACACCCAAGTTATATTATGTGCTCCTTGCTATGATAAGATGTCCTAGGCACTGGTCTATGGCAACTCTAGGTTGTATCTAGGGGTGACAATATATGTCGACAACATCTTTCTGGCACCGTTACCGGGGATCGAATTTAAGAAAATCATTATCCATGGGCCTCGACAAATCATATTCACTCTCTAATCAGGTGAGCACAGAGAGTTGAAGAGTTGTATATCTCTCACCTTGGCGACTCCACTGTTGTTTATTTGATAAATCTATTGGTAGTCCTGGCTCCCCGTAAGCCACACCTGAGGTCAGATACATCATAGTAAAAGACACCTTCAGTGTCTGACCCTGAGAATATTATACATAAAAGGAGTTGGAAAGAAAATAAATCAGTCCGTGCTGAAATCCCTGAGTTTTCAATAGAAGATTACCCATCTTCATCTTCTCAAGAAGTTCTAGTAAAAAATATCGACTCCACTGTGGAAGAAACAAAATATTATTCAGATAGCCCACCCAGGGGAAGTGCTAGAGTTAAAGCTCACCTTCACCCCACTCTCAAGGTCGAAGAGGTTAAAGAAGTCACAGAAGTAGCTGCTGTTAATCGTGAACTATTCCCATCTACACCTCAAGCCTCTGTGTAGTATATTCCTGTTGTTATTCATACTCCACTCCCACCTCCTCCTCTTCCTCCCTTTGTACATCAGATTGTTGCACAACCCCCACCTCCTCCAATGGCTAATGTTCCAACTTTTTTGTTAAAAAAATATGCTCCCCTGGCCTTACCTCAAGTGCTTAATGATATTCCACAGGATTATTTGAAGATCTTGCCCAGATTCACTGGGGAAAATGAAATTGATGCTCAAAAACACCTTGAGACCTTCTGCTCTTTTGCAGAAAACTTTAATGTAGAACATTTGGATGTAGTCTTAAGACTATTTGTGAAATCTCTGGACAGTGAAGCCAGAAAATGGTTCAAAACATTAGGAAACCATTTCGTAACCACTTGGGATGATATGGAAAATAATTTTCTCAGGAAATGGGGAGAAAAGAAAGATCATGGAAAGTGCCTTACTGAGTCCAATACACTTAAGAAGAAACATAATGAAGGGGTGTTAGAATTTATCAAGAGATTTAACAAGTTATATATAAATCTTCCTGCTGATATGAAGCCTCATCAGAATGCTGCCAAAGTGGTTTTCATAGCGGCCTTTGACTCAGATTTTGGTTTATCTCTCAGGGAAAGAAAGCTTACCACTCTAGATGATGCTCAGTCAGATGCTCTTGAGTTGGAAGAAAATTTTTCCTCCACTGGAAAATTAAAAGGGAAAGTCGAACAGGATACCAGAAGAAGGGGTAAAGAGGAAGTATCTACTTCCAATCAGGATAAGGACTCAAATAGAATTGAAGAAATGAACAAAATGATTAAGAATATTTCTAATAAACTAGTCAATCTTGAATTGGAGACCAAGAATGCAGCCTCCAAGAATTTCCGGAATGCTCCAAACAGGGGTTACAATCCTCAGTATAGAAAGCCACCCCTGTAAATACTGCCAAGGGAAGCAAAGGAGCAACAAGATCAAGTTCCACACCCATTATACTTGGAAGGCCCAGTAGATGAATCCACTGAAGATGCTGCTTATGAACTGCAAGATGCAAATTTTGCTTTCTCTAACAATGATGAAGTTGAATGCCCATTGCACGAAGAAGAAGAAGAGATCAGAGACACAGAAGATGCAAAAATTGATCATTATTGCAAACATTTTAATGATTTCATGCAAGCACATTTCAATAGAAGATATGATCTCAGATATTCTAGGAAGAGAACTCGAACTCAGGATCAAGAATAAGAGCCTCCCCAGAAGGAAGCACCTGTTCAAAAGGAATCAACAGTGCAGAAAGTTACAGACAAAGGTAAGAGTCCTCTAAAAAAACCTTTGCAGCCTAATGATCAAATTCCTTCTTCTTCAAAAGTTGTAGCCACTCCTAATGCTGAGTCTGTATCAAAAGAAGTTAAACCTTCAGCTGAAAATAAAGAGTCAAAAGAAGTTGTAATAGAAAATCCCCCTCTTGCTTTCAATTTGCAAAAAGAACTTGAGAAAGTCAAAATCCCAGTCCCTTTGACTGAATTGTTGAAACAACCTGCATATCAATCTCAAGTCACTTCTTTATTGTTCCCTCCTTAAGCACCAATAGTTCCAGACAGTCTTAATCTTCAAGAAGAAAGACCCATGGTTGTGTTTGGCCCTCATGTTGAGGAGATAGACCCTTCTACTCCTCCCTTCTATGTGTCTCTAGTGATTCATGACCTGCTGTTACACAATTATATGTTAGATTCTGGAGCTTCCCATAATCTTATGCCTCTATCAGTCATGGAACAACTAGGACTACAGATCACTCGCCCATATAAAGACCTCTATTCATTTGATTCCAAAAGATTTAAATTTCTAGGGATGATTAAAGATTTAGTGGTCAACTTGGCCCAAATTCCAGCAAAAATTGTAGTAATGGACATCGTGGTGGTTGACATCCCAGCTTGCTTTGGCATGCTGTTGTTAAGGTCCTGGGGAACAAAAATTGGTGGGTTACTCAAACTAGACTTAACATATGCCACTATTCCAATTTTTGGTGGCCAGGAGAAGAGGTTATATAGAGAAACCAAATTTATCAAGATGGTGACTAAGGCTGACAGCTCAGAGAATTCGCCAGTCTACAGCAAGGAAGGAGATTTCTCATGTTTGATGTTAGAAGAATATCAAAATTATGCTCATGAACCTTCCTTCTTCAAATCAAGACTGAGCAACCTTTAGAATACCATGAAGCAGGAGTATGGACTCTACATTTTGATGGAGCAAATTCAAGAGAAGGTAATGGGGCTGGAGTATTATTAATCTCTCCTACAGGAAGATGGGTACCATTGTCTTTTAAATTGGAATACGAAGCTACTAATAATGTAGCTGAATATGAAGCACTGTTATTGGGATTGCAAACAGCCAAGAGCATGGGCATACAATGTTTAAAGGTCCTGGGAGACTTTGAGATGGTGGTCATACAGGTCAGAAATCAATGTCAAACCAAACACCCTAGGTTGAGGGCTACAGGAATGAAGTTTGGGACATGGTGGAGAATTTCTTCTCAGCATTTAATATCCATTTCATACCCCGAGAATAGAATAGAATGGCATATTCACTTGCTGTAGCTGCCAGTACATTTTGTCCTCCCCAGAATCCTCTCTTGAGGTATGAAGTCGAGGTACGTTATAGACCATCAATCCCAGACAATATCAAGCATTGGTAAGTATTTTAAGATGAGGAACAAATGAAGAGATTCCTGGAAACAATGGGGGAATTCTCCAATATGGAGATTGATGATTGTGAAGAAGAGGAGGCTGAAAATGCTTTAGAAAACAAATGGGAAAAAAAAATGGCAGGAAGTAAAGTGATGCAGCTGAAATGAAATGTCATCCCTAGAGGGTTGGTGCCTCTAGAAAGACTATTTGATAAAAATGATGTCCCATTACAGCCTAGTAAAACGATAGAAGAAAATCAAGTGGAAGATATGAATCTGGGTACTGAGGCTGATCCTAAAATTGTAAAGCTATCCAAGAAGGTCCCAGAGGAGTATAAAGAAAAATACCTGAAATTATTTCAGTCTTATAAAGATGTATTTGCATGGTCCTACCAGGACCTTAAAACTTTTGATATTAGTATAATGCAGTATAAAATTTCTCTGAAGGAAGATGCAAAACCTTATAAGCAAAAGCTTAGATAGATAAATCCTTTGTTTCTTCCCTCCATTGAAAAAGAAATCAAGAAGCTGCTGAAGGCCAAAATCATTGTGCCTTTGAGATATTCTGAATGGGTTGCAAACTTGGTCCCTGTCCGAAAGAAAAATGGAGAAATAAGGCTATGTGTGGATTTCAGGAATTTAAACAGAGCATCTTTAAAAGATAATTATCCACTGCCCAAGATGGACCACATCCTGCAGAAAGTGGTTGGAGCCTCTAGAATGTCGATGATGGATGGTTTCTCTGGTTATAACTAGGTGGTTGTACTTCCAGAAGATCAAAAGAAAACCGCTTTCACCACACCATGGGGTACATTCATGTATGCCAGGATGCCTTTTGGACTGATTAATGTAGGGGCCACTTTTCAGAGGGCCATGGACATAGCCTTTGTTGGGGAGCAAGATAAATTTCTGGTGGTGTACCTTGATGATATTACAGTGTTTTCAAAAAATGATGCTGAACACATTGAGCATTTACAAATAACTTTTGAAAAATGCAGAAGGTATGGTATTTCTCTTAATCCACAAAAATCTTTATTTTCATTAGAGGAAGGCAAACTTTTGGGGCATATTGTAACTAAAGATGGGGTAAGGATAGATCCCAAAAGAGTAGAGGTTATAAATAGCATCCCTCTCCCCAGAAATAAGAAGGAAGTGCAGATATTTTTAGGCCGTATAAATTTTCTGAGAAGATTTATTCCTAACTATGATGAGATAGTTAGGCATATAACAGATATGCTAAAGAAGAATAATGAGGTGAAATGGTCACAAGAATCATGGGAGGCCTTTGCTAGAATTAAAGCGGCATTTTCTGAAGCTCCTGTACTAGCTGAGCCAGATTATACTAAACCATTTATGATATTTTCATTTTCTTCACCTCATACAATAGCTACAGTTCTGCTACAGAAAAATGAAGAAGGATATGAGCAGCCTGTTGCCTTCTTCAGTCATGTTCTCCATGATGCAGAACTAAAATATAATATATTGGAGAAGCAGGCCTATGCCCTGGTGAAATCTCTCAAAGCTTTTCACATATATATTTTGCAGTCTCACATCACTGCATTCATACCTACTGCAGTTGTAAAGGATATCCTCGTTCAGGGAGACAGTGAAGGAAAAAGGGGAAGGTGCATTGCTAAAATACAGGAGTATGATCTAGATATCCTCCCTACCAAGCTGATCAAAGGACAGGGGCTTGCTAAAATGTTATCTGAATCAAACTGTCAAGCTCTGGGCATAAATCTGTCTGTGGTAGCAAATGAAGAGTCCGAGAGAGAAAAAGAGCAGCAAGGACTGGAGAAGGCTACTCAGAAAGCACACATAAAATATCTCACCAGTCCGTGGTACAAAGAAATAGTAGAATATATTTTGACACTCAGATGTCCTCCCAGTTGTGATAAAGCAAAATACAGGACTTTAAGATTGAAATCACAGAAGTATATAGTTGCTAATGGGCAGCTATATTGGAGGGACCCTTCAGACATTTTACTCCTGTGCCTTACAGAAGATGAAGTAGAGAGTATAATGATAGAATTTCATGAGGAAATCTGTGGAGGACACTACAGTTGGAGGACCACAGCTCATAAATTTTTAAAGGCTGGTTTCTACTGGCCTAAATTATTTGGAGATGTTTTTTCTTGGGTTAGAGCATGTGATAAGTGTCATTAATTTGCTGAGAAACAGAAATTGGCAGCTCTTCCTCTGATTCCAGTTCATGTGAATGAACCTTTTCAACAATGGGGAATAGATTTTATTGGATAAATACATCCCCCATCAAGTGGGAAACATAAATGGATATTAACAGCCACAGATTACTTTAAAAAATGGGTGGAATCCATACCTGCAAGGAATGCTACTGACACTATCATCATAAAGTTCATGGAAGAAAATATTATTTCCAAGTTTGGCTGCCCTGCTAGAATAGTGACTGACAATGCACAGGCCTTCAAATCTGCAAAATTTGTGAGTTTCTGTCAACAATATAATATTGCACTAAATCATTCTACAGCCTACTATCCACAGGAAGATGGTTTGGCAGAATCTTCCAACAAAAATTTGGTGAGGGCCTTGAAGAAAACTATAAATGAAAATCAGAAGAATTGGGATTCTCAATTGAAGTTTGCTCTATAGGCGAATAGAATCACCAGTAAGAGAGCAACCGGGAAATGTCCATATGAATTGGTATATGGATGAGCAGTAGTGTTTCCTATGCAGCTGGCTCTACCAGTGGCACGTTTCATGCAAGACAGTCAGGAGGAACCTGATAATATGGTCAGAAGAATCAATCAATTGGTAGATTTAGATGAAACACGGGACCAAGTGAGTTAGAGATTATTTGAATATCAAGAGAGAATGAAACATATATTTGATCAGCATGAAAAAGACAGGAAATTTTAGATTGGAGATCTGGTGCTCAGATGGGATGTCTGAAGGGCTAAAAAAGGAAAACATGGTAAGTTTGACCCACTCTGGTTTGGCCCATTCAAAATTGTGAAACAGGGAGGCAATAACACGTTCACATTGGAGAATTTACAGGGTGATTTGCTGGACGTTGCTGTAAACGGTCAATTCCTCAAGCCCTACTTCCAATTATGATTTAGAAAAAAGGGAGCCTGGTGTACTATATTGTATATTAATTTCCTTTTTGCTTTTGTTGAAATAATACGGGTGACATGATGAGTTTTGAAGAAAAATGCAAGAGGGTTGAAGAGCAAGGTATGCATAAAAAATGATCAGGTGGTCTGCAAGTTCTCGACACGTCCAGGGATGAACATGCCATCCCCAGGTGGAGCCAATGTTGATCATGATCATCTCCCCAGTAAAAGTTCCATGGACCATATGGTTTAAATCCTCTAATTCCTCTACCCCACCTTGCAAAGTCCCTTAGCTGTCTATCGTTGTTTTCTCTTAGCTTCAAAATCGCATTTTAATGGCTAAAGTCCGTATTTGGAAATATATCAGTCCTAGCCCCTCTGGCCTCAGCCCTCTTCATTATTGTTCTCCATGTAGCGCAGGAGCTAGACCATGAGCCAAATGAAAAGCGCTTACCTTCTGTGGCCGCCGGACGTGCTCTCAGCCACCCGATCAATCGTAAATCAACACACCATAGCTCATCGCCTTTCTAGACCCTCGCCTCGTGCTTACACTTATTGCAAAAACTGGCCTATTTTCCCCGCACCGCTTTTGAAGGGCTTGCGGTTTTCCTTAAAACGCAACGATTCCACACGTTATGCGCCACGCGTCCCAGGTCACTGTTTCAATACCACCTCATTTCGTGCATTAACGTTCAATCCTGGACGCGCAGCGAAATTAATGTGAGTCATCCGATCCTGAGCGCTCCATCCAACGGCTGCCACTCTCCCAAGCTACGCGAATTTTAGTCTCATTGCACAGTACTCCGGGCCCGCCATTCCATCTCTATTCAACGCTTTTTGGACTGTTGATCTCGTTGGCACATTGTGCGGCTCAAATTGTTTGTTTTCCCAGCCGTGGACCCGGTCCATCCCCACGTCATAATTTCCATGTGTCATTTGCATTCTCCTCCACCATTCATATATCCCGTTTATGTGTCATACCTCCATGTTTATGTCATGCACCTCCGCCTCATTCATCCATTGTAATTCCATTATATTTTTCATTTGCTACCCTCCACTTCTTCATCATTTACGTGCATTTCCTACCACCTTGTGTTGTTTCATCATTCCGTCTTGACTCCACCACCATGTCCATGGATCCCGCCATGCCATCATCCTTGTGTCTAGTTTTCTTAACATGTTTGGGGGTTTTTCAAGTTGCGGTGACGAGGAATCGCCATTAATCTCTGCCTCCATTACTGAACTCGAAGATACATCCAAGGGTCGGCTTGCAGAGGAGGAGTTTATGAAGGAAAGCCCTGGGTAGTTGCCGTGACATGACTCTCATTAAAGCAACAGAGTTCGAAATTTATCAGACCCTCCGGAGCCATCCAAAACACAGATCGAGCAGATGGAGAAATTAATGGAGCATCGAAGAAATATCAATGAAAAATCAAGGAATGCAGTGTTCGGCACCGAGGAATTTAAATTCCAATTCCAGGTTGGAAGATTGGGAGTACAAAGCACAAGAAGCAATACTTTCAAGATTTTATTTCAGCCAGATTTTCTTCAGGAAAGGACAGAATGTTCATGTGAATTCATCTTTATACCGTGTTCTTAAAGAGATTTCCTACCCAGTGCATTTATTTCTGCAAGCAGATTGTCAAGTACAGATAATATTACCTAGTCATTCAGCAATATGGGCGCGAATGTTTCCGCCATTTTGTTTTAATGAAACAATTAATTGTTTTCACCTACTTCTTTTATTAGTTTCTCTTCTCCTTCCTCTATAAAAAGGAGGAAAAAAGACATTGTAAGGGTTCCATATTTTCATCAGAGAATTGTGTAGTGAAAGGCAGTTTTGTATACATCTTGTAAAAACTCTTGTATGAAGGCTCAGTGCCCGTAGGGTCTCAGTGAGGAAGAGTTATATCTGTATTAGAGGATTCTTGTCTTTGGTATCCCATAGTATGTAACTTCCTTTTATGTGCTTAATACAACATTTCATTTTATCCATCTTCTTGTATCATGTACTGGAATGCGAGTGGCTCACTAATTTTAGGTAAGGATTTATCCTAGTTGATACCCATACTTGGATCAGTCAAGCACTTTAAATATGGCTTAGGCATGATATACTATTTCATGTTCATTTCATCCATCTTTCTGTTCTGTTGATTGCTTTGGGAGGGTGCTTTTAAAATGCCATTGTATTGTATGGATTGCCCGAATGATAAGCCCCATATATGGTTATTGTATGTACGGGTATGTCGGACAAGTTATTAATATCTATTCTCCATATTTCTTTCTGTGCATACACAGCACGATATTTGATTTAGCAACCGCCAACTAGCAGATAGGCCCTCTCTAAGTGAAATTGTCTCTTAACGCACACGATGCTTTTGTATTGGGCTTTGCATCTTGTCTACTGTAACATTAACACTGCTGTGAGTTACGTAAGTTAGGTCCCGTTTAAATCCAATTCACTTGTTTTACAAGAGATAACGGAAACCTTTTTGGATTGACACCCAAGTTATATTATGTGCTCCTTGCTATGATAAGATGTCCTAGGCACTGGTCTATGGAAACTCTAGGCTGTCTCTAGGAGTGACAATATATGTCGACAACACAACGCATTTGGAAATTAAGAATTTGAGCAAATGTAAGGGAAAGGAGGTGTGCACAGAGGCATCGTGCATATGATGCAAAGCTGATTGGCATCATAAGGATCAATGTCCTATGTTCAATGATTATCTGCATGTTGGAGGACCAAATCTGCTGAAGAGCAGGGTTGGACCGAGTAGGAGACCTCTAGTATGGTGCGCAATATGTGAGTCTACGGGTCTGCATGTGACTGATTACTGCCCAATTATTGGAAAATATATGGCTGAGATAAAGCAACTGTTTTGTAGATTCTTCTCATAACTGGGACATGATGAACAACACTGTCAAAGTTTTGATTTGATGATTCTTCTCATCACTGGGACATGATGAACAACACTATCAAAGTTTTGATTTGATGACTGAAAAAGCTAAACTATACAGAATGCAGGCTGAACCTACCTCACCAGCATCCCCATCTGGGCGTGGTGGATTCTAGACTAGAGGATGAGGAACATGAGGATGATCAAATAGTAGAGGAAGAGGACAACTCATCTAATAGAATTGTGGTGATGTTGGTCATTATGCGTGCAACTGTCCAAATCCTGCGCGAGAATCTTACAGGTATTGTAGTCATCTTGATCATATAATTGAATATTTTCATGTATTAATTTCTAAGGTGCTTGAGAATAAAACACATACTCTAATGCAGAATATTCAGATGGTCAAGGGAGAGTTTCACGAAGAGTATCCTAGCGTGAATGTTGTCACTAGGAGTGGTGCAGCCAATGGTGAGGATAAAGGAAAGAGGCCAGATGCTGATATTTGGATTTAGAAGGCAACTGAGTGAAAGGATGGATTTGACTTACAACACGAAAAAGACACTTTTGTAGAAGCAAAGAAGGGGTATGCAGAAGCAAGTGAATTGACATCAGGTAGGCCTATGGATGTGGGTAGAGTAGATGAAGAAACAAATTCATTCTTACAAGCTATCATTAAACTATTGAGCAACAAGAAGGTAGTGGAGAATCTTCAAGCATTGATAGATAACATCACTGAAAAGGAACAACCTTGGGTGGAACAAAAATATCTCAATAAGATCTACAAGAATAAAAAAAGAACCAGACGAGAGATGCACTTCACTGCTTAGATCGATGCCTATGATATGGATCAGGTCATTTTTGATCTAGGATTTGATGCAAATGTCTTACCTAAGAAAAATTTGCAATGCATGGGAGAACCTCAGTTAGAGTGGTCTAATATTTAGCTATGTATGGCGAATCAACATAAAATCATTCCATTAGGAAGACTCTCACAGGTTGTAGTAGATATTAAAGGAGTTAAGGTGCTGTCAGATTTCGATGTCATACAAATTGTGGATGATAGTGATCCTTATCATGCACTGTTGGGTTTGGATTGGGATACTGATATGGATGGAATCATAATATTTAGAGGAGAAGTATGGTAATTGAGAACAATGAACCAGAGTTGTAGTGCCCCTATATCCTGCAGAAGGTGCAATATACACAAATTCGGTGCGTGCAGATGATGATGTGGACCATATCTATAAGCTAACTGTGCGAGATAATTATTGGATCAATCCAATGGCTAATGGAAGACTTAATTGGGTAAACCCATTTCCTGCTTCTCAAATTCAAATGAAGAGTTGGAGAACTGGAATAACTAGTTACATGAAGTATTTGTGCTACACCGCAACCGAGTGACTAGATCTCTTCACTACATATCATTAGAGGTATCAGCATTACCATATTATGATGGTTTAACTAATGTGAATATGTTTTTAGGAGAAATTGAAAGAATTTTTCCAGAAGGACATATATTCCATGCACTAGATATAGCACTGCACACTACTGCAACATGATGGTGGGAGACTCACAAAGGAAACATAGGTAGTTGGGAAGAATGCACTCAAATGATGAGTTTGTGCTTCAAATTTCCAGCTACTAGAATGAAAGAGGTTTATTTCAGAAAAGGTGATCCGTGCAGACATCTGGCGAAATGGATTGAAGTATGGGGCACAAAGTTGAGACCAGAATGGGTACACATGTTCATTCACATGTTGGTGAAGGTGATGAGATCCATTATTAGACATATTTCGAGGGGTTAATAGTAACATTTTTACCTTCTTAGATCTCTTTTTCTTGCATTTTTATTATTATTTGGGTTTATTGTGCTAGTATAGGTGGTGATTAAGGATGACATACTCTAAGTGCCTAATATAATGTTGAGTGAAAAAAATCATGATTTATTAAGCATTTTTATAAAGATTTTATCATAAAGTCTTGGAGGAGAAAACAAGGAGGAATTATAGGAGGATTTTACACCCTCAAAGGCAGTCAAAGGATCCCAAATATTCTCTTCAGCAATTCGAATTCCATAAGTAGCCAAAGGATCCCTAAGGATTCTCCCCAGCAATTCGAATTCTAGAGGCAGTTGAGCAACTAAAAGAGGAGAGCACTCAATATTTGTTTACTTGGAGTCCAGTGGACCCAATCACCATTTTCTAGGGAGCTATTGGTAGCTACCATGTAGAATAAATAGAATAGAGCTAGAGCTAGGAAGAGTTAGTCTATACTAGTCTCGATTCCAGTCAGAATTATTGTTGTGAAATATTGAAGCTTTTTGTTTTATTCAGGGATCGAAAATTTTAGAGATGTATGAAGTTATTCTTTTATGAAATGAGCAGCCTGATTTCATTTGATTTATTTAAGTTCAGAGGGCTAGGCTTATGGGTTAGGGCCCAATCCATTTTCCTCAGCTTCTCTGCTATTATTATCTTTTCCTTTCTGTCATTTAGCTAGTTTTTCTTCTACCATTAAAGTTAGATATACTTCTGATAAGTTTCATTGCTATTTAGTTTTTGTGCTGCTATAGTTTTAATTTCTTATGCATAGTGAAATAGAGGAAAAAATCCAAATCTATGGTCAAGTCTCCCCCCTCTCATCTCTATCAATAGAGTTCAAGTTGGGAGACCTTCCCACAGGCCAAAATTGCTTTCTGTTCAAGTTTGTGGAAGAATTTGTATTTACCAAGTCTAATATTTTCCTTCACTGTTTCACCCTGCATTTCTGTTCGTTTCCTGTGCATGAATCCGTAGGTGTGCTTCACTTCTGAGCACTACTCTTAAACTTCCATTCCCCTCCTTTACTTCTCACTTTAGTGTTGTGCTTACTTTTATTTCGAACACCCTTAATCCCTTCAGCCTTATTTCTCTGTTTTTATCCATTCATGGTTGCCTTCCCCTTTTTTACAAAAACATCTGAAAAACCATACAGAACCACCAAAAACCCAACTTCTGACTTTTCTCCTTGAGACCCCTGCTACTATACGTCACGCTTCACAATTGAAACATTTAACGATTACCTTAACACTTATCACCTATTCCTTCTACCATTAACACTCATCACTCATTCTTTGCGATTGCAAAATTGCAAATTGCAACTCTTAGCTTTTTCCACTACCACTTCATCCCCATCGCACTTCATATCCCACAGAACTTACCACATCAAAAATCGCATACCGCAGAACTTATCACATGGAAAATCGCCGCCCGCAACCTTTACCACAGTGTAAATCACACTTCGCACATTTTAGTTTATTCTTGTTAATCCTTACCGCTATCCTTGTAAACTTCTGATATTGTGATTTGCAACCCACCACGTCACCCTTCACACTTCGCAATGGGAACCATTTAGTTTATTCTTGTTAATCCTTAACGCTATCCTTATAAACTTTCAATATGACGATTCGCGAACCACCATGTCACTCTTCGCACTTCGCACTGCGCACCATTTAGTTCATTCCGTTAATTCCTTACTGCCATCCATTTAAACTTGCAAAGTTGCGATTGTGACATCACACATCACAAATTTTTCTGTCCATTGCATTCCGCCATTGCATTTCGCCATCACATTTTTGAGTTCTTCTCACTCCGAAGTCATTTCTTGCGTTATAATAAGGTTTCCTAAGGGTTTAACCCCCTCTTTCCACTCCAAAGCCATTTTTCATGCTATCATAATTTTTTCTAAGGGTTTAACTCCCCATTTCCGCTTCCAAACCTCATTTCGTGTGTTAAACCCCCTATTAGCCCTCTTAGCCCTTTTTAATCCCTCTAAGTTGCAAATTAATTATTTTTAATTAAAATTAAGGCATGGATAGTTTAGTTGCATGGATAGGAGTATGGTACATAGATCATAGGATAGTAGAGTTCATTTAGCCATTTGGACAAGTCAAGTGTGGTTTAGAATTAATTTCATTTTTGTTATCTATTTTCTACAAATTAAATTAGTTTCATTCTTGGCATTCCTTTCCAGCATTTTATCTTATTTTCCTTTCTGCCATTTCCTTCCAACAATTTATTTTTTTTCATTTCTTTCCATCAATTTACTTTCCAGTTGTTCTCATAATTTAAGAAATAGCACACTTTTGTGAAGCAGAAGAGGATGACATGAACATAATGCATCTACTGTGTATATAGCACTGTCAGCTCAAATTTTTTATGAACCCCGGGTTGATAAAGTATTGTAGGGCAGCCCCCGGGAGTTGCAGCATTCTTGGTGTAATACCAAGGCTCACCACTTTTTGGTGCTGTTGCCGGGGAAGTGTCTAGTAGATATTTTGATTTTGTTTTAGCATTATTTTTTGCTTTCCTTTCTTTCCATGTCACTTCATCAATATTGAAAAAGTACAAAAAAGATCTGAATTTCATGCCTCATAGGACTAGGAATACTCAAAAACAAACCTTACCTAAAACCCCCACATCACCTCCTAGCCACCCTTCACTCTTCTTTAGTGGCAGTGAGATTGAACCCCCTATAGGAGAGCCTTCTGAATATGAGGATCCTATTGGGGAAGTAGAAGAAGACCTTGTTTCAACTGGGGGACCTGCTTCACCTATCTTAACCATGGCTAGGACCCAAAGAGAATTTCCCATAAGAGAGGCAGATGGGGGCACTAATATGAAAAACATTAGCCCCTCAGCTCTTCCACACTTCCATGGAATTACCTCTAAGGACCCTTACACATTCATGTTTGAATTTTCTGTTGTCTATAGGACTTATGACTACACCTCTGATGATCAAAATTTGAAGCTATTCCTATCCACCCTTAAGGATGCAGCCTTGCACTGGTTCATGGTTCTGCCTCGGGATAGCATCAGTACCTGGGTATAGATGGAAGAAACCTTCAGCAGCAAGTACAAATACTACTGTAGGTCCATGGAAACTAAATATGAGATATTTAGGATGAATCTAGGGCTTGATGAATCCCTAGAGGATTATGAAGAGAGGTTCCAATTGAACTATAAGAAAGCCAACTGTACTTTTGATCCTGACTCACTTAAACTTGTACTTCTTCAAGGGATCAGTGAAGAGATGATAGAAACCTTGAATATGTTATCAGGAGGATATATCTACCAGCAACCCTATGAAAAAAATTAAAATTCTCTTCCGAAACCATTCTAGGGCATTTAGGAAGAAGGCTAGAGCTAACCAAAGTACATCCAACACCCCTTCCTCTTCCACCTTCATAAAACATGAGATTGGAAACATGCTACCAGACTTCAAGAGTGACATGTTTCACACCTTTTATTTTCAAATGGACACAAAGCAGGTCAAAAGGAAGCAAGAGGAAGTAGAGAGAGCCTTGGCCATATTTTGTCCTAGATGTACCAGGAAACACCCAAGAAATGAATGTCCACTGAATGTCATAGATGTTTTCTTAGTCTGTGAAGAGAATCATGCCACAAAAAAGTGTCCCTCCTTAACTGGAATTAAAGCTGTATATAAAGGTGGGGAAACAATGCCTGAGAAACTCTGTTTCATCAACCAGAGAAGGCCTCAGGGCCCTCGGCCATATCGACAAGGTATGTAAGGTGCACCTCAATCTAAATATTACAAAAATCAGAGTGCAACCATGCAACCTTGGTACACCCCCACTCCTCCATCCTGGTCTACACCTCCTACTTGGCCTTCCAACCCTTCATATCATCCTCAGCCAGTAAACCAACCATTTCAACAGTATGTTCCACAACAACCTCAGTGGAACAATCCATCCCAAGGGTGGAGGCCTCAACAAAATGAACTACCTTCTCTAATGCCTCCACCCCCACCTCAACCTTGGATTATGTTGCTCCACCTAGGATACCTATACCTACACAATCCAATCCGAACCTGAACAACAAATAGGCACAACAGGCTCTTAGTGGAGAAACATCCCATCTAGCTTATGTTGTGGAGATATAGGAGGGCAATCTTAGGTCGGGATGAGTACTCCCAGAAAACCATCCCCCATCTCCACCTGTAGAGGTTGAGGAGGAAAAGGAAGAAGATAGCACTTAGATCCAACAACCTCATTTTCTCGAGCGCTTGATACACCCTAGTCAGCACCCCCCAGAGGAGACTGAACTCCTGGGAGAATTGGAAAATATATGTGTAAAGATACCGCTTCTCCAGGAAATTAAGGATGTCCCTATCTACAATAGGCTCATCAAAGAAAAGTGCTTTAAGAAACCTAGAAGGAGGAAGAGAGATACCCCCACCATCAATGTGGTAGGACAACTGTCTGACCTAATGTTGGGGAAGGTGATATTTCCAAAATACCTAGAACTTGGTTGTCCAGTTGTTGATGTACATATAGATGATGTCATATTCACCAAAACTCTGATTTATTTAGGGGCTGCCATCAATATCATGACCAAGGAAACTATTTTGAAACTTAATCTCCAAGGGACTTTGAGGAAAACCACAACAGTTCTGCAACTTGCAGATCGGTCCACAACTCTGGAAGGAATTGTTGAGGATGTTATGGTTACCATTGACTCTTGGGAGTATCCTACAGATTTCTTGGTCCTGCAGCCAAAAACAAAGTTTAATGGTTATCCTCTCATCTTAGGGACACCTTAGTTAGCCATTGCAGACACTTATATTAGTTGTCAGGTCAGAAACATGACTATAAAAAATGGGCCTTTATCTAAACATCTAGTGTTATATCCTCCAGCCCAGCCTTACATTGATAATGATCTCCCTATATGGTTGGAGGATAACGAAGATGAGCTATATAACACTACCCCTATGTGTACCATAGATGCTATCCTTAGAGGGGAGTAGCTTGATGAAGATGAACTCATCGACCATTCCATTGAAAACCAGTCCTCCACTAACACTCCTCTCGAAACCCTAGTCATAGAGTCTGAAAGGCAAACTTGGATGGAAATGCAATCAGTTGAGACAACCTATGAAACCACCAAGGCTATCGAGTTTGACCCATCCAGATCTCTGAAAATCAACCCAAACCTTTGAAATGAAGAATAAAATTAGTTGTGCCAGCATTTGAAAGAAAATATTGAAGCATTTTATTGGGATTGGAAGGAAATGAAAGGGGTGCTCCTTCAGTATGCAGACATCACATTTACATCAAAGAAGGATGCAAGCTTGTGAGACAACCCCAAAGAAGGATGAACCCGACTCTAAAGGACATAGTCAAAGAAGAGCTGTAGAAAATATTAGATGTGAGGTTCATATATCTTATATCCAATAATGAGTGGGTATCTCCTCTTTTCCTAGTCCTGAAGAAGAATGGGAAGTGGAAATTTTTTGTTGATTATCGAGAACTTAACAAAGCCACCAATAAATACCATTTCCCTTTTCCCTTTATAGACCAAGTCCTGGATGGCCATGCAAAGAAGAAGTTATTTTCCTTCTTATATGGGTTCAGTGGGTACAATCAGATTCAAATCAGCCCTGAAGACAAGGATAATACTACTTTCACCTGCTCTTCGAGTACCTTTGCTTATAGAGTCCTACCTTTTGGCTTATGCAATGCCCCGGTCACCTTCGAGAGAGCTGTTCTGAGCATGTTTTCTGAGTTATTCCATGATTCTATTGAAATTTACATGGATGATTACACACCATATGGGGATGACTTCTAGTATGCTCTCTCCAATTTGGGTAAAGTACTAAGAAGGTGCATTGAGATGAATCTCTCCTTGAGCCCAAAAAAGTGTGAATTATTGAAGAAAGCAGCGGTTATATTAGGACACTCCATATCCCAAGAAAGAATACAGGTAGACCCAAACAAAATCACTATCATCAAAAGGGTACCTACTCCTAAAAATAAGAAATATGTCAGGAGTTTCTTAGGCTTAGCTGGTTACTATAGAAGGTTCATCAAATATTTCAGCAAGATGGCTTCACCATTATTTGGGTTATTGGCCAAATATTCTAAGTTTATTTGGTCTAGTCCTTGTCAAGAGGCTTTTTAGATAATTAAGAAGTAGTTGAATACTTCCCCCATCCTGCGAGGTCCAAATTGGACTCCATCTTTCCACATCCACACTGATGTATTTGAAAAAGTTGTAGGGGCAACATTAGGACAATTAGAGGACAAAATCCCTTATGACATTTATTTCACCAACAATAATTTGTCCAAATCCGAGATGAATTATACTGTTACTGAGAAGGAGATGTTGGAAACTGTCCATGCATTAAATAAATTCAGGAATTATGTAACTGGATATCACACCTTTTTTCACACTGACCATGCAGCCATAAAGTATATAATGAAAAAACCGTATGTTAATGCTAGAATAATTCGATGGTTGTTACTTTTGCAGCAATTTTATTTGACTATTGTTGATAAACTTGGAAAGGAAAATGTTGTTGCATATTTTTTTTCCAAGTTAGTTCTCCCTGCAGGTGAAGAAGGAATGATGGATGACTAGCTAACAGATGAACACCTCTTTTCCATATCAACACTCTCGCCATGGTTTGCTGATATAGCCAACTACTTGTTTGCTGGAAGACTCCCTCCTAATCTTTCATTTACGGAGAGGAGAATAATCATTAGAAAAAGTGCCCATTTCACATGGATTGGAGGGAATCTCTTCAAGCTAGGCCCTGATCAAATCCTAAGAAGATGTGCGAGGGAGGAAGAAGTTTTTGATATCCTCTCTGAATGTCATGACAACCCATGTGGAGGCCACTTTACTACAAAGAGAACTTCTTACAAGGTTTTGCAGGAGGGTTAGTATTGGCCTACCCTTCACCAAGATTCCAGAATATACACTAGTAGGCATGACTAGTGCCAAAGGATGGGGGAAACCACATAAAGGGATGAAATGCCTTTACACCCTTAGGTGGCTCTTGAGCCATTTGACAAGTGGGGCATGGACTTTTTTGGACCCATCAATCCACCATCTGGAAAAAAGAAGTATATCATAGTCTTAATTTATTACCTCACAAAGTGGGTTGAAGCGAAAGTAGTGAAGGTAGAAAACAAAGAAAAAGTATAAGAATTTTTTAGGGAGAATGTGTTTTAAAAATTTGGATATCCCAGGGAAACGGTCACTAATCAGGGATCATAGTTCACCTCTCACCTTATTGAGAATATTTTGAGGAAGCACAAGATTAAGCATAGAACTTCTACTGTCTATCAACCTCAGGTGAATGGCGAAGTAGAAGTAAATAACAGAGCTTTAGAGAGCATCCTCACCAAGGTTGTGAGCAGCATCAGAAAATATTGGGAAAATAGATTGGTAGAAGCTACCTCGGCCTACAACACTACTTGGAAGACAACAACAAGATTCAATCCTAATGAACTATTCTATGGTAAGAAAGCTCTACTTTTAGTTGAGTTTTAATTCAATACTTTAATAATGGCAGCTAAATTAAATCTAGATCTAAAAAATGCCCAAAAAGATAGGTTGATGTAACTAAATGGATTGGATGAGTTCATAATGCAAGCACTTCTTCACACAGAGGTGGTTCAACTACAAAGGAATGTATGGCATGACAAGACCATCAAAGAAAATACCTTCCAAGAAGGAGATTGGGCACTTTTGTATGATTCAAGGTTTAAATACTTCAAAGGAAAGACAATGAAAAAATGGTTGGGGCATTACACAGTGGAAAAATTCTTTGATAATGGCGTAATTCAAATCAAGACCATAGATGAGGAAGGGATCCCCTTGCTTGTTAATGGTCATAGACTTAAAATTTACAAGAAGCCTTTGTCGAGGGAAAAATTCATCAATTCGATAAGAAGAGAGGTGTATGTGATGGGAAAATCCATAGATTCCCACACCTCCTGAAATAAAAAATAAAAAGAAAAAAAGAAAAAAGAATAATCTTGTGGGTTGGAAACCTCGATGGAGGCAGCTCATTTGCTCAAAAAAAAAGAAAAAAAGAAAAAAAAGGGGGTGGAGGTAAAAAATAAAATAAAGATCCATGGGTGAAAACCTCTCTGAGGCACCCAAGGAAGGTTTGTGGGTTGAAAACCTCCATGGAGGCAGCCCACTTTCTTTCTTAAAAAAAAAGAAAAAATAGAAAAAGAAAAAAAACCAAAAAATGCATCTGCGTCACTGTCTTATCTGTGTTTGTTGTTTTGCAGGTTGTTAATGGTTTCTGGAAAACATAGGGAAGCATTCATCTTATTTTCCCTTCTTTTATCATGTTTTCCATCCCATCATTCACTCAATTCATCTTCATAACTTCCTCCATCACCTCGACACACTACACTCCTCCATTCTTGAGCACAATGTAGCAAGAGAAGCAACACACAAACAAACTACTACAAATATCAAGAAGTTCCTTCAAAAACAAAGTTGTTCAAGGAATGCTAAGAATAAAAACAAAGGAAACTTCATAACAGACTACAGGAGAATGATAATGCCACCCATGGCATCTCAAGCACCCCACGTGACATCCATAGCAAAGAGAAACAACAAACAAAGGTTAGTAGATCATTCAAGAATCTTCTCCTTCAGCAATATGCTCACCCAGATAACAGGAATATGGTGAAGAACACAACCTCTAAAAATGCTTGTCTCAAACCTCTAGCTCCTGCAACCACCTTGGAAGAAATAAATAAACTTAGGTATAAGCTGTCACCCCTTGCTATGCATTCATAATAGCCAGAAATAATTAATTTGTAGACCTCGAGTTTGAGGGGCAGAAAGGTGCCCAATTAACTCAGCCACCACCACGAGGTATGGCTAGAATAAAAATGGGAGTACATACCACCTTGGGATGAAAAAGAAAAATTTTAAATTAGTGGAGTAGAGGAGAATGGGGAGAGGAAAACTCGCAGTCCATCTTGAATTAATAGGGAGGAGGAACCAATTGTATACGACATAACTAGGGCTGAGAGAATTTATATTAGCACTCCAAATTTAGTTGTGTCATCTAATAAAAGGAGATGTCATCTCATCCAAACCAGTGAATTGACAATTTTTAGAGTGAGAAGACCAACGGAAGTACATAGTTCTTGAAGAATAAGAAGAAGAACTAGAAGAAAAAAGAAGAACCAGAAGAAGAGGAGGAAGAACCAGCATAAGCAAGAAGAACCAAAAGAAGAAGAGAGAGAGAGACAAAGGGCCAAATAAAAATAGAAGATATGGCCTTATAAGTCATAGAACAGTAGAAAGTGGGCGAGACACAGACTCACAACCCAACGTCACATCCTCTCACTACAGAAATATAACTGCCACCGTGGCTCCTTTGAGCGCAAAAAGAAAAAGACATACCTCTAGGTATTCCAGAGCTGACAATAATTAGAGAAAGCCATAAAATTCTACCATAAGCCCAATCATCATTGAAGAATCACCAGGGGGGGGGGAATCGAAAAAATATTTCAGAAGGATCAGTTGCAGAAGGCACAGGTAGAGAATGTAGCGCTAAAGGAACAATTGCAGCAAAAATAGGAGCAAGTAGCCACCATGGAGGACTTATACATAGAATCCCTTCAATGCAGATTCCCCTCTGACTCAAATGCTGTGTACCTCAAAGAATAATGGCTTCTATTTCAAATCAACACTCTAGCCTCCCATGTATCACTCCCTTTCCAAGATTGTAGGCAATTCATGAATTTCTACAAACAAGCTAACATAGTTGATCAGACAAATATGGAAGAGTTTTATATGCATAACTTTGTGTTAAAAAATCTGGAGATTTGGGACCCCAATCCTACAATGGGGGATATGCATTTAATGGTTCTAGCATCTTGGATGGTGAATGAGGACAAAAGAGCCAAATAGATATGGAAGGTTAGGGGAAGAAGAAATAGAGAACCCTTATATCTCAGACCAGATGTGTTCAGCCCAAAAGGAGTCATCCTTAAACATCAAGAGATTGAAAGGGATCTTGCACTGGTTGAAAGATGCCTTCAGACTCAAAACCAGGTGATAGGCCACTTTGATGATGTTTCTAGGAAGATAGAAGAGGAGTGCATTATGTCCAGCCAGAGGAGATGGAAGAAAATCCCACATAGCCTCAAGAATAGGGAGTATCATACTCCAGACAGACTAAGGGGTGCATTGGAAAGGGCACCATTATACAAGAGGGCCATGCAAGCCAAAAATATCCGAAGGTTGGGACTAAAGCTCATCCCACCTTTGCTATTGGGGCTGACTAATGAAGATGAAACATATGCATAAGATAGAGAATGGGAGAATGCAAAAAATAATGATGGATTTCACCCCCTTGGGGAAGCTCCCACACTTCTTCCTTAGGAAATCAGGGGGGCTGGCAAAGCTTTGAAGTAAATGGAGGAGGAGGATTAGTTTATCAAAGGATGAGAAACCATTCGGTAGGGGGGTGATGATGAGCTCCATCATTAGACATATTTGGAGGGGTTAATAATCACCTTTTTTCCTTATTAAATCTCTTTTTCTTGCATTTTTATTATTATTTGGATTTATGATGCTAGTATAGGTGGTGATTAAGGCTAAAATACTCTGAGCACCTAATATAAGGTTGAGTGTAGAAAATCATGATTTATTAGGAATTTTTATAAAGATTTTATCACAAAGGCTTGGAGGAGACAACAAGGAGGAATTATAGGAGGATTTTCCACCCTCAAAGGAAATCAAAGGATCCCAAATATTCTCTCCAGCAATTTGAATTCCACAGGAAGCCAAAGGATGCCCAAGGACTCTCTCCAACAATTTGAATTCCAAAGGCAGCAGAGAAACTCAAAGAGGAGAGCACTCAATCTTGGTTTACTTGGAGTCCAGTGGACTCAATCACAATTTTCTAGGGAGTTGTTGGTAGCCTCCCTATAGAATAAATAGAGTAGAGCTAGAGCTAGGAAGAGTTAGTCTATCCTACTCTTGATTCCAGTCAGAATTATTGTTGTGAACTATTGAAGCTTTTTTTATTTTATTCAGGGATCAAAACTTTCAGAGATGTATGCAGTTATTCTTTTATGAAATGAGAAAACTAAATTCATTTGATTGATTTAAGTTCAGAGGGATAGGCTTGTGGGTTAGGGACCAATCCATGTGCCTCAGCATATCTGCTGTTATTATCTTTTCCTTTCTTTCATCTAGCTAGTTTTTCTTCTGCCATTAAAGTTAGATCTGCTTCTGATAAGTTTCATTTCTATTTAGTTTTTGTGTTGTTGTAGTTTTAATAGTTTATGCATAGTGAAATAGAGGAAAATCTCCAAAGTTGTGGTCAAGTCTCCCCCCTCTCACCTCTGTTAATATATTTCAAGTAGGGCGGACCTTCCCATAGGAAAAAATTGCTTTTTGTTCGAGTTCGCTGAAGAATTTGTATTTACCAAGTCCAATCCTTTCCTTCACTGTTTCACCCCGCATTTATGTTTGTTTCCCTTGCATGAATCCATAGGCATGCTTCACTTCTGAGCACTGCACTTACACTTCAATTACCCTCCTTTACTTCTCACCTTAGCGTTGCACTTACCTTTCTTTCGAACACCCTTAAGCCCTTTAGCCTTGTTTCTCTGTTTTTCTCTGTTCACGGCCACCTTCCCCTCTTTTACAAAAAACACGTGAAAAACCATATAGAACCACTGAAAACAAAAATTCTGCCTTTTTCTCTTTGAGACTCCTGCCACCGTATGTTTCACTTCGCAATCACAACATTTAATCATTACCTTAACACTTATCGCCCATTCCTTGGGATTGCGATATTGCGAAATCGCAAATCACACTTCGCGTTGGTTACCTTCTACCGTTAACACTCACCGCTCATTCTTTGCGATTGCAAAATCATAAATTGCAACTCTTATCTTTTTCCACTACCATGTCATCCCCATCGCATATCGCATCCCGCAAAACTTACCACATCGCAAATTGCATCCCACAGAACTTATCACATCAAAAATCACCACCCCCAATCTTTACCACAACAAAAATCACACTTCAAACATGTTAGTTTATTCCCATTAATCCTTACCACTATCCTTGTAAACTTGCGATATTACGATTCGCGACCTGCCACGTCACTCTTTGCACTTCGCAGTGCGCACCATTTATTTTATTCCCATTAATCCTTACTGTTATCCTTGTAAACTTGTGGTATTTCGATTCGTGACCCACCACATCACTCTTCGTACTTCGCACTGCGCACCATTTATTTCATTTTGTTACTACCATCCATTTAAACTTGTGAAGTTGTGATTGTGACATCGCACATCACAAATTTTGCTGTCCATCACATTCCGTCATCACATTTATGAGTTCTTCTTGCATTATAATAAGGTTTCCTAAGGGTTTAACCCCCTCTATCCACTCCAAATCCATTTATCACTCTATCATAAATTTTTCTAAGGGTTTAACCCCCTCTTTTGGCTTCCAAACCCCATTTCATGTGTTAAACCCCCCATTAGCCCTCTTAGCCCTTTTTCTTCCCTCTAAGCTGCAAATTAACTCATTTTAATTAAAATTAAGGCATGGATAGTTTATTTTCATGGATAGGATTATGGTAGATATTCATAAGATAGGTAGAGTGAATTTAGCTGTTTGGCCAAGTTAAGTGTGGTTTAGAATTAATTTCCTTTCTATTATCCTTTTTCTACAAATTAAATTAGTTTCATTCCTGGCATTCATTTCCAACAATTTAGCTCATTTTCCTTTCTGCCATTTTCTTCCAACATTTTACTTTCGAGTTGTTCTCATAATTTAAGAAATATCACCCTTTTATGAAGCAGAAGAGGATGAATTGAACATAATGCATCTGTTGTGTATATAAAACTGTCACCTAAAAGTTTGTACCAAAATAGGGTTGATAAAGTAAAGTAGGGAAGCCCTTGGGAGTTGCAGCATTCTTGGTGCAATACCATGGCTCACTAGAAGGTTCCTACTGATTGGTACCTAGAAACAGAGTTGCACCTAGGAACCAATGAATGGTCTGCGCTGACATAAAATTTCATTTTACCTTTAGATTTGAGAGTGGATTTGATTTCTTAGGAAAAGCGCTACAAATTATTCAAGAGGTTGTCTTTGATACTTAAAATCCAAATATTGAGGAGCGCACACCCTAGAGGTTCTTATACTAGGTCCCTTATGAAAAAATAATTGTGCACGTTCAGCCGAAGCGTTGGGTTCTCAGCATGCATCAATTCAAGCTGCTAAATTTGTTGCATATTTCACATTTCGGGCACAACCCAATCAACAACATCTATGTGCGGAAGTTTCTCACACTACTTCATGACAATTGTCTATGGCTCGGATTGTCTAGTTCATGAAAATAGGATTGGTGAATGGTAACCGCATACCAGGCTTTAGGTTAGGTAGCTAACCCTAGCAGGACCAGAGAGGGCTCTCTCATTGTCACTTTTGCAGTCAAAGGAATGAATCATTATCTAATGATATTAGGCTAGATATGTAAGCTCATCAAATAGGATTTGTTTGATGTTTTTGAAGCTGAATAGAAAATTTAGTGAGTAGACTGTGTATAAGGTTTTTAGATGTGAAATCTATGGTGAATTTGTAGAGAACATGTGAGGAAATATAGGTAGTTTGAAATAATTTTAATAGGTCATTGAGTATGGGATGAAAAATAATAAATTTTGAATGAGTAGTGAGGTGAATTCATTCAGTTTAGAAGCAAATAAACATAGCAATGTAAACCATGTCTAAAACAGAGCATACATAAACATGATTTCTGCTCATAAAATTAAAAGATAAACATAAAAGAAGAATAAAACATGGTATTAAACATGAAATGATAAACATACATAAAAAAATAGATGCTCTAATTCATACCACAAGTATCTCAACACAATTCTTGCAAATTTGCCTCTATTTCATTCCAAATTGCTGATTACAAACACTCCATTGCAATATGAGACTATCCTAACCAAAAAAAGACTAAAGAGATTATACTTATAGAAAATATGGAATATGAAACCTCATCATGTCGAAATACCATCCAAAACTGATCATAAATACTTAAGATGAGTCATTTCCTAGATTCTAGGGAGGTTAGAAACCATTCCCTGAATTTTAGCTATGAACTAGGAGTGTTTGTCCCTTACATTAATTACATATTCCCTCATGATTGGAGGAAAAAACCAGCTCAATAACTCTAATTCCAACTCATAGGAAAGCAATACCTCGAATTTGTGAAAATTTCTGAGCTTGAAAAGTGTCCCTCAGAATCCAATGCTGATTACGACTTTTCTTACAGAAGGGTAACAAAAATTTGTAGAAGAGTAAAATAACTTAGGAGGTACATTTGAGGCATTTTTAAGAGTCCAAATCCACTTCTAAAAAAATTCTCAACTATCCCTATGTGTCTTGCTTCCATAACATCTTTAATTTTTCAAAATGACCCATGGGAAGGCCTTCAAAAATCCATTCTCCTAAAGTTACTCCAAAAGTGTAATAGAGGGTTCAATAAGGTGGCAGAAACATGACAAATAAGTGGGTTTTGAGCTTTTTCTCCAAAATTACAACTTTTCATGCCATGGGGTTCCTGATCTATGATTTACTCATCAATACACATGCATCCATGTAAATAAATCATCATTTGGATGCCCCCAAAATAAGAGTAACTAAATTTTGTTACACTTCTACAATGAGGAATTTCTAGAATTTTGCCAAAATCACATAAAATACCAAAATTGATAAAAAAATTCTCAAAATTTGTTATATGGCACCTAAAAGTGATGGGATAAATAGAAAAATAAGCTTTAGCCAATAATTCCAGGCTATTCTTCTCTTTAAGCTTCATTTGTGCCTCTTTTAGCCTTTTCTTCGATTGTTTCAGCTTTATTTGAGAAATGGCGTTCCTGATGCAATAGTGGTTTGTCATGTGTCTTTCTAGCTTATTATCCCTCTTATCCCTATCCAAAAGCTTCTCCAAATGCTCATTTACCCTTGACAACCAAATATCTATGTCTTCATTAATATCCATGGCTATAAGCTCATCAAAGGTTGACAACTCTTCATGTGGATGAGTTGACTGTCTTTCTAGCTCTAGTGCTCTTTTGAGGCCTCTTGTTTTTGGTCTTCTTGTTTGTGTTTTAGCCTCCATGTCGTGCATTTTTTCAACAACATTAAATTACTTACCTTTACCTTTGAATGCCTCTAGGTCTGACTTAGGCTTGCTTTTTATGAGTTGATTCACTTTCAATTGAAAATTTTCTTGCTGTAAGAAAATGATTTGAGAGTTAGCAATATAAAACATCTTCTTCAATTATGCTATTTTCTGATCTTTTTCTTTAGCTGTTCTAACCTCCACCTACTCTGCTACCTCAACCTCCAAAGGTGCTAATTTACTATGTTGATTCAAAAGAGGTTTCTCCTCTATCTGACATTGTCCCACAATGGTGTCAAGTGTAAGAACATTCTTGGTAGACTTGGGTGAAAATACTTGTCTCTTCCCTTTCTCATAAGTGTGACTAAACTCAAAAACCCTAGGAGCATGTGAAATCTTAGTTGGCATGTTAGAAGAGCTAACCTCCATTGGTTTTGTTGATGATATATTATTAAATATAGAAGTGCTAATGGTAAGCATTGCTGACAATCTCTCCAAGAAAATTTCCCTTCATTTTGATGGAAGACAGGTGACACAACATAGTGAGCTTGATCAGACCATGATGAAAAAGACTAGTGTGATGATCTTGTCTTCTACTCCGAACCTTCTCAGTCATCTTAATCAAACTCCTGTACAAATAATTTGGCAAATCAAGTGTTTTGACAGAGGTGAAATGCATCAACAACCTGATATGATACCTATACGACCCAAAGAATATTCCTTCACATGTGAAGTAGTTCATTATGAACATCATCAAAGGAAAATACCTTCTTCTGAGTTGTCTGAAAGGAAAAAGGTAGTTTGACTCCTCTCTAGCATGAGGCTTGAGAATCTGTTTATAGTTTTCAATTTCTAACTCCATTCCTTTGAACAACTGCTTTCCATATGAAGGGATACTAGTTGCTGAAGAAATTATGTTTGATGACATGATTATCCCCATACCTGCAATAGTGACCTTTCCCATGCTATAACTTGTTGAAAATAGGCTGGTGAATTGAAGATAATACCCCTCTTCCATGAGCCTTTCACAAAATCTCAAATACTCAGCTCTCTCAAAGTATCTTCTGGCCAATGGTGAGGCATTTATTTCATGATTTGTGAAGGATTCTAGCCTAAGGTGGAACCATACCTTGAAGCTCTTCTTGTCACTTTCCATTGTATTTGTCACCAGAATGATGAAAACCCTAGAGTATTAATGAGATGGGTGAATGAATGGAAATCTGGAAAAACATAGTGTAGGAAAATGTGAGTTTAAAGTATGAAATGAAGAGTCATGAAGTTGAGAGAAATTCTAGAACAAATTTTGTGGTTTGAGTTATGTGTTAGCTTCAAGTTGTGGGTGAAATGAGGGAAAGAGAGTGAGGAAGGTGTAAAAATGATGAAAACACAGGAAATTCTCAATGTTTGAATGTGAGAATATCTAGTGTAGAAGTGGAGTAGGTTTATAAGGTGAAATGAGGGCCATGGAGCTGAGAAACAAATATAGGAAAAATTAATTGCATAGGGTGGAATATTAGCTCCATGATGAAAGTGGAATGAAGAGAAATAGATGTGTGTAAGGTGAAAAAAATCTAGCAAACACGGGAAATTATCAATTTTTTTCACTCTAAAATAACTAGAAATTAGGTTTTTCTTGTATTTGATATGTTAGGAGTGGTGTGGATGATGAGAAATGTATGAATAATGTGTATGAGATATGCATGTTATGGTTTTAGATTCTAGGGTTAGGGTTTACCTAAGTGAGGTAGGTTAGGGTTTGTCAAATTAAAAAAAAATTATATACATTGACAAGTGACAATATGGAGAAAACATAATGAGAATGTAAATGTTTAAACACCAAAAGAATTCAACCAAAATATGGCATGAAATATGAAGACTTACATTTTATTAAGGTTACACAAGGAAATGGAGACATGCTTAAGCTGGTTTAGAGGTTTTTGGAGCTCAAGATCGAAAGCTTCTTCTCTTCCAGAAGTGTAACAGTCACCTACAAAAGTGTAATAACGATGGAGGAAAGCATAACAACGTGGATGAAAAGCGTAACAATAATGGATGCACAACGCCTGTGCAACGCTCAGAAGCGTAACACAGTTTCGTAGCACCCTACAGAAGTGTAACAAAGTTTCCCAAAAGCATAACATATCTCCCATAAATGTAACAAGCAAGGAAAAAAAAACTAAACAATAGTTATTTGAAGGGTAGCAAATGGATTTTTTAGTGAATTTCAGCCTTGGATTTTAGAGTTGGAACACCTTTTGAGGGAAATTAAGGTAGAGAGGTGCTCTCACACACACATCAAAGGGTAACAATGATTGAAAATGATTTATGTTTTTTCCTTTTATAAGCTTGAGATGCCCCTTTTACCTTTTGACATTTGAAATGACTCTTTTAAGACAAGATAAGTTGTCTTTTATATTTGGAAATGAACCTTTTGTCCTTGACTGGGATAAGAAGTCATAAATGACCTCTTTGAAGCTTTGACACTTGATTTGAATTTTTTGCTGCTTTTTATGAGATAGTAAGACATAATTTCTCCTTTTAATGAGTCATTAATACATAATTGAGTTCCTTGAGATTTTTTGACACTTGAACCATTTGAAGCAAGACCAATTGTCTTTATTTCATTTCCTAAACATGCTAGCACTGTCTTTAGGGTTTTATGAGTGAAATTAAGGTTTAAAGCCTTGTTTTAGGTGACAATTTGAAAAAATTTCAAAGGAATAAATGACCCTAGACAATGACTTATATGAGGTGGAATGTCATAACCCTAGAAATTTTAAATATTATGATGGAGATGGTGACCTTGAAAATGATGATGATCATGAATGAGATGAGGGAGCAACACACTTGAATTATACCTCTTTAATTACCAAAATTATTTTCTAAAAACTTGTTTGAAAAAGTAAAACAAATTGACCTATGACTTTAGGAAAACAACTAAAAGAGTTATTTTTTATCACTGAAATACCTGAGCTAACACTGGCTCCAACTGGGGATGGAAACTCTTTTAGGAGGTGTCATGAACACCGTAGATCAGGTAGCCTTACCATTGGGAAATGGAGTAAAAAATGGACATTTAAAAACTTTGACAAACTGAAAATGTGAACTAAATCTCGAAATGACTTTGACTAGAAAAAACTGACTTGAATCTGAGTTTGACATATGACTAAAATTATTTTGAGCTTTTTGAAAGAAAAAATGATCTGAATGTAGAAGTCTCATGGACTTATCCTCAGGATTCAAACTTCTGCAACAACTTCCTTATTTCTTGGAAATCAAATTAGAATGATATGTATAGTGAAAGTGGATTTCATCTTCAATGATCAAGTAAGATAATGTTTGAGGAACCTACCAATGATTGGTCCTCCCAGCACTTCTTTCCCTTCAAGATACTCTAGCATAAATTATTTATTACCACTCAATGTAGCGATCTTGTAAGGTCCTTTCCATAGATTGTAAAAATTTATGTGCTTACTCTTGTCTATTTCAGGCATCCTAGTGAAGAACACCATCTCCAAGATTAAAATCATAAGCTTTGGTATTCCTATCATAAATATTTTTTATTTTCTCATTAATTTTTGAAGTATGACCAAAGTATTCATCTCTTGACTGTTGTAGATGGATCATTTGGTTAACTGTCGATCTCCTGCAAAATTTTCATCACCCGTACAACTAGAGAAGTAGGGAGCACTGTGTCAACACCATACACGAGATGGAAAGGTGACATGCTGATTGATCTTTTTGCGCTAACTCTATTTTCCCATAGAGAATTGGTGAGCATTTTGTGCCAATTCCTCTTGTTTTCTTGCATCATATTCTTGATTATGTTCACCAAAGATATATTTGATGATTCAACAAGCCCCTTGCCTTGAGGATATTATGTTGTAGAATGAAAAAGAATAATGTGATACTTGTCACAAAATTCAATCATTTTATTGGACTTAAAGGAAAATGCATTGTCAGTAATGATTTTGTGTGGACAACCAAAAAAATAAAAACTATTGTTATCAAGAAACTGAATAATTACACTGTTAGTAGCTTGCCTCATGGGGATGCTTCAATCCATTTGGTGAAATAATCTATGGTAGTGAGTATATATTTATGATGAGATGATGATGGAGGATGGATCTCGCCAATGAAGTTAAGTCCCCATTGCTGGAATGACACTTTCACTTCAATTGGTTTTAAGGGAAAAGGAAAAAGCTTCGTCCTTCCCTGAAATATTTGACATTCATGATATCTCATGACTGTTTTATAAACATCAGAAAATAAACTTGGCCAAGAGAAGCCTACCCTCAATATATTTTTAGCTGTAATATTCCAATAAATGTGACTAGCACAATCACCTTTATGAAAATTTGTCATCATTTTTTCAACTTCTCATTGAACCGAAAAATTCAGCAACACTCCTCCTGGATCTTTCCGATACAAGACAACATTAAGAATGCAATACTTAAGAGCTCTTAACTTCAAAGATAAAGTATTACTACTTGGAAAGCTGGGAGGAGGATTCAAGTGCTTCAAAACATGAACTATATCAACATACCAAGGCGATAAAGAGAAAATTTCAGATACCTCAGGTAACGTTTCAACCTCTTGTTCTTCAGATAATGCAGCAATAAAATTGATGTCCAAAGCATGGATATTTGAATCTGCCATAAGCTTCGCCAGGCCTTGTCCTTTGATAAATTTTGTGGGCTTGATCTCCAAGTCATATTCTAACATAGTAGCGATCCATTTATCTCGTTGCCCTTTAGGATAATTTTGTATAAACACATCTTTGACAACATTGTTTGGAACATATGCAATGACATGAGAGTGGAGAATGTAGACCCAGAAGTCCTTCAATGCTTTGAATAACACCAAGGCCTGTTTCTCAATGATGTTGTACTTCAAGGCTACATATTGTATGGTTCTACTAAAGAAGGCAATGGGATGCTCTATTTTCTGATTTTTATTTTGCCTGACGACAACAACAAGAGTATGCTCCGAGGTAAATGAAAAAATGATAAAATCAAGTGTATAATCCAGACTAATAAGAATTGGAGCATGAGATAAAGCCAATTTAACTTGATTGAATTATTTCTTCACCTCTTTAGACCATTCTACTTCACTATATTTCTTCAGCGTGACAGTAATTTTCCTTAAGTATTCAGCAACATTGGGGACAAACCTTCTCAAAAAATTGGTTTTGCGATTAAATGACTTAATTTCATTTTTTCTCCTAGGATAGTCCAAGGTCTGAATTGCTTCAATCCTTGAAGGATCTATCCTATTTCCATATTTTATATGATATGGCCTAACAATTTACCTTCCTCTATAGAGAAAAGACTCTTCTTTGGGTTCAACGATATGCCAAATTTTTTTACATCTCTCAAAAATTGTTTTCAAGTGCTGCAAGTGCTGCTCATTTGTATTGGAAAAAAAAATGATAAAATCAAGATAAATGAGAAAAAATACATCCTTTTAATTAGCGAAATCCATAGCCACTTCTCCCTGAAAAGTAGCCCATGCATTATTCAATCTGAAAGGCATTTTGGCATACATGAAAGTGCCCAAGGTGTTGTAAAGGCCGTCTTTTCCTGATCATCTCGATGGACTAAAATCTGATTATACCTGAAACATCCATCCAACAATGAAAGTATAGAAGATCCAACTACCCTTTGTAGAATATAGTCCATATTTGGTAGTGGCTAATTTTCCTTTAATGATACTTTATTCGGATTTCTGAAATCAATGCACAAGTGGATATCTCTTGTCTTCTTTCTCACTGGCACTAGATTATACCTCCAATTTGAAAAGAGAAGAAGCACTATAATACCAGTAGTAAATGATATATTTACCTCCTTTTGAATAGATGGAAACAACTTGGGATTCATTATTCTTAGCTTCTGGCAAAAAGGATTGTGATTCGGCTTCAAGGGAATGGTATGCTGAATTATGTTCTTATCATAGACTTTAAAATCAGAATATTCTCAAGAAAATACATCAACAAACTAAGACATAAGCACTGCATATTTACCTTTCATTTTTGCACTCAAATATTTTAAGACATAAGACATAAGATCTGTACACTATAGAGTCTCCTCTTCAAAAGCCCCTTGCATTTTTCAGGAGAAAGTGAAGTACATGGAGTAGATCTGAGATCTAATTAGCAGATCTGCAGAATGATTCAGAATTTCTAAAGCAAATACACCAGTGTTTAGATAATATTTGAATGGAACATGGATTAGATCTATAATCCACAGATCACCACAGTGAAGGGCATATTCCCAACACTAGAGATCTCTCCTCCTTGAAGTGCCAAAAGACCCTGCAACTTTTTCCTTGCAAATAACGCAATCCTAGAAGATGGACTGTGCTGTAGGTTCTAGAACATGATATGGCCTTAAGCCGAGATCTGAAAATTGGCTCTCATCATCCAATAATATCTTTCCAGGGGGATAGAAGGCTTTCCCACTGAAAATAGGCACTAGAGGGGCTTAGATCTGAATACATCTAGCCTCCACTTGCTGCATCTTACAAATACAAAAAAACCCTCAACAGGATCTACATTGTAGTTGGAAGAAAATCTTGGCCAAATGCTTGATAGTGGACAAGAAATGTAAGACTCCCTCAAGAGCTACTCAAAGAAGGAGGTGGGATTCCTGATTAGGAACACCCAGTGCTAAACAACACTATTCTTTGCTAAACAACCAAGAGAATGAGAAATTCCTGAACAGACTTGTTCTTCTAAAATAATATGTTCAGCAACCTTATTCTATTGATCTCCTCTTCCTTTTATAGGATAAAATTCTTTCAAAAACCTAAACCATCTCAAAGGTTTAGCTCCTTTCACATGTGTAGCCTCCAACTAGAACTGCATTGTGCGTCTAGGAGGTACATTGCATCTGGATAGCATTGTGGATTTGGTCCTATTGACCCAGTCAATTGTCTGAATCCCTTTCACACATAAGGGAGTTTTATTAAGGCAACCTAGATTTGGCCTTTTTCGCATGGGGCATTGATTTATTTTGCTGTTTTAGAAGTTTATTGCTTCTCCTTTACAATTTTATTCATGTAACAAGAAAATTGAAACAAAATTGTATATTCCCATTAGCTTGGGCTAATTGGGAATATTACATTCCTCCCCTCCAAAATGTTGCTTGTCCTCAAGCAACTGATAGAGTGAGTGTTGTAATTCCTTCTATGTTCCATTGGTGACACCATCAAGTGATAACCCTCCTGCATGAGCTGAGTGTTCACCAAACCATCCTTCCATGAATTGTTTCTCCAATATTTTTATGAGAGGTAAATGACCCATCCCATAAGGAGTTAAGAACTAAAGTGAAAAAATCATGGTTGAACAAAAACTCTCCCTGAAACATGTAGCATAAGGTACATGGAAAGTCTCCATCCCATGAGGTACATACATGCTCCCCATCCTCCATCCATACAAGCCCATAAATAGTACAAGTATATCATCAATGTATGGAAGCAAAAATATGTGCATACAAATAGAAAATTGAGCATGAGGAGGTGGGTCATAATCCCACATATGATACCAACGCAATACATCTCTTGCCTGCCTCAAATCAATACATGGTAAGTGGTTTTCCCACCACTTACTTGCTACACATGTCATCTCACTATGGCTGAAATTTTGAGATATGTTCGGTGCTTTTGGGAAGCACTCATCATGAAAGTAAATCTCCCTTTTCTTATCAAGGGAGTGGCCAAGTTCAGAAATTTTAGTGGCCCAATAGTTGCCATGAGATTTACATGATACATTACTCCTTTTAGGAGTCATGGCCTGCATAAAAATGGTAAAAGAACATGTACAATAAGAAAATAAAAATTTCTTTACATGAACAGGTCCTTTACCAAAAATATTTCTCGTACACATGGAGTTGTGCATGGATCTTTCTCCTCTTTCCAAATAAGGAAGAGATGGTTGAAATGACTCTTGCATAGAGTCCCATGGCTGCCCCAACTCCACATAGCTCATGGATTCTTGAAAATGTTGATATAGTTCCTCTTTGAAGCCTTCCTAATCAAAGCTCCTCATGATGATGTTGTAGATCCTCATGGAATACATGTGGCTGAAACATAACTCTCTGTGTGATCCTTGTAGTATCTTATGCTTGAGCTTAGAAGCTCTATACAAAAAGATTATACCATGATGATAGATGACTCCTCCTTGGACTAAGTAGCCCTCTTCATGCCGTTGGTCATCAATTATCATATGTGTGAAGATCTTTCGAATAATCCACTAGCAATTGGGATTTCCAATATAGATCTACACTGCTCAACAATGACAGTGCTGATGATGCATCAACCAAAGTGTCTATCTTGTTGTTGATCCTTCCCTTCACACCTCCTATACCAAAGGGGTGTGTTGGAAGGTTTTTCCTTCCATTCTTCTCCTCCCACAATGCAGATCCAGAAATTAGAGTGGGTGATGATGATAAGGGAAGAATATTTCGCTCCTTCTTGAGTTTACCCAAGTCTCCCAGCACTGTAGCTTTGCCTTCAAGTGCTCCAAACCCTCCTAGATCTAATTTTGGAACAAAATTTTGTGAGGTCTTCCCCACAAAATATGAATCAAGTGGTCTCCCAGGTGGTTTGCCACTAGATAAAGAGATTTTAGGGACCATTCTCATAAGCATAACAAATGAGATCCTCATGTCCCTGCCTCCACTGCACAACTTCAACTCTGTTTCATGTGTGGAAGTCTCATGAAATTTTTAGACCCCTCTTAGTGGTGTAAGAGTGCCTCTAATTGGAACATTTGTTCCATCCTCTCCTTCTAGAAATAGTGGATCATCTTATTCTATGTCAGCTTGGTGATCCCTCCTTTGTTCTGTCTCATTGTCTCTTAGTATAGACACATGATACTCATGTCCTCCATATGGAATATCCTTAGGAACTCCTTGAAAATATGAAAAAGCCTCTCTAGTGGAAGCCATTGCTTCATATCCATCTCCTAATGAAAATAGATCTCCTCCTACTATCACAATGGTGGAGGATCTTCTCTGCTCTTTCTCTCCCTTCTCCTCATCAATGGAGAATGCCTCATCACTAAAAGACCCTTTTCTTTGGTCTCTTCTTGAAGAAGGAACCCTCATGTTTTCTCTTTGAGAAAGAGACCTTGTTGTAGTGGGGTTTTTTCCCTTGGAAAATCATGCAACAAATCTTCAACCCCCTCAATAATGTTTAGAACTGGAGTTGGCTTTATGGAATATTCCAACTTATGCAAAGATTCAGATTTGTTGGGCTTGATTTTCTTTCCCCAAGAAGTCTCAGAATGTCTTACATCAAATCTCTTCACTAGTCTCCTAGTGAAATTTTCATAAGAAGAGATACTTACCCTTTTCAAGGAAGTGGACTCAAATAGCCACCAGGCATAAGCCTTTCCTTGAAGATGCAGTTCTACTACTCTCAAGGCTTCTTCTTCTAAAACTTGATGCAGGTGGAAGTATGTGTCAAGCTTTTTTACCTAAGACTTGGTTGAGTCCTTAGGTGATCCATCAAAAGTAGGTAGAGATAATCTACCCAAAGTGTGCTGCATGCACCCTCTTCTTCTACTGTAGCTGTTGGATCTTTCTTCTTTAAGTTGTCAAGACTCTGGGAAAATGAGATGCTCTTTGAATCTCTATAATAGAGACTCATATTCTTGGAAATAATCACCAAGAGATTCCTCCTTTGGTGTTCTTCCTTTTCCTTCTTTCTTTGACAAGAAATTAGGCATGCTCCAACATTGCAGATTAGGTTGTGTGGCTGAATGCTCACACACATAGTAATAAGTACCGGGGATTTCTTGATGTAAAAATCCTCCTGAGGGATATGCATGTCTTTCCCTCTTCATTCCCCGGATTTCTTCTTTCAGTTCATACATAGCCTGAGAAAGAGTTTTAGAGAACTCTTCTCTTTACAATCTTCCAGATAAAGGGATCTTACCCTTTTCTTCTATGTCTTCAGTGTAATCATACTTCTTCATTAGTATTTTATTTCCATGAAAAGACATATTGGCTTCTAAAGAAAATAAAATCACAGGTTATGCCAAAGATGATTTCTCTGATACCACTATAATATCCCCAAAATGGGACTACTATCAAGGCATGTCTAAAAAACACATTTTTTAGAAATGGATGCTACAGAATTTAAAACCATCCCTTGGATCCCTTAGATCTAATAATCTAAGACCCAAATCCAAGAGGGGTGCAGAAAAAAATCAAGCTAGGTGAGGTAAATAGACCTCCCACACCTAGAATGGCTTGTAAATTTCCCAAGTAAGGGACTGCAGCAATACAAAACAATACTGCTCAAAAAATAATGAAGTTCAGAAAATAGATAGTAGGAAACCAATATGGAGGCTCAATAATGTCATTTACATCAACAATACAGAGTTATATTGAAGCCCTTTCATTATAGAATAGAAATAAGAGGACATTGCATGAAAATGCTCAAAATAAGAGGTTGCAACCAGATGATATGACTGTACAAGCTTGATAGTGTTATTTTATTAGCTGAAAAGAGCTGCAGGTTACAATTCAGATCTAGACCAGATCTGTGTATAAAAATATATATCTATATCCAATTTGTACACTATAGAGTCTCCTCTTCAAAATCTCCTTGGGGTTTTCAGTAGAAAGTGAAGTACATGGAGTAGATTTGAGATCTAATGCAGCAAATTTATAGAATGATTCAAAATTTCTGAAGAAAATACACCAGTATCTAGATCAGATATAAATGGAACATGGATTAGATCTGTAATCCATGGATCACCACAGTGAATGGAAGATTCCCAACACTAGAGATCTCTCCTCCTTGAAGTGCCAAAAGACCCTGCAAATTTCTCCTTGAAAATAACACAGTTATGGAAGATGGACTACAATGTAGGCTCTAGAAAATGATGTGGCCATAAGAAAATATTTGAAAATGGGCTCTCCTCATCCAATAATCTCTTGCCAGGGGAATAGAAGGATTTCCCACTAAAAAGAGGAACTAGAGTGGCTTAGATCTGAATAGATATAGCCTCCAATTGCTATATCTTACAAAGACAACCAAACCCTAAACAGGGTATTTGTTGTATTTGGAAGAAGAGCTTGGCCAAATGCCTGATAGTGGACAAGAAATGCAAGACTCCCTCAAGAGATACTCAAAGAAGGAGGTGGGATTCCTGATCAGCAACACCCAGTGCTAAACAACACTATTCTCTACTAAACAGCCAAGAGAACGAGAAATGTATAAATAGACATGTTCTTCCAAACCAATATGTTCAACAACCTTATTTTGTTGTTCTCATCTTCCTTTTATAGGATAAAAGTCTTGCAAAACCCTAAACCATCTTGAAGGTTTAACTACTTTCACATGTGTAGCCTCCAACTAGAACTTCGCTGTGCATCTAGGAGGTACATTGCATTTGGAAAACATGATGGATTTGGTCTTGTTGACCCAATCAATTGTCTCAATCGCTTTCACACATAAGGGAGTTTTATTAAGGCAGCCCAGATTTGGCCTTTTTCACATGGGGCATTGATTTATTTTGCTGTTTTAGGATTTTATTGCTTCTCCTTTACAATTTTATTCATGTAACAAGAAAATTGAAAAAAAATTGTATATTCCCATTAGCTTGGGCTAATTGGGAATATTACACAGAGCATCCTCATCTACGTAGTCCTATTCACCTAGAAACAACATTCCCAATAGGGTAGCACAGAGGAAGAGCTCCAGCAACGCAACATAAAACAATGTTTTTAGTGGGAGCGCTTGAGGCCATTCCAGCCGAATTTTTCCAAATTGAGTATATATATTTTGAAGCATTGTTGTATTGTTTTCACCTCCATATTAGTAAAATGGTTCAGTTGTTCTGTCTATTTATATGGCGTTTGCAGTTTAATTCCATGTTGTTGTAGTTTCCAGTTTATTGTGTTTTGTATTACTGTATTTTCCTATTTGGAATATTACAATAATCTTGATGTAAAAGCTCTTCCAAAGGTAACAAACCTCTTGGAATGGATTTATCTTTCAGCTGAAGCACTTTCATCTCTACTGCGTGGATTTCTTTGTCATATTCATAGCATTGGTTATCCATTTGAGAATTCAAAAATTCCTCTTATGTCTACAAGAAGTTGTTGATATGTTTATCATCTTGAAAATTTTTTGGGATAGCAGGGCACTGTTTGAAATTTATCTCATACTTCTTATTAGGATGCAATGGAATTTTGGACATGTTGGTCGAAGTGGAAAGAGAATTAGCAATAACATTTTTGTCCCGTGTGATCAATGATAAAGTGTACTCTGTGAATGTCTTGAGGATGTCTAACACTGAATTTAGATAATATTTCATCCTTGGATGCTTGGCCTGGTATTCCCCTTTGACTTACTTTATTACTAGCTTGGAGTCACCATACACATAAATCTTCTTGGCACCTAGCTTCTTGAGAATTTTCAGATCGACTATCAAAGCCCCATACTTAGCTTCATTGTTTGAACATTCAAAATCCAGGTTGTAGGAGGACATTTAAACATTGGGAGGAATTTTTAATGACTGATTTACAAGGTTGTGAATCACACTCCAATACCAGCCCCTTATTTTCCCAAAGCTCCATGAAATTCCATAGTCCACAAATTCATTTCCTCATCGGGAAACTAAAAATCAGATGGCTAAACTTTTATTGTTGGTTGAGAGAGTTCTGTTGTACCAAAAATTTATGTTTCTTTCATTTTTTCATCACTTTTTTGAGGTGATGTGCTTGGCTTCAAATCACTTGGCACTTTTTCATAAATTTATACATTTTCCAATTCTAAAACAGAATTTGAAAATTCAGAATTTTCTACTTTTTCTTCAATAGAAACTTCAAAATATGATGAACTCTCATCATTGAAAAATACAAAGGATTCTAAATGTGTATTAACATAATGTATAATATGATTATCTGGCTTTTATTGGCTGCTAATCATGTACTTCATCTTACTTTCCCGGTATAGTTTCCTAAGTTGTCCAAAGATGGGAATGGTAGCATATGAAAGGTCAAGATGTAAGGTACCTCTAAGATTTGCTACCCATGACCAAGAGAGAAAAATTCCATATCTAGGAGGGATATCAACCACAAAAACATCCATGAGGACATTCTTGGCTGAGATTTTCTCTAGTGACACCACTAGGTCCTTGATGAATAAAGACCATGATAAGGTCTTGTGATATCCAATCCTAATTTTTCTATAATTTCCTTGGGCATGAAGTTGTGAAAGGCTACAAAATCAAGCATGGAATTATGAGGGATAAAATCATGGATTTTTAGGCTTAGATAAAATGGAGGGACCTCACTATCTTCTAGATCATCATCAACAATAGGACCAAAAAGAAGCTCAGGGTAATCATCACTCACATTTACCATGTCGAAAATTTGATCAAATCTAAGAAAATTAGCTACTTGAACTTTGTACTTATCATTCTTGAATATTTCAGTTAGAGGAATGGAGATTTCCAAATTGGAAATTTCATTTTCAAGACTAAAAATAGCAGAATGCTTTTCTACCTCTTTCAATGGTGCATCTTTATTTTCAGGTTGATATTTGTGTGAAGACTCTTACTTCTGTCCTCCATATTTGACTTATTTATCCTTTCTTTGACTACTGGAGGATATTTTTTTCCTTTAACATGATTAGGAACATTAGGTCCTTTGTCTTTACTTTGATTTGGAGCTGCAATTTCTTTGTGATGAACATCTACTTGAGCGTTCTATTTTTTCTGGTTGGAGGTTATAGGAACATTCCTATTCCTCAAACCATACTGTATCTGCACTTGAGAAAGATAATTTTTATATCCCACTGGTAATCTTCCGTGCACACTGATAACATGTCATAATTTGACAAGACATACTACTGATCATCTAATGCACAAATTTCTGCAGAAAATTGATCTTCTTTAGTGATGAAAATAGGCTGTTATTTTTTCTCAAATAAATTATTCTCACAGGAAATTTCTTCTTCATCATCATCATCAGGGCCTTCAATATAATTATGTTGAAATGGAGTGCAAATTTTATGTTAACTTTGTGGATCCTGACCCCTTTGTTCCCCTTGCTTGATCTTGTATTGATGCTGCTGATTTTGATCCCTGAAATTAGGATTTCTAATGGAGGGTTCAACTTGTCAATCACCAATGGACATTTTATCCATCATCTTCTCCATTGTCTTGATCAAGGTATATATTTTTCTCTCTGATGAAGTAGATGTTTCATCTTTGATAGTGACTCTTTTATCCATCTTGATTTTATACTTCTTGATGATCAAATTAGCTTCCATGCTCACTGCATTTCTCTACATTTCCTCAAGAGTTGATGGGTTTCTTTCCCTTATCCGATAATCCATTTCAGGATCAAAACCATCAGGATAATGAAGTAAAGAAAGGTCTAGAGGAGGCTTAATATTCTCAGGAATTGAATCATGAATTTTGTTAGAATGAGGTTGCCTAACATGCTACAAAACTTGTCCATTTTGGTTAATTTTGATTATATTTAATATAGCGCAAGTGTTTTGGGGTGGGTCAAAGCCCCGAACGCATTGTAATGGGTCAAAAGGTAAACTAGGGGTCCGAAAACCATGGGTTGCGGACCATAGGAACGTTTAGGCTAGATTGTTATAAATAGAGATGCATTTTGGATTGTAAGGGAGAGGAATGGATGAACTATTGATGCGATCTATTGTTTAAGCTATCTATTTGGGTTTTGGGGAACAGACTCCTGCTGGTTGTGTGCATGGAGCTCCTAGTCCAGCTATGTGCAGACCCTGCTGTTGTATGCGCAGTTTGGGAAGGGAATTGTAAGGAAAGGTTAATGAATGAATGAATGCAAAGGATTATTAGAGATCTGAATCCATGAGTAATGTTGTATGAACTGCTAATAATTACTATGTTATGTATTTTCTGTCTTTCTGCTGCAAAAGTCTGTGTAGTGAATGCTTGGATCTAGATCTATTCTGCTCTATTTATATAATGATGTGTTGATGTTATGAAAGAATATAATTTTAGATCTAGTGCATGTGGATGCAAATAGATACATAATTAACCCTGCGAAGAAACATGGTAATCTGAAAAAAACACAACCCTACTTGCTTTACCCTTCCTTTCTCAGGGTGTGGAAACCTGGTTCCAGCACCTACCCATACTACTTCCGGTGAGACTGTGACCTGCGAAAGCAGGTCATTGCCAAAAGGGCCAGAAGTATAGGGGTTTGTTGGAAAACCTTGCACACCGAGCCTGGGTCAGGACCCCTCAAGCCAACAAATGGTTCTTTTGCCAGGACCGGAAGGAGGTTGAGAAAGGGATAGAGTACTAACAAACAAATACTGAGGAGGGTACCATGGCGATGTGCTTGAAGTTACCTACCTTCCATAGCACAGCTGATGAAGACTTGGAGCGGTTTTGGTTTGTGTTAGAGTCGATATGGGTTGTACAAGGCATGGTGGGCGACACTATGAGAAAAGCACAGCTATCTGTAGCTCTCAAGGGAAGAGATTTCGACTGGTATATGGGGTACATATCACAGAAAAAGGACGCAACTATCTAGGACATCAAGGATGCTTTGAGAAAGTAGTTCCAAAACCCTAAATCCTACTCTCAAGTCATAAAGGAACTAAAATATTTTGAGAAAGGGACAAATGAATCTGTATGGGAAGCAGACCAACGCCTAAAAAAAGATATCAGGGAAGGAGGATTTAGATATGATGACAGACATATTACGGAGTGGTTTATCGCCATGCTACTCGCTCACCTAAGCTTACTTATGGATCGTCGTAATTTTGACTCACAAGACAAGGCCTTGGAAGCCATGATGAAATTAGAAGCTACTCCTCAGAAGGGGGCTATGTTAGACGTCCAGCAGATCTAGGAGCAGATTGAGGCCCTGCACCAGGAAATTAAGAATCTACGATGAAGGAAAGGAAGAGAGGCTGGCATGGAATAGGGTCACACAATGAGCCACTTGGGACCAAGAGTGTGTAGCCCAAAATAGTGGTGCTCAAGGGGACCTACGCTTGGGCACGAAGGAAGCTGCGTAGCTGGGTGGTGTAAGGTCAACCAAGGGGCTTGTCCTGGAACCCCGGGTTCCGCATTAGAGCGACGCTGGTGCCGAAACTGTCGGTCAGTTGGCCATAAGGAGAAATACTGCCAAGTCCATAAAGATGAAATGAACGAGGGTCATACCTCACCAAGAACCCCCTTGGGAAGGGATGAATCCCCCCCTGGGAGAAGGGATGGGAGCCAAAGCGGAAGCACAGGTCGGGTTCGAGGCCAAACGATCTGCTATAACTGTGGAGGCGTGGGGAATTTTGCAAAGGATTTCCTGCACCCTTTACAACAGTACTACAGGTATTGTAGACAGTTGAGCCACACATTGGAAGACTTTCCATCCCTAAAAGCAAAGGTCTGGGGAAAGCGACTTCCATCGGCGCAGAAGGTGCGAAGGGTCTAGACAAAATTAAGGGGTCTGGACGCAAAGGTAAATGTAGTAACACGTAGTGGATGGGTGAAGGGAGGGGCTAAGGAGAAGGATGAAGCTAATACACTAATCCGCAGGGTGGTTAGCAGCCAAGAAGAACTAGACCTATGCAAAGTAAGGGAAACGTTTGTGGATGCCTGAAAGGACTTCCTTGAAACTAAGGTCTCGCCATCCACATACCTGGGGAATGTGGAAGTAACTGAGGAGGTTAAACCCTTCTTAAAAGCATGAACGAGGCTTCTACGCAACCCTCGAGCAATACAAAATATATAGGCTTTACTGGAAAGCTGCGCAACAACCGGCGTTAAGGATGACGCACCAGTAGGGAGATGCGGCTGACAGTCCAGATCCGCAGCTATAAAATGGATCAAGTTATCCTAGACCTCAGATTTGACACCAATATACTACCTAAGCACACTTGGCAATGCATGGGAGAGCCCAAGATGGAGTGATCCACCATCCAACTTCAAATGGAAAATCATAAAAGAATCATTCCTCTAGGTAGACTCCCTAGTGTCATGGTTGATATCACGGGAGCAAGGATCCTAGCTAAATTTGAGGTAATAGAAATGGTGGAAGATGTGGATCCCTACCCTGTGATCCTTGGGCTAGAATGGACTATGAACATGGGGGGCATTATCAACCTAAAAATTCACAACATAATATTTGAAAACCAGAGCAGGCGGGTGGTCGTACCACTGGACTCGGTAGAAGGAAAATATCATGCAGAACCTATAAGAAGGGCTGATATCTATAAATTGATAGTACCATGCCAGGAGGAAGATATTGAGGATTCCAGTAAGGATCTAGAAGCCTGGTAGACCTGGCTAGGAGAAGCCTCTACACTTCATTGTCTTCGTATCACTAAGGAATCTCTCTTTATGGCTCCTGAGGAAAAGATGGGAGTGGAACTAGGACCTACCCTGAGAGAAGGACAGGTCGACCCTTGAGTAAGAAACAGGTTCCCTATAACACCTGTTGGTTCCACAAGTATCGGCCCCATGCCTCAACCCACTTTTGTATCCGTGACGCAACCAGGGGTCAGGCAGTTGTTGCCAACTTCATCCCCCCTGAATACCATAGTAGAAAAAATGATAAAATTCTCTTGGTCTTCGGCAAAGTGATACTTAGGAAGCAAGCTTGTGTTGGGGGAAGCCAGGTAGCTGTCAAAAATTGGCAACCTTAGTGTAATAAGTACACCTAAGATACTGGGGACGTGACAACTAGCTGTTGGAACTGTACCTTCTGGGGAGAAGCAAAAGTTATCGTTCAGGGGAGTGGCCCTTGGACCATTGGCGAGACGAATTACGAGGGATTTTTATCTTTTTTGGGGAAACCTGCCCCGCGCAAAGTATTTCTCTCTCTCCTTCGATGGAAAGGGTTTAAAGGGTGGCACGATGATCAGGTTAGCGATATTGTCTCTTGTAAACAACCAACCTACTTTAAGTATCTTGGAAAAGCAATTGAGCAACAAAATTTGTTTTAGTTGCAGCATTCCTCCCATGACTGGTAAACCTCCCCCATCAGATAGCAGTCACCCAGAGCCAGGATTTATTTTTTGCGCAAGGATGCCGACCATTGCTCATGCTGAACCCTTCACCCTAACTGAGCTTGAGGTTGAAGAAGTTCTGGAAGATGAGCCGGAGCTGGAGGAAGTCCCTCCCCCATGAACCATGCTGAAGGGCAAGGAGAAAGCTCAAATTTCGAGGGCTCCTCCACAGGTAGCAAGGAAACCTCAAAGTTCCCCAAGAAATCCTAGGCCTCCGCCCTCAGCACAAGATAATCAGGAGGAGGCTCTACCATCTAACCCGATCAATTGGTTACCACCCTACATTCGACCACGAAGACTATCTACGCAAATACCGAAAAACTTGGATGGCTTGATCACCTACCTGCAGACTCCGCTGACCCCAAGCGAGGTCCCCATCTTTGGTGATCCCCGCGAACACCTCCATAAGGTCAAGTTTGATGATCATAATATGGTAGACCAGGACGCTTTTCTATAATTGGCCTCTGCATTATACTTTGACAAAATCCATGAGAATGATGGAATCACGGTGATACCCCAATGCTGGGTATGTGGCTTGGCGGGATCCAGACTCTTGAATCTGCTCTACATGCCCCATTTCGGCCGTTACAACATCACCGATCAATTGGCACACCAGTTACTTGCCCTCATTCACAATGGTTGTTTATGGATTTGAGATAGAGTCCCTATTGATGCGCAGTTGATCCACAAGATCACGAGCCTCCCGATGCAGGGGCCGCACCCGATCGAGAAAGTCGGAAAGAAGTATGAAGCCGCTACCGCTCTATATGTCTGGGAAACCTATGCGGTCTAGTGAAATTAGTGAGGGTTCATGATCCAAACCATCAACTACCCTACTACACAGATGGGCACTTGACTGCTAGCCTGCAAACTCATGTGGAAGTGCGAGGTTGCGATTGTCCCCGCCTATGTAATCCAGATAGCTAGGCAGTGCACGAAGGGTGTGTTTTTTAATTGGGCTCAATACTTGTGCGAAGAATTTCTTGCTAATGTCTGTGAGTCTCAAGAGCATGGGACACCTTTCTTTTATTCGTGGCTATTATTCCTCATAGCACTAGTCGCCTAGGACAAACCAGAAGAATCGGTCACTCCCGAGCTCCGTGAAGGAATGTGTGAAGGCGCTTGGTATGCTCACTTATGGGACTCTAAGGATAAGCAGCGTATTGAGGATAACAAAGTATTTTGGGTCCTCTTCCAGAGCAGTGTCGCCACTACCATAAACTCCTGACCTCGACTATCCCCCACCATATATGACAAATACAAGCATATTGCTGCATTTCAAATCACTATGCATCAGGTCTGGATTTGAAGTTTGGCCAGTGAGACGTGGGTAGAACTCCCTTATATGGTACCAGATGAATAAATTGATCTACTGATCGAACTGTGGCCCCCCGCATGGAAGAAAGGCCTCCCTGGCACTCCAGCATCAGTTACAGTTGGGCCCAGAGGTAACCTGCCACAACAGCAGCCAGATATAGCTCTGAACCTAGTAGCTACCACCACTCCCCCTCATCCCGGTACTAAGAGGACGAGGCCATCAGCATCCGGACCAAGGAAGAAACAATATACCCATCGTGAGCGCTATGACACAACAGTCACATTAATAGGCGGAGATCTAGAGCAGATCGTGGATGTGGTCACTATGGCTACATAAGATAAGTGGGCACTTATTGCTGCTCAGTGGAAGGCAGGGGTCGACTCTCTTCAAGAAGACCTCCGTGCTCTCCAGATAAAAATGCAGCATCCCCCACCCAGTGAAGGCCAGGTCCAAATTCTGTCAGTTAGTAGCAGCGTGGCACAAATCAGAGAGGTCGTTCGACTCTAGAGAATCCTTGTCAGTGCCTTAGTCGGAACACAGCCCCCGGAGGGCACATGAATTCATCTGGACTTTGCTCGGCTGACCTATGCAGCATTAGACACTCTCCTTCACGTTGTCTCTTAGGAAATTAGTGACCGCGCTCAATCCACCACCTGACAAGATGCGGCTGCCCAATGCACCCTTGTGCATAAGACTGAGGAAGTAGTCTTAACCTAGTCACAATAAGCGGAGCTTGAGACTGCGATCCACCAGCTCTACACAAAATTCACCACGGACATCACGGCTAAGGATACACTTAGAAGTAAGCTAGAAAAAGTGCTTGCCCGCATGGAGATTTCAGACTTATGGGCTAGGCTACAACCCGACATGCCCTCAGAAGTCCGTGCCTAGCGTACCGCCCTTATCACAAAAGAAAAAACAGAAATCACAGAGAAAATTGCTCAAGATACCACTCTAATGAAATCAACCATATAGCTTTGGACTCAGGTCCAGCGCGATCCAGTACTCCAACAAATCAATCAAGACTTACGATAGCACGAAAAGGCCGTTGAAGAGATCAATGCTACACTGTCTACTTTGGTGCCTTCCCAGCACCTGGCATGATTGAAAACCAACAATGACCTCCAGGAGGAGATTGTGAAACTCTGGCAGAAACAACACGCCCACATATGAAGCCCTCGACTACCTCAGCCCTCCAGTTAACACATGAAATTGAAGGTGCAACCAAGTGCCTTACTGAGTTTCTGGCAAGCGTTACCACGGCTACTAACGATCCACCTTCCCCGAATATGGTCACTCTTGCACAGGATGTTGCATCCCAAAGTCAGGCAGTACTCCCTCCGCTTGTCTGCGCTCTAGATACTTTGCATGTGCAGGTCGAAGATACACCAGTGCAGTGACTCGGGACGAGTCACAAAATTGTGTTAGGGGACTGTTGGAATGGGATCTCCTAACAAGCTGCGAAACTGGTCCATTTTGGTTAATTTTGATTATATTTAATATAGCACTGGGGTTTTGGGGTGGGTCAAAGCCTCGAACGCATTGTAATGGGTCAAAGGGTAAACTGGGGGTGTGAGAACCATGGGTTGCGGACCATAGGAATATTGAGGCTAGATTTTTATAAATAGAGATGAATTTTGGACTGTAAGGGAGAGGAATGGATGAACTATTGATGCGGTCTATTGTTTGAGCTATCTGTTTGGATTTTGGGGAACAGACTCCTGCTGGCTATGTGCGCGGAGCTCCTAGTCCAGCTGTGTGAGGACCCTGCTGCTGTGTGCGCAGGTTGGGAAGGGAATTGTAAGGAAAAATTGATGAATGAATGAATGCAAAGGATTATTAGAGATCTGAATCCATGAGTATTGTTGTATCAAATGATGATAATTACTGTGTTATGTATTTTCTGTCTTTCTTCTGTGAAAGTATGTGTAGTGAATACTTGGATCTAGATCTATTATGCTCTGTTTATATAATGTTGTGTTGATGTTATGAAAAGAATATAATTGTAGATATAGTGCACATGGATGCAAATAGATACATAATTAACACTGCAAAGAAACAATGTAATCTAAATAGAACACAACCCTGCTTGCCTTACCCTTCCTTTCTCAGGGTGCAGAAACCTGGTTCCAGCACCTACCCATACTTCTTCGGGTGAGACTGTGACCTGCGAAAGCAGGTCACTGTCGAAAGGGCCAGTAGTATATGGGTTTGTTGGAAAACCTTACACACCAAACCTAGGTCAGGACCACTCAAGCCAACAAATTTTATTGAATCTAGATGTAAAGTCTTCGACATAATCATTGGGATTCCTTTTCAAGGTGTTATATTCAACTAAAATATTAAATGGATTTTTCTTCTCTTCCCATTTCAATGTAAAAATATCAATTAATTGCTGTGAAGTACCTATTGAACCAACTCTGAGAGAGAGAAACCATTTATTTACATCTCCAGATAAATTATGTCTAATGATGCAGATCTTGGCATCATCATTCTCAATATCTTCAAGATCTATGAAATCAATCACTTTGGAAATGTGATGATAAGCTGTAATATCTAATGTTCTATCAAAAAAAGGAAGCCCCTAACCATAGTTCTGAGTTAGTGGAGTGAGTTGAAGCGGTAGGATCAACGGAGAAAATGTGGCCATGACTAATAGAGGAGGTGGTGGACTTGATGATGGAGTGAAAAATTGCAGAGGTAATGATGGAATGAAAGGAAGGGTTGATGATGTAGCAGTATGAGAAGGTATAATGACAAGTGAATGAAAATCCTACTGCTGATATTGGAAATAAGATTTCTTTAAAGTTTCCTGAAACTTATCCACCAAGACCTTGAGTTTATGAAAATTAGACCAGAATTCATTATCGACTTTAGAATGAAAAGACATAGAAAATGGTGCAATGGTTTCAAAATAAAAAGGATTGAAGGTGGTTTCTAAAAGAAATATTTCAGACTTAGTTCTCAACAAATACCTTTCAGATTCTGAACTATAAAACAAATATTCTGAAAAATATCTCATAGGCAAGGAATTTGATTTGAAAAGTGAAGGAATAGCTCTTCCAACCTTTGGAGACTTGGTTTTATTATTTCTAAAAATACTCTAAGGGTCGTACACAATTGGTGAGCGATTTGGGTCTTGATTTGACCTGGTATGTCTTTTAGGAGCTAGCTTAAGATAGGAATTTTGGACGTTGGCTCATATTTTAGAATTCAACATATTTTTAATGCTCGAGCTTGTCACCTACAAGTCTAAATTTCAGAGGATTAAAGAAATATTACCAGGGAATGTCTAGCGATCACTCCCTAGAAATGATGCCAAAAAATGTTATCACTCTCCCCAACTTCCCAAGGCTGAAAATAAGATTGGAGAAAAGTAACCACAAACTAGGATTTAGGTCAGGTAGGCAACCCTACAAGGACCATAGAGGGCTCTCTCGTTGTCACTTTTTCAGTCAAAGGAATGACTGAGTATATAATTATATTAGGTTAGATATGTAAGATCAGTAAATATGATTTTTTTAATGTTTTATTGCTAGATAGAAAAGTTAGTGAGTAGACTGTGTATAAGGTTTTTAGGTCTGAAATGTAAGGTGAATTTGTAGAGAATATGTGAGGTAAGATAGGTAGTTTGAAATAATTTTGATATTTCGATGAGTATATTATGAAATAAAAGATATTTTTAATGAGTGCTAAGGTGAATTCATTCAATTTAGAAGCAAATAAAAATAGCAATGAAAGCCTTTTCTAAAACAAAGCATGCATAAACATGATTTCTGCTCATAAACTTACAAGATAAAAATATATGAAGAATAATAAATGGTATTAAGCATAAAATTATAAACATACATAACAAAAATAGATGCTTGTGCATACCACAAGTATCTCAATGCAATTCCTGCAAATATGTCTTTGATTTAATTTCAAATTGTTGAGCTCCATTGCAATATGAGACTATCCAACCCAAAAAAGGACTAAAAGGAGTCTAATTATAGAAAATATGGACTATGAAACCTCATCAGGTTGAAATACCATCCAAAATGGATCATAAATACACAATATGAGTCATTTCCTAGATTATAGGGAAGTTAGAAACTATTCTCTGAATTTTAGCTATGAACTAGGAGTGTTTGTCCCTTACATTAATTACATATTCCCTCATGATAGGAGGAAAAAACCAACTCAATAACTCTAATTCAAAATCATATGACAACAATACCTCGAATTTCTGACAATTTCTGAGCTTGAGAAGTGTCTTGAGGAATCCGATGCTGATTTGTGACATTTCTGAGAAAAGGGTGTTAGGTCCCTATATTACTAGTATAGTCCCTTATTGTTGTTAGTGTAACCCCCTTATTTTTATTATTGTACCCTTGTAATGCCCATTTTGTTATTATTGTGCCCTTAAATTATTATTGTTAGGTTGGCTAGGATTACATTGTGGCCCACTAGGATTACATTATGGCCCCATGGACTCCTATATATAGAAAGGAGGTTTTGTAAATTGTATCATCCAAGAATTTTTCATTCATGTAATTTACTGGAGGTTTCCCCCTCGAAGTGGCTTATTTGTAAGGCGTTGATATCTATTTTCATCTATTTTTGGAGCTGGTTACACAACATTTGGTATCAGAGCTTTGGATTCTAAGGTTTCGTTGCTCGAAATAGGTCATCGTGGAATTTTCGCTATAACTTTTTTTCTACGAAGTTTCAGAAGCTAAAACTTTTAAGGTGTGAAGAAGAAATCCTGAGGAAGATCTTCTAAAAATTTCAGATCTTGGTTCATAATATTTTCGGAGATATGATCTGTGGAAGTTAGGTCTTTTTTCAGGCTCCTAAAAAGGTCATCGTGGCATTCGCACTATAACTTTTTTTCTACGAAGGTTCAGAATCTGAAATTTTTAGGGTGCGAAGCTGCAATCCTAAGAAAACTTTTAAAAAAATTTCAGAGCTTGGTTCACAATATTTTCAGAGATATGATATGTGGAAGGTAGTGTGTTTTCAGGCTCCTGAATTTCATCTCAAAGAGGTGATCGTGGGAAAAGATTCATAATTATCTCTTTGAGCATCGGATTGGAGTGCCGTAAAAATTGGTCGCAAGAAAATGGAATTTAGTTTCTTGGCTATCAATTTCAGAGCGGAAGGATGAAACAGTGACACGCGGAAAGTCGTAAAAATTCGCTCTACTGAACCAGTCCATAATTAGGTCATTGTGGGAGATTGGATACAACTTTTTCTTGGAGAATCCAAATCAGGTCAGACCTATGGCATTAGAAAGAGAATTCAGAGGGCTACGTTGGTACAGAAATTAAAATATTGACGTGTTGAAATCACAAAGATATTCCAATTTCAATATTGAGCTCCTCAAAAGCAAGAAAAATGTGTGTATTTTTTTTCTGAATTGCATAAGTCTTGTTTGAAGAATAAATTTGAATTGATTCCAAGGGAATATTGTAGAATAAATATCAGTATTGGGTTCTAAAATATGCCCCGTAAAAATAATTCAACACCCATTAAGCCTTCAGAAGACTCTACTATGACTCATGAAGATGAAGAATTGCAACATAATCTATCAAAATTACAAGAGAAGTGCAACAAATTTCACTCTCGCAAATAGCAAAAAAAAATGAAATGGAAGTTTTGAGGAAAGGTATGGACGTGAATATGGACAGTTTGAAGAAAGGCGTGGAAGCTAAGATGGATGGCATGGAAGCGAACATGAAAGACAACATGGAAAACATGAAGAATGATCTAAAAGCAGACATCGAAGGTTTGACAAAGTTGATACAAAAAATGTTTCCTAATGGTGAAAATATAGTAGAAGAACCTCATGATGAGAACAAAATAAATGTTAATCGTGATTTCATAAATTCTAATGTTGGTGGGAAAAACCACCATATTCCAAAAATGGAGATGAGGAAGTTTGATGGAAAGGATCCGGTAACATGGATACTACAGATGGAGCAATATTTTGATCTCCATAACGTGCAAAACACACAAAAGGTACGCATTGCAACTTTACATTTAGAACAAAATACATTTGTATGGTATCGATGGCTTTGCTCCCGTAAAAAAATCGTCACTTGGTCAATTTTTACGGAGGAAATGATAGCACATTATGAGGATACAAAGAGCAACACCTTCTTTACCCAATTGATAAATCTCAAACAAAAGGGTTTAGTGGGGCAGCACATTGAGGACTTCCAAAAATTGAATATAAGGGTAACTGATCTTACAGAGGAACACAGGATTGATCTCTTCCTAGGCACTTTAAAGTATAACATCCAACATGAAGTTCGCGTTTTGGAACCTGATTCATTGGAGAAGGCATTCAGGTTGGCAAGAAAAGTTGAATGTAAAATTATGGCGACAAGGAAGCCTACCACTCAATTCTATAAAGAACGAAGTGTTGCTACACCTAGATTTCCACAACCTACAAGGTTGACACCACAACAATTGGAAGAAAAAAGAGCAAAAGGGCTTTGCTACAGTTGTGATAGCAAATACACTAAAAGTCATAAGTGTGTTGAGAAGAAATTATTTTACATAGATTGTCAAGAGGAAGAAGAAAATGAACAAGAAGAGGATATACACCAAGAACCAACCCTAGAAGAGGAATAAATGAATCCGACCATATCGTGTAATGCACTGGTAGGAATTACCACTCCTCAAACTCTCAAGATAGAAGGACATATCAAGAAGAAAAAGGTAATAGTGTTGATTGATTCAGGTAGCACCCATAATTTTATTCATTGTAAGGTAGCCAAGGAATAAAATTGTTTCCTATACCCAGCACCAGAATGTCAAGTGATGGTTGCAAATGGAGGAACTATAAATTGCTCTGGAAAATGCCATAATATCAAGCTAACCATGGGGGAATATGTATTGACTAGTCCAATGCTTTCCATTCCTATGGGAGGTGCCGATGTTGTACTAGGAGTACAATGGTTACAATCTTTGGGGACGGTAGCTTTTAATTTTCAAGAACTTTTCTTGAAATTTTTTTCTGAAGGAAAGGAAGTTGAATTACGGGGTATTGCGGGGAAGCCAGGAAGGATAATAAGCTCTAATGTCATGACAAAGCTTCTAAAGAAAGAACAGCGAGGCGTAATTGCACAATTATGCTCACTAGAAGTTCCAACATCAAAATCATCTATTTCTGCATATCTCCAACAAGTCTTGGACAATCATTCCAAGGTGTTTGAAACTCCCAAAGGACTCCCACCTATTCGTGATCATGATCATGCTATTCATTTGATTCCAGGAAGTGTTCCTCCAAACATCAGGCCTTTTAGATATCCTTACTTCCAAAAGAGCGAAATTGAACGTATGATTGCAGAAATGTTAGAGGCGGGTATAATTCAACCTAGTCAAAGTTCTTTCTTTGCTCCCGTAGTATTGGTACACAAGAAGGATGGATCATGGTGAATGTGTCCGGATTATAGGGAGCTCAATAAGCTCACCATTAAAGATAAATTTCCCATTCCTGTGATTGATGAATTATTGGATGAATTACATGGAGCAATTTATTTTACCAAGTTGGATCTTCATTCAGGATATCATCAAATTAGAATGAAGACTCAAGATATTCCAAAAAACGCATTTCGAACTCATGAGGGTCATTATGAATTTTTGGTCATGCCTTTTGGCCTTACCAATGCACCTTCTACATTTCAAGGGTTGATGAATTCCATTTTCAAACCCTTCCTTAGAAAATTTGTGCTAGCATTTTTTGATGATATACTAATCTATAGCAGGTCTTGGAAGGATCATGTTGAACATGTTGACAGGGTGCTCAAACTATTGCAGGAGAAACAATTATATGCGAAAACATCCAAATGTTTCTTTGGAGTACAAGAGGTGGAATATCTGGGTCATATTATATCTCACGAGGGTGTTAAAGTAGACCCTAACAAAATTAAAGCCATTAAGGAATGGAAACTCCCCACGACCATAAAGCAGTTGCGAGGATTTCTCAGGTTAACAGGGTATTATCACAAGTTTTTTAAGAATTATGGGAGAATAGCAGCACCTCTAACAACATTATTGAAGAAAGATGCATTTTCATGGACTCCTGAAGCAACTAAGGCCTTTCAACATCTTAAAGAGGCAATGTGCCTAGCACCGGTCTTAGCTACGCCAGACTTCACAAAAACCTTTATTGTGGAATGTGATGCCTCAGGAAATGGAATTGGTGTGGTTTTAATGCAGGAAGGAAGACCCATTGCTTTTGAAAGTCGTCCAATCAAAGGAAAGAATTTACATAAACCTATTTATGAGAAGGAAATGTTAGCAATACTGCATGCACTAAAGAAATGGTGAACTTACTTAATGGGAAGACACTTCAAGGTAAAAACTAATCGTGATAGTCTTAAACACTTTTTGGAACAAAGACTATCTTCAGAAGAGCAGCAAAAATGGGTCACAAAGATGTTGGGTTATGACTTTGAAATAATCTACAAAAAAGGAAAGCTTAATGTTGTTGTAGATGCACTCTCAAGAAAGAATGAAGAGGTGGAAGCATTGCTTTGTACCATTTCTATTATCCAACCAGATTGGATAACTGAAGCAAGAGATGAATGGAAGAAGGACAAAGATGTATGGACACTCATTCAAAAGTTGCAGCAAGATCCTAGTACATCTGATACATTTAGTTGGAGAAATGATTCCTTATGGTACAAAGATCGCTTATATCTTTGTAAGAATTCCCAACTAAAACAAAATATTCTTCTGGAATTGCACACTTCTCCTTTAGGAGGACACTCAGGATTTTTAAAAACTTACCACATGGTGAAGAAAGAATTTTTTTGGGATGGCCTTAAATCTGATATTCAAAAGTTTGTGGCAGAATGTTTGGTTTGCCAGCAGAATAAAGTTGAGACAATTAAGACCCCGGGACTTCTACAACCTTTATCCATTCCAAGTCAACGTTGGGAGGATATTTCGATGGATTTTATCACAGGTTTACCTAAGTCCGAAGGAAAGAGTGTCATCATGGTGGTAGTTGATAGAATTACCAAGTATGCACACTTTTGTGCATTATCTCATCCATTTAAAGCAAGTACGGTTGCTACTACATTTATGGACAGAATTCAAAAGCTACATGGAAGCCCAAGGGTTATTGTGAGCGACAAAGATCCCATTTTTACTGGAAATTTTTGGACGGAGTTACTTTCTTGTTTGGGTACTCAATTAGCTCATAGCTCATCTTATCATCCTCAATATGATGGTCAAACTAAGATAGTAAATAAATGTTTGGAAGGATATCTTCGTTGTTTTGTATCTGATAAACAAACACAATGGGTCAAGTGGTTACCTCTCGCTGAATGGTGGTATAACACTTCCTTCCATACTGTAGCAAAAATGACCCCATTTATGGCACTTTATGGATATCATCCACCATCCATCATATCATCTTTAAGGGAAAATTCGAAGGTTCAAGCAGTGGAAGATCACATCGAGCATCAACAAGAAGTTCTCCAACTCTTAAAGGATAACCTGAATTTGGCACAAAATCGAATGAAACAACGGGTAGATCAACATCGCAGCGAGAGAAGTTTTGATGTAGGAGATTGGGTATTTTTACGGCTACAACCATACAAACAAATGTCCCTCAAGCAAGCTAAGAAGGATAATAAATTATCGCCAAAGTACTATGGTCCTTACAAGGTGTTGCAAAAGATTGGTACAATGGCATACAAATTGGAGCTTCCTGCTTCTTCGCGAGTACATCCAGTTTTCCATGTTTCATGCTTAAAGAAGGTTATAGGTGAAAATATTCCAGTTCAAACAATATTGCCAGAACTTGATGAGGAAGGAAAAATCATATTGGAACTGGAAGCGGTCACAGAAACAAGAACTCGACAACTACGGAATCGATCAATTTCAGAGTATCTCATCAAGTGGAAGAACTTACCCACTGAAGATTCTACATGGGAGGATGAGAATTTTATACAGAAGCACCCAGAGCTACTCAAGCATTTAGGACAACACTTTTTTGAAGGAGAGGGGCATGTTAGGTCCCTATATTACTAGTATAGTCCCTTATTATTGTTAGTGTAACCCCCTTATTGTTATTATTGTACCCTTGTAACCCGCATTTTGTTATTATTGTGCCCTTAAATTATTATTGTTAGGTCGGCTAGGATTACATTGTGGCCCACTAGGATTACATTATGGCCCCATGGACTCCTATATATAGAAAGGAGGTTTTGTAAATTGTATCATCCAAGAATTTTTAATTCATCTAATGTACTGGAGGTTGCCCCCTCGAAGTGGCTTATTTATAAGGTGTTGATATCTCTTTTCTTGTATTTTTGGAGCTGGTTACACAACAAAGGGTAGAAAAAGTTTGTAGAAGTGTAACAGAACATTGGAGGCACTTTTGAGAGTCCAAATCCACTTCTGAAAGAATATTCAACTAGCCATGTGTGTCTAGCTTCCAGAACATCTTTAATTTTTCAAAATGACACAAGGGGAGGCCGTCAAACATCCATTCTCCCAAGGTTACTCCAAAAGCATAATAGAGGGTCCAAAAAGGTGGCAAAAACATGACAAATGAGTGTTTTTTGAGTTTTTATCCAAAATTACAGCTTGTCATGCCATGGGGGTTCCTGATATGTGATATAATTATCAAAATACATCCATCCATGTAAATAAATCATCATTTTGATTCCCCCAAAATAAGAGTAAAATTTTTTTGTTAACCTTCTGCAATGAGGAATTTCTAGAATTTCACAGAAATGACATAAAATCCGAAAATTGATAAAAAAATTCTCAAAATTAGTTCTATGGCACCTGTAAGTGATGGGATAAATATCCAAAGAAGATGCGACCAATAAGTCCAAGCTATCCTTCTCTTTAAGCTTCATTTTTGCCTCTTTTAACCTTTTCTTCAATTGTTTCAACCTTATTTGAGAAATGGTGTTCCTGGTGAGGAAATGGTTTTCCATGTGTCTTTGCAGCTTATTGTCCCTCTTAGCCCTCTTAAAAATATTCTCCAAATTATCATTTACCCTTGACAACCAAAGCTCTCTGTATTCATTAATCTCCATGGCTATAATATCATCAAAGGTCAACTCTTCAGGTGGATGAGTTGACTATCTTTCTAGCTCCAGTGCCCTTTTGAGGCCTCTTGTTTTTGGTCTTCTTGTTTTTGTTTCAACCTCAATGCCCTGCATTTGGTCAACAAAAATAGCTTACTTATCTTTACCTTTGACTGCCTCTAGGTATGACTTGGGCTTACTTTGTAGGAGCTGATTCACTTTCAATAGAAAATTTTCTTGCTATAAGAAAGTGATTTGAGAGTTAGCAATACAAAACATCTTCTTCAATTATTCTATTTCCTCATATTTTTCTTTGATGATCTCTTCAGCTAATATGACCTCCAGCTGCTCTACTACCTCAACCTCCAAAGGCTCTGATTCACTATGCTAATGCAAAAGAGGCTGATCCTCTATCTCACATTATCCCACAATGGTGTCAAGTGTAAGAACATTCTTGGCAGACTTGGGCACAAATACTTGTCTCTTCCCCTTCTCAAAAGTGTGAGTAAACTCAAAAACCCTAGGAGAATGTGAAAGTTGAGTTGGCATGCTAGAATATCCAACCTCCATTGGTTGTGTTGATGATGTACTAGGCAAGATAGAAGGACAATCTCTCCAAGAAATTTCCCAAGTCATGTAGATGGAGGATGGGTGATGCAACACAATGAGCTTGATCATACCATGATGAAAAAGACTAGTGGGATGATCTTGTCTTCTACTCTGAACCTTCTCAGCCATCTTAATAAAACTCTTGTACAAATAATATGGAAAATAAAGTGTTTTGACAGAGATTAAATGCATAAAAAACGTGATATGATACCTATACATCATGTAGAATATTCCTTCACATGTGAAGTACTTCACTATGAACATCATAAAAGGAGCATAATTTTTTTTGAGGTGTATAAAAGGAAAAAGGTGTTGAAATTAAACAAGAAAATGCACCACATACTAGTGTGGGATTCTATGTCACACATGAATGAGGGATTCAGTGACACATTAGTGCTAATGTTGGCGTCCAATTTTTAAATAAATTGGAAAATAAACTGTAAACTTATCTCATAACAACTTGTAATAGTTAACTAAGTGTGATAGACTTAGTTAGCTTAATAATTTCGAGTTCAGGGTCAAAGAGTAGGCATTTAGAGTGATTCTATTATTTACAGGGTCTAGTTTCCATTGTAGCACTAGTGTGGTGTGAGTGTAATCAATTAACTCAAATTAATTGAGTTAAAATCAGTTTAACTAGTTCTAACTAATTCATGAGCTAGTAGAAGATAAAGTGAATTAAAATAGATTTAATTCACAAGTAGTGATCTACCAAGTAACTCATGATTCACTATTAATAGTTGCATGCATGTCAATTCTGACGATGACCCAATTGAGATAAAGGTTTAAGGCACGTAAACTATCAATTGTATTTTTAGCAAACTGCTAAGGTGCAGTTATAAAGCCACAGGAAGCCCATGATGGATCGTGCAATCAAGGAAGGTTGGAATTCCTATTTAATAGGAATTATTTTGCCTAGGGATTGCGTGAGCAAGGCAGGCTAAAGGTAGGAAAGAAATTGGCTATGTATTGGTCCAATTTTTCCTATATCAATGTGAAACAATTGGTAGAGTGTATGAGGTTGTGGTGAGAACACATGCATTATATTGTTTCATGATTCTTTGATTGATTATACAATAAATATGGAGGGGTTTTGAGCAATTTATTTCCCCAGAAAAATATTGTGTCGTGCGATTGATTTACTTATTTCTCTTACTTGCATGTGATTCAGTGATCGTGATTTATATTCCACAAATATTGTCGAAGGATTTTGTAATATTCCAAAATATGAATAACATGAATATGGAACATAAAACTGCAAAATTAAGTAAATATCACTACATAAAAACATGAGCATATCATTGAGCCATTTTATTATATATGATAGCAGAAAAGAGAGTACAAGATATTGAGGAAAATACACTCAATCTAGGCAAAACAAGCCTCAAATAACCCTATACATCAACACATGAAAAATTGTTGCTACATAAACTGATAGGAGGCCATGACTGCGAAATCCTTGCTGTAAATACTACTGCTTGAAACTAGGAATGCATGGATATGCTGATATAGTGATAAAAAAAACACAAGGATCGGAGATCTAGGATTTCTAGCATAATTCCAAGATAACCCAGAAAGGGTTTCCGAAAATAGACCAGATGAAAAATGAAGCCCTAGGGCTGAATTATGCTCTACAGCTGTGAAACTGCCGGGAGGTGGCTGATATGATATGAAAATAGCTAATACTCCTCCCCACTAAATTTACCGATGAAATTCTGCTCCCCTCATAGGAAAATAAGCTCAAGAACTTGGGTTACATATCCTCCCCTGAAACTGGCCTCTTGAATTGCGCAATTTCTGAAGGAGACTGCACTGCTGGAGGTGGCTGAATATTAGCCTGATGCCAAAAGATTGAATGAAGCTTAAAGGAACCTCTCCTAAGTGGGAACTTGAAGTCCCCTGAGGATGAGGGTGGGATTTCCACCCAGAAACACCCACTAGCACATTTTCCCCAAATTTCGACAGCGGAAATGTCGTTCTTGTGGCACATAGGTGTCCCAAGAGCGAAGTTTTGAGGTGCACCAAAATTTGGTTTCTCCTAACATCGGACTTCCAAAAATTGACTTAAACTTTGGTATAGCGACAATAGGTCCGAAGTTTTACATTAGTGTCACACTTCTGACGTTTATTGAATCGTTGCAGTTCCGACAGGATAAACCATATCTAGTCCGACGCATTCAAACGTTGTTGGTCCTCGTCTCTAATATCACTAGTGAGATGCCTTTGAACGTCGCTAGTCCGACTCTACCACATGTCACTAGAATGATGAACTTATACATCGGAACACCAATGGAACAAACATAAAAAAAAAAATCTTTCTTCGCTACAGTGACGACAGTACAAGGTTGGAAGACCAACAAAACCACAAATTGTCATAAAAAAAAAATGTCGATAGATCGATAGTGAGGAAAGGTCAGAATACCAATGGAACTATGAAATTTTTGAAAAGAAATTGATGTCGAAGTAGTGACGAAAATAAACTATTTTATAAAAAAAAAAGTCGGAGTAGATCATGCGTCGTAATACCGACGCTAACAATATAATATTTTTAAAAAAGACATCAGAAGAATTGACTAATAAATTGTGTGAGAATACCACTGTGAGTGGAGGACACTAAACTATTATTCTTCCTTTGTATGGATGAATTGTAGCCTATTTTATATAACCTTGTTGTTGGAAATATGATGCAATATGTTGTCCTTGATGGCAAACTACTTGATGAAGTTGTCTTTGGATAGAAACCTATGTGTTAAAGATGTAAGAATGATGTATCTACAGTTCAGTTTAGATGTGACAGAAAAAATAATTCCAGTAAGTGCTGGAGAAATGATAAATATAATATGTCACAATGTATACGCGAGTTTGTAAAGGCCAAGTCGCTTATGCACGCGGATAAGTACGTCCCAAGTCGCGTATGCCCTTTTGCGCTCCAAATTTATAATACCAAGGGGCATTACCATGGTTTTGGCACACAGTATGGAGCGTTGTATGGCCTATTTGATTCCATCCAAGAAAACCATCGGAAGTTGTGTGGTTTTGGCTCATGGTATTGATAAAGGCTAAAACTATATAAGGAGAAGAGGATCATAGTGCAAGTGGTGCATGTGTAAGGGTTGTTAATAAATAAATTTCTTTAAGAGATATCTGCATGGTTGAACTATGTTCTTAATTGATAGATCTGAATCTATGATGCACCTATGGATATGATGAAGGTTAAAGATCTCTAGATATATAAATGATGAATCTCTAGGATGATCTGCAAAAGAAATGAGGAAGACCTGGCGCAAGTATGATGAAGAAAATGAAGAAATCTAGGTAATTTTAGAGATCTGGTTTTTTCTACAAGTTTATCTTTTACAGATCTATACGCTAGTTTGTCTCGGTAAAAGTGCGTATATACGTGGGTTCGCAATAAAAAGCGCGTATGGAAGTTAGGGTTTCTGAATTTTATTTACAGATATTACTTCTGTGATTTCTGTTTTCTCTCTGCTGTCAGTCAATGAAGTCTACTTGAGGTTCTGGGTTAATTGAATATGGAGTATGCTGCTAATTTGATAATGAACAAATCTAATCACTGATTGAGAAAACATGATGAAGGATGAGTGAGAAAACATGGTTAAACTTGAGTGACTGTCTAAAGGTTCTGGATTGCTGAGAAGGTGTCTGACTGAAAACCTCAGATCTAAATTTGATATTGATCACATTCTGAAAATCAGTATTCTCAGAAGTATACACAGGTTGATACGAAGAAAAGCGCGTATACACGCAGCTTCGGTGAAGAGAAGTGGCATATGCATTTCATGTTATGAAAAACAGTATGCACAGAGGCATACGCAGGTTGGTGAGAAGGGAAGCACGTATACATGTGGCTTCAGTAAAGAGAAGCAGTGTATGCTATTTGAATTGATGAATTTTCAGAGTTGAGTTTGTATCTGCATATTTTTTTTTGAAGTCTAGGTTATTTCTGATGTTCTGGTTACAATGGTCTTACTGTTCTGATTGAAGTTTTGAGTAAAGTATGGTTGTTAATGTTAAGGGGTTTTGTTGAAGCTGTTTTGATCCAGTATGAGAACTGATGAAATGTGGTCTGTAGTGGATCTGAGGGTTGAAGCCTTCAATATAGAAGCTTTCAGCCATTAGAAGCTGGTGTTGAAATCAGGGGGTCAAAGCTCCCTTCCAGGAGAGGTTGGTAAACGAGATCAGGGGGTTGGAGCTCCCTTCCAGTTGTAGCTGGAAAACGAGAGAAGGTTGCAGCCTTCTATGGGTAGAAGCCTACGTACTGGTATAATTCTACATCAGTACAATGTTGTAAAATGTTTTCTATATAATAAAGATTGAAGACAGAGACGACAACAGTGATGGTTTTCTCCCGATTTCGGTTTCCACCTTAAATATTGGTGTTCATGTGTGTGATGATTTATACTGTTTATTAATACTCATAACTTCAGATTATCTAGCCTTATTCATAACTAATAAATCTATTTAAAAGATTGATTCTCTAAATTTGAAAGATAAATTAGTATACGCTAGTTTCCTTCTATATTTCCGCATGCATACGCTAGTTCAGTTCATAAAAATCGCGTATGGAAATCTTCTCAAAGAAAAAGTAAAATGTTTTTAGTCAGCCCTAAATACTGATTCACCCCCCCCTCTCAGTATTTTTCCCAACAATTGGTATCAGAGCAGGTCATTCTGAAAAGGATTAGCCGCTAGAAGGAAGATCAATCAAGATGAGCAATCAAGATGGAACATCATCTATCAGGCCTCCGATCTTCAACGTAAACAATTTAATCTTCTGGAAAACAAGGATGAGATCATATATTCAGTCTCTGGGAGCAGATGTATGGGCTATTGTTGAAGGAGGATATCAATATCCAGTCGCAGTACCAACAGATCCAACGGAAAGAAAGAACTATGAAACAAATGCAAAAGCAGTCAATGCTCTATTGGGAAGTCTAACTGAATCATAATTTGTCAAAGTCATGCAGCTGGATACAGGAAAGGCAATATGGAACAAAATCATTCTAAGTTATGAAGGTGATGCAAAGGTAAAAAGTGCTAAACTCCAAACTCTCAGAAATCAGTATGAAAATCTAAAAATGCATAATGAGGAGAGCATTTCCAGTTTCTTTTTATGTCTTGATGATATTGTAAACCGTATGAGAAATCTGGGAGAAAAAATAACCGAATCTACTTTGGTTGAGAATTTTTTAAGATCACTAAAGGCAAAATTTGAGTCAAAAGTTTCTGTTCTTGAAGAAAAGTAGGATCTTCAAAATCTCACTGTGGTGCAACTTCATGGGATACTAACTGCATGTGAAATGAGAAGAGGAGGACCATCTGAAGTCAAAGAAGCCATATTTAGAGCTTCTACAAAAGGGAAAGAAGTACAAGAGATAGAAGGATCAGGGTATATCTCAGAAGAAGATGAGGTAAATTTTGTAAAGAAACTCCAAGTTGGCATAGGACGGTTCAGAGGTAAGCTTCCTTTCAAATGTTTTGCTTATGGAAGAGTTGGTCATTATGCTGCTAAGTGTCCTTACAAAGAAACACATGAAAAAGGGAAGGAAGTAGCAAGAAGGAATAAGAATCGGTTTAGCACTAGAAAAAGTTACTATACTCATGAAGACAGTGATGGGTTATTTGACAGTGAGGAAGAATGTGAACAAGATCTTAGACTTCTCATGGCATTTGAAAAATAATCTAGATAAGAAAAATATACTTTTATGGATGCTTTAGAGGACAATGATTTTCTTGATGAATTCAATCAACTCAAAATATGCTTAGAAGAAAGTAAAATATCCATAGAAACTCTGAAAAATCAGCTTGAAGAAAAGGAGAAACACAATGAGAAATTAGAATGTGAAATAGTAAGTCTAAGAAAAGAAATTGAGAAAGTGAAGACTTTGAATCTTATATTTGCTAAAGGATCTAAAACCTTATATGAGATTATCAAGGTACAACGTTCTCCTCTTATAAAAACAGGTCTTGGATATATCAGAGAATCTTCTCAGGCTTCAGCACCAAACTATCTAAAAGCAGCTACAACTAGTATACAACATTCTGCCACTCAACAAGGGAATAAAGAATATTTAAAGGTAAAGCATAACCATCTCAATTCAAAGAACACTAACAGGAATACCTTTCAAAGAAACACCAATCAACAGGTAAATTCAAGTAGAAGATTTCATGATCGCAGAAATTTCTTCTGCAATGGACAATGCTTCTCATGTCACAATTTTGGTCATAAAGTTGTTCAATGTGTTGCATATAAAACCATCATGACAAGAGAAGCAAGAAAGAAAAGGATTGATATTGGAACAAAGAATAATACCTATAACAACTTTTCTCCTCTTCAAAATGAAGTTGAATGTGCTTATTGCAATAAATTTGGCCATGAAGAATCTGAATGTAGGAGAAAAGTCCAGCCAAAAGAGTAGTTTCCTTCAAGCTCCAAAGTGTGGAAAAAGAAGGAATTACAGGTTGAAAATTGTGGCATAGATTTATTTGCAGAAGGTGAAGAAAATAAATGGTACATTGATAGTGGATGCTCAAAACATATGACAAGTGACAAAAACAAACTTCTTGCATATAGTGCGCTAGAAAAAGAAAAGAATGTTACATTTGGAAATGATACTCCTGCTGTCATTAAGGGAAAAGGGTCTGTTTTTCTAAAAGAAAAGGTGAAAGCTAATAATGTCATCTATGTGGATGGATTAAAGCATAACCTGTTAAGTGTAAGTCAAATGTGTGATCAAGGAACTGAAGTTGTCTTTAGTTCAAAAGAATGTGTGGTACGTGATCTTGATACAGGTAAAACAATTATAAAAGGAAAAAGAACTCCAAGTAATCTGTATGTATTGAAGAACTGTAAAGAACAATGTTACTTGAGTAAATATTCAGAAAACTGGATATGGCATAAAAGGTTGGGGCATCTGATCTTCTCTCAAATCAACAAATCAAGCAGACTTAAAGCTATTCGTGATCTTCCCAATATTACTCTACCTGAAATTATCATATGCAAATCTTGCCAGTTCGGTAAGAAAACCAGAGTACAATTTAATTCCAAGGAAGGATCATCAAGTAAGCCTCTTGAACTCATTCATACTGACATATGTGGACCTGTGAGGAAAAAGTCACCACGTGGTAAAAAATACTATATCTTATTTATTGATGATTTCTCTAGAATGTGTTGGATTGGGTTGATTAAACATAAAGATGAAGCATTTAAGAAATTTCAGATCTTCAAAGCACTGGTTGAAAATGAATTAGTATAAAAATCAAGTGTCTTAGATCTGATCGAGGAGGAGAATATACATCAGATGAGTTCCTTGAATTTTGTGAACAACATGGCATAAAAATACAGTTTACTATAGCTGGTACTCCACAACAAAATGGCGTAGAAGAAAGAATGAATAGAACATTTCAACAAATGGCTAGAGCTATGCTTGATGATTCCGGAACACCTAACACATTTTGGGGAGAAGCAGCACATACAACGGTAAATATTCTTAACAAGGCACATGTTCGTGTAAATAGTGATAAAACTCCATATGAACTCTGGTATGGTAATCCTCCCATTGTGAAGCATTTTAGAGTTTTTGGAAGCAAATGCTTTATCAAAAATAATGATGAAAAACTTGGCAAGTTTGAACCCAGAGTAGATGAAGGAATACTTCTTGGTTACTCCTCTAGGAGTAGAGCATATAAATGTTACAATAAAAGGCTTCGGAAGATTGTTGAATGTATTGATGTTGTTATTGATGAGTCTCCTGCAGCTCCAAAAGAAGAAAAACAAACAACAGATGAAGACGATGATGACATATATCCTTCTACATCAAATAGAAATGATATAGACAGTGAACCCAATGAATAACCCAAAGATGATTTATCTGAAAAAGCTCCATCCAGATATGTTCAAAAGAATCATCTAGAATCTCAAATTTTGGGAGAAAAGGGATCAGGTGTACAAACAAGAAGGACTCTTGTGGGATCTTCTAACTATCTGTCATTTCTATCCACTATTGAACCACACAATGTCAATCAAGCTAGCAAAGATGAATGTTGGATTCAAGCCATGAATGAAGAGCTTGATCAAATTGAAAAGAATCACACTAGGGAATTAGTACCAAGAGCTCATGACAAAAATGTCATTAGAACTAAATGGATATTCAAAAACAAGTTAAATGAGAATGGGGATGTTATAAGAAATAAAGCTAGACTTGTTTGCAAGGGGTATGCTCAACAAGAAGGTATAGACTTTGAAGAAACTTTTGCTCCTGTAGCTAGACTTGAAGCCATAAGAATGTTTCTTGCTTTTTCAAGCTTCCAACAAATAAAAGTTTATCAAATGGATGCTAAATATGCTTCTCTCAATGGTGATCTGGAAGAAGAATTTTATATAGAAAAACCAGAAGGATTCATTTTCGGAAATGATGAAAAACTTGTTTATAGACTTAAAAAGGCTCTATATGGTCTCAAACAAGCTCCAAGGGCATGGTATTATCGTCTTGACAAATATCTTCATCAACAAGGATTTTCAAAAGGGTCTGTTGATAGCAACTTATACACAAGAACTGAAAATGATAAAATATTGATTGTGGTTGTATATATTGATGATATCATTTTTGGAAGTAATGAAGAATCTATGAGTCAGAAATTTGCTTCTGTTATGCAGCAAGAATTTGAAATGTCTTTACTTGGGGAACTAACATTCTTTCTTGGCTTGCAAGTACAACAAGAAACAGATGGCATATTCTTATCACAAGAAAAATATCTTAAGCAAATTTTGAAGAAGTATGGCATGGAAGAATGAAAACCTGTAAGTACACCAATGACAACCGGATGTAATCTCAGTTCTCATGATGATTCTCCCGCGGTGAATCAACCAAAATACAGATCTATGATAGGAAGTCTACTTTATCTCACTAGGACTAGACTAGACATTATGCATACAGTTGGGATTTTTGGACAATTCCAAGCTAATCCAAAAGAGTCTCACCTTCAGGATTTCAAAATAATATTCAAATATCTACAAGGAACTCAAGACTTTGTACTATGGTATCCAAAGAATGATGATATCACTCTTCATGCTTACACTGATGCAAATTAGGCTAGAAATGTTGATGATCGAAAAAGCACTAGTGGTGGTGCATTCTATATGGGGCCACAGTTAGTATCTTGTTTCAGAAAGAAGCAAATCTCTATTGCCTTATCTACAACAGAAGAATAATATGTGGCTGCCGCATCATGTTGCACTCAACTTCTTTGGATGATGCAAACCTTACAAGACATTCAAATCAAATGTTCACCTCCTATCTCCATTATGTGTGATAATACAAGTGCCATCAGTATCTCAAAGAATCCTGTGATGCATTCCAATACCAAGCACATTCCCATCAAGTATCACTTCTTACGTGAACAAGTGCTTGAACAAAAGGTGAAGTTGGAGTATGTTCCCTCCAAACAACAAGTTGCTGATATATTTACCAAACCTTTACCTAGGGAAGCGTTTGAATATCTCAGACAGAAGATGGGAGTTGTCTCTACCTCTCAGAAGATCAGATCTGCTTAATTTCAAAAGATTAAATTGGATACGTGGATTTCCTGAAGGACAGTCGCGTATATACGCGAGTTTATAGACAGAAAACCGCGTATGGGTGACAAAATTTTCTAGGTCAGCATTCTTCAGCACAGCTGCAGTGTTGTTGGGTATCTCTGGTGATGACCTATGATGTAAAATTGAAATATTCGGTCATGTAAGGACTTGTTCAAATTTGTAAACCCACTTGGTTGGGTACTTGAGTCACATATGTAAATCCACTTGGTTGGATCATTGATGTAAGTATGATTCCTTGGTGATAGGAAAATTCATAGAGTCATGTATTTCATTGAAAAATATGTTTGAAGATTCAACGTGAACTCAGGGGGAGCATGGTGACTTCATTGCACATCAGATCTACAGAGTTCTTCTTTCTACAAGAGAAGAAAAACCTTGTTTTGGTTTTGATCCGCCCTTTTTCCTTGATGTCAAAGGGGGAGAGTATCATGGTGTTTGAATAATGGTTATATTCAATGTATCTATCTGTTGTGGTGATCAAACACCATCATGGTTGCCATCAAGTCCAAAGGGGGAGATTTTTGGCAATATGATGCAATATGTTGTCCTTGATGGCAACCTACTTGATGAAGTTGTCTTTGGATAGCAACCTATGTGTTAAAGATGTAAGAATGATGTATCTACAGTTTAGTTCAGATGTGACAGAAAAAATAATTCCAGTAAGTGCTGGAGAAATGATAAATATAATATGCCACAATGTATACGCGAGTTTGTAAAGGCCAAGTCACGTATGCATGCGGATAAGTACGTCCCAATTCGCGTATGCCCTTTTACGCTCCAAATTTATAATACCAAGGGGCATTACCATGGTTTTAGCACACCGTATTGAGCGTTGTATGGTTTATTTGATTTCGTCCAAGAATACCATCAGAAGTTGTGTGGTTTTGGCTCATGGTATTGATAAAGGCTAAAACTATATAAGGAGAAGAGGATCATAGTGCAAGTGGTACATGTGTAAGGGTTGTTAATAAATAAATCTCTTTAAGAGATATCTGCATGGTTGAAATTTGTTCTTAATTGATAGATCTGAATCTATGATGCACCTATGGATATGATGAAGGTTCATGATCTCTAGATCTAGAAATGATGAATCTCTAGGATGATCTGCAAAAGAAAAGATGAAGACCTGGCACAAGTTTGATGAAGAAATTGAAGAAATATGGGTAAGTTTATAGATCTGGTCTGTTCTACAAGTTTATCTTTTATAGATCTATACGCTATTTTGTCTCGGTAAAAGCCCGTATATACGCAGGTTCGCTTAATAAAAAGTGCATATGGAAGTTAGGGTTTTTGAAGTTTATTTACAGATATTACTTCTGTGATTTCTGTTTTCTCTCTGCTGTTGTTCAATGAAGTCTACTTGAGATTCTGGGTTAATTGAATATGGAGTATGCTGCTGATTTGATAATGAACAAATCTAATCATTGATTGAGAAAACATGATGAAGGATGAGTGAGAAAACATGGTTAAACCTGACTGACTATCTAAAGTTTTTGCATTGCTGAGAAGGTGTCTGAATGAAAACCTCAGATCTGAATCTGAGATTGATCACATTCTCAAAATTAGTATTCTCAGAAGTATACGTAGGTTGATATGAATAAAAGCGCGTATACACACAGCTTCGGTGAAGAGAAGTGGCATATGCATTTCATGTTATGAAAAATAGTATGCACAGAGGCATACACAGGTTGGGGAGCAGGGAAGCACGTATACACTTGGCTTTAGTAAAGAGAAGTAGCGTATGCTATTTGAATTGATGAATGTTCAGAGTTGAGTTTGTATCTGCATATTTTTTTTGAAGTCTGGGCTATTTCTGATGTTTTGGTTATAGTGGTCTTACTGTTCTGATTGAAGTTTTGAGTAAAGTATGGTTGTTAATGTTAAGGGGTGTTGTTGAAGTTGTTTTGATCTAGTATGAAAATTGATGAAACGTGGTCTGCAGTGGATCTGAGGGTTGAAGCCTTCAGTATAGAAGCTTTCAGCTAGTAGAAGCTAGTGTTGAAATCAGGGGGTTGAAGCTCCCTTCCAGGAGAGGCTGGAAAACGAGATCAGGGGGTTGGAGCTCCCTTCCAGTTGTAGCTAGAAAAGGAGAGAAGGTTGCAGCCTTCTTCAGGTAGAAGCCTGCGTACTGGTATATGTCTACATCAGTACAATGTTGTAAAAGGTTTTCTATATAATAAATATTGAAGACAAAGATGACAACAATGGTGGTTTTCTCCCGATTTCCGTTTCCACCTTAAATATTGGTGTTCATGTGTGTGATGCTTTATACTGTTGTTTACTGCTCATAGCTTCAGATTATCTAGCCTTATTCATAACTAATAAATCTGTTTAAAATACTAATTCTCTAAATATGAAAGATAAATCAGTATACGTTAGTTTCCTTCATTATTTCTGCGTGCATATGCTAGTTCAGCTCATAAAAATCGTGTATGGAAATCTGCTCAATGAAAAAGTAAAAAGTTTTTAGTCAGCCCTAAATACTAATTCACCCCCCCCCCCTCTCAGTATTTTTCCCAACACTTGTAATTTATATATATGTTTATGAGATAAAATAGAGGATGCCTTGTTATAATTAGCAACACAAGGTGTAGTGAAGGGGCTTGTTGTAGTGGTCATTGCAGTATTGAAAGAGATAACATTTTATGTAGTTTTTTATTACGTTGATATTCTTTTTTTAGATGGAATAGACATTTCATCTAATAAATCATGGAATTAAAAAATTTAAAATGATAGATAAAGATGAAAACACAAGGGATCATTTTAGAGATGAGAATATGACAGAGAAAGCCTTGATTGATTCATCACAAGTTACAAATGTGTCTTTGCAGCTTGCAAAAGCCACTTTTGAATAAAAACTTGCAGCAACTACTAAGAGAATGTTTGCCCAGGAATTGGGGCTTCCATTTGCAAATTTTCCTTCTAAAGGTGCTTCATAAAGGTGAAATTTTCCTTCTAAAGGTGAAATTGGAAGAAACAATGTTTGGGATGTGGAAATTTTTCTTGTAGGTATCCCTTCAAACAATAATTCCTGCCATCTTTCAGATTTAGGTGAAGCAATATAGGAGAAGAACTTCCTTGACATCTCCTTTGAGACATGAGGAAAATTATTCAAGGGCTGAGGTGGATCAACTCTCTATCAATAAGGCACTAAGAGTTCATCCTCAAAATCTTTCATCAATGACAAGGATGTCAAATGCACATATTCCTGGAAGAGCTACCCAGATGTTGTTTGTACAAGCACTTGTAATACAGATCATCTCTTCAACTATAATTGAGTCTAACTTTACTAGAAACTCAAGTTTTACAACCTCTATATCTTCATCTCCAAAAGGTCTTCGAAAAAGCCATAAAACTGGATCTATAACTGATTCTAAAGATTCTAGTGTATTATTTTCAAGTACAAATATGACTGTCTCAGCAAATAATAATTCTCGAGTCTATGATACTGAGATAAATTTGATAGAGTCAAATGATTTTGTTAACTAAAAAATTTTAGGCTCTATTAGTATTGGGAGATAGGCCAAATATTAGATTCCAAATTTCTTGGAATCAATTCCTCGACATCCTAGTATAACAATAGGTTAATACATAGCTCCAAATCACCTTCCACTTCCTCTCCATGTCAGTGCCATGTTAGTGCAATCTTTTCACCATGTCATCACCACATCACCAATGAGCCATGTCATGATGATACACCATCTACCACATAGGTGTGCCACATCATTCTACTTTAGTGCCACAACATCATGAACCAAATAATAATTACATGTTATCTTCCATGTGGGTGTTCGACATACCAATGAATATATTACTATTCTTGACTACAAACTACAAGTCTGGGCTAAGGAAACTATTCTCAAACTTGGGCTAAGGCAACATTTCTCAAGGTTTGAGCTCTTTTAGGTTCTGAAGGAAGGTCAAGTCCACAGGTAGGTTACTAATCCAACCCTCCAAAAAAAAAATTTCACTAGTCCGGGGCCTTCTCCATTGAAAAGTGTAACGAGGTCGATCTTGATGTTGACTATGTAATTGTGTATTTATGTAAAGAATAAGACATAGATAATAAAATGTATTTTGTTGTACTTGCTTCATGGGATTCATGAGCACAATTTACTATGTAGATAGAATTATTCTTGATGTCATTAGGATTTATAAGAGTCATTTTCATGTTAATTGAGTCATGTTACACTTGAAATAATACCTCCAAAAGACAAGACACGATCATCCTAAAAGTTGTCCTCATTAAATATATATTTGACATGTTGGCTTACATAAATAGGACACATCCATTCAAGAAGTCATGTCGGCTTATTTATGGAAGCCTAGCCACTATAAATAGCAACCTTGGCTTAGTCTACAAACAAATATTTTCAGACATATTCTCTGAGATTTTCGGTGACCTATCTCTGATGTTTTTCGGTGACAAGACAGAAGTACAGTTTGGTGCATATCTCATTTTGGATGGGTATAATAGTGATGGAACTTAGATAATATACAACAAAAAGTGTTGGATGATGACTCAGGAAAAACATAGTGATTATAGTTTGGATTGTAGCACAGACTTTGGGCAACATTACAGTGGCACTTTCTTTATAACAGTGATGGAACTCAGATAATATACAGCAAGAAGTTTCGGATGATGACTCAGGAAAAACACAGTGATTACAATTCGGATTATAGCACAGATCTTGGGCAACATTACAGTGACAGTTTCATCACTGTGTCATCGTAATACATCAGTATATTTTGGTGACATATTCTAGTGCTTCCATAATTAAGGAGTCAACGTTGTCTCAAGTAGAATCTTGGTGCTCGATGTCACTTGGTGCTACCGTAACAATGATTGATGACATGTTCCGAAGATATGACCTCATTTTGTGGAAGATCGAAGAAGTAGAAGAGCCTCAGTCCTAGCCTAGGATTTATACAGCATGAAGGAATGCCAACACAACCATGATATAGTCATGGTGTTATTCAATGCAAAGATGATGTTTAGTAATAGGTCTCAGTATCATAGTACAACATGGTGCAATCAATGAGGATGATTTTGTCTTGGTCTAGGAGAGGCAGTTTAGGTCAAGGTTTTGATCATGGTTTTTGTTCTCATCAAGTGGAGAATCTATAAGAAGAGATTTGCGGGTTTTCCCCTCAAGAGGAGGGGTTTTAGCCCTGGCTTGGAGCCTAACTAATGTGTCACTGATATTATTGTTTTGATGGTTGTTTGATGTATTGAACATAATCATAATGTTGAAAAAAGATAATGAGGAAATAAGTAACACAAATAGTTATCATATAAGAGAATTTGTATTAACTTTTTCCCTACCTAATTCTCAACATTCTCCATAGGTAGTTGTGCTACTAATCCAAGCTACCACAATTACCTATTCACTTGCTAATAGCTCAAGCTTTTGAGCCTTCACGAGTTTATAAGAAAGGGATTCAAGCATTACTATTGACTATCCAAGCTTCACAGTACTGTGTTCTTAAATTTTATCACTACACTAAGCCCTCTCTACTAAACCTTGAGTTAGGTCACTGCCATTCTGAGCCTTCCTATTCACTATTTTTTGTCTGAGATTCTAGAGATGACAATCCACAACAAAGGTAATCTACAAGGCTGTTCACATGTTGGCTTCCACATATCCAAGTTTGAGCTTCTCCAATAGGTATCTTCTCCAACATGTTGGCTCTTTTAATGTTTTACATCATTATAACTCATTATACATACAAACTTAAAAGTATAGGAGATCTCCCACACCCCAAGTTGTTCAGTGCCCCACTCTCTCTGTGGGAAATTTGAATATGCTTCAAAGTTTCAAACTGGAAACCATAAGGTTATATGGATGTCAAAATTGACATGTGATAAATAATTGGGTGCTACGTGCATATATGTTATAGATTTCACACCACACAAACAGATAAGGGGTCAAGTAGATAGATGATCTGTTGGTGATCCTTATAGAGAGATTTAATAGGTAACATCCTATCGGTTATAAAGAAAAGATGCATGCATGCACTAGCAAATAAATCATGTAAAAAAGGTTCCATTTTGTCATCTAATAAGTAAAGTATATATAACAAAATATAGAGCTTGCTTGCATGCATGAAAGGGGTATGCTAAGTTCAATTATTTTTAAATACACTAAATATAATTTTTTGATAGATGTTTCCTATCAACAAGAGCAAGTGGGCTTGTGAAAGTAATCCTTTAGCTAAGCTGCTGCAACAGGGTGATCTACTTTATAACCATGCCTTTGGGATTGCATTCAACAACACCTTGATAAAAATAAATCCTATGCTCAGTAACACTGCAATGGCATGCATATCTATCACTTAGAGAAACATTTTGTTTTGTAAATATGCTTCTTATTTTAATAGGAAATAGAATTTAAGAATAGTGGTTTTAGAAAGGATACAATACCAGTTGCTGAGATCAACACTTCACCTCCACCAAGATGGTCCTCCAAAAATTTGGTTACATCATACACCTATGAAACATTGCCTAGAATAATCAATTTCATAGAAATACAACATGAATGAGCCATAGATACAACTACCATCATTGCATGAAAACAAAAACTCAAATTGAATGTAACAGATTGTATGTCTGGTTGAAGCTAAAATCTAAAGCTGCTAATAGCAACCTCAAGATTCCAGAAGTTACAATGCAATGTAAATATGATACATAAATAATTGATAATATCAGGCTCAAATAAAATCACAATTTCAGTTTAGATTAGAGAGCACTTGAATAATGCCACCTCATCCCTACAATAAAGGGAATAGATACAGCTAGTTGAAAAATTGTAATTGTAACACTCTGCATGTAACATTTCAATTAAAAAGGCCACATGACACATCCTAAGTGTAACACTGCATGTGGCATTAGTAAGAGGTAACATGGAACTAATGAGGAGATTTCTTCTTTGTATTTTAGGAACCTCATCATCCATGCACATTCATTCAAAGTTTAGAATATCACATCCATCACTGAAGGAGTTATGTGAGTTATTTTTAGTTCTTATCTTGCTCAATCTCTGCTCATATCACTTATTGAATAAAAATCCACCCACTGACTTTGTACATGCCATGTGTTAATGTAGGTCACCCTATTAGTTTTTTCTATTGAATAGAATGCGTAAAGGTGCCTAACTGTGGCTCACTAAATATTTTATTTAACAGAGTCAACAGATTGTTGGAAAGAGTCATAATACAGTCATTTTGGATCAATCCCAACTAACTACCCTCATATAATCATGACTCCATCTTAATCTAGCCACGTGTCAAAGCCCTTACAACAAATGAGACATACAAGAGGATGGACAATATCCTATACTCTTTTACATCACAATGAACTCTTATTATCATGGGAACCAATTCAAATTGGTGACCATCCCTCATTTCACTGAAAAATTAAATAACAGGTTCAAGAAAAAGAAAAAGGTATGTTATTTAAACTAAAAAAATCCATTTTAACCTCAAATATATCAAGTGCACAGTCTAACATATCCACTACCGGACAACAATATTCTAAAATATTCCATTTTAAGGTAGTGGATACAGTCTAACATATTCTGAAGTAATATATTTGTGGCACATGGTTCGGTAGTACATATTACTTCATGAGTTCAAACACAATTTTTTATTACAATCCTTTTCAAAATGCCCTAATTTGCAACAATTACAACATCCCTTAACAGAATTTGAATTCCCCCCTCTTGCATATTCATTCTTGAAAAATTTGTATCCTTTCCTCCACCACCCTTGTCTTGGTTGATGACTAAACTCCCATCATCTTTGCATCTATATGTTGATTGACTATATGTTCCATGGATTTAGTCTTGGCTTATCATAACTACTCCTTCCCTTAGTTTTTTCCTTTGCTGCAAGGCCATGTTAAATGCTTTCAACACTGTAAATTTAACATTTTCCATGAGACAGAAGGCCATACAACTCATCAAGTCGTCTCACTCAAAATGTTTTAAAAACACACTGGTGACAAATACTTGGTACTTGCTTAGTAGACTTCCCATGGTAACAGGATGATATTAGAGGTATACTCGACGAAAGTATCAAAAGCCAGTGTTTTCTTTAAATGGAAGAAGAAAGAAATAAATCAAATGTACACACTGCATAGTTAACTTAACATACATCAAGCAAACATAGCAATGTGGGAGTTCCCAAGGCATCTCCCGAAAAGGAGAGATGAAAAGCAAGAAGCTAAACTAGCAAAAGAAAAAATAACAAAATAACAAAATAGAGTGGTCTCTTAAGAAGATAAAACCTAGACATTGAGCTAGAGGAAAATATTTTTTTATAGGAAATGAAGAACAAGAAATGACATGACAGAAAGTTTACCATATCACAAACAGAGAGAAAAATTGAATCCTAAATTGCATAAGAATCAGAGAAGACTGCAGCACTATAAAAGCACCAACATTGAGCTTTGTGAGGATACAAGGTGTTTGTTCCAACATTTTTTCATGTAACCATGGATAATGAATTCACGATAAACACTAAAAGAATGGAGAGGAGGTTGGCAAGAGATCCTGCCCCAACATTGGGCATCCTATCGAATACACTTCTACTTGACTTCTATGAATTCACAATAAATATTGCAATATTGTATCATTCTATAGAAATGTCCTTTATAAGGTGCAATACTAAAATCATTCATGGTAAATGATAGTGAGTTATTTGAAATTAAACTGATGACTACATGTGTTCTAAAGATGAAATGTCTCAGATCTATGCCAAAGAAGGCTCCCATTAATATAGCAGCCATTAAACATCAATATATTGTACTACTAGCAATTCTGCCTCACAGCCGTTTTGTTTGTAAACCTAAAGAATTATTCAATCTAAAAGATGAATGTCTTTCCAGAACACAATGCATGCATTAGAACCAAGAATAAACATGATTACTTAAGTGGAGATAAAAAATTAACAAAATACAAGCTTAAAACAACAAGGCTCACAGAACAGTGATCCATTTAGACCAATGCAGACGTGAGTGGTTAAAGTTAAACCAAGCTACCAAAAATAGTGAATAAATGGGAAGCATATCAAAGTTTTGTGATATAAAAAACCAAGCAATTCTATTTTAGGAAAATAATATTAATGTAAAATTGTATTTAATCAAGAAACCATATTTGAACTACTTTATGCCAATCATATCGTACATACCTTGCCATTGAAGACAAAAGATGACTAATGTTGCCTAGATGCAGACAACTATATAATAACTTGTAACCTGCAAATTCATGACGACAACCCTCAATGCCTTCAACATATAGCCCTTGAAGCTATGACTGACACTATACCATAACAATGTAGCTATTTAATTAAAAGGGGAAAATAACACATCCAAGATCTAATTTAAGTTTTAACTATTAGGCCTGATAGTGTAGATTTTAGTCATATTTTCCATCTTTCACGTGGGCTCTTTTCATATATAATACTATGAAATGCGCCAAGAATAGGGCTTCTACTTAGCTAAGAAGTTCCCTTGTGTTAAAATTATATCACTACAATAACTCAGTTGTCTTAACTAAAACATTCTGACTCGTCTCAGCCACTATGAGCAAAGACAATGCAAAGTACCTTACAATAGTCACATAATTCTGGTGAAATTCATAAGTAGAGGCACAAGATAACTATAAGAAGAGAAGGCATAACTCTCAAAAATAATCCTATGACTAATAATAGAGCATTAGGGGAATTTTGAGGTCTAAAATGGGACTCCTAAGGAAATTATAAAATAATAATGGAAATAATAAAATAAGATTTGATTACATCATCAAATTTTAGAAGGAAAAAAGAAAAAAACTTATTTTTCAACTAATATTTTCAACTTATCTCCCAATTGTTTTACTCAAATTTCAAGTGGGAGTATTTGTTGGATGAAAAATTTAATTCCTCATCCAAGGAGTACCCATGTTGCATACTTTCTATAGATCCTACTACACAAAAAAAGAGAAATACATGAAAAACATGATTGTAATGACGTTTTTTAATGTATTTTTCATTTTTCATGTAGCAGGATCCATCAAAAGTATGCAACATGGGTACTCCTTGGATGAGGAATTAAATTTATCATCCAACGAGTACTCCTGCTCGAAATTTTAGTAAAAAAATTGGGAGATAAGTTGAAAATACGAGTTCAAAAAGTAGTTTTGTTATTTTATTATGTTTTAATATTTTTAACCTTTTACTTAAAAAATGGTGAATCATCCCCCATGGTTGGCATCATCATCTTGAATCCTATTGGTTCTTATAAAGTTTATTTTGGTTGTACATTTTTCTTAGGAGGCCTAGTTTAGACCTCAAAATTCCCCTAATGGGCATTACGACATAAAATTAAAGAAGATAAAATGATTTTTAGATGGATTTGCAAATAGCAGATGGAATCAGAAAGGATATGATATAGAGTCTAGACACACTAATTGTAATGTTCCTAAATTAGCATCAGCTAATTTGGAACATTAATTTTTCCTTATTTATCTTGTATTTCATGATTAATGAATAAATTGTAAGGGAGGATGTCTAATCCTCTTGAAAATCAAGAATAAATCAGTGCCTATGTGAAAAGAGACATATTTAGGCCATTGGAATAATATCTTGCAGGTGTGAAAGGGCCAAGACCACCAAAGCAGATCCTATTTGACCAAGTCAACAACGCTGTCTAGGTTCATTGAACCTCCTTGATGGACTGCACAGTTCTAGAAGGGATTTCGAAGAGTGAAAGGAACCAAAAGATGAAAGTGGTTTAGGGTTTTCCAAGAGACTAAAATGTTATAAAAGGAGTATGAAGGCTCATGAGGAGGTTTTTGATGATATTTCATTTTCTGAGCTTGCTAAGGCAACTCCATTTCTCTTTTTTGTTTGGCAAGAGAAAGAGATGATCTCCTGTTTAGGAATCCTCCATCCTTCTTTGAGTAGCCCTTGGAGGGAAGTGTGATAGATTGAAGCACTATCAGTTTTGAGGCCAAGCTATGCTTTTATTGACAGCACTGGCTCATTGAGGGTTTTGCTGCTGCTGCAAGTGTAGTAAGTGGAATTCTAGATCTACAAAGATCTAGTTGTTTTTGGAGTCTCCTCTCAGGGAGGGTGTATTGTGACCACCCGAAACAAGGTCTCTATTTTATTTTGACTTCAGATCTATATATTTTATATGTTGTAACATTCTACTCAAGATACTATGCAGTCTCCTTTGTTTACAATGTTATTTCTCATGTACTGCTTCTCTATTGTCTAGATCTTTCATTGTACTTGTTTCTAGTGATTGAGGCTTGCCTCTCACCTTGAATATATATGAATTAGCTTGCTGATATATTATGCTCAGATCTGATGTATATTATGAATAAATTCATCTTCAGAAATTACTGAAGCTTTCTGCAGTTATGTGTACAAAAATTTAGATATACACTTTCTAGTGCATTATTTTGTAGAAATTCTAAGGGGATCTTGATTAGAAGGCTGAGTAGTTTCCAGATCTGATATAGATATGATGTTTCAGCCATGAATTTGTTTTATATATTTAATCTAATATTATACTGCTGAAGCACACTTAGAGGGACGTCGTCTATTCATTTCTGCACTTTCTACATACGTTGCAGCTCCTATTTCTGAAGATTACTTGCTTATTTCTTCATAGAATTCACTGTATTTCTTGAGAAGCTCCATTAAAAGTCTAATTTTCTGCTTCTATACTATAATACATGTCTGATGGCTTATTTCCAGTGACTCTCTGCTAAAACTTCACAATTTTGAAGTGGTTTCTTCTTAATTCCATCAGCTCTTCTCTTTAGCTGATTTTTAACTAGTTAGCTTCGTGGGAGATCTGTTTAAGGCCCTTAAAACCATTTGTTTTTCCTGAAATTTAGCATGGAGGTCCCAAAAATCCTATACTAAGGGAAACCAGCCCTGTTCTATGTTATTCTGGCACCATTTTTTTTATACAGTGTTTTCCTTGAGCCTCTCGCAGTTTTTCGTGGAAGTGGAATTTCCCTCTTCTTACTTGTTTGGTTTTTGCTTCTCTTTGGATCCACTCTTTAGATATGTAGATATAAGGTTCCCAAGGGTAGAAAAATCCAATATTAATTTTTCATTTCCACACTTTTTTTGTTTCATCATTCTTCTATAGACAGAGTCTGGAACGAGCCAGGAAGCCTCTGGTTTTCATCCTCTCCTTAGAGGTGATATAACCAATAAATTCCCTACCAGTCTATCTCTAGTTTAGAATTTTCTAGTGTGTTTTCCACACTACTGTGATTCCATAGTGTAATATCTTAATATATTCCCTACTGAGCCTATTTTTCCCCATTTGGAACATTACAGTGGTATCAAAGCATGATCTCTAGCTCCGCCTGTGAGATCAAGCTATTAGTGAAATCAAGAGCAAAGAAACATTAAGAATATGAGTTTAATCTCATCTATTTTCAGATTTAAGAATATCCTCCCCAAGTATGATGTATAAGAAGAAAAGAGAAGCAACAGTGAAGCTCCCAAGGAGTTTCAAAAAGAAGATCTTCCAATCAGATCTACAAGATCTGTGCATGAGGAACATTCTGAATCCTCATCTTATGGATATGAGCACTCAGCCATATCATCAGAGCTTCAGAATTTTTCCAGTGATTCCTTCATGAAGGGGGGAAAAGGAGGCGTGAGCTTGATTGATTCATTTCCAAGGGAAAGATCTCCATTTGGTGAAGAGCCCTCATCTCAAGAGGAAAGCATGAAGGTTTCTCCTTCAATAGTTGATCAAGATTTATTGTCTCTCATTGATGATGGGAAAATTTCAGTTATTGAAGAGGCGGAGAAGGAAGTGGGAGATGAGAACATATTCACCTCAAGCACTTCATGAGGAAGAGGTTGGAGCACTTGCTCCAAGAGAAGAGACTCTTGCACCCTTGCAAAGAGTCCCACAGGATCTCATGCATGAGGAGCATGTACTATCATTGATCAATGATGAGGTCTTGGAGATAGGGGAGGTAGAAGAGGAGGAAGGGCATCAGAAAGTGGAGAGCATGAACCCTTCTCTACTTCAGAACTTGGAAGTACAAAGAAGGCAAGAGGACTTATACATTGAAGGTAGGGACAAATCTGTCTGCCTTCATTCCCAATCTACTCTATGCCTTAACAACTCTTTGCAAGGAGGTCCTCTACTAGGAGCACCTCTTGATAGGAGACAATATAAAGTTTTCTCTCAACTATGGGCTGCATATGCATACTTGGCTAAGTAGGGAGCCTTGGGAGAAGCTAGCACAACGAAGAGAATCTCTCAAGAATTCAGGAGAGAGATGAGCAGTTTCCTGAAAGGGAAATTGCAAACTGCCACTCAGATATATGCACTGAGAAGGGAGAAATCAAAGATCTATGATATCATGAGCATGAGGGCACATGGAAAATACATATCTTTGGGACAGTCCATGATCTCTTCATTCACAAAGGATATTTCTGAAGATGGCAAGGGGATCCTAACTCTCTTGTATACATGGGCCAAAAGGAGGAGGTTTTGGAAAACAAGGACTTTCCAAGGGCAAGTTGATTTCCATATGCTCCAATCTTGTCTTGTGCAAGAAAAACTATAAATGGCGTAGAAAAAGGAAGATTATGATGCTCCAACATGTGATCCTGATATGAATGATGTCAAAGAAGGGAGCCATGAGAAGACAAGGGCTGCATTTTAGACCTCTACAACGCTATCATTCTTGGAGAGCTTGGATCCTTGTTGGGGTTCCCAAATCAAGATGGAATATTCCAAGTACCTTTTCACATGGGGGGTTCTTGAAGGGGAAGTAAAGGATGAAAGGTTCAAGGTGGTGGATGGAGTTATCTATTTCTATAATCTTATTCTTTTGGCTGGTGACTCCAAACTCAAGGAGGGACTATTTGATGCCATCTATGAAATCCTGCTTTCCAAACCCACTGGTTTTTTTAAAGCATATCATACTCTCTTGGGTGGATTCATATGGGAAGGATACAAAGAAGATGTGTACTCTCATATGAATAAGTGCATGGACTACTTGGTAGATGAGGAGGAACATAGCTCTTGGGGGGAGCCACCGTTCACACCTCCTTATTCTTTGAGTTTGAGAGGGAACTCATCCATGAGTTACCCCACTGATGTAAAACAAGTATATAGAGAGGCTCATCCTCTTGAGCATTATTTTGTTTCTCCTATATGCTTGTATTTTTATGACACTCATTTGCAGGGCATGGTGCCAAGATGGGGCACTAAGTATGGTGGATTTCATGGGCCATCTAAGGCCATGAACTATGTTGATGTAGGCCATTCCTTGGAGAACCTTGGGAAACTATTATATTCCTCATGGTGTGATTATTTTACACCAACCATGACGTACATTCTCCAAGGATTCCAAAGACATGAGGCAACAAACAAGTGTTGGGGGAGACACTTGTCATATCTTATTTTATGGCAGTTACGGATAAAACTCTGCTGGTTGCACATAAGGGAACATCTTCCTTCTTATCTATCACACATGGTAGCTAGCATGCTTCTAATCATGATCCCACAAGCTGAAGATGTCCTTATCTTTGTTGGGGGAAGAGTTGGAGGAAAGGCACACTTGTTGAATGTGCCCTTGGGGGAGGGAGTTCCCCATTCTTTTTGCATTGCATGCTTCCATGGGAGCATGAGATTTTTTATGGCCACTATGATAAATCCCGTGTCTCTTTGTAAGGTGAGCCATATGTTGGATGGTGACATGCCTCTTGTCTATTTGTAAGGTGAGCCATATGTTGGATGTTAACATGCCTCTCACATGTAGTGGGAAGGAGATCTTCTCTGGATTTCCAATCTGGGAGGTAATCCACTTCATTTTGATGATAGCATGGGGATGGGAGTCTTTCATGGATCATGAAAACCCCATGATAGACATCACTTCTATCTTGAGGAGGCCATGGATCAGCAAGAAGGTTTCCACAACAACCTTCCATTTCTTCATGATGAGAGCCTTTGAGTTTATTCATCAAGGGAAAACTTGCATCCTAAGGAAGGACAATTGGGAAGACAAAGATATTGCAGAAAATTCAGAGCCATGGAGGAGAATATTTGATGAGGAGGCCAGAAGAGAAGAAGGAGGAGTTTTGCAGCACCCTTGTAGTTGCTGGAGGACAAGAAAAATTTGGGAGGGGGAGACTGTAATGTTCCTAAATTAGTTTCAGCTAATTTGGAACATTAATTTTTCCTTATTTATCTTTTATTTCATGATTAGTGAATAAATTGTAAGGGAGGATGTCTAATCCTCTTGTAAATCAAGAATAAATCAGTGCCTATGTGAAAAGAGACATATTTAGGCCATTGGAATAATATATTGTAGGTGTGAAAGGGCCAAGACCACCAAAGGAGATCCTATTTGACCAAGTCAACAATGTTGTCTAGGTTCATTTAACCTCCTTAATGGACTGCGCAGTTCTAGAAGGGGTTTCTAAGTGTGAAAGGAACCAAAAGATGAAAGTGGTTTAGGGTTTTCCAAGAGACTCAAATGTTATAAAAGGAGGATGAAGGCTCATGAGGAGGTTGTTGACGATATTTCATTTTGTGAGCTTGCTAAGGCAACTCCATTTCTCTTTGTTGTTTGGCAAGAGAAAGAGAGGATCTCCTGTTTAGGAATCATCCATCCTTATTTGAGTAGCTCTTGGAGGGAAGTGTGCTAGATTGAGCCACTATCAAGTTGGAGGCCAAGCTATTCTTGTGTTGACAGCACTGGCTCATTGAGGGTTTTGCTGCTACTGCAAGTGTAGTAAGTGGAATTATAGATCTGTAAAGATATAGTTGTTTTTGGAGTCTCCTCTCAGGGAGGGTGTCTTGTGACCACCCGAAAGAGGGTCTCTATTGTATTTTGACTTCAGATCTGTATATATTTTATCTACTATAAAATTCTGCTCACGCTACTACACAGTCTCCTTTTTTTACTGCGTTATTTCTCATGTATTGTTTCTCTATCGTCTAGATCTTTCATTGTACTTGTTTCTGGTGATTGAGGCTTGCCTCTCACCTTGAATATTTATGAAGTATCTTGCTGATATATTATGCTCAGATCTAATTTATATTATGAATAAATTCATCTTCATAAATTACTGAAGCTTTCTGCAGTTATGTGTACAAAAATTTAGATCTACAGTTTCTAGTGCATTACTTTGTAGAAACCCTAAGGGGATCTTGATTAGAAGGCTGAGTAGTTTCCAGATCTGATATGGATCTGATGTTTCAGCCATGAATTTTTCGTAGATCTGTAATCTGATATTATACTGCTGAAGCACACTTAGAGAGACGTTGTCTATTCATTTCTGCACTTTCTACATACATTGCAGCTCCTATTTCTGAAGATTACTTGCTTATTTCTTCATAGAATTCACTGTATTTCTTGAGAAGCTCCATTAAAAGTCTGATTTGCTGCTGCTATACTATAATACATGTCTGATGGCTGATTTCTAGTGACTCTGTTAAAACTGTGCAATTCTGAAGTGGGTTCTTCTTCATTCCATCAACTCTTCTCTTTAGTTGATTTTTAACTAGTCAGCTTCGTGGGAGATCTGTTTAAGGCCCTTAAACCCATTTTTTTTCCCTAAAATTCAGCATGGAGGTCCCACATAGCCTATAATAATGGAACCCAGCCCTGGTCTGCATTATTCTTGCACCATTTTTCTTATACATCGTTTTCCTTGAGCCTCTTGTAGTTTTTCCTGGAAGTGGAATTTCCCTCTTCTTACTTGTTTGGTTTTTGCTTCTCTTTGGATCCGCTCTTCAGATCTGTAGATCTAAGGTTCCCAAGGGCAGAAAAATCCAAGAGGGGTGTGTCATTTCCACACTTGTTCTGTTTCATCAGTCTTCTATAGAGGGAGTCTGGAACAGGCCAGGAAGCCTTTGGTTTCCATCCTCTCCTTAGAGGTGATATAACCAGTAAATTCCCTACCATTATATCTTTGGTTTAGAATTTGCTAGTGTTTTTTCCACACTAATATGATCCCATAGTGGAATATCTAAAGATATTCCCTACTGAGCCTATTTTTCCCCATTTGGAACATTACACTAATCTTGTTTGGACACAATTACCAAATTGTGGAGATTGTTTGAAACAAGACACTAATTTCCTCACAAAAATTTCAAAAGTAAAAATATGTCCATCAAATACAAAGAAAGACAAGATACAAAAGCAGCAGGTAAAATTTACATGACGTAATAATTCGTACTTGGTTGTATTCATGCATGACTCCAGCCTCCAAAGCTAATCGAGCATGTGATTCATAGACCTGCAAAAATATATAAAAGGTAATTTCCAAAACTTTATTACAATATTTCGTTACTTTTATTCAATGACAAACACATATATGATCTGGACTGAAGTAGTGGATACAATCTAACACATGTGCTACCGAACCATGTGCAATTTTAACCATATCCACTACCGGACAACACAATTGGTCAATGGGATTTGACTTTATCTCAAATTGAATTCATTTATATAAATTTAATGAATAGATACATCAACATAAGTTCATTTTAGGGAGTAACTTTATGTTGGGGCTCCAAAAATTGAATTCATTGATTTGCTTGATTTTAGGGAGTAATAGGGTAATGAAAGTTCCTTTAACAATAGGCCTTTTGGAGTAGAAGCAGAGGAAATACATAAGCTTGGATTGTAACAATGTAACAGAGTGTTGAGCACATTATGTTTCAAGATCAAGTTTTGGGTTTCTTTAGCTTAGCTAGAAAATTTATTCAGCTTTTCTCATCTTGCTCTACCTTTGGTCCACAATAAATTGGTATCAAATCCTCAATTTTGATGCCAAATTTGCAAAATTATCAAATTCCCAGTGCCCAAGGAGTGAACCTTCTATCTTGAGTAGTGGAAGGTATGAAAAAGGATTGCAAGACCAAGGCTAATGAATATGAACTGAAAATTCTTATATTGAAACCATTTGTAGAGTGCAAGTTCTAGGCTAGCACTTTCAGTTGAGTTGGTGGCCTCCACATGCACCCATTATTGGGAGTGTCATTCCACAGTTGATTTGAAATTCATCAACTGCATTACATTGTCTTTGGAAATTCAAGACATTATAGATTCAACTATTCAACCATCATAACTTAATTCTAAACTTAATCCTTAAATCAACATAGATATTTATCACCCTTTTCTAATTATATCTCGTCTAAATTTTGCCAATGTTTTCATCTGATCACATATCAAACCCTAAGTAGTTCTTAAAAGATTCTCTGATGCATTAATATCCATCAAAACTTTCATTTCCAATACAAACATAGAGAAAAGGATAAGGTTTTCATCAAAATCGTGACCATGTGCAACAACTGGTAACAAAATATCAATGGTATAAATTTCAAATAAATCCTCAAGATCACCACAACATTCTAACTCCAAATAATGATAGGGGACCTCCACAAGATTCAATTGGTTTTCTAAGTTCACTACTGCTTGCATAAGTAATAAACTAACTATCCACATAGAAAATACATGAGGTACAGACACCAATACCTCATCTTTGTTAATGGAATAACTACCATTAAAGGTGGTTCCCATGTTCATTTAGTAGTAAACCAGATAACAACCCATGTGATGAACATTATAAACAAGATGAAAAAGATAGTTGTGGTGAAAGCACACATGATAAGGAATCATTTATGGATCTTTTTAAATTCTTTTATTGAAAATCCTGAATTTGAAGCCCAAACCAAGGAGACACTGACAAATTTTCAGAACAACATTGGTTCAAAGTGTGAACTCTCTCAAGAGTTTTTGAAGAAAGTTGATAAATGTGGAGTTGTTGAGAACATATTATCATGGGCAGACTTCAACTTCATTCACTCTTTCTGGACATATCTACTCAAGATTCCTTCATTTCTTGTTGAATTCATTATTCCTATTTTCAAGGCAACCCATAAAAATGGACGGGTATTGGATTTCTATACCATACCTGAGTATGAATCATGGAGAGAATATTTGGGTGGATCAGCATCAGTATGGACCATAAAGTAATATAAAGGTCTCGGTATAAGTACTTCCAAAGAGGGGAAAGAATATTTTAAAAATTTGGACAAACATAAAAAATACTTCATGTGGAATAATGAGGAACATGGAGATGCAGTTGAATTGGCCTTCAACAAGAAGAAAATAGAGGTCAGAAAGAATTGGATAAGACATTTTGAGCCAAGAACATATTTCGACCAGACTGACATGCTTATCAAGTACATAAACTTTGTAAACAAGGAACTGATCCTATTTTCCATCACTAATTTGCAAATATCCATCTCATCCATGGTAGATGGTTTGAAACCAAGGCAAAGAAAAATATTGTTTTTCTCTTTCAAGAGAAATTTTGTTACGCAAGCAAAGGTTGCTCAATTATCGGGTTATGTCTCAAAGAATTCTGCTTACCATCATGGTGAGAAGAGTCTTACTATAAAAATTATTGGAATGGCACAAGATTTTGTTGGAAGTGACAAAATTAACCTCCTTACTCCACTTGAGAAATTTGGTACCAGAGCCCAGGGTGGAAAATATCATGCAAGCACTCGATATGTTTTCACATGCATGTCACCAATAACACGCTTCTTGTTCCAAAAATATGATGATGTACTCTTGGACTACTTGAATGAAGATGGCCAAAAAATTGAGCCAACGTGGTATGTGCCAATTATTCTAATGGTCCTTGTAACTAGAATGTGAGGGAATTGGAACTGGTTGGAGTTCCTTTGTACCTAAATACAACTCAAGGGAATGTGATAAGATGGATACGATACAATGGTGGTTATATCACCATAACTAGAACAAGTAAGCATAAAAATAGTTTTAGATGATCCAAATATCATAATGTAAAGTTATGATAAAATATTTATTAAATTAGAATATTTAATAAATAATAGAGACTCTTAGAATTATAATATTGTTAGAAAAGATAGGACTCTAGAATAGAGTCGTATCTTAGGCTCTCAAATAGGAATAAAGTTAGTCGATTCGATAGAAGATCATTTATTTTAAATGGAAACTTGTTGTTTTATCAAGTGGTCCATAACTAAATTAAGTTAGGACATGTAGCTTATAAATAGGTTGTTCTCCTAATTGAAAATTAGTGGAAGTTTACGTTTGTAGACTCTTGCAATTTTTTATGTAATTTATTATCCATTATCAATAAAATTACATGCTTGAGGAAAGTTCTATATTAAATAGTATAAAAAAAAAAAAAAAAATCAATGTTTAAAAGCATGTTCAGACTTACAATCAAATAGAGGAAAAAACACATACAAAAAACCAGATAATAACCATGAACAAGCTTCATCTTGAATTATGAACTGTAAAGGAACTTACAAAATGTGACATTACGAACCTTGTCAAGCGCACAAGCAAAAAGATCCTGGACATGACCTTGGTTGAAAAGTTTTATTTCTCATGATGCAAGAGGATTTGTACATGTGCTGCCAAGTCATTCAAAATCCATAATTATCTATACAATAAATACATTAAATATTTGTAGTATTTTTTACCCTAAGATGCATTCTTATGATAATGTTAGAACATATGTTTACATTGTCAAAAAATAACTAAATAAGCTCCTCTTCATTTCAAGAACAATTTATTGGAGTTGCCTGAACTTGGAACAAGCCTCCCATGCTCTGAAAGAATAGCAACTACGTCAACAGTGACTTTTTTGCTGCTACATTGGATCGAGGGAGGTTTTCTCCAAGATCAAATCATTCCAATAAAGTATTCTCTACTAAACAGGGCCAACCACATGAAGGTGGAATCTCTTATGGCCCATTCTCCCCCCCCCCCCCCCCAACCTCACATCACTCTCAATTCCCCAATACCCAATATATATATTTCATTATTTACTTTCATGAGCAGAAAATAATATTCAATAACTAATAAAAAATAAATGTAAAAAAAAGTACGCAAGAAAACCTTGGAAGTGCTTCGCCTAAAAATAGTATGATAAATGAGGTTTTTTATAACGCAAAAAAGGTTCCAAGTATGGTAACATTTGTCTTATAATAATACAATATTTTATATTATCGAAATTTATTTTTCTTATTCCTACTTCTAATCATCAACATAATTGTGCTCTACTATGGCTTCGTGCCTTTCCCACATAGCTGACATAGTTGCGTACTCACGATGTCAGGTCTCATGTAGTGATGGGGCATCGCCTACAAAAACAAATATTATTAAATTTTAATTTTTAGTTTTTAAATATCATTGAAGTAGTTCGGTAATATTAATAAAAAAAATTGCAATGACATTATTTACCTAGTGCACTAGTTGTCACCGTTGGAACCATTGTCCTATGTTCCTCTCTGGTGGTAGTATGCTCAAGTACAACATTTTGTGTCATTTAAACAAAAAAAATTATAAGGAAACAACCCTCAAGGTATAATTAGAAAAAAATATAAGTAGAAATTAATTACCATCGAGGCCCTCACTGATAGTAGCATTGTTAGCCTGGTCTCCACTAGAATGATCAGGTTCCACGTGAGGACCATGTACTTCTGGAATTATTTCACTCTCAACCCATTGCTCTACAACTGGGTTATTTGGCTCATTGAAAGTGTTGCTCCCCTTATTTAAACAAAGTTTTTAGACATTAAATTTATGGACGAAAAAAAAACATATTGAAAGGTTAACATTTTACCTTATTAGGTATTCTGGATCTTGGGACCTGTCCCAAGCTTCTACAACGTTCAATTATGACTTGATAGCTAGAATAGAAAGCAATCTCTTTGTCTTCCTCTGTGATTTCTATTCCAAATTTGTCACCCTACATTACATATTTTTGTGTATTTTTAATTTTATTTGATGGGATTACAAAAATGTTGGAAGGCGACAATTAGTATAAGATATTTAGCTACTTACAATTCTTTCGTCTAATTTCAAGTAGCCGCGCTGGCCTAGCTTGTGATGGCCTTTTTTTTCAATCCTAGCTTTGGTTGCCTTCAGGGTGTCAAGAAAACTATCATCAAAAGCTTGAATTCATTTATGTAGCACATTTTTAATTTATACATAGATAAAATTAAAGCTATTGAATTAAAGTTGTAATTTACCTTGCGAGTCCAGTTAGCATTTTTCCTTCTTTCTTGGCCTTTTTCTCTTTTCCGTCATCGATGAGTGCTCTCCACTCCCTCTCTGGAACCATGAGATGATGCTCGTATCTAGATTTAATTTGCAAGTGCATCCTATAGGTGTCCCGAGTATATTTCAAATATTTTCTGACTGCTCGGGCGACTGCTGTTCTATCAAATGTGCCCACCCCAAAAAGGCCTTCTAGATAATCTAGAAGTTCATTTTTGAGGTTGGAATTTTGGGAATTCCACCTTGTGCATATGGTTGGGCCAAAAATTATCAATGCCTTACTCTCTAAGGCCCTGTATAAATCATAGTTTCCTACACAAAAAAAAGATATTATCATTAATTTAAAAATAATAATCATGATAAAATATGTTTTAGATAGAGTACATGAAACAGTTAAAATATTAAAACTTACCTAGGATTTTTTCTTGCTTTATAGGAACACCTTCATTGTTCACCAAAAATGTGCCTGGAATGGTCCTCGTGGAGGTGACACGTGTAGCTCTAGGAAATACAATAATAAATTTGGCCATACCAGCCTCATCATTGTCGACACGTTCAGCGGTTGGTTGTGTGCCTTCTTGGGTTGGGTGTGTTTCTTGGCTACTACCTAAAGGCGTAGAAGGTGTATGAGAGGGTTCCTCGGGAATCTCTTGCCTTTGTGTCCCACTACCACCAACACCGAGGACATCAGCTCCCAGAAAATGCTACATACAAAAGAATTTTTTTGTTAGTTTAGTTAATGTAAAAATTAAAAATCAACCTATCACAATTGATCTCATGCAGAACAATAAAAATATCCTTTTGATTTTTTGTTATTACCTTATATGTTTCTATATGGGTCATAAGTTGTGTTATCATTTTTCCTAATTCAGGTGTTTGAGGCACAATGTCTACTAAACGCTCAAGTTCCTTGGTTCCTTTTAGCGCCTTTTTTTGCAGCAACACCAATGGACACGTTAGGGGAATTTTGAGGTCTAAAATGGGCCTCCTAAGAAAAATGTACAACCAAAATTAACTTTATAATAACCAATAGGATTAAATATGATGATGTTAACCATGGGGGATGATTCACCATTTTTTAAGTAAATGGGTAAAAAGATTAATAAATAAAAAATAATAAAACTACTTTTTCAACTCGTATTTTAAACTTATCTCCCAAAGTTTTTACTCAATTTTTTAGAGAGAGTAGTCATTGGATGAAAAACTTAATTCCTTATCTAAGGATTTCCCATGTTTCACACTTTTGATGCATCCTGCTCCATGAAAAATGGGAAATACATGAAAAATATTATTACAATCACGTTTTTCATGTATTTTTCATTTTTCGTGTAGTAGTATCCATTGAAAATACGCAACATGGGTACACCATAGATGAGGAATTAAATTTTTGTAATATTCCCAAATTTTCACATCATATTTGGAATATTAGAGTTCTTGATTTTCTTAATAAATTAAGTAAATATAAGGGTGGAGGGACGCACAAACCTCAAATATGAATAAAATCCACTTCTAATGTGTGTATGTGGATATTCTAGATCTAGATCTAAAGTCATAGAGTAGTGGAGCAGCTCCCTTAATGGAGATCATGTCTCATTTATGAGGTAGATTATGGAGGATGAAACAGTCAAATAAGATCGTGGATCTTAAATATAAAATCATGAGGATATTTGATCAGGTCAACTGAGATCATAGTGCATTCAAAGAACATCATGAAGAACTTATGATAAGATAGTGGAGGAAGTGGTGCATTTAATGCACATATGATGGAGAGGGTGATCACCCCATGTGAACTTGATGGAGGACATGATGCCACAACGCAGTCAAACATGGAGACTATGTCCACATGTACAATACAGATTTGGAGTGGGCCTAGGCTATGGAAGGCTCATGCATATGATGAAGGTGAGGGCACAATGGAAGGCATGATTTGGATTATTAATTTCTTGATCTGTTTCGATCTAGATTTGTCTTAGGAAATTTCTATGTAGACTTGGGATGTTTAGCAAAGTTTGCAATGCTTTTTAGAAGAGGGTATTCCGGAGTGGGAATCACACCTCTTTCTTTGAGTAGCTCTAGAAAGAGGATTGTTCTTCATTCCTTATCAGGCATTGGTACCATCTTAAGGAGGTTGTTTCTAGCATTCAGTTATGAAACCAGTGGAGGATTCATCCTACCACTTTTTTATTCACATCAATCCTTTCAGGAGTAGCAGATCTACATCTTACATTTAGGCCATTGGGTTTTACCTCCATGCAGTAGCAGTCCCTTCAAGGATTGCCCAGTCTAGTCCTATAGATCTATTGGAGGGAGGAAGTTTCTAGTATTTCAGCTGGAAATCATATGAGGGATCATCTCCTCACATTGGATATACTATTTCCATCATTCAGGAGCTGATTTGACAAATCCAACAGTAGGTTATTGAGCCTCCCTCTCTAATAGCGCAATTTTCTGAAGCTGTTGTTCATTCAGTAGCTATTTTCAGTGGAGGATATTGGAGGAGCTATATCTTGAGCTTTTAGCCCAAGGATCTAGTAAAGGGATCAACCCTTCTTGCATAGATCTGATTGTGCATCATTGCAGCCATCATATCATCAGATCTAGCTTCAGATCTGCATTCCCAGCCACATGTATGTGAAGCCCTAAGAGGGTGGTTCTCTTAGACTTACAAATCTGAGAAACCCTTTCTGGGTTATCTTAGGAATCCATCATTGAGCCCATATCTACAATTTCAGCATCATCGAAGCTCCCATTCTGCCTAGATTTGAATTTTTATCTTTCAGCCAGTTGTAGTCCCAATAGTTGCAGCAGGGACAACGCACTTTACCTTCCAAGAGTTCAGCAGTTACTCAGTCCCTCTTAGGAAATCATTGCAGGGTAATTCTAGGCCACCCTTGTGGCTTGAGTGTCTCATATTTTGAGCACTATTGTACTTTCTTTTTCACCTCCAATATAATAAAATGGCTCAGTTATTTCTGTGCATTCTGATGTGTATATAGATTTATTGTTTACTTCGCTGCAGTTCTTATATTGTGTTTCAATATTACTGCATTCTCCCTTTTGGGATATTACAGTGCTATCAAAGCATGATCTTTGGATATTACAGTGATATAGAAGCATGATCTTTGGCTCAGCTTGTGAACACTTCATCATTGCATCAAAAGAAGAAGAAAATAGATGAGATCTATCATGAAGGAGGATAATTTTGCCACTCATCTCTTTAGATCCATGCAATATCTCTCCAAGGAGTTCAATCAAATGGAGAAGGAAAGGCAAAAAGAAGATCTAGGAAGAAGATTTGATGAGGAAGTCCCAATCATTTCCTATCAACAAAGAAGAAAACCGAAGAATTATAGATCTCCTCATAGATCTACTATGCCCACTTTCTTTGGAGAAGGTGAAGGGTATAAAAATGAAGAAAGAAGAAAACCTGATACTCATGACACTCTTAGTCTATATCTTGAAGAGTATAAAGGGCATTCTAGAGAATTCAAAGAGAGTCTAACTCTCCAGGAATTCTTCCAAATCAAAGGATAGAGAGGATCCTATGACAGCAATAGAAGGAAGAGGAACAATAGATTCTATTTTCCTATATTTGATGGATCTTCCTCAAGCAATGTTAAGGCTTGGAGCAAAGAGTTAGATGCATTTTTCAGGCTACATCCTATAGCTGAAGAAAATGTTGTCCAAATTGCAGCACTTCATATTTTAGGTGAAGCCAATGATTGGTAGTTTGGTCACATGGAGCATGCAAAGGTGACTAAATATTAAAATTTCTTTCACAAGTTGAGGAAAATGTTTGATGTGAGAAAACCAGAGATGTGTCACAAAGAGACATCTCCTAAGGAAACAAAGGAGGATGTCAATCTTGTCACTTTGGACAAGAAGTGACTACGTTCACCACCAGTTGCAGAAGTACTTGCATCCAGAGAAGAGACACTTGAAACCTTGCAAGAAAGTCTTAAGCTCTTGACACATAGAGTCCCATGCATGATTTAGGAGATGCATGAGGAAGAGGAGGAAGATTCCAGTGCTGGTACACTTCAAGAAAAGCAGCCATCACTCATACCAATAGTTGGAGACACTATTGTCTCGGTTGGAGGAACTCTTTTGTTCTGGAAAGTGATTCCCACACATTAGTTGATCCAAGGTATACATGAAATTTCATCACATATTTCTTCAGTAGATCTTATTGAAACTTATGAGGACATGCCATGAGGGCCAATGCGTAACCAAGGGTTAGAACGAGAACACAATGTTGATTTGAAGTAGAAACATATCACAGCGTAGAGGACCCTTGGTCTGATCAAGGAGGAGATTAAGAACTATCCCAGTTCATCATTGTTGAGCTACATTCAACCCTTTGAGTTGAAGTGTAGAGTTTCAGAAAATGGGATGAGCATGATCCTATGTACAATAACTGGTTATGAGATTAGTATTGTGCCTTGCTTTGAGACAGTACATGTATTACCATGCAGATCTACAACGTTGTCACTTAGTAGATGTGAAAATGAAGAGGCCTCATCATTATTGGAGCATTCTAAAGGAAGCTTCACTCATGAAGAAATGGAGGTAAAGATGATAAATGGTAGACATCTTAAGATGAGAAATATTTTCTCCTTTCTAGATGACACTTTAAAAATGAGAATCTCACTGCTCAAAGAGAAACTTCTACCTGCAACAAATCCAAAACCTGTTTGGTTTTGAAGGGCCTTTGGTGAAAATATAATCTCATTGAGAGATCTCATTGGAGGTGCACTTCAACATATCATGAAGTGAAAAGTTCTTCATCAGTTTGGGAAGGATGGTATTCTACGAAGGGAGGATACCATGATTATGCAGTACATCATTCATCATCCACATTGGGATGAGTGGGTGAGGATGATAAGAAAGGGGTTGCATGACCACTTTTAGGTATATGACATGGGCCAGCAAGCTTGGTTACATTGGTTGCTCTTGGGAAAGTCTTTTCACTACCCAAAGGCTCCTATTTCTTTGATCCATTCCTTCAAAAACACTTATGAAATGAAGAAGGATGCATGGATGCGCTACCTGCTCTTGGGTGAGTATGGTTACTACCCAATATTTCATATTTTTCTGATTCATGCCTTGTGTGTCAATGATAGAATGCAAAAAAAGAATGCATGTTCATTTTGGTTTCCCTTGAGAGATTTTGGCCACCAAATGACATCTCCTATGTCCATGTGTTTTGTATTGGGTAAAAATTGGCATGATGCTCTCATGATGTGTATTGATGGTGTTTGTTTGTATTGGGATGATGTGACATTCCTGTCTCTTCCACTGGCTACTAGTGGGAAAATATGGTTTGACATATTTGTCTACCCATATATCTCCTTTTCTTCTTTTTCATAATGTTGGAATGATGCTTGTATCCAACAAGGCCAACAGGGCTAAGGATGAGAGCATGTCAATGGTCAATCAAATTCATAAAGCATGGGATGAAGAGATGTATTATAAGATGGAGCTTTTCCTTTGTGGAAAGAGCCACTTTATTTTATGTATCTCATGTATTAATGATGATTTCGAATACCATATGGTTGTCACTTTTTACTTCATAGTGGAAGGAGGACATCTAACCATACAGTTGGAGGTCATTCTATATATTTTTGAAAGAGAACTTTGGAACCAAACATGCATAACACATTGCAGAAAATGGAAGAAGCATTCCTTATGTGGATGCCATTTGGAGGGGAATAGATGGCTTTGCATATACTTTTGGAGTTGCTTTAGGACAAGAAAAATTTTTCTAGGGGTGACTATAATATTCCAAAATTCTCACATCATATTTGGAATATTAGAGTCCTTCATTTTCTTAATAAATTAAGTAAATAAAAGGGTGGAGGGACCCACAAACCTCAAAGATGAATAAAATCCACTTTTGATGTGTGTACGTGGATATTATAGATCTAGATCTAAAATCATGGTGTAGTGGAGCAGCTCCATTAATGGAGATCATGCCTCATTTATGAGATAGATTATGGAGGATGAAACAGTCAAATAAGATCATGGATCTTAAATATATAATCATGAGGATCTTTGATAAGGTCAACTCAGATCATAGTGCATTCAAAGAAGATCATGAAGCACTTCTGATAAAATAGTGGAGGAAGCGGTGCATTTAATGCACATATGATGGAGATGGTGATCACCCCATGTGAACTTGATGGAGGACATGAGGCCATAACACAATCAAACATGGATACTATGTCCACATGTACAACACAGATTTGGAGTGGGCCTAGGCTATGGAAGGCTCATGCATATAATGAAGGTGAAGGCACAATGGAAGGCATGATTTGGATTATTCATTTCTTGATATGTTTAGATCTAGATTTGTCTTAGGACATTTCTATGTAGACTTGGGCTGTTTAGCATAGTTTTTAGTGTTGTTTAGCACAGGATTTTCTTGAGCGGGAATCCCACCTCTTTCTTTGAGCATCTCTGGAAAGTGGATTGTTCTTCATTCCTTATCAGGCATTGGTGCCATCTTCAAGAGGTTGTTTCTAGCATTAAGCTAGGAAATAAGTGGAGGATTCATCCTACCACTTTGTTCTTCACATATAGCCTTTCAGGAGCAGTATATCTACATTCGGAATTTAGGCCATTTGTTTTTACCTCCATGTAGTAGAAGTCCCTTCAAGGATTGCACAATCCAGTCTTGTAGATCTATTGGAGGAAGGATCAAGTTTCTAGTATTTCAGTTGGAAATCCTATGAGGGATCATCTCCTCACATTTGATCTATTGTTTCCATCATTCAGGAGCTAATTTGACACATCCAACAGTAGGCTATTGAGCCTCCCTCTCTGACAGCACAATTTTCTGAAGCTTTTTTTCATTCAACAACTATTTTTAATGGAGGAGATTGGAGGAGCTAGATCTTGAGATTTTAGCCCAAGGATCTATTGAAGGGATCAACCCTTCTTTCATATATCTGATGGTGCATCATTGCAGCTATCATATCATCATATCTAGCTTTAGATCTGCATTCCCAACAGCATATATATGAAGCCTTAAGAGCGTGGTTTTCTTAGACTTGCAGATCTGAGAACCCTTTCTGGGTTATCTTGGGAATCCATCATTGAGCCTAGATCTACAATTTCAGCATCGTCGGAGCTCACATTCTGCCTAGATCTGACTTTCTATATTTTAGGCAGTTGCAGTAGGGACATCCTAGTTTACCTTCCAGCAGTTCAACAGTTACTGTAATATTCCCAATTAGCCCAAGTAATGGGAATATACAATTTTGTCTCAATAGTTTGTTTCATGAATAAAAATGTAAAGGAGGATCAATAAAACTCCTAATCAACAAAATAAATCAATGCCACATGTTAACATGGAAAAATATAGGATATTTACATAAGAACACTTAAGTGTTAAAGAGACTGGAGCACTTGACCAAGTCAACCAGGACCAAATCAACAACGCTGTCTAGATACAATGAATCTCCTAGAGGCACAACGTAGCTTTAGTTGGAGGCTTCTCATGTGAATGCAGCTAAATCGTTGAGATGGTTTAGGGTTTGAAAAAATTTCATCCTATAAGAGGAAGAGGAGGACAACAGAAGAAGGTTGTTGATTGTGCATATTTATGAATATATTTTCTGTTTAGACAAATATTATTCTCTGCTGTTTAGCTGAGGATAGTGCTATTTAGCACTAGGGTGTCCCTGTTCGGGAATCCCACCTCTTCCATTGAGGAACTCTTGGAAGAGTCTTGCTAATCTCATCCACTATCAAGCATTTGGCCAAGCTCATCTTCCAACTGTAGCGTAGATCTTGTTGAGGGTTTGGTTGTCTTTGTAAGCTACAACAAGTGGAGGCTAGATCTGCTCAGATCTAGGCCATTCCAGAGCCTCTTTTCACTAGGAAAGTCTTCTATCCCTTTGGAAAGAGAGTTCGGGACCTTTGGAGTTGCAATTTAAGATCTTGGCATCAGGCCAACCCAGTGATTCAACCTACATCGCAGTTTCCTTCTAGGAATACATTATTTGTAAGAAGGAAGTTGCAGGGTGTTTTGACACACTTTTTGAGGAGAGATATCTGGTGTTGGGGTTTTTCCCTTCACTATGGTGATCCATGGATTAGATTTCTAATCCATGTTCTGTACAGATCTGATCTTCTTCTATTGAATCATCTTCAGAAATTTCTGAATACTACTGTAGATCTACTACTCTAGATCTCAGATCTACTCTCTGTGTTGCATGTTTTGATCAAAACCCCAAGGGGATCTTATAAAGGAGCCTTTCTAGTGTACAGATCTGAAATAGGTTTGATATTTTGTACATAGGCCTGCTCTAGATCTAGAGTGTAATATATAGATATTTTGGCTCTTATAAATAACGTTGTCAAGCTATTTTGCAGTCAATAGATGTGTTGCACCCCTCTTTCTTGAAGAATTTCTTCTATTCTTATCTTCTACATTCTGTTGTATATTGTAAGGGCCTCGTTATGGATATGATTTATTTCTGTATATATGAAATTTTATCCCTCTTATTGGTCTCCTACTCATGCTCTCAAAAACTGCGTTATTTTCCTGCAGTATTGTTGCATATTGCTGTAGCCCCATTCTTTGGTGTTTTTCAGCTATACTAGGTGTGGGAGGTCTGTTTACCTCACCTAGTTTGATTTTTTTTTTCTCCCCTCTTGGATTTAGATGCTAGATATATAGTTGTAAGGGATCCAATGGCTGAAAACTCATTTCAATGCATATACTTTTGCAAAGTGCATTATTCCAGTAGGTATTGCTGAGTATTCCCATTTTTGGATATTACAGTGGTATCAGAGCAACCATCTTGGCATGCCCTATGATTTTCTTTATTGAAGAGCCAAGATGTCTTCAAAAGAAGAGGGGCACCTCACTAATAGAGAGAAGAGGTACCTAAGAAGAAGATAGAATAAATTTGATTACACCAATGATGATAAAGACAAGGGAAAATCCCCTGAATCTGGCAGTGATAAAGATGGGAAGGAGTTTGAAAAAGCCCTTCTGAAAGCCATGCAAGATCTTTCTAGAGAGATCAAAGAGATGAGAATGGACAGGATCAAAGAATATCCTAGGAGATCTCATCCTGTAGAAAGCAATAGCATGTCTCACCACTGGAATGATCAACCAGTGAACTAGCCACAAGCTCCACAACGCTTTACTATGCCTACTTTCTTGGCTGTGGAGAATGAAGGGCCTCAAGAGAAAGCATCCCTTGAAGACTACTTTGAAGAGTATGAGTCTTAGAATCAAAGATTCAAGAACCACTTGAGTTTTCAAGAGTTTTTTCACCTCAAGGACAAAAGAAGACCAAGGCATCAATATAGAGGTGGTGGATTCACACATAATCATGGTCGACATCACTCTATGGGAAAATTATTTTTACCCAAGTTTGATGGGTCATCCACTAGCTCTACCAAAGCATGGGTAGAAAAGCTGGATCTCTACTTTTAGTTAAACAAAGTCCTTGAGATGGAAGCTATCAATATTGCGTTGCTACAATTTGAAGGTGAAGCACACAACTAGTGGTTCCATGGGTTGTCTACATTGGGCCATGCCAATCTGACTGACTATTCTAAGTTTACTAGAAGACTGGTGGAGAGGTTTGACAGAAGGGATCCAGAAGCACCTTTCATGAGCCTTGCAAAGTTGAAGAAGTCAGGTAATGCAGAGTCTTATATCTCTGAATTCCTGAGATTATCCGTTATGGTTCCTAATCTGTCTGTAGCAAGGAGGGTGTACATGTTCATCGATGGCTTGGATGAACCTATGCATGGGTTGGTTAAATATACCAAGACCATTGCCTTGCATGATGCCATTGAGAGGGCTAGAGACCTTCAAGATGCCTTGCCAAAAGCAAAGGAAAACTTTCATAATAAGCCCTCTTTCCCTTCTAAAGGAAAGGAAGAGAAAGCTGCTCCTTCCAAGGAGAGCTCATATAAGAAGCCTCTTGATGATGAAGTCCATAAATATCTAAGAAGGAGGAAGCTATGCTTAACTTGCCAAGAACCATGGGTACCTGGACATAGATGTGCTGCTATTAAAGCACATTACATAGAGGTCTTCTCAGGTCTTGAAGAAGATGAAGATGATGTGCCAAGGAGGGTTCATAGTGCTAACAATGTTGGTGGAGATCCAACACCTTCAGGAGATGAGAATGGAGAATTTGATCCTATTGGAGGAACTCTCGAATCCTTGAGGGGAGTACCTAAGTATTTGACCTTAAGAGTTCAAGGGTAAATCATGAATCAGAGGGTTTATGTATTGATTAACAGTGGGGCTACCCACAATTTCATTGATGCCTATCTTGTGCAAAGGAGGGAAATACCCACTGATACTTTTGAGAGATTCTCTGTTTTGGTCCCAGGAGATAGAACAATGCAATGCATGCATTATGTTCCATCACTTTCAGTCACCATGGCATCCTACACTTTGGTGGATCACTTATTTGTAGTTGACATACCAGACACTAATGTCATTTCATTTTGGGTGTTCAATGGTTGATTACATTGGGGAAAGTCACCACTGATTGGGAGGCTTTACAAATGGAATGGGTGGACGAGAAGAGTGGTGCAATTCGAATAATCAAAGGCATGCATACTTACCCCTTGTTATAGGTCAATTTGGGCACCATTCCTAATGACCTGGTTAACTGGGCATCATCTCTAGGACCAATGATCAAGGGTCTATCATTCCCTATCATTTCAGTTGCTATATGCCTTAAGACAAGAAAAAAGACAAATTAAGGAAGACTTTCATCAAGCAAAGGTTTCCATGGTTTGAAGCTTAATATTTAACATATGAGAGCTCACCAACGCAAGCTCTAAGGGGCCTAAGTACATTGCATATGCAGGTAGCCCCATGCAAGGCTACTCTACAAAGCAGTTCCTGACATTCACAGGTGTGTTGGTCACATAGTGAGCGAAATTATCATTGTTCCAGAATCTCCACTTGGCCAGTGCCTTCTAGAAGAGTTCACATGTGTCAAGCTTTGGATCCAAGTGTCCATTTGACTTCTACATGATTGGAAACATGTATTTCCTATTTTTGGAAATTTATTGATTGCAAAATAGCCTACAGTTCATCTATGAATTGAGCACAGATCTAAGTGCTTGAGGAGGAAGAATTTGAGTAGAGACACTAGAAAATTTGGCGCAATTTCTGACGACCACTTCGTCGCTATTCCGACACATAGTCATCGCAAGAGTGACAGTTCAAGGATGCGAAAAATGTGGTTTTCCATAACGTCGCAATTCCGACGCACTGACAAAGTGTCGCACTACCGACACTTTTTCTGTCACTTCCAAATAAGCATCATGCTTCCGACGTTTCCCAAACCGTTGCGCTTCCGATGTTTGTAAACTGTCACAATTCCGATGAAATGTGGTCCGATGTTGTGAACGTCGCTCTTCCGACGTTTGTAAACTATTGCAATTCCGATGAAATGTGGTCTAACATTTTTAACGTCGCTCTTTCGATGTTTGTAAATTGTCGCAATTCCGACGAAATGTGGTCCGATGTTTTGGACGTCGCTCTTTCGATGTGTGTAAACTCTCGCAATTCCGACGAAATGTGGTCCGACGTTTTGAACGTCGCTCTTCCGACGTTTGTAAACTGTCGCAATTCTGACGAAATGTGGTCCGAAGTTTTGAACGTCGCTCGTCTGACGTTTTTATAGTGTCGCTCTTCCGACGTTTTTAAGCTGTCGCAATTCCGACGCTTACACAGCATCGGTATACCGACGGCGGGTTCAATTTAAAAAAAAAAAACGAAACTTTAAAAAAGGACAGTAAATCTCCACTATTTGTTATGAATTGTGGGCATTCCAATGATCGTGAAATATTAATATAATAAACCACCCCGCAGCGCTTCGACTATAAACATTCATATAAAAATGGCTCTGTATTTCAAAAAATGGTTTAAAATAGAAACAGGGCAACATTTTTTTTTTTTCCAATTGTTATGAACATAATTTGACTGTGAAATATTAATATAATAAACCACCCCGCAGTGCTTTGACTATAAACAATCATTTTTTTTTCACCAGAGAAAAAACGCTATTTTGAATATATTATATGAAGTAAAACAGTCCATGAAGTCATTACAGTTTCACATCTGAAGATTGGAACCCAAATATCCATCCAGAAAAGTGGAAGTCCCACCCCAGAAAATGATAGAAAAATACCCCATGTCACATATAGGGACATGATATAAAATCCAGTAACGGTCCACATGGAGATTATCGACAATCTGAGAAAGCATTCAAATATTCCCGAGGCATCTATAAGAAAGTGAAATAGTAGTATGTAGAATAGTAAAGCAACAGATAGAGTACCGACGTCCATTGTTCCAAATACAAATTAAAGTACCCAAAATCCTTGAAGAGAGAAAAACGCTAATCATGTGAGGAGTGTGATATGTCCAAAATATAAAAAGACCATCAGACCATATCAATAAACCAACAACATAGACCAGCATCGCTAGTTTTGAAGGCAGAGTGATAACCTGTCAACACATAAAATAGTATCATAAAGCGGATACAGGAAATGTGCAGCGACATGTACTGTTGATATACGCCTCACACAAAAAGCATCCATGATAAAGAAAAAATATGAATAAACCCAGGGTCGATTGTATGTTCTGGCTTGCTTGTTCCCGGAAATAAAAACCATCTGCAGAAACCCAGGCTCGCTTGATTCCAAAATTGGTAACCATCTGTTGCATCTGAGATTTAAGGTTCAGGCTCGCTTGTTTCCATTAGTAGCCTGCTACATCATCCACCTTGTTCATAGCAAAAAGGTTCCTGTAGATACACAGAGAAAGAGTATAATACGTAGACCATATAAACATGGCTCTGTATTTCAAAAAATAGGTTTAAAATAGAAATAGGGAAACATTTTTTTTTTCCAATTGTTATGAACATAATTCGACCATGAAATATTAATATAATAAACCACCCCGCAGTGCTTCGACTATAAACAATCATATAAACATGGCTTTGTATTTCAAAAAACAGGTTTAAAATAGAAACATGGAAACATTTTTTTTTTCCAATTATTATGAACATAATTCGACCGTGAAATATTAAATATAATAAACCACCCCGTAGCGCTTCAACTATAAACAATCATATAAACATGGCTCTGTATTTCAAAAAACAGGTTTAAAATAGAAATAGGGCAACATTTTTTTTTCTAAGTAAAGTTAATCTATTAACAGTGGGAATAAAATTACAACATGACTTTAGTCAAAAACATTGCCCAAACTTATGGCAAATTTGTCATCAAAAAATCAAAAAAGAAGACTTCCCTCATACAGAGAAACCAGTCTTGAATGTTTATAGAATTCAAAAATATTACAGAGGTATAGCACAGTAATATAATCTAAAACATGCCCAATTAAGTGGGTCTGCGAAGAAAGAAAACCAAATTAACCAAACTACTCCTCCAGTGGTTCATTGAAGATTCGGCACCATCCTTCTAAAGGTCCAGGATCGCTAGGTGCTATCTCCACATTCGCGCCACTGCTCCCTTCTTGAAGGCCCAAATGTTGGCCGGATTTTTCTGAGCTCAGACCCACTGGATGAGTGTATTGTTCCTCCATTTGGGCCTCCTCACGGAAAACGACGGTGATTGAACCTATGATTCGTGGGCAGTTCAAAGAGAAATTAAAGGAAAAAAGTGCAGTGCACTTCATGGGAGAAGGTGAAGTGGTGTGGAAATGAGGAGCAGGGGAGCCCATACGATGGCTAGATCCTAGAACCCGACCCCACCCACTTCTAGTGTTTGGATAGCGACCTGCGTAATAATCAATGGACTGGGAAGACGATTTGGTTGAGGGGCTGGAGGGAACGCGCAGGGGTTGACCTCTAGTGCTCCCCCTGTGGCAACGCATCCTTCGACACAGGCGAGGCATGGGTGTAGTCTCAGCAGTGGGCACAAGACGAGACGGAGAAGCAGGATTCCACAAAACTGAGGAAGACAGACACAGACAAGACTGAGAGAAATGCAGATATGCACCAAGGTCTATGAAGCAGTTTAGTTGGCCACTTCTCCTTCTCGTCACAGTGACCAGGCAGTGTAACCCAACAACCGGGTCGTTTGGAAAACCATAGCGAAATGCCATTTTATCGACCCGACTGCAATGAAACCAAAGAACGCCCATCATAATTAATCTGTCATTAATGAGAGCCGAAGGCAGGATCATATTGGAGCATGTGGAATCGCTAACAGGAGTGGAGGTCCGATCTTGAATAGTGTTAAAACTTAATGTGATTAGATGTGAAAACCTTAGAACTTAAATGTTGGCTAAATGAACAACGTTAAAACTTAATTGGATTGATATGAAATCACCACATCCATGTCCCATCTCCTTAAATGCCATCGAATGCATCCACATCTGGAAACAAGGCAACTTTTGATTGAGGACACATGGAAGAAATTGATTGGAGAGGATCTTTTTTTGGGCTGCTCGCGTAGTGGAAATCCGGACCCGAAAAATATTAGGGAGAATTTGATAAGAAATTCGCGTCACAACTCTCCCTCCGTATGCCAGCCCAACTTCGGACTCAAAAAAGATTAGGGTAGAATTCATTTGGTTTTCGTGTTACAAAATTGGCCGACGTCAGTAGGCTATTTTGGAACACAAATTTGGTTTGAATTATGGTTTATCATCGTTTGAAGTTCGACGGGCTCGACTTAAGAACAATTTTGTTTGATCCCATCTTATAAAATTTGTGTTGGTTTTCTTTGATAATACACATATTTATAATGAATCATGGGAATACCACACTAAACATGTGGAAAAGTTATATAAATTATTGAGAACAATCATTTTTATGTAAAAATATCCAAATGTGCTTTTGGGAAATAATAATTCGAGTATTTGGTTCATATTGTTTTAAAGGAAGGAGTGAAGTTGGAGCTTCAAAAGATGCAAGCTATTACAAAATGACCTATTCCTAAGAAAATCAAGGTTCTTAGAAGATTTTTTAGACTTACATGATATTATTGATAACTTGTTAAGAATTATGCATGCATTTCAAGTCCACTCACATATCTCTTGAAGAAAATATCATTTATATGGAATGATGAGGCTACTTTGGCATTCTCTCTTTTAATGGATGCGATGTCTTCTACACAAACATGGGTTGCACCTACTTTTGGTAAAACATTCATAGTAGAGTGTGAGGCACTAGGACAAGGAATTTACGTAACATTAACACAATAAGGGATATCATTGGCTTTTAAAAGCAAGGAATTCAAGAAAATATTTGGTGAGATCTACGTATGAAAAATAAATGGAAGCAATATTACATGCAATAAAAAATGGGGATAGTATATCATTGGGAGGTACTTTAAAGTCAAGATATACCATGATAACATAAAATATTTTTTGAAGCTATGATTTTCATTAGAAGATTAACAAAAATGAGGAGAAAAAATGAAAAGTTTTAATTTTGAGATAATCTGCAAAAAGGGTAAGGGAAATTTAGTACATGATGCTCTTTCTAAAATAGAAGAGGCCTCAAATTTATATCCAATTACATTTTCTATTCCTAGGTGGCTAGAAGAAGCTTGCCATAATGGAAAAATGACAATTGTACTAAACAAAAACTAAAATTTATAAAGGATGGGATGAACTCTATGGAGCATTGGGAGTGAAAGAGAGATATACTTTGGTGCAAATGTAGAATATTTTTATGCACGCAAGCATATTTGAATAAACAAATATTAACGGAGTCCCATGTCTCTCTGATGGTAGGACGCAGGGTTCTTAAAACATCTCAAAGGATCAAAAAATATATTTTTGGAAGGAATGAAGAAAGATAGTCAAAATTTTGTAAGAGAAGGTCAAGTTTGGATAATAAATAAAAGAGAGATAGTAAAATCTCTAGGGTTACTTCAACCATTCCACATACATATTCAAAGACTCGAAGATATATCAATAGACTTTATTACAGGGTTACTGAAATATAAAGGTAAGTATTACATTTTTGTGGTCATTTATATAAACAAATTTTGTAGATTTTTTTTGTAGAGCTCAAAGTACACAAACAACAAGCCAAGTGGCAGAAGTGTCCGTGAAAGAAATTCATAGTCTTCATGGTTTTCCTAAAGTAATAGTAACAAGAAACTTTTGGAAATAATTATTTAATATGAGTGGAGAAACACTAGCTGCCATGAGTTCTACATATCAAACACAATCAAATGGTCAAACAAAAATAGTTAACAAATGTTTTTAAGGTTATCTAAAATGTTACTCTTTAGAAAATAAATCTTAATGGATGAAGTGGGTTCGTCAAGGAAGAATGGTAATATGATACTACCTATCACACATCTACTAAAATTTCCCCATTTAAGGCCCTTTATGGATATCCAACTCCTAGTATCTCATACTTTTTGCAAGATAAGTCCAAGGTATAGGAAACAGAGTCACATATGGAAAATACTAAAGAAACTTTGAAAATTATTATGGAAAACCTTCAAATTACATGAAACTTGATAAAAAAACAAGGGGAACAACATTGAAGTGAAAGATAATTTGAGGAGGGTAACTGGGCATTTTTTAGATTATAGCATTATAAGCAATCTTCATTCAATAAAAAGAAGAATAAATAATTAGCTCAAAAATGTTATGGCCCTAAATAATTATTCATAGGATTGCACAAGTGGTATAGAAGTTATATTTTCCTTATTCTTGCATTCATAAGGTTTTTCATGTATCTTGCCTAAAAACGGTTTTGGGAAAAAATATGCCGATGTAAATAGAACTTCCAAAATTAGATGAAGAATGAAAGTTGATTCTTGAACCACAAAAAGTTATAGATAAACATTCTGTATCTCTTTGACATATAACCATTATGAAGTACCTAATGAAGTGGAAGAATATTCCTCTAGAAGAAGGTACATGGTAAAATGATCAATTCATGATGAAATACCCATGGCTAAAGGGTTCGTTTGAAGTTTTGACAAAGGTTTTGTTATATGTTTTATATAACGCGCGACAGAATAGTTTTATTATTTGTTAAGGTCCCACACAGTGATCAAATTTGAAGGGCAGGTCTGAATTTCAATTAGAAGGGCATATATCTATGTCGCCCTTCCATAATGAAAAGATTTAAAAAAAAAACTTTTCATTTGACCACAATAAATTATTTTTACATTTCATTTTCAAAAAGACAAAACCATCATTCTTTATATTAAGAAAATACTGTTACATATACAACAATGAAGAAGGCTCCATCTTTCACTGCTTAAATGTCTCATTAGAAATGTCAACATAAGTCTTGAAGACACTATTATAAGAATTTGGATACATACCACTAGGATATAGGAGATTCTTATGTGTCAGATTGTGTAATGCAATTTTGACTTTGTCTCACAAGGAGCAGCAACATGGAGGTCTGGATTTTTCTTATAGAACTTTTTTGTTATTATTTGAAACTTTGTTTATATATATGAATACAACAATGAAATTATGAGCATGGTGGACAATCAGTCAAGCTCATGATGCCAAACCATGATGATGTAAGTTTGAAATTTAACATTTTTACATGTTAAGGACAAATAGTCAAAATCACTGACAACTTATTATGCCATAATTAATAATCATTCCATGTTCACTTTTTTTAATAGGTTTATGTCACACAATGATCTCTCTTCTCTGGCATTTACTTGTATTGAAGATCACTATTCTAGGAATAAGGAGTTATTTTCTCCAAAAATAACCCTAGCCAAACATTGACAATGCATCAAGGATATCTTTCTATGCTTCATAAGTACATATGTTCTACTTATAATTCATGTCTTGGAAGTGGTTGTTTTTCTAGAAATTATTCACCATTTGGTTTCATACCAAAGTATTTTTCTCATTTTCAGCATCCAATACATGAAAAAGATAATGGTTTAAAACAACATAAATATTTGAAATTTTGCAAGAATTGTCTGGCACACTTTGAATTTGAATTTTGAAGTCAAGTGCATGATGTTGTATAGGATCAAGTGTCATTTTGAATACCAAATGTTTCACAAGAAACTTCTCAACATGCTACCCTGTAGTAAGGATTAAATGACAATATTGCATCAACTGTTTCCATAATAAAAGTGCACCTCGGCCATAAGACTAAACAACTACAAATGTTGTAGATCTAACAAGACCACACAATCAAATGTATTCCACAAGGCCAATACTGTATGAAAAATGAAAAGGAGTTTGCAACCAAAAATACCTTAGGCAACTAATTCAGTTAGATACACCAAACCATCAGCAAAAAGGAAAACCAGCCTACTCAAAAGGCAAGCGTTTACCTCCTTTGACAAAATTTTGAGTTCTGAAACAAGGGCCTTTATTGTCTTGTCAATGCCCCTAGTAATTTGAATAGGGTTTGCACCTACTGCAACAACCTAAACAAAAAGGTTTCATTTCAAATTATTTTCCACAAATTTAAGATACAACCATTGTCAGTTTTGTATTTCCTAACAAGCTCATAAATTTTGACAAAAGAACAAAATTTTTTTAATACCTAATAGCAATTTTTTCACTCAAAAACTATCTTAGACTCAATAAGCCCAACCCAAAACTAAAAAAAAAAATACCATAAGACCCTACAAAAATGAATAGATGATCTTAATCCAGTACTATCGACAAAAAGTTACCTTTACACCCTCACTTATTAAACCCTGTGCTATTGCATTTTAACTTCAACTACTACAGTAGAAGGACGGATGCAGTAGCAACATTTTTTTTTGGAGGTTGCTTGCACACCATCCAGAAATTTAATTCAGCATTTAAAATTCCTGCAAGTTTTTTTTGTAGACGGCCGCAGCCATATTTCTGTACATGATTGTATTTAAACACAACAACCAACATTAATGCAATTCACCAACCAGAAATTAAACAAAAAAAAATTTACCCACGAGTTTTGTAAATTCAAAAGGAGGACACGTGGAGCATTACTATTGGATTGCATTAAATTGAAGGGAATCTAAAAACCTAAAAACCGGACCCGAATTTTTTATAAGGCACATTGGATTGAGAATTCACGTTACAAATTAGGCAGACGTCAGCATCCCATTTTGGAACGCGAATTTGGTTTGAAATTCAATCTATTCAGACTTTTGAAGTCCGATGGAAAGGGTTCTTTAATGTTTTGATAATTTAATTTTATGTATGCTTTAATATATACATATGTTTTAAACATATGTTATATATATATATCATATGCGAAATGAAAGGTAGGCCATAGAATTTAGTTTTAATTTTATTTTTTTTAAAAGAGGGTTTATTATAATATGTTTTATATGTTACGGCATATAAAAATAAAAAGGACAAAAAAGCTTGGTAGTTTTTTTTATAGACAGTACGTAAATTTTTTATTACACAGCAGTGTGTAAAAAGTGAAAGACTGAGTGTAACTTTTTAAGTGTGTATGCACGGCAGTGCGAAAGTGAAAAACACAGCAGAGTGTTTTAGAGACAGAGTATGTTTGTTTTGAACAGACAGTGAGTTGGTTTTATGCACTGCATTTTGTAGCAGTCATAATTTTGTAATCCCTCTCAGTGAGGAAGAAGTGTAATAGTTTTTTTTTGAGTTATTGAAGGGAATAGAAGTTTGTTTTCAAAGTATTGAAACTCTGTCTCCTGTCAAAGAAATTTTTATTTTCTCTGTGTTAGAGGAAGGGAGATTTATTCTCCATTTATTGTTCTAGAATTTTTCAATATTCCAACATGTGCAAGAACAACAGATGTTGTGGTTCCATCCCCAGCTAAATCATTTGTCTTTGCCGCAGCTTGCCTTACCAACTTGGCCCCAATATTTTCAACTGGGTCCTCTAATTCAACCAATAAAAAGGCAAAAACCATAGCATTGAGATACATTTCATTACACTGTCAATAAAAATAAAATTTGACTCAGCCATAACCCTTTCCTTTTATTGTTGTGAAAATATTTATGCATTACTCTAATGTGGCTAGTCCATAGGCCAAGTAGACCATTGGGTAACAAATATGTTTCCTTTCACCTTTGAGTTTTCAAATTATGCGTACCAAATCTAAGACATTTAAGAGGGGGAACTAATACAACATTAAAAAGAAAACCAGAGCACACATCTACAAATTACCTCCTTAGCTACTATCACACCATCATTAACTATTTTCGAAGAACCATGCTTGCTCTCCAAGACAACATTTTTCCCTTCGCGCCAAGGGTGAATCCAACAAGATCAACAAGTTTGTTCACATCGATTGCAAGACAAATTGAAAATGCTTTCAGTAAGTGTGCAATTGAATGCTAGAACATATGCCAAAACAACCCTCCACTAAAAATTGAAATAACACATTAAAATCGAATATAAGTGGACAAGGAAAGATCCACCGCAGTGAAGTTTCACGTGCAGGTGACCTTCCTTTAAACATAATTTTTTCTCTGAACTGTAATTTTTTTGTCACTGAGCCATCCTTGTTGAAGTACAACTCCTTTTCCATAGCTCTTGTATTAACTACCTTCTCTCTGTCACGTAATCTCAGAGTCCCTCTTCTGCTTGAGCGATTAAAGGAAATGGGTGAAAAAACTAAAAGAGAAGACAATTGTCTGCCATAATTATCAAACATTGCACCCAACTTCTTCCCCTTTCCATTGTTACACAATGAGGTATATGTGGCAATTGTTGTCATACTGCCCAAAGCAGAGGCCATCTTCTCTTATCCTGAATATAGAATTACAAGATCTTCATATTACTATGAACCTTAAAAAACATGACTCCCATTGCTTAACACCACTTTTAAGTTGTAACAGGCAAACTAAACAACTATCGCAACTTTTGGCAACTTCTGGAGCATTAAGAGAGAAACAACCAAAGATAAATACAACCACAATCCTCATTTAAATGAGACTGGACTATATATTTGCATTAAGATAATAGAAAGAAATCACGACTATATTAAGGCCAGCACAAAACAATCTTTAACCAGTGTCTCTCACGGCCTTCAGGTTGCCATGCTAGAGGTTGCATATTTTTAATTTAAATTCTTGACCTCTCGTGCCCATATATGAATGCATCCAATGGGATATCTACATCAAATGCTCCTTTATATCCCCAAAAACAAATTCCCTACTACAAGAGCACCGGTATTGATGGATCACCCCACACCATCCCACCCACTAGAAACGGTGAAAAAGGAAACCCGAGAAAACTTCTGAAATATCTCAAGATGACTATATGGGTGGTTCTTATGAATCAACCAACCATTCAGAGCATGCTCATCAATCCAAACCATGAGTATTATGTGACGATATTCAAGTAGGCACTGAATTGGATTTCTGAAGCTATGTTAGAGAAACCCTAAAATCTCACTGAAAAAATAAAAATATACTCAGCAACAAAGATGATCACACTCTGGGTAGCCCTGGAGGCTATTTGGGGGTGATGAGTCCAATAGGTCTCAATGAACTGTTGCCCTCGTCGAGGAATACTATTGCAGTGGAATTTGATACTATTTTGGATGTTGAATTCCATGATCCTAATCGAAACCAGTACCTTCATCTCCAGTACTTTTTCACAAAAGAGGGTGCCATAGTCATTCATGCATGCAGAGAGGGTGAATTGCAGGCATTACAACAGGAGGTGTTGTTGTTGTTGCATTGGCCACTAGACTGTTTGTATGGTTCTGTTACAAGCACAGAGTATTGAAAAGGATAGACAAATTTAGTTTAGATATTGTGAAATTTCCTCGAAAATTCACCTACAAAGAGCTCAGCAATGCTACGAAAGACTTTTTTTGAATGTGATTGATAATCGATAATTGCAAGCAAGGGTAAGCCCCTTGTGAAACCTAAATTTCTGAGCATTTTCTAAAACTTGATGACAGATTCATTGTAATGAACAAGTGCCTAGGTCCATATTACATCCAAATCTACCAAGCACCAAGATCTATAAAAAATTCGACAGTATCTACAAACTAAGAAGAAGAGGCAGAAAATGTATTTTGCTTACCTGTTCGAATAGTGGTTGGGGTTTACGTCACAACAAAAATTTGACAAAGCCCATGTAGCATTTCTTATCATTGAAATTATGGCAGTATCATTCAACTGGGCAAGCACCTGCCTCAGAGCTCCATGACTGTGGGCAAGATCCCTAAATGTTGCAGAGTCTCCAGCAATATTTCCCAAAGCCCAGACAACCTTACACGAACACCAGTTGAACTCAAAGTTGGGTACTAGTTTTTTAAATCAAATTCCAAAATTACAGACATATAAAGATAGTTGGGAAGAATTGGCATGCTCAAAAAACAAGGTGATGCAGGAATGACATGAGGGAGAAAATATCAGAAACGCCCCAAATCTGGAGAACTAAGGCTCATCACCAACCTGACATTGACAACTTTACATGATGTAACCTATGAAATCGTAAATGGAGAAATCATAGTAACAATAAAGTAACCTATGTAAAAATAAAGATGGATTCATCCTAGGAGTGGTAATGGGAGAAATAATAGTGAACAACAGGAAACATGCAGAGTTGCTTACAATCAAATAGATGAAAAAATACATACAAAAAACCTAGATAATAATCATGAACAAGATTAATATTGAATTATGAACTGTAAAGGAACTTACAAAATGTGACATTATGAACCTGGTCAAGCGCACAAGAAAAAATATCCTGGACATGACCCTGGTTGACAAGTTGTATTGCTCATGATGCAAGAGGATTTGTACCTGCACTACCAAGTCAATCAAAATCCATCATTATCTATACAATAAATAAAAGTAATTGATGTAGTATTTTTTACTCTAATATGCATTCTTATGATAATGTTAGAACATATGTTGAAAATGTCAAAACATACCTGAATAAGCTCCTCTTCGTTTCAAGAACAATTTTTTGGACTCGCATGGACTTGGAACAAGCCTCCCATGATCTGAAAGAGTAGCAACTAAGTCAACAGTGACTTTTTTGTTGCTACGCTGGATCGAGGGAGGTTTGCTCCAAGATTAAATCACTCCAATAAATTATTCTCTACTAAACAGGGCCAACCACATGAAGGTGGAAGCTCTTATGCCCCCCCCCCCTCACATCACTCTCAATTCCCCAATACCCAATCTATATTTCATTTTTTACTTTCATGAGCATAAAAAAAAATATTCAATAACTAATAAAAAAACAATTCAACAAAAAGTACGCAAGGAAACATTGCAATTAATGCTTGACATAAAATAGTATGATAAATGAGTTTTTTATATAACGCAAAAAACGTTCCAAGTATGGTAACGTTTGTCTTATAATAATACAATATTTTACATTATCAAATTTTCTTTTTCTTCTTCCTATTTCTAAAGCTCATAATTACATCATCAATATCATCATGCTCTGCTCCTGTTTCATGCCTTTCGACCCGCACTGCTGACCTAGTTGCGTAGTCACAATGTCTGGTCTCATCCAGTGACGGGGCATCGCCTACAAAAACAGATAATATTAAATTTTAATTGTCAGTTTTTAAATATCATTGAACTAGTTCGGTAATATTAATAAAAAAAATTGCAATGACATTATTTACCTGGTGCACCAGTTGTCGCCGTTGAGACTGTTGCCCTGTCTTCCTCTCTGGTGGTAAGATCCTCAAGGGAAACATTCTCTGTCATTTAAACAAAAAACGTTATAAGGACAACCATCAAGGTATAATTAGAAAAAAATTATAAGTGGAAATTAATTACCGTCACGGCCCTCACTGATAGTAGCATTGTCGGCCTGGTCCCCACTACAATGATCAGGTTGCATGTGAGGATCATCTACATCTGGCTCTAAAACTGGGTTATTTGCCTCATCAGTAGTGCTGCTCCCCTGATTTAAACAAAGTTGTTAGAAATTAAATTTATGGATGAAAACAAACATATTGAAAGGTTAATGTTTTACCTTATCAGGCATTCTGGATCTTGGGACCTGCCCCAAGCTTATGCGATGTTCAACTACGGCTTGATAGCCGAAATGGAAAGCGATATTTTTATCTTCCTCTGTAGTTTCTGTTCCGAAGTCATCACCCTACATTACATATGATTGTGTATTTTTAATCATGTTTGATAGGATTACAAAAACGTTGGAAGGTGATACAATTAATTATAAGATGTTTAGCTACTTAATTACAATTCTTGTGGCTAATTTCAAGTAGCCGCCCTGGCCTAGCTTGTGATGGCCCTTTTTTTCAATCCTAGCTTTGGTTGCCTTTGAGGTGTTAGGCAACCTAGCATCAAAATATTGAAGTCAGATATGACGTAGCACACTTTTATTTTAGACATAGAGAAAATTAAAGTTATTGAATTAAAGTTGTAATTTACCTTGCGGGTCCAGTTGGCATTTTTCCTTCTTTCTTTGCCCTTTTCTCTTTTCCGTCATGGATGAGTGCTCTCCACTCACTCTATAGAACTGTGACAGGACTCTCGTATTTAGGGTTAAATTGCAATTGTGTCCTATAGGTGTCCCTGGTATATTTCAAATATTTGACGACTACCCGAGAAATCGTTGTTCTGTCAAATGTGCCGACCCCAAAAAAGGGCTTCTAGATAATCTGGAAGTTCTTTTTTCAGGTTGGAATTCTAGGAATTCCACCTTGTGCATATGGTTGGGCCAAAAATTACCAACGCATGGCTCTCCAAAAACCTGTAGAACTCATTATTTCCTACACAGAAAAAAAAATATATTATCATTAATTTAAAAATAAAAATCACAATAAATATGTTTTAGATAGAGTACATGAAATAGTTAAAATATTAAAATTTACATGGGAGTTGTACATGATTTATAGGGACACCTTCATTGTTCACCAACAACGTGCCATTAATGGTTCCTGTGGAGCTGACACGTGTAGCTCCAAGAAACGCAATAATGTAGTTGGCCATATCAGCCTCATCACTGCCAACACATTCAGCGGTTGGCTGGGTGTTTGCTTGGGCAGGGTGTGTTTCTTGGCTGGCACCTAAAGGAGTAGAAAGTGTACAAGAGGGTTGCTGGGAAATATTTTGCCCTTGTTTCCCACTACCACCAACACCGAGTTTAGCAAGTGCCAGAAAACGCTACATACAAAAGAAATTTTTGTTAGTTTAGTCAATGTAAAAATTAAAAATCAAACTATCACAATTCATCTCATGCAGAACAAAAAAAATATCCTTTTGACTTTTTATTATTACCTGATATGTTTCTAGATGGGTCATAAGTTGTTTTATCCTCTCTTCTGTTTCAGGTGTTTTAGGCGCGTCTATCAAAGTATTAAATTCCAACCTTGCATCTCGTGCCTTTTTTCACAACAAGAGCGCAGGAGATAGGGATGAAGAAAGCTCTTCCTAAAAGAGGGAATCATCAAGCGTACCATGGCTAGGTGTCTGCATATTTGAACAAAATTAATATTATTTCAATTATGTAATTAAATACAATACCTGAAGATAGAGCAATGTTGGCACGTTACATGTTCTTCCGCTGGCCTCTTTCCACGATCATCCCATCTCGGGGTTGTTCCTGTACTGCCCTGATCAGTTTGCCACATTGCAATAAAATTATAAATGTAAAAAATTGAAAACAATATCTAACTTGAAAACACAAAATGAAAACTGAAATAATTTCTAATAACACACCGGAAGACAGAGTTAGAGTTTCAAATATGCCTTGCATTGAATTCAGTCTTGGAAACATGTCATTGCACATTAAGGCACCCAAAAATGAGATGAGTTGACAATGAAGACCTTATTGAATATATTTTTGGAGCAACTTCTAGTAAACTTGTTGTGAAGACCTTGAGGGCATTTTTGAAGCAACATTGTTGAAGCTGATGGTAAATCATTGTTGGAGACGATCTTGAAGGGCTTTGAAGTGAAGCTTTTGGAGCAACTATTGAAAAATCCTTAGAGCATTTAAGTAAGGCACTTTCTATCTTCCATCACCTTTTTCCTTTCAATATCCTTTAAACTATTTTGTTGATATTTAATGTTTGAAATCACGTTATAATTCCTTTATTATATGTGTTTGGGGACTTTCCCTTTGAAATTACCCAAAAATACCCTGGCAATTTTATCTTTAGGATGCATGTCTGACCCTATTGTTCAATATTTTGATTGATAGTAGTAAACATAGAGAGTTAGGGGGCTCTTGAATTGGTTTGGTTGGGCCATTAGATCCCTAAAATCTACTAGGGAGATCCACCCTTGAGTTGGAGGAGAGCTAGCCTGAAGTGAAAAGAGGTTGGTGAGGTGACAATGGGGCTATTGAATTACACATGGTATCACACTTTAGCTTTAGGACTTTATCTTGAGAAGTGCGAGATTTTTCTATATCAATTCTCAAATTGTTTACAACACTATTCTTAAGAACTAATAAGAAGTGATGTTGAGGGGTTTTTGGGTATAAGAAACAATACCATTTAAAAACTATGGTTCTCAGTCCTTGGCATTCCTTCACCTGGGCCGAGGGGCACACAAGAATAATTTCACACTAGACCATGAAAACTTAAAAGTAACTTAACAAATCATAAAGTAATAATAATCATAATTCCTAATTTCCTATTGTATGATATAATGAAAATTATTCAAACATGAAGCAATGAAGACATGCAATGTTTGAATTTCAAGATTGATGAACGAATACAAGAAGTTAGAAACTACAACTTTGATTCAATACTCTGTGTCCTAACTCCAGGAAGGAATCTAGTTTGTAGTACAGAACATGCATCGTGTATTATCAATTCTTAATTGACAACAACTAAAGGTCATCTACCTCATCAATTCCTTCCCATTTTGTGTTTTTATGTTATATTCCTTATAAAATTGTCAAATTTCTCTCAAAGTAAGAAACCACTGAATAAAATAAAAAATAGTTGAGATATGATTGAGAAATGGTCATTTATTTATTGAAAGTATCTTCACAATTTCTTTGGTTTTTTTTCATCTCAAGAAACAAGAAATGACCTAAGAAACTATCGTGATGTAATATAAGAAACAACATGGTGCAATGGCCATTTTCAAAGCCAAATGATGTCCATTGAGGACATGGCATTTATTTGGTTCCTGTTTCATAGGAGTTTCAGGTAGAAATGGAACTTTTTTGTACCATTTCCAGTAGTAAAAAGGGAAAACCTTCTTTTTCCATGGGAAATAATTTACCTTTCCTTTTTCAAGATAATCTAAATCACAAAAAATATGAACTATACCGCACACATTCTTGGATAATGTGAAAGTGGAAAAGGAATACCCTACACAAGTGATGCACACATGTACATTTGAACACTAATAGATTTTTGTAGTTGAAATGCAATGCTTATTTTCATTTAAATGTAGGGTTTTTAAAGCAGGGAGAAATAATGGTTTAAATCTTGTATTGGGTGATGAAGATAATAGAGGGTATTGAATCTTGATTCTTGACATTGTGTTTAACTTGAATAACTCAAATGATTATAAATATCAGTGGATGAGTTCTTTTTCAAGTATGTCACTCAAAACTCTTATGTCAAAGCATTGTATGATGGCTAGCATTTTCTTGTTTCCCTTTCTTCAATTCAATGTAAAAAGTATATTAATATATTGGAGCACGAATGATAACTACAATTGTTTGCTCTGCAGTATATCCAGCCCCAAGATTATGAAATTTTTTCTCAAGTGGAGCTATTGGTTATTGATGAAGCAGCTGCAATTCCATTACCTATTGTAAAGGCTCTGCTCGGGCCATATTTAGTGTTTCTGTGCTCTACTGTAAATGGGTAATAATTATAAATGAGCCAACCAAAATCACAGATTTTGTAACCATTCGGTTTCCATGGATAGTGATGATGATATTAACCCTATATATCGGTGACCTATATCTATATGAGAATGATCTCAACATTGACCTTGATATGGTTGTATGGATGTGACCTTTGGTATGTCATCAGAAAATCCCCAAATATCAGAAAATCCCCAAATCTGGAGAACTAAAGCTCATCACTTTCGATCTGGAGTACCACCCTTGTGATAAAGTTGATGAATTTCGATCTTCCATTCTCTACCACTTTTCACTTCACCTTCAATATAGATCAGACCAAGGGCAAGTCGTTACTGGGTGTTGAGATGGATGAGTTTGTCGAACTAAAATCCATAGCTTAAACTTCATGAAACTGGTGGATTCAAATTCATGCAAGCACAAACACATCTTACACATCCTCTTTTAAACTCATCCGAAAGAACATTGGAAGAAATCTAGAGAGAACCCTATAGCCTAAGACAATCCAATGGAATTGACCAAAAAAACCCAAATAGAGTCAACCCTACTATAGGAGGAAGGGCCTGCAGTAAGAACTTACCATTTTGCAAGAGCTGAGGGCGAATGCTATTCTGCAAGAGCTTAAGGTGAATGCTGAGGGTGAATGCTGTTCTGCAAGAGCTGAGGGAAAATGCTGAGGGTGAATGCTGTTCTGCAAGAGGTGAGGGCGAATGCTGTTCTGCAAGAGCTGAGGGCGAATTCTGAGGGTGAATGTTGTTCTGCAAGAGCGGAGGGTGAATGCGCGCGTGATATCAGCCGTTAATGTATTTTTTAATAAAATCATTTTTATGTAGCGCACATATAAGTGTCGTATTTTTATGTAGCGTGCATATAAGTGTCGTATTTTTATGTAGCGCGCATATAAGTGTCTTTATAATGACAGTGGACAAAGCATCACTATTGCGACGGATGCCTCCAAACGTCACAATTGCAACACTTAGACATTGTGTCGCATTTGCGACGTTTAGAGGAAGTCGTCGCAATAGCAACGCTTTGGGGCATAGTGTCGCAATTGCGACGTCTTCCTCCAAATGTCGCAATTGCGACACTTTGTCTAAGTGTCGGTATTGCGACACTTTTCTCTAAACGTCGATATAGCGACGGTTTTGGGTAGGATTGAAAAAAATTGGGGAAATTTCTGACATTTGGTCAAAAACGTCGGAACCAAGTGTCGAAATTTCCCCCAAATGTACTAGTGAGAAATGTTAGAGAATTTTCAATTGAGAGCTTGATTTGTGAAGCTACTGCTAGAGATATTTATACTGTGATTAGGCTTGGGAACGTTGCTGGAAGATCACTTAAAATTAGTCACTAGGTTGTAACCTCTCCTTCTATCATCAATAAAGAGTACTGCTTATTTTTCCCTATATGCATCTGTGTTGGCTTTGATTTTCCATATTGAAAGATCTTAGTTGATGTGTATGGTTTATGCTTTACTGATTTAGCTAACTAGCTTGAATAGATATCTATATTATTGCATCTTCTACTTTTTTAGTATTCTTTCTTGCAGGAAGCATTCAACCCACAAATCGCTTGAATTTGAAGCTCCAGTGGAAGTGACAGAAGGAACCATTTAGAAGCGATTGAACAAGTAAGCCTTCAATCCTCTCTGTGTATCTGTTCTGAGTTAGGAGAAATAGTCATATAGTCTTTCACTTGTTGTTCTAGACTAATACCTGTCTAGGGAAGCGTGATTTATCCGTAATTCACAATTTTTGCCCAACAAATTAGCAACTCCACTGGGGATAATTTCTCTTAGTTCTAGGTGTTTAAGCCTCTGTTTTGCTTTGTTTATCCACCCAGTAGTTTTTTCACATAAATATTAAAATTTTTGAGAACTTAATTTTCAAAGACAATGAGTTAAACAGTAGTATTTTTCTTTGTCTACTGTGCCCAATGCACCCTTAGAATGGACACAGTGCTTTGCAGAGCCCTGTCTCCCTTCCAAGCCTGCATTGCAGGTCACTGTCTCCCCTTTGAGACTACGTTGACTCCTGAAAGTGACCAAATTCCTTTGAATTTGACTTTGCAACTTGCTTCAGTTTTGTTTGCTGCTGTGTTCTAAAAATTTTTATGCTCAATTGACCAGTGAATCTATATACTTCTTCTCCTTTGACTGAAAATTTGTTCAATGTTGTTTTAAAAAAAAAATTCTTTATCATTGAGAAGTTTATTTCAAAGTATTTTTATGGTCGCCTTAAGAATCATTTACTATCGAAATAGGAAATTGTCATAAAATCTTCATTTCCTTGATAGGAGAAATTGTTGTTGAAATCCTCGTTTTTCCTTCAAAAGAGAAATTGTTGTTTGTTTTCTTTGTTTCTCGAAAGTAAAAAACATGATTTAGTGCACCTAGTTTCTTTTTTGCATTCATAACATTAAGGAAACTGAAAAGAAAAACTTCCATTTGCATGTAGGATTGTGTGTGTTTTTCAAAAGTAACATTAGGAAATCTTCATTTAGTTTGAGATTCATTGACTTGTTTTTATTCATTGATTTTTTTTCTCTCAAATTATTTTCTCTCTTCCGTTAGTAGCTAGGTTCTTTATTGAAAAAGCTAAAAGTGAAAGTTTGTTTATCATTCTTAGCTTGCATTTTAGGAATTTCATACACATCATCACGGTGAACTTTTGAAAGGAAAATTGTTAAGCAATATCAACATAAAATTAATCTCAATTTACTTAACAATGCTTTGGAACCATAACAATAACATTTAGAAGGTCTAGGCTAGAGACGTTTTTCAGTGTCATAAAACATAGCAGCTGTCGTTAACTTGTCTACGATACATTCTGAGTGTGATACCTCACTCCACATACATAAGTATATCATAGCTCATTTACGTACTTTTGGGTATATCGGGCGGTGTTACAGTACGATAAGTATAAAGGAGTGCTCTCACTATGCGGTTTCGCATCAGACAACACTAATACGGACTTGGGCCTCCACGTACCTTCGGGTATATTTTGGAGGACAAATTTTAGGTGCTATCCGTCCATAGTGAACCGAGTCAGATGCCTTGAAATTGTGATACACTGAACACAACATTCAGGGAGAAAACTTGCCCGTACTTGGTTCGCCAGGAGGTATTCTGCAGTTCATAGTTTCTTGGTAAACCCTTTTGCCTAGAATTACCCTCTTTTTGTTTATTTGTTTTTAGATAAAATAAAACAGTAATCGTGGAAGAACAAAATCCTATCCCCCATCATTCATGTAGATTAGCTTTAAAACCAACTTTACCACCGAAAGTTATTTCTGGTAGGCAGAGGCGATCACGATCTGTCGAATCCAGTACAATTCATACCTCTAGTGAAACATCATCTTTTAACCCAGAGTTAGCTCAAATTGTTTCCACAGATCCCAGTTCATCTACTGTTGTCGAAACAGAGTCTTCACATCTACCCTTGGTCACAATCCATTCAATCACTGAGACCATACCTCCTGGAACTGATGTTGTTCAATCACAAATTGATCCAGGTCCTGTCTCTTCTTTGAAAGAACATCTGAATCCTGAAGTTAAACAACCGAAACTTGTTCCTACCTTGGTCATCCCAAAAAGTTCTGTAGCTATTGAAACTCCTATATCGCATAGTCAACCGTCTAAAATATATTTTGGGCTTGACGATGAAGTTCTTCCTCCTGGTTTAATTGCGATTGAAGAAATCCCACAAGACAATACACCTTTAAGTCCAACCCATTTTGGGGGAGACGTTTCCATGTAGTAGTATTTTCCTCAATTGTTTCCATCTGCTTTTGTTGATCCTATTTCTATTCAATCTCCCATTTATTTTTGAAGGTATAAATTTGGTCAAACAACCATGTCTGAACCAGCATCTTCGGTTGGGTTTTCTGTTCCAATTACATCCGCTCCTACCCTTGCTACTCCGTCGATCTTCACAACCTCACCAGAGTCATATTTTCACGGTGGTCCTTCGGTCCCAACAGGTTACAAATCATTATCTGGCACTTTCTCTGGTGCATCTTCACATTCATGGTCTTTGCCAATATCATCATCTGGTGTTTTAACTGGTAGTCCTATAATTAGTACTAAATGACTTGATTCATTACATCCATCATCAGGGCAATATCAAGTCGATCCTTTTGGGTCAATTCCTTTAAGTACCATATCAACTAGACTCCTAGCATTTGGGGAACAATATTTTCCATCTTATTATCCTCCTTATGCTGGGGGGAAACCTTTGGTCACCCAATATGACAGTACTCAGTCACTTTTTGGTCAAAATAATGTTGACATAATTTTTTGTCAATGGAAGCCCACTTTTCCTATCCAACCACAAACGATTATACAATCGTATCAACCAGTTCAATGTGTTACACCCACTTCATTACCACATGTTAATAAATCTATACCCCTGTTACAAAATCAAAATATTGTACATAAACCTTATCAGGCGAGTTCATCAACTCAATATCATCAAATGTTGGGTCCAGAGACTCAAAATCCTTTGGTTAATTTACAACAACCTGTATCAAAAATTATTTATTCGCAAGCTGGTGTACCACTTTATTGGATGTCACAAACGCAACCTAGTTATACATATCAACTGAATCCAACTTATACTAATTTGGGTTATAATATTGGTGGATAGACCCCTTGGCAGCCACAGGTGAAAATTCCTCAAACTTCATTTCAACAAGTATCATATCCAGGTTTTGGTCAACCGGATTCTGAAGCGTTTTCTATGCAAAACAACCCCTATCTGGGTTACCAGCAATAGATTCCATATGTTGTTGCTCAACAACCTATTGCCCAAGCAATTCCATATTACACTGGCTATGCTCAACCGGACCTTAATATACAGTTGTCTTTTGTTGAAACCCTCGAATTACTAGATTTAAACCAGTTAACCAATGATACTATAAATTATGCTCCTTGGTGGCTGGTGATACCTCATAAATTACCCTCCGATATTCCTAAATTCAATGGAAACCCTGGAGAAGATTTGTCGACTCATGTCATGAATTATCATTTATGGTGTTCATCAAATTCCCAGAATGATGATTATGTTCGACTACGTCTTTTATAGAAAACGCTTATAGGTCCGGCTACTAAATGGTACATTGAATTACCTAGAGCTTCATTTGACAATTTCACTACCTTAGCTACTGTATTTTTGACCCATTTCCAGTTACTGATCAGATACGAAACTGTAACGAAACTCTTTAACAACTTCGAACATACTAATGCTACTCACATTTCTGGTCATATTCATGAGTGGCATCGCCGTCGACGAATGGTTAAGACATTTGTTCTCGATCAGCTCCTTGTTGAATGGTTCATTAATTCCTTGTTCCATCTATAACTGAGGATGTAGCTAAAGGTGGTGTCATGACAGAAGAGAAATTTATTTCTCATGTCCAGTATTTAGACTTGATTTACACTAAGTCTTGCACGCTCTATGAAGTAAGAAGTAAGAAAAAGGGGAAATCAAAGAAAAAGAAAGCTTCTAACCCGTAGGAACGATCATTTGATCAACTGTCAGAACCACGGAAACCTTGTTATCCATGCATAATCTGTAACGAGGAACACTTTGTTAGGGATTTTCCTCACCGTGTTGAAGTCTCAAAAATCATCAAGGCTTCCCATGCATCAGCTGTGTTGATAGACCTATTTCCAAATCCAGACACTAATTTGGTTGCTACGGGTCTAGCTCCTAGTTCCCAAGTGTTAATGTTATCCACCACAAAACCTTCACAAGATATTTTGGTGTCAATGTGGAATAAATACTATGGTAGTCCGGCTACTAATCAACCTACTACCTCGACAACATATCCATCTAATGAATTAGTACCACCTACTGCTATTCCTGAATTGAAAATTAAGCCACCAAAGGGAGTAATTCATAAATGAACATATAATCCTCGAGCAAGAGCTGCACAAAATTATAATATAGTTGAAGATTTGGCTAAATCCCCTTTAGCTATGTCTGCTATTGAGGTATTACAAAGTTGTCCCTCCCAGAAGCAGGATTTATTGTTGGCCATTGGTGGAATTGATCCGGCTGATTCTAATCTTGTCATCTTTAATCATACGAGCTATGTGCCGCAGCTACCAGTAGAATTAGCATTCTCCATCCAAGTAAATTTTCTCAATCACCTTTTTCATCGCACTATTATTGATTATGGAGCATCTACGTGCATTATGTCTCTAAACTGTTGGAAGTCACTTGGCTCGCCGCGATTATCACAATCATCAACGACCGTGTTGAATGCTTTTGATGGAAGAACATATAAAATTTGTGGTATTATCAATAACCTGAATGTTGAATTAGGGGGCAAAACAATGAATATTGATGTTGATGTTGTTGATTGACCCCTTGACTATAATATTTTACTTGGAATACCATGGGCATATGCAATGACTGCCATAGTTTCTACATATTTTAGAATGATTTCCTTTCCACATAAAGGTAAAATCACAGTCATTAATAAATTATCCTTTTTTTCCTCCACTTTGTAGGTAACTGGAAGTGTTCCGTTTGTTCACTTACCCCAACTAGAAATACAAAACATTGGTGCAGTACTCTTAAAGGATTCCGCTCTTATGGGAACCTTTGCATTACCACCGCCCGCGATGTCTGTACAAATTGCAAGTATAGAAACCTGCTACATCATCTCTTCCACTCTATCTGGCTTAAGGTAGAGTACGGGTGATTCTAAATTTTATGTTGGATGATGTTTTACTGCCCAACCCTATTGAGCTAGCATAGCAATCAATATATTTTTCTTGGGCGGTAAATCTGAAATCAACGTTGCTGAGTGTTTGGGTTGATCGTTCCTTAGATTTAGGTACTCCATCTAATCCATTTTCCTCAAAAATTTTGACAGATGAAAATATTTTGGAAGCTATGATGTCAAAAGGAGAACCATGGAAGATTATCATCATCGTTCCCATCTTCCAAATTATGAAGAAAACAATCTCAGTGAACTATATCACCCATCCTTTAAAAATTTCTTTTCGAATTCTTTTCAATAAATAAAATCGATTCTGAGCGAAACATATCAAATACTGAAGAAACGATTTCTATCGATATTTAGACCAAACCTGGCATTGTATAAAATATTCATGTCAGTGTATCTTGTTCTCCATCAGAACTTGATTCATATCACTCTCTTTTTCATGAATTTCTTGACGTATTCGCTTGGTATTACGAGGAAATTCCAAGCATAGATACTAGTATAGTTGAACACACTATTAATATGTATCCTGATGTCAAACCGGTGCGTCAACGGCTTCATCCTGTTTATCTGAAGAAAGTCGCTGCCATCAAAGTAGAATTTGAAATTTTTTTGCGTGCTGGTTTCATTTATCGTGTTCCGCTAACTAAGTGGGTTTCTAATATTGTTCATGTTATGAAAAAACAAGAAGCCATTAGAGTGTGCATTGATTATCGGGATGTTAATCATGCTTGTCCAAAAGACAACTATCCTACTCCCTTTATCGACCAGATTATTGACGATTGTGCTAGATGCGAAATATTTTCTTTCATGGATGGATTTTCAGGCTACAATAAAATCAATATCCACCCAAATGACAAACATAAGACAACATTCATCTGTCCTTGGGGCACATTCGCATATAGGAAACTTCTGTTTGGTTTAAAGAATGCTGGGGAAACTTTTCAGAGAGCAATGGATTATGATTTCAACGACATAAAGCACATTGTTCAACCATATCTAGATGATATACCAGTGCATTCATGAAATCATACTAATCACCCGATGCATTTGAGGGCCATTTTCTTACGTTTCCGACACTACAATATACCCGTCAATCCACATAAATGTGTGTTTTGTGTTGGTTCTGGTCGATTGCTTAGATTTGTAGTCTCAAAAGAAGGAATTCGAATAGACCCACTGAAGGTTCAGGCCATTCTTGATTTTCCTGCACCATCAAACTTACTTCAGATATAGAAACTTCAAGGAAAGGCTAACTTATTGAGAAGGTTCATTCCAAAATATGCCAAAATGGCTAAAGGATTTACGCAATTATTGAAAAAGGGGTTCCCTTCCATTAGGACCATGTTGCACAAGATTCTTTTGATGCTGTCAAGGACCATATTGTCTGAGCGTCATTGATGTATCCTCCAAATTATCAAAATGATTATTTCCTATATATCGTCGTAGCTGAAACAACCATTGCTATGGTTTTGGTCCAAGTAGAAGATGGAATTGAACATCTGATCTATTATTTGAGTCGTAATCTAAATGATACGGAAGTTAAGTACTCGTACGTGGAAAATCTTGCCTTGGCAGCTGTTCAAGCTATCTAAATATTTCACCATTATATCCTGCTCCAAAAAACAACAATAGTTTCAGATTTCAACCCCATGACTTACATCTTATCATGTCAACTGCTGGGGGGAAAATATTTAAAATGGATTGTCATTTTGCAGGAATTTGATTTGGAATTCATCAATGACATATTTGATACCAAGCCAAAGATTAGCTGATTGTCGGTGATACACTTTATCGTCGTGGTGTCGATACCATTTTAAGGAGGTGCCTCACTCATGAGGAGGCCGAAAAAGTATTAAATGATTGTCATGCTAGGGCTTGTGGTCGACAACTATCTGGATATGCTACTGCGCAGAAGATACTCTGCGCCAGTTACTTTTGGCCTACTATTTTTCGAGATTGCATCCTCACAGTCAGAAGTTGTCATGCATGCCATATTTGTTATCGTAAAATCTCCAAACTGCTAGTGCCAATGCATCCTATTGTCTCTGTTGGACCATTTATGAAATGGAGTATTGATTTCATGACCTGTAACCCTCCTTCGTCTGGGGGGCATGGTTATATTATTGTCGCAGTCAACTATTTTACCAAATGGGCTGAAGAGATGCCTTCATTTAATAAAACACGACAAATAGTTGCATTGTTTTTCTTCAATCATGTTATTTCACGGTTTGGGGTCCCACAGGCTATAGTTACGGATCATGGGAAGCATTTTCACAACCATATGATTTCTGAATTGACTGCCAAGTTAGGATTGTCGCATGATAATTATACTCCTTATTATCCACAATCAAATGGAAAATTTGAGGCTATTAACAAAATTCTTAAGCGAATGCTTCAAAGAATGATAGGAGTTCGTAAAAGGAACTGGCACTTGATCCTATACTCCGCCTTGTGGGTGTATCAAACCTCGGTGAGAAACGCAACCAGATTTTCTCCTTTTCAATTGGTGTATGGACTGGAAGCTATCTTACCAATCCAATGTGAAATATCATCGTTGAAACTCACAATAGACTTGTTACTTGACACATCAGAAGAAGAAGCGTGTCTCCTTAACCTCATCCATCTTGATGAAACATGTCATGAAGCCCAATTGGCTAACGAAGTGCATAAGATACGTATAAAGGTGCAATACGAAAAAAATGTCTAGCCTCTCATCTACTCAGAGGGTGACTTGGACCTTATTTACGACCAAGAAGCTGATGTAATATGTACAAGGAAATTCGAGCCATTATGGCATGGCCCCTATATTGTCAAAAGAGTTCTTGCTAAGGGTGCCTACAAGTTAGTTGATTACAATGGGATTCCATTGGCACAGCCTAGAAATGGGTTGTATCTTAAACGTTACTATGCTTAATCATGAACGCAGTAATTTTTTGTAATATATTGTTTATATGTTGTTGATTTGCATTCACTATATTAATTTTTTTTTTAGAGTTTTCTTGATGTTAGTAATCCGCTTTACATTTTATGGCAGATGTCTGAATATTTAGAACCATTTGTTGGATATGTTGATGGTGCTAGTCGTAGTACACAGAATCTATCCTCTGCAACGTGGGCCATTTTTGCTCCGAACGATGAGTTAGTATGTTTTCAAGGGATTTGTATTGGTAGATCAACGAACAATATCGTTGAGTATAGCACATTGATCGAACTTCTCTCTGATGCCATTTCATTTGGTATTAACTGTATAATCATAATGTTAGACTCACAACTTGTGGTATTACAACTTACTAGTATTTATACTGTTAGAAATCCAACACTTCTTAGATTGTTCCTAAGAGTTTGAATTTTGGAAAGAAATTTTGATTTTTTTCAATATCAACACATTTCTAGAAATTTGAACACTTTAACTGATTCATTAGCTAATCAAGTTTTAGACAGACATTTGCGTCATAGGTAAAGAAAATATTCACAATATTGAATAGGAATGCGCATTAAACATAGGAAAAACTCTGAAAACATATAGATAGATAGTTATAGGTTTTTAAAAAATTTGTTCCCAAGACACATTGGTCATCTGACCTCAAAATGTATGAAAAAGTCACAAGTAAACTAGTGGTGCTCGTGGTAACATGCTATAGATCTAGCGATCCTAGGAAGCAAACACATCCAATTGTTATGAACCCCAATTATGTGTCGTTGTAGTCGCATGGGAAGCTCTTTGATCCAGAAATTTAGAATCCCGAAGGTCAACCCCTCTATGTGCCGTTGAAGCTCAGCAAGAGTCTCAGCCATATCAAGGTCTTGAAGGAATGTTCTCCCGACAACCCTCTCTACTGGCACATCTGCTTTGTGCTCTGGTTCCTCTAATGGTTGAACATGACTGATATCTGCATTACATCAAACATTTAGTTTAGTCTTGGAAAGAAAAAAAACACAAAAACATTGTATAAACCTTAGAAAAATAAAAAAAAATAGTCAAATAATTCTTACCTATTGCACCCCACTGAGCACCTTCTGGTAATACTAGATCTGGATCTCCTCGGAAGTTGACGCCTGCGTATGCGTACTAATTGATGGTGACAATTTGTCATGGAACCAGGAGAAGAATGTAGTAGAGAAAACAATGGTGAATTGGCCTACATGTTGACCCATGAGTTATACCCATCTCTGCGTTCGAGGATCTCTAGGACTAGATATATCCAATGTTACAAGTTGTGGCTGCATCAGTGGAATCCGTTCCAAAGTGAAGGAGATGAGGATTGAACCATAACTGGAATTTTTCTTCCTTCCTCCCTTTGCTTTATTCAGTTGTTCCTTTATCTGAGATAGAACAGCTTCAGACCAGTTGAATATTGTTGGCTCTATGCATTGTAGCGCGTACTGCATATACGATCTGTTCGCTACATGTAGTGTAATGGTGCCAACAAGTTTAGCGATCGTGAAAAGAATGGTTCTCAAAGGAAAATACCTGACATCCCAGATGTTTATTTTTCCATATTTTCTAGGTTCTGCCCCTGGATAGAAATACTTCATAACATAATCCCTCACCGTCTCTCCTCCAACGGTAGACCCTGTGAGAGAAATGGGCAAACCTCTCCTCGAAAAACTTCTAAGAAAATACACATCCTCAACTGTTATGGAAAACACTTGATTTTTTATGTGAAATGCCTCTATCGCTAGATCCCATGATCAAAATAAGAACTCCAAGAGTTCTATTTGTAGCCTCATTCCCGACAATTTGAAGTACTTAAGTATTTTGCAATCTCTTAAGGCTCTTATAGTATCTGTATCATTCAGGGCAATCATATGTTATTCTTCATGTTCTCTTTCCCTCCATGTAATCGTCATTATTATCCGATGGTAACTTGAAATATAACCATAAGATCCATTAGATACCATTCATTGCAGAAAAGTAGGCAAAATTTGAGCACATCATGAAAAAAAACCTTGAACTGCGCCCAACGCACTCCCTGGGTTGAGACAGTGTGTTGCATATGCAAGTACCCTTCACTGTACCTACTATGCAACACAAGTTTCGATATTCAAGGGTGTATTACTCTCAATTTGGGAAGAATTTACCCTAGGCGCCTTAAAACCCTAAAAAATTGGAAGGAATGGGAATGAAATGAATACTGAAGGGAAGAGGAGGTTCATGCTACTAACCTGGATCAAACGAAGATGAAATTCGTCCACAAAAATGACCGTAATCAACGACTGAATTCGGGGGAAAAATCAGGTTCAGAGTTCAAAAATGCAAATGGTAACTATGGAATGGTAAAAATGAATAGTGAAACTACTTTTTATAGTAATTTAATTGTTTGCAAGTTAATTTTATTGCTATGAATATGGTTTTATTATGTTTTTATCATGAAACAAGTATTTTTAATCCATTTGATGTTGCTCTGAACAGGAAATACAACTGATGAACAGATTAGTCGTGCAGATTTATTTCAAAGAAATACTTGACCACAAAGCATACTTTTTCTCCTTATTTGTCGAGCTTTGTTAAAAATGAAAAATTATTTGAAGTACACTTTTATCTCTTTTTCGAGCTTATATAACAATGGAAAAGGAACCCCTGGAGTCTTCTTTCAGCTTTTTTCAGACTCCAATAATGTGAAAAGATTGCCGAGAACTTGTCTTTCAAGCTCGTTAAAGTAAATGAATTGATTTCTACTCAGTATAAGTTTAACCCTTTTCCGGACTGAGATGGATTATTTACGGAAAAGGAATAACTTGGTTAAACATGACCAAAGAGGTTCTTTCAGATATTATTTTACACTTTTTTGGATCTAAGAGACAAATTTATGAAAAAGTACTTTTGGAGTTCTCTTTCGTCCTCTTTTTCAAACTCTCTAGATATGAAAAAGGACCAGGCTATCATTGTCGTTAAGCTCGTTAAAACATAAAATAGTGACGTGCTTGTCAAACATGGAAAGAATCGAGTTTCATTCATCGCTAGACTTGTTAAATTATTAAATATCCATACTTTATTCGCCCAAAGGGTTGAATTATAGATCAAGAAAATGTTATCCTCCTCAAGCTTGTTAAAAAATAAAGAGGTACTGGTCAAAAAATGACCGGGGAAAATTTGGGAAAAGTAAGCAAAGTTTCTTTTTGGTAGCAAGTCGCTCTTGAACATGAGACTTCTTTCACTCCATGTCCGTGACTGTTTGGGTTGGGTAATCATCTTGATGGTTCATTCACACCTATGGTTCATCATACCTTCACTTCAGTTTTGGGTCAATGCTTCCAATTCATCACAGTGTCGCCGATATGTTCAAGAGAAGTCATCCAGTGATTAAAAACTCATCCTTCTGCAATACTCTTAAACCTTCATTTTCATGACTGTCATCCCTGAAAATTTCTATATCAAGTCATGCCCTTGTCTTCGAATCAATAACTCCCATTTTTCAATAAGGTGACTTCCTGTCGATGAAAAATCAATATCCAGAAAGTTCACTTAGAAACATCAAATTGCAGTACCATGAGGCTTGTTACAGCATTGACAAGATCATCGCTTCCAGACCTTTGAATGAAAGATTTTATTTTCCGTTCGACATCAAATCATCTATTCACACCTTACGAAATGTATTGCAGTACCTTGAGGGCCATTGACATTAATGGTGGTTCTCTCACGTTTGTTAACAACTCACATTATTGGCTGGTAATCAAACAATGTCTTTCCATGTTCGATTACAAATCATATATTCGCATGGCTAGACCTGTACCCGAATGACTGAGTGAATGAGATAAGAAGACCCTGGATCTAGTTTCAGCCATCTGGGCTGGGATTTCAGGATTATTTTACACATCATCTATACGATGACCTTACATACAGATTGTCATCCAAACATGGGCCTATATCTGTAGGCATGTCTACATCTGGGCAACATTCCAATGTAGACGACTTTCTGAATTATGTACATGTTATTAGATTGTTTATGTGATGACTATGGGAATGCCTACCCTCAAAAATTATGACCAAAAGAGGATATATCATGATGTAATGTATTGTAATATTGATGCAGGTGACCACTCCACTTCGTTTCCAGGCTCATCACAGTGTAAAGCATCTCAATCAAATGTTCTTATTATTTGGATCTCATGCTTTAGGGGGCAATTGTTATAGGTCAATTTGGGCACCATTCCCAATGACCTGGTTAACTAGGCATCATCTCCAGGACCAATAATCAAGGGTCTATCATTCCCTATAATTTCAGTTGCTATATGCCTTAAGACAAGAAACAAGACAAATCAAGCAAGACTTTCATCAAGCAAAGGTTTCCATGGTTTGAATCTTAATATTTAACATATGAGAGCTCACCAATGCAGGCTCTAAGGGGCCTAAGTGCATTGCATATGTAGGTAGCCCCATGCAAGGCTGCTCTGCAAAGCACTTCTCGACATTCACATGTGTGTTGGTCACGTTGGGAGCGATATTCTCATTGTTCTGAAATCTCCACTTGGCCAGTGCCTTCTAGAAGAGTTCACATGTGTCAAGCTTCAGATCCAAGTGTCCATTTGACATATACATGACTAGTAACACGTCTTGCATATTTTTGGAAATTTATTGATTCAAAACAACCTACATTTTATCTATAAATTGAGCATAGATCTAAGGGCTTGAAAAGAAAGAATTTGAGTAGAGAAATGCTGGAGAACTTTCAATTGAGAGCTTGATTTGTGAAGCTATTGCTAGAGAGATTTAAACTGTGATGAGGCTTGGGAACATTGCTGGAAGGTCACTTCAAATCAGTCACTAGGTTGTAACCTCTCCTTCTATCATCAATAAAGAGTACTGCTTATTTTTCCCTATATGCATCTGTATTGGCTTTGATTTTCCATATTGCAAGATCTTAGTTGATGTGTATGGTTTATGCTTTACTGATTTAGCTAACTAGCTTGAATATATATCTATATTATTGCATCTTCTGTTGTTTCAGTGTTCTTTCTTGCAGGAATAATTTAGCCCGCAAATCGCTTGAATTTGAAGCTACAGTGGAAGCAACAGAAGGAACCATTTTGAAGTGACTGAACAAGTAAGCCTCCAATACTCTCTATGTATCTGTTCTGAGTTAGGAGAAATAGTCGTATAGTATTTCACCTGTTGTTCTAGACTAGCACCTGTCTAGGGAAGCGTGATTTATCTGTAATTCCAAATTCTGGCCCAACACCTCTCACACAATAATTCCACACAGAAAACAGATATGGATTTGTGCAGTGGAAGCAAGGACCTCACTGTCCCTTCTCTCATGTTCATGATATTTTTGCAAGGGGCACTCTTATCAAGTGGCAAACCACCTGGGAGGCCACCTGATTCAGTTTTGGTGAGATATCTCTCACTACTTGATGCTCCAAAATCAGATCTAGGTGGGATGGGAGTATTAGAAGACACTACTACAGTGCTGGAAGGCTTGGGAAAGCACAAGAAGGAGGGATATTTTCCTCTATCATCATCCTTACCCTCCTTCATCTCATATTTTGTGCTGTTGGAGGAGAAGATGTTAGAAAATTATATATTATAGAGTAATGCGACACATAAAGTATGCGGAAAAATACAAGCACACAAAACACATAAAACCAAAGAGACACAAATATATGTAGTTCACCTATATTGGGCTACGTCCATCCCAAAAAACCAGTCCTTCCTTTCTATTATCCAGCAAAATGAGGAGACACAACATACAACAAATCCATTGTAACATCCTCTGTTCTCTCTCACAGTCTCCCTATCTGTTTCTCGCTCTGAGAATACACATACAAATACATAGCTGTAATACAATACCCTCATAAAAGTGAGGGGTTTCCTTCCAGGGCCAATAAACCTAAACTAAACATAACTTCTACTGTCAGATCATCCGCCTAATGATACGCCACCCCCCCTGGACCCCCCAGGCAACATTTAATTACAGGCGACATTGTTGCTCCATTAAGGTATAGGGGTTCAACACTGTGATACAAAATAAACAAGATAATCAGGCTCCCCACCCAGCAATCTCCCACTTGGAGACTGATTGTAGCAACTATACCACTGCTTAAATTTCTAGACAATGACTCCTCTTTGGACCTAGTTGTTTCTCATCTTCATCGTCATCCTTGAAGACCAATTGAAAATGAGCATAATCACAGTTTCTCCCTGGTTACAACTTTTGTTAGAACATCTGCAGGATTTTGGCTAGTGTGTATCTTTTCTAGCTTTAATTGTCCATCTTCCAATACTAGCCGTATGAAATGGTACTTGAGCTGTATGTATTTAGTCCTTGAATGAAATTTTGAGTTCTTTGCAAGATGAATGGAACTTTGGCTATCATTGTATAACGTGCCAATATCATGATTCTTACCCAATTCATCCATAAACCTTTCTAACCAAATCATTTCTTTACTAGCCTCTATAGCAGCAACATACTCTGATTCTGTTGTTGAAAGTGCAACAACACTTTGGATTTTTGAAACCAAACTGACAATTGTTCCACCTACAGTGAATACATATCCGATAGTGCTCCTCCAGTTATCTTTGCAACCTGCCATATCTGCATCAACATATCCCTGTAGAGCAATGTTTAAACCACCAAAGCATAATGATTGATTTTTGGTACCTATCAAATATCTGAGAATCCATTTTACTGCCATCCAAAGCTATTTTCCTAGATTTCTCATGTACCTACTTACAACTCCCACTGCATGTGCAATATCAGGCCTTGTGCAGACCATTGCATACATTAAGCTTCCAACTTTTGATGCATATGGAACTTTAGACATATAGTACACTTATTCTTGGGTCTTGGGGCACATCTCCTTACTAAGTTTGATATGGCTAGCAAAAGGTGTACTAATTGGTTTTGCATTCTGCATATTAAATCTTTTCAAAAAAATTTGTATGTACTCATTCTGAGACAGTGTTAATTTGAGATTTTTCCTGTCTCTAGTTATTCTCATACCAAGGATTTGTTTTGCAGCTCCCAAATCCTTCATTGCAAATGAATTTTCCAATTTTCTTTTGAAATCATTTATTTCCTACATGTTAGAGCCTGCAACAAGCATGTCATCTACATACAATAACAATATAATAAAGCTACCATAATTTTTATTTTTTAGGTAAACACAATGATCAGAGTGGCATCTAGTATAACCTTGTTCAGACATGAACTTGTCAAATTCTAGATACCACTGCCTTGGAGCCTGTTTTAAGCCATACAGGATCTTCTTTAACCTACATACTAATTTTTCTTTCCCTTTGACCTTATATCCTTCTGGTTGCTGCATATATATCTCTTTCTCCAAATATCCATGGAGAAATGTTGTCTCTACATCTAACTGTTCAAGATGCAAATCTTCCGCTGCTACAAGACTTAAAATAGTTCTGATTGAAGTCATCTTAACAACAGGAGAAAATATTTCATCAAAATAAATACCTTTCTTTTGTGCAAACCCCTTCACCACAAGTCTAGCTTTGTACCTCTGTTTTCCTCCATCTTCTTCCTTCATCTTGTAAACCCATTTATTCTGCATTGTAGTTTTACCTGCAGGCAACCTGACTAAGTCCCAAGTCTGGTTATGAACTAAGGAGTCTGTCTCTTCTTCCATGGCTAGCTCCCACTTCTTCCTAGTTTCAACTTGCATTGCTTCTTCATAACATTGGGGTTCACCAGAATCAGTCAACAATAAATAATATAATGAAGGAGAGTATCATTCAAGGGGTATACTTATCCTGGTAGATCTTCTGACACCACCTTCAGGTGTTTGAGGTGCCTGTTTTTGTTGTGGTGGTTGCTGTCACTGTGGATGTTGATTATTATTATTTTCAGGCACCTTTAATTTTTCTGTGATCTCATCAAGAAATGTGTATTCTTTGTTTTCTTTTTGTTGTTTCTTTTCCTATAACTGATTCTTATACAAGACATTTTCATTGAATATTACATCTCTGCTCCTAATGATTTTTCAATTTTCATAATCATATAAGCGATAACCAAAATCATTAACACCATATCCAATAAAGGTACATTTCTTTGATTTTGCCTCAAGCTTTGTTTTGTTTTCTTTATTAATATGGAAAAAGGCCTCACAACCAAAATACTTTAAAAAAGAGTAGTTTACCTTTTTACCTGTCCATGCTTCCTCTGGAATACCACCATCCAAGGAACTTGAAGGCCCTCTTTTTATTAGATAAACAACAGTATCTACAAAATATACCCAAAATTGTAAAGGCAATTCTACATGAAATCTCATGCACCTTGCATGCTCCATGATTGTTTTTTTCATCCTTTCTGACACACCATTTTCTTGTGGTGTTCTTGGAACTGTCTTCTCTCTGCGAATTCCATGCTCTGAACAATACTTATCAAACTCTTTGCTGCAATATTCACCTTCATTGTATTATTTAAGACACTTCAACTTCTTTCCTGTCTCAATCTCAACCAAAGCTTTCCATTTCTTGAATGTATCAAACACATTAGATTTATTTTGAATACAATAAATCCAGGTTTTTCTAGTTGCATCATCAATAAAAGTAACATAATAACAAGAGCCGCCAAGAGATGATACCTGAGCAGGTCCCCATACATCTGTATGGACAAGCTCTAATTTTTTTCTCTTCTTTTCTTTCCCAACTCAGAGAAATATGACTCTCTTATGTTTTTCATAAATACAATTCTCACAGAAATCCAAATCAACATTCTTAAAACCCGGCAACAAATTTCTTGAGTGAAGAATCTTCATCCCATTCTCACTCATGTGTCTGAGCCTATGATGCCATAATGTTGCATCTACTCCTTTGGAAGTTAAAGAATTAACAGAGTTAGAAATACCATTGCATAAATACAATGTACCAACCTTTTCACCATTTGCTATTACCAAGGCTCCTTTGGTGACCTTCCAAGTTTTATCTGTGAAATTTGTCACAAAACCTTCACCACCTAACTGCCCTGTTGAAATCAGATTTTTATTTAGATATGGAAAATGCCTTACCTCCTTTAATAGCCATTGGTTTCCATTCTGTGGTTTTACAAGAACTTTACCCATTCCAAAAATTTTACAAGGTTTATCATCACCCAAACAGACTTGTCCAAAATATCCTTGAACATAGTCATGAAAATATTTCTTATCAAGTGTGGCATGGAATGAAACCCCTGAATCTACTACCTAGGAATCAGTAACATTTTAGAAAGAAAGAATCAAAGCATCTTGTAACACATCACCTGTCACATTTTCTTCATGATTATTTTCTTGCTGTGTGTCTCCTTCTTTTCCCTTCCAAAATCTACAGTCTTTCTTCAGGTGTCCTTTCATTCCACATTTCCAGCACACTATACCCGATCTGGACTTGGATCTGCCTTTCCTTGATTTATTGTGATATCCTGAGCTCTTTCCTCTTTCCATTCTTCTTCCCCTAGACTCTGCACTCAAAGCATTACCCAATGTCTCACCAAAGCTTTTCCATCACATTTCCTTACTAAGGATAGCACCGACAACGTCATAAAACTTTAAAGTACTAGATCCAGAGACAGAGTTACTAATGGACATAACTAAACCATTACAGCTTTCTGGCAATGAGAACATAAATAAAAGAGCCCTAAATTCATCATCAAAGTTTACCCCTATAGAACTTAACTAACTAGTAATTGTATTAAAATCATTTAAATGGTCTGCAATAGATCCACGTTCTGACATCTTCATATTAAACAAACGTTTCATGAGAAATACCTTGTTTGAGGCCGAGGGTTTTTCATATAGTTTCGCCAATGCCTTAATCAAACCCTCTGTTGTTGTTTCCTTCAAAATATTAAAGGCTACCGATGTCGCGAGGCACAACTATACTGTTCCGAGTGTCTTTCTATCAAGAATCCCCCATTCTGCATCTATCATAACTGTCGACTTCTTTGTTGTTCCGCTCAATGGTAGGTACAGATCTTTCTGATACAGATAATCTTCCATCTGCATTTTCCATAGCAAGAATTTTTGGCTGTTAAATTTATCGACCCTAAATTTACCATCTTCCGCCATTTCTCCCACTCGAACCAGGAACCCTTATTTCCTGTGAGTTTATCAGCCAAATATACCTTTGGCTCTAATACCTGTTGTTAGAAAATTGTACTTTTCCGCATATTTTATGTGTTGCATTGCTCTATAATATACAATTTTCTAACAGAAGAAGGGAAGGTATGTCCTTCCTACTTGTACCTTTGGCATAAGAAATGTCAAAGAAGAGATCAACAACATGTCAGGCACTCCTATTGATGCATCATCAGCGCTGTCTTTGTTGGGGAGTGTAGATCTATATTGGAAATCCCAGCTATTGGTGGATTATTCCAAATACCTCTACACTTGTATGATGCTTGATGACCAACTACATGAGGAGGGATACCTAGTCCATGAGGGAGTCATCTATCATAATGATAGGATATTCTTACCTAGATCCTCCAAGATCAAGGAGATTATGCTACAAAGGGCCTTCAAAGAGTTCTGTTTCAATGCTACCTATTCTATGAAGATCTACAACACTATCATGAGATGCTTTGAATGGGAAGGCTTTGGAGGAGAGCTACATCAAAATTTTATAGAAAGAAATAGCTATGTGGATTTTGGGTAGCCAAAGGACTCTATTCAAGAGTCACTTCAGTCATTTCATCCTTCTCTTGAAAAGGGAGAAAAATTTGTGCACAATTCCATGCATAGAAGAAACATTGATGGTGAAAAATCTGATCATGTAATGCAAGATTCATTTTATGATTTGACACATTATTTCACCATGTTTTTGTAGGCCATGAATCCCAAGAGGAGTGTTGTATCATGTAAATCTCATGGAAAACATTGGGCCACTGAAATTTCTGAAATTGGCCACTCCCTTGTTGTGCAAAGGGAGATTATTTTTCCTGATGGGTGCTTCCCAAAGGCACCAAACATATCTCACATTTTCAGCCATGGTGAGGTAACTTGTGCAGCAAGTAAGCTGTGGGGAAACCACTTACCATATCTTGATCTGATGTAGGTAGGATATGCACTGCGCTGGCACCATATGTGAGACTATGACCGACCTCCTCATGCTCAAATTTTTGTTTGTGTATATGTAATAATGCTTCCATACTTGGATGATATGGTTGTACTTTTCATGGGATTGTATGGAGGAAGGATGGGCAGTCTGTATGTACCACATGGGATGGAAACTCTCTGTGTACTTTATGCTACATGCTTTAGAGAAATTATTGGACCTACCATGTTTGTTTCTGTTGAGTTCTTGACTCCTTGTGGGATGGGTTTTATACATCTCATGATGACTTTGGAGGAACAGTTCATGGAGGCTTGGATTGGTGAACACTTAGCTTATGAGGAGAGAATGATCTTTGATGGTGTCACAAATGAAGAAGGAGAAGTGTTGTAGCACTCACCCTATCAGTTTCTTGAGGACAAGCAACATTTTGGAGGGGAGGACTGTAATATTCCCAATTAGTCCAAGCTAATGGGAATATACAAATTTGTCTCAATATATTGTTTCATGAATAAAACTGTAAAGGAGGATCAATAAAACTCCTAATCAACAAAATAAATCAATGCCACATGTGAACATGGAAAAATCTGGACTATTTACATAAGTACACTTAGGTGTAAAAGAGACTGGAGCACTTGACCAAGTCAACCAGGACCAAATCAACAACAATGTCTAGATACAGTGAATCTCCTAGAGGCACAACGTAGTTTTAGTTGGAGGCTTCTCATGTGAATGCAGCTAAACCATTGAGATGGTTTAGGGTTTGACAAGACTTTCATCCTATAAGAGGAAGAGGAGGAAAAAAGAAGAAGGTTGTTGATTGTGCATATTTCTGAATATATTGTCTGTTTAGACATATATCATTCTTTTTTGTTTAGCTGAGGATAGTGTTGTTTAGCACTAGGGTGTTCCTGTTCGAGAGTCCCACCTCTTCCATTGAGGAGCTCCTAGAAGAGTCTTGTTGATCTCATCCAATATCAAGCATTTGGCCAAGCTCATCTTCCAACTACAACGTAGATCCTATTGAGGGTTTGGTTGTCCTTGTAAGCTGCAGCAAGTGGAGGCTATATCTGTTCAGATCTAGGCCATTACAGGGCCTCTTTTCACTGGGAAAGTATTCTATCCATTTTCCAAGAGAGTTATGAACATTTGGAGCTACAATTTTAGATCTTGGCATCAGGCCAACCCAGTGCTTCAACCTACAATGCAGTTTTCCTTCCAAGACTGTGTTATTTGCAAGAAGGAAGTTGCAGGGTGTTTTGACACACTTTTTGAGGAGAGATCTCTGGTGCTGGGTTTTTTCCCTTCACTATGGTGATCCATGGATTAGATTTATGATCCATGTTCTGTATAGATCTAATCTTCTTCTATTGAATCATCTTCAGAAATTTCTGAATACTACTATAGATCTGCTACTTTAGATCTCATATCTACTCTCTATGTTGCATGTTTTGATCAAAACCCCAAGGGGATCTTGTAAAGGAGCCTTTCTGGTGTACAGATCTAAAATAGGTCTGATATTTTGTACACATATCTACTCTAGATTTGGATTATAATATAAATATTCTGTAGCTCTTATAAATAACGATGTCAATCTATTTTGCAGTCAACACATGTGTTGCAGCCCTCTTTCTTGAGGAATTTCTTCTATTCTTGTCTTCTACATTCTATTGTATATTATAAGGGCCTAATTATGGATATGATTTATTGTTGTATATATGAAATTTGATCCCCCTCATTGGTCTCCTACTCATACTCTCAAAAAATGCATTATTTTCCTACAGTATTGTTGCATATTGATGCAGCCACATTCTTGGGTGTTTTTCAGCTATACTAGGTGTGGGAGGTCTGTTTACCTCACCTGGTTTGATTTTTTTTTTTTTCTGCCCTCTTGGATTTAGATGTTAGATCTCAATATCTAAGGGATCCAAGGACTGCAAACTCATTTTAATGCACATACTTCTGAAAATTGTGTTATTCCAGTAGGTATTGCTGAGTATTCCCATTTTGGGATATTACAGTTACGCAGTCCCTCTTGGGAAATCATTGCATGGTCATTCTAGGCCACCCTTGTGGCTTTGGTGTCTCATATATTGAGCACTTTTGTACTTGCTTTTTCACCCCCAATATAATAAAATGGCTCAGCTATTTCTGTGCATTCTGATGTGTACATATATTTATTGTTTACTTTGCTACAACTCTTATATTGTGTTTTAGTATTACTGCATTCTCCCTTATGGGATATTACAATTTTCCATCCAACGAGTACTCCCACTCAAAATTTGAGTAAAAAAATTGGGAGATAAGTTGAAAAAATAAGTTGAAAAAGTATTTTTTTCTTTTTTCCCTCTAAAATTTGATGATGTAATCAAATCTTATTTTATTATTTCGACTATTATTTTATAATTTCCTTGGAAGGCCCATTTTAGACCTCAAAATTCCCCTAATGATGGGGATGAAGAAAAATATTCCTCATTGAGGGAATTATCATGCGCACAATGGCTAGGCATCTACATATTTGAACAAAATTAACATTATTTCAATTATGTAAAGAACTAAAATACCGGAAGATAGAGCAAGGACGACACTTTACATGTTCTTCGGCCGACCCCTTTCAGCGATCATCTTGCCACATTATAAAATAATAAGAAGCATGAAGTGAATAAATAAATAATTTTTAAAGATAAAGAAACTAATATGAAATTGAAATTGTTATTTTTTTACCTGTCCCGAGGTTGTTCTTGTACTGCCATGATCAGTCTGCCACATTGCAGTAAAATTAGAAATGTGAAAACTTGAAAACAATATCTAATTTGAAAACACAAAATGAAAACTGAAATAATTTTTAAATTTACCTTTCTAATACATAAACTTTGTGCATTAAATAGTAAAACTTTACCATTAAATGACATTCGAGTTTAAAGAGAGTAAACTGTAAATCAGAAAAATTAAGACAGTGTCTTCTATAAGTTTTTATATCAACATACAACACAAAACGTTAGAGGTGTTAGTCATCATTAATTTTCACCTATTTTAGATGACTAAATGCTTTGTCTCAGATTTCTAGAAATAAAAATTCAACAATCATTGTTCTTCTGGAAATCTCCTCAAAAAGAAATTTTCCCCTACCCCTCCTATTTTTTCTTCTATGGTCAATCTATCATCCTATAAGACCCCATTCTAGACTAATTTCCCTTACTTTATCCATGATTTCTACCTCTTTCTATATCCCTCTACCTTTGATATCTAAGCCCTCTTATTTCACACTTTGTTTGGCCAAGTTAAACCAAGTTTTCTCTCCTACTCACAAATGCCTCAAGCACTGTTGGTGTCAAAAGTCTGTCTAGAAAGCCCTTCAAAGTAAAATAAAGGATGTCTAGCTGTATAGGATGATGGTGCATAAGTAGAATGTCTAAAACCTATATCTTCATTCAAAACCTTGATTCAAACTTTCAGTCAAAAAGCCCATTCTAATACCTTGCATATAAGTCAATTAGGTTTTCCTAGGTCATGTGCCATCATGATTCTCATTCCATTGTTTGCACAGGCAGTCAAGCATGAATCCAAAAGAGCACTTAAGTAGCCTCCAAAGGTGCCCTCCGGGTCCAACAGTAAAATATGAAAAAGAATAGGCTATCATATCCCATCATTTCTGTAGGAATGCCTTGAAGATTAGTCTAAAGAAGAACAATGGAAAAATGACACCTAAGAGAGTTCATAAAGCCATTAGAACTTGATAAAAAGGTACAATGAGCTGGAGGCTACAGGGAAAATCAAGAGCTCATTATATAAATGGGAAAAGAACACCTAAGAGAGTTAAAAGGTCATTTACAGTTGATGAAAAGGTACAACAAGATGAAAGCTATAGGAAAGGTCTTGATCTCATAAAAATAAATAAATTACTACACATACAAAGATCTGTGCAAATCTCAAAGAGTCAATGACATATGAGCAACATGACGCATTTCAGCAAAAATATCATTGTGAAGGTTTTGGGCCTCAAGCATGAAACTGGTGGAGGGATAGCTACCCTTTGCCACAATCCTGTAAAAAAGACAAAAATCTATCATATGTTCCATGAGGTGGAGTAAAATACTAAGACCAATATCAAAAAGACAATCACACTCATGAAGACAAGAATTAGTGTGTTTCTGTCAAGAATGAAGAAACATGACTGGTTTGACCAAACAGCGGAAAAGTAGCTGGGCTACAAAAGCTAAAAGACTCCTCACCCCCCCAAATAAGAATTGCAGACTTTATTGGGCATAGGAACTAAGTTCAAATGCATTTTTCCCTTTGAAGACGTGGAGGGTAGCTTGGTTTATTTTTCTAAAATATTCATGAGGGTCTAGGAATTGGGATAGTAAGAAAAATGATCATGGTAAGTGGCAAGGAAGACCTCATTCATCAAATAGTAGAGATTGTAAAAGTATTACTAACTCTCTTCAAGGGTAAGATCAAGGGGTATAAATCCCACTAGATAAAGGGACCAACTTTGAGGTTTTAAAAGGTCAAAAAGAAGGGATTTTAAGGCATTATGCACCATTTCACTGACAGGAATAGAGCATCAACTCAAACCCTGTTTTCCCACAAATAAATAGCCAAAGGTTTTTCTCAAAGGAAATGGAGGTAAATATAGTGTTTAAAGTCACCTTGCACGTGAGCATAACAAGGTTGAATCATCTTAGGTCTAATCAATTGACCACGCTACAAAAGGAATATTGTTAAAAGGACTAGCTCCAAAAAAGACAAAGGCAAATAAAAAGTGCAAAACAATACTTTAGGAAAGAGGTTTTTTTGAGTTTAATTATTTTTCAAAAGGGGGTTATAAAAACTCAAACAACTCTTTTTCCCCCCCATTCAAAATTTTTCAAAACAAAGTGTTTTTTTTCGGTTTCTGAAGGAGTCATCGGGAAAAAATCTGGAGGTGCTACGCGTCAGTAGATTGCTCCTATATTATTTTCTTCTAAACGCTGCATGCCTGTATATGGGCGTTGCACTCTTCTAATCCCGCCCGATGTGTAGAAGTGACCGCCCACCGTCGCCTGAGTCTGCGTGCAGCACTGCCCGACAGCGTTGCACACCTGCAACTACGTCCAACGCCTGAGTGTGTGTGTAGCACTGCCTGACGACGCTGAGCTCCTGCAACTGCGTCCACTACTCGAGTCTGCGTGCAGCACTACCCGATGGCGCTACCCTCTTGCAACTACGTCCACCGCCCGACTCAAACATGCAACTCTTGCCCACCAATGGTGTTGCACTTCGGTAACTAACTCCATCGCTCGACACTGTGCTCCTAGCGTAAAAGCGTAGCACTACCCAGAAAAGTGCAGAGGCACTCAAAATTGCCCAGAAATCTCAGAATTGACATTTTTGTGCTGTGAAAGTCATGTTTTAAAGGTATTCTTTATATATTACCACCTCATGATTTTTTAAGTGATAAAAGCGTCAGTGAACTCTAAATTTGTGACAAATAAAACTTCAAGGAAAATTGAAAGGGAAGCTTAACCTATTTTTTACCAAGTCTCCTAAACCTTGTCTAAAAAGCCTCAATATCTCATTTAGCATTTCTCCTCATCAATTCACAAACAAAAATCCTTTCTGTTTAAAATTTGGATAAAGGGGTAAACAAAACACCATGTCTGAACAGGAGAAGGTTAACCTAAATGAAGAGACAAGCCCAAGGAAACAGTAGAAGAAGGGAGGGAAGCCCAACATATTTGAACCCACAAGCACTACAGAACTAACAACCTCCCCTTCTATCCTTTCCTTTTTCCAAGAGTTAGGTTGTTTTGAGTTCTGTAACAAAGTACAAGAGGTCAAAATCCATCCTCAGTTTACTGAGTTATTTTCCCTAAGGCTTCACTGACATAAAGTACATCTAGCAGGGGTGAGGTTTGAGTTGACCACTAGTGCTATCTCTGAAGCCACTAGAATATCTCGCATAGGAGAAAGGTGGTTTAAACAGAAGCACCTTGACTTGACCCATTATCATCCATTCTTAAAACCCAGTTGTTAAGTTGAATGCAAAGCCATTTTTCCTTTTTCTCATCTATTGGACAGATACTCCCTCCTCATGAAGATTATTATGAAATACTTTACCTGTGAGGGTAGGTTCTCTAGAGTCTATTCCTATCATATTAAACTCTTCACGCATTTCACCAATACTAAGCTACTGCACTTTCCCTACTATCTCTACAAAATCATTGAAAAAATGTCCTCCATCACGAAAAAGAGGCCTCCAACCCAACAAATGTCAAGCCTACTTCATCATTCTCTGATCACAGTAATTGTCTCCTACCAATTAGAGCAACAAAGAATTCCTTGGTAGTTCTTTATCACCCATGACGATTTCACCACTTCACCCTCCATTCCTTTGCAAAGTTTGCCATCATCTTCTCAAAATCCTCCTCATACCCCTCCATCGCCCTCCACTAACCTTGGTTCATCTTCTTCACATGAATCACCTTCCCAAACAAACTTTCTTCATACACCTTCCCCTAAGAAATATAATCATGATGAGAACACTTATGATCATGAAGAAAGTAGACATGATCATGATGAGAACACTGATGATCATGAAGAAAGCAGAGATGATCATGATGAGAGCACTGATGATCAAAAAGAAAGAAGTGATGATGATCATGAAAAAAATAGTGAGAAAGAGGGTGATGAAGATGAGGAAGAGTTTGATGAAGATAGGGGAGAAAATGACGTAGATGAAGAAGAAAATAAAGAAGGAGGAAATGACCATGAGGAAAGCAGTGATGGCCTTGAAGAAAGCAGTGGGTTCCTTGAAGAAAACAATGACAATCAAGATGAACCAAAGGGTCATGATCAAGGTGAGGAAGATGAGGAAGAAAATAATGAAGATGAGGGAGAGTGTGATGAAGATAAGGAAGAAAATAATGAAGATGAGGGAGAATGTGAGGAAGATGAGGAAGAAAATAATGAATATAAGGGAAATGATAAAAACAGTGAGGGAAAAGATGATGAAGGCCTTGAAGAAAGTAGTGCTGATCAAGAAACAAAAAGTGAAAAAGAATGTGATGAAGATAGGGGAGAGTGTGATGAATATAAGGAATAAAATAACGAAGATGAGGGAGAATGTGAGGAAGATGAGGAAGAAAATAATGAAGATAAGGGAGATGATAAAAATGGTGAGGGAAAAGATGATGAAGTCCTTGAAGAAAGTAGTGTTGATCATGAAAAAAACAGTGAGAAAGAGAGTGATGAATATAGGGGAGAAAATGATGTAGATGAAGAAGAAAATTAGGAGGGAGGAAATGGCCTAGAAGAAAGCAGCAATGGCCAAGAACAAAAAATTCAAAGAGGTGATACAAATGATGGTCAAAGAAGCCAGAAAAGTGTATCTCCTAATGAAGAAAATGACACTGGGAAAACTACAGCAGACAGAGGCGAAAAAGAAAAAGAAATCCATGATAGTGGCCAAAATGACAAGGGAAACCTAGAGACAACTTTTAAAATTGTTTTCAATGAACCAGGAGATGATTACAAAGCCCAAAAAATGAAGGCAGTGATGTAGAAAATGAGTTTGACAGTGGAAACAATGATGAAAAGAATGAGGAGGATATTCCTAAAAATGAAAATAGGTCAAAACCGGATGCCTCTAATATTGCAAAAACAGAGCATATCATTGTTGAGGGTCTTGATAGTGACAAAAGCATGAAATATGTTAAGCATGTTGATCTAAAGAACAACCAACAACAAGGTAAAGAGGACATACACACAAAGAGCATTTTTCAAGGGGGAGATTGTCCTAATATTGTCAAAAATCAAAGTTTACAAGAAAAATTTATGGTGCCTTGCACCATTACTTATTAGAGAGGAAAAAGGCATGTGTTTGCTTCCTCCAAAAGGCAATGGTCCATGTTCTCCTCCTCAAAACCAATGAAGGAAAATGTCTCAAAAACAGTGAAGGAAAAAGTCACCAAACAACAAGTGAAGGACAAGGGTAAAAAACAAGTGAAGGACAAAGTCACCAAACAGCAAGTGAAAGACAAGGGTAAAAAGCAAGTGAAGGACAAGGGTAAAAGGAAAATGAAAGACAAAGGTAAAAGGCCAATAAAGGACAAAAGCAAGAAAAAAATGGAAGGAGAGGAAAGAAATCATGAGGAAGAAAGGGAATTTGAACTCATTCACATAGATAGTGATGAGGAAGATGAAACAAGGATAGTTAATTCTCTCTTACAAGATGAGTGGCCAGCTAGCCATTCATTATGTTTAGGCACTCAAATACAAGAGAGAAGCTAAAAATTCACAAGTGTAGTTGGCAGAATACATGGGTGCCTATGAAGAAGATGATGAGGAAGAAGGGCAAGCTAGAAAGATACCTAGGACTATGGGTCTTAGGAGAGCTTTGGCAAAACATAAAGAGGAAGAAGCAACCCAAGCCCAACAATTTCCACTCACCGACCTCCTTGCCTTAGAAATTGAACATAACAAAGAAGCATGGCTTGAAAGAGCAACTATACATTTAGAGGCTAAGTTAGAGAAGGCAAACAAATATCTAGGCTTATCGAGAAAGATGACTGAGCATTAAAAACGGAGAAATCAGTTTGCAAGGGAAAAGCTCAAAACTTCCCAAAGGAAGGGCCCAACACCAAATGATGGAAAAGACCAAGCTAGGCTTGGAATTTTGGCTCAAGATTAACTATAGGTCTGTGAGGACCCTTGAGGGACTCACTCACCAATTTTGAGCAAAATTGATCACCTTTTGGTTTTTTGCAAAGTTTTAAGCCTAGGAGCACAGCACCCTGGGTGTTGTGCTTTTTCCTAGGGAAATTTTAGAGGGTGAAGTTTACTTTTTTGGATTCCTTGTAATGAGAGGAGCATGCTCACAAAATTTCAGCTCAATTGGAGTTGTTTTAGTCCCTCAAAAGGGCCAAAAACACTCAATTTTTCATCTTTCTGCCTCATTTTCTGAACAGGTGTTGTGCTCTTGGGAACCTTCACTTTTTATACTTTTTTGGAAACTTAAAAAGATCAGTTTGAGGAAAAAAATATAGATTTGGAAAGAAGACATCCACAGATTTCCAACGGGACATCACGGAGCCTTTTCCGACATCGGGAAGGCCTCCAAGATTTCGTTGCAAAAATACATTTTTTGGTGCTGCGCTCCTGGAAATTTTTCAAAATTAGAGACAAAGTGCTGCGTTCCTGTGTGGTGATGGAGAAAATGTGTGTTCGGCAAGTTTCTTCATGTATGTCAAAGCCTAAAATTCAATGTTTTTTCTATTTTGGTCAGGAAAACATATTTTTGAAGATATTTTGTGCCTTGGACCTTGCAAGGCCTCAAGGACAAATTAGGATATTTATTTTTCACCAATGTGCTTCTAGATGCTCTAGTGAGCTCTCTCCTCTCCTTATTTCTTATATAAGGCATGAGTATGTATTGTAAACTGTTGGGACTTTATGTGTTATAGAGAAATACATGGTTTATGAGTTTGGAGAAGATATTTTGTTTCATGAAGTAAATGAATGACTTATGTGGCATGATGTTGGAGAAGCTTTCTTGCAGAATTCCATAGCTTGGTGAATGGTGATGTTTTTCTAACTTATTAGTGTTTTCTTGTCCTCATTTTTTTTCAGTATACTTTTTTGTTGTAGATCAGAAAAGTATAGGTTAAGATATGCTCATGGAATCACCTCAAACCTCCTGCATGCTATAGCTTTGATGTTTTATTCTTTTAGATCATCTTAAGGAATTCTTGACTGCTTCTTAAACCTACTAGACTTGTTCTTTGTTTCATGAATGATCAGTATGTTAGCTAATGATTATGATTCTTGGTATGCCCTGCTTATTTAAAGTTTTCAAAAACTCATTGTGAAGCTTTCGTATGGAATAATAATTGATTAGGATAATGCAAAGAAGCCTTGTTTCGATCTTGCCCTTTGCCCATGCTCATCAACTTTTTTCACAGTTCCCGATAGTTTGATATATGTTGTTTAGGAGTGTTTCCTCTCCATATATTGAATTTTTTGTTTATCTTATATGTTTTCTCAAAAAACTGAAGGTGGATTTCTAAAGTAAGGATTTCTAATGCTTCTATGTACCACTGGATTCTTCATATTGTATGTTTATAAGTTTGAGTATTGTTCATAGAGATTAATGGTTTGCCCTACCTCATGAGTCATTTCTTTTAGATTAAATACATTTAAGATCTCTCAGTTTCTTCCCAAAATTAATGTTCATTACACCTCATCTCACTTTAAGGATCCACTCACCTTGCTCAATCGGCCCTGCAATACACTCTGCTTTAGCATTTAGAAACCCTAGACTTCATCCGACCCCATAGCCCTATTGATTTGATATTCTCTCATTCCACCTATCCTACTTGATCATCTTACCCCAACCCAAAACAAAAAAACAAACCTACACTTAAAAACTAGCCTAAAATCAATCATCCATAGCGAAAAATCTCACATGCTTCGCACAATAGAGAGAGACCTCTCTGAGTCCAGGAAGGCTAGGTCCTAGGACTCCAAAGACTAGTCTGATGTTACCCTGTCATTTTGTTTATCCAATCTACCAAATCACGGGACACTAACATAATGGCGATCACGGTGGGTCTTTAAGTCAAAAAATCCTAGGTATCGGTTAGGAACTCTTAAAATCCCAGTCAAACTTAGAAAACTTAAGTATTGTCTAAAGAGTAGAAACTAGCTATTTCACCATCCTAGAAAATTGATGACTCAGCTATAGGACACTATTACAAACCTTTGGGCTGCATATAGAAACTCAAAAAAGCCCCAAAACATTTCTAGATTGGCTTCTTCTCATTATTGGTGGTGGAACATCGACAACATACCTTCAAAACAACTAAAAATATCCACCTAGAGACTCCACTAGCCTCTAGTAGGCATTCTAAATTTTGTTAAAGTATCTATAGACTCTTGTAGGACTACATCAAAAAAAACTCAGGAAATATAGAACCTTAGTCACACAAAGTGTGAGTTTGATATCACCTGGAGAGGTCAACCTTCCGAAAATAGTCATAAACTTCAACCTCTCTAAATTTTGAATTTGAAAACTAGCTCCGCGAAGAATCAATAATAGATCTCATCTAGACCCAAATCCTCCTACTATAGTTGATGACCCGGAAAGAATTTTGTGGCAAACTTCTGAAACTGGAAACATAGCTACTTATAGGACCATTCATAGAGCAAGCTCTATACTTGAACATCTTACATCATTGTGAGACCCCTAGTTTGACTTGCACCATACTAGAAACCTTTTCAGAACCAAGTCACAAAATAAAATCGACCATACCAATCTTGAGCCCATAGAATTGCGACAGAGCCCTAGTAGAGAAGCTTCTCCTTCCACACCACCTGATCTACAACTTCTCCATCACTTTGGATCTTTCCATCCCAAGTCTTCTTAGAATCAATTTATTGGTCAAAGTACTTCCGCTACGCCCATTCACACCTCCACTGTGCAAACTAATCCATGTCATAGCAACAATCCTCCACCTGTAAATCCACCATTAGTTCCCACCATGGTAGCATGGTATGCGCCCCTTGTGTTACCACAACCTTTGGTACCCTTTCCAAATGATTACCAATCCAGAATCCCACACTTCACCTGGGTTGAATCCACTACTGCCAAACAACATGTAGATAGAATGAATGATGCTTTTGATTACATGGACTTAAAAGAGGAAACCATGAAAAGAGAATGTTTGGCCAAATCCTAGGAGGATAAGCTAAGAAATGGTTCAAAAGCATAACTCCCAACAATATTCATGATATCCCTTCCCTCTCCCAAACTTTCATAAACAAATGGGAAATCAAGAAAAACCCTCTTCAAATCCTTTCGGAATATAGCAACCTCAAAAGAAACATGGGGGAAAGTGTCCAAGACTATTGCACTAGGTTCAACAGTGTTTACAATGCGCTACCTCCAAACATGAAACCCCCATTAGGCCTAGCCTTAGCTAAATTCCCAGAAGGTTTTGACACTGACATGGCCTACCAACTAGAAGAAAGAGAGCCCTTTACTTTAGAAGACATGCAAAAAGGAACTATAAGTTTAGCGGCCAACTTAATTGAAAAAAGGGCTAGGCTAAGATCAAAGAAGAGGGTAACATACAAATATGACACTATGCCCTCCACCTCTTCATATGATTCCAATATAGACAACCTTCTTAGGACCATGGAAAGAATAAGAATAAACGAAAGAACACCCCCTAGGGACAACCAAACAAATCCCCAAAATAGAAACGAGAATAAAAACTTTAGAAGAGACCCTCCCCAAAATAGACCAAGGGAAAATGATCAAAAATTCATACCACGCTTCCAAGATAACTATGTTGATGAAGGGGAAAGAGATATTGAACAACCAAATGAGAATAATCTAAACTTAATAGGCTCTGATAGTGAAAATGAGGTTTTTCTCACAGAAAAAGAACAACCTTTTTTCCCCTAAAACCAAGATGAAACAAGCTATGAAGATTCTGAAGATCGTGAATTGGGATTAGAAAATGCCATAATGGAATTCCATAGGCAATATGATCTTAGGAGTAAGAAAAAACAAGACAACTCCAAGAAAAACAATTCAGACACTGCTAGTAAGAAAACTCCCAAAAACATTCTTAAAAGAGCAACAGACAATAACAATATCATGGCTAAGAAAGCTGATCCTAACATAGATAAAACAAGCCAATCAAGTATTAGCGCATGCTGCCCTAGCACCTCTGCTAGTGGCCCTGAGAAAACTCTAGTTACCAAATCCCCAAATCAAAATCAGCAAATTAAAAATGTGGAGAAATTTATGGCTGATAAAACTGATGTAAATATGTCAAACACTAAAGTACCTTTCATTTTTGAAGGAGAGATCGCGAAAATAAAAATAACCATTCCTCTCACTGAATTGGTAGCTCAGGATATGTACTGCTCCCAAATCTTAAAATTCTTAAACATAGGAAATGATACCAACACTCTGAATTTGACAGATGATAAACTAGAGTTGTTGTTCGGACTTGAAGTAGATGGAAAATACTAGGAAGGAACCATTCCCCCATTCAATGTTAGCCTAAACATTCACAAAAAAGTCCTACATAATGCCATGCTAGACTCTGGTGCCTCTCACGACCTCATGCCGAAGGTAGTGATGGAAAGATTGGGACTAGAAATAACCAAGCCCTACAAGGATTTGTATTCCTTTGATTCAAGCAGAGTTAAATTCTTAGGACTGATCAAGGACTTATGTGTCAATCTGGCACAAATTCCTGCTAAGAGCCTGGTCATGGATATAGTTGTGGGTGACATCCCCCCCAAATATGGCATGCTCTTGTCCCGATCTTGGGGAGCCAAACTTCTGGGAAACCTCCAACTTGACACGTCTTATGCTACCATCCTGATTTTTAACCAAACAAGAAGATTATACTGGGAATCTCACATGAAGTATATGGTAAGTAGCCTAGATAGACCCAATAACACCCCTATCTACTCCATTCATTCATATTTGGACTCATTCATCTTGTATAATGAAAATGACCTTAAGGAACTAGTAAATGAAGATTGTGAAGAAATAGGCACATTACAACGAACATATCAGTTCGTCTATGATGAGTTCGACAATCAAAACTATCACAATCCTGAAACACCACAAGACAATAAAACTGAAATTGATTTCCTACAAATTGAAAATGAAATGTCAGAAACAAAAAACAATTTAGAAAAGGAGACAGGTTGCTCAAAAGGAAAACAAATCACAAGAACACAACCTCTTCCTTTTGCTCATCTGGAAAAAATGAAACACCCCCAAAAAACACAAATCTTGGGGAATCTGGAACAAGAAAGTCTAATGTTTCTACCTTACTTAGATACTTCATCATCCAAGAAATTTTACTTTCCAGAACAATTAAAAGTTTCCACAAATATTGCTACAAATCCCAAAGAAATTTTTGCTGAAGCTGATATAGAGGAAGATGGCATGGGTAAACTTAAGGAACCTAAAATGATTGAGTTGTGTAAAATCTTATCATTGCATATAAAACTAAGAAAAGAAAGACTGTGCAAAATTTTTCAGAACACTAGTATATGTCAGGAAACTAGTCCAAAACCTTGTAACACGGCCATTGGTTTAAAAGGCCCTCCTTTCAAGAAGAATCAGGAAAATTTTGAGTAGTTGAGTTCACTGGGAAAGAAGGCAAAAGGACATAGGTTTTGTATAGATTTTAGGTACCAAGAGAAACCCTTCCAAAGGAAAAAATATCTTGTTTCCAAAACAGATCATGTTTCACAAAAGCTAAGAGTTTCTAATCATATGTCATTGCATAATAGTGTTTCAGGTTACCACTAGATGATACCACTTCAAAACAATTTTCTCAAAGAATTTTTCAAATTCAGAGGAAGTAGCTTCAAGTTTAAACCAATGCTTCCTGATCTAAAGAACACCGAATACACCTTCCAAAGAACTATGTTTCTAGTTTTAAATTTCTTCACTATGGTTTACCTTGATGAAATCCTCATTTGTTTCAAAAATGATAAAGAATACATGTTCTACATAAAGAAAATCTATAACATAAATAGGTATGGGAATCTGGAGTATAAAAAGAAGCATCAAGCAGAACATGAGTTATTTAAAGATCTCTGGAAAAGTCCTTATGCGATGTTTCCAAGTGAAAACAACTACGATATTTTTTCTCAAAAACCAAATGGACAAAGAGTATCAAGAGATCCTTTTGAAGATAGGACGCTTAAGTATCATTGCTGCAAATATTCCTAGCTTTAATTTTTACTCATTGTACATACCATAGTTTGAAGAAAAAGTTGAAAAGAGAGATAATAATAAAACATAAGAAAAGTAGAAAAAGAGGGCAGATTCTAAAAAGGTACAGCCCATACCCAAAAAATAGTAATACTGAAAGTGTGTAAGTCTAAATGCCACTACTAGTGCAAAATGATGTCTTGTTCAGTTTTCTAGCCTAATCATAGCTGAACATGCTTTAAAAATATTGTTGATAAGTTAGTGAGAAGAATGCTGGTCAAATTATTCAAACTTGACTTGTAAAAGAAAATAGATTAGGAGAGAAGATACTGGTTCCACAAGCTCATAATAGAACCAAAGAGGAAAATAGGGATGAATAGAAAGCTATGTATCCTAGCCCTAATTTTTCTAAATCTTACTTTGTACAAGATAACCATTTGTGTGCAGCTTTTTGTTATGCCACAAAATCATGATAAATCAGACTTTCTGATCCTGATTTAGTCATATTTTCAATTTCATGTCTTAGCCTAGTAAATGAAGTCCTGTCAAACAGTTTAACCTTGACAGTTGAGTAGAATAGGTAGATAATCGAAGGAGTTTGACAACTCAATCTGAACTCCCGAAAGAGATAAGTGTAGAAGTATATAGCTTTTTTCCATTTTCAAAATAAAAATGTCAATGGGTTTGCCAATTCAAGTGCACTCAAAGAAGAAAAAATGTTAGGCAAGTAGGTTGGGTAGGAAAAGGAAAAGTTGAGCTAATCATGCTTTTAGATTTTCAAAATTACTACTTCAGGGAAAGCATCGAAAAAATAAAGAGAGAATCCGCCCAAAGGATGAGGCACTGGTCTGTATAAGCCATAGATCTGCAATTTTGGACACCTCCTGAAAAGGAGTTGTCCTCCCCAAGTGGAGCCACTGTTAGTCATCAGTAATTTTCACCTATTTTAGATGACTAAATTCTTTGTCTTAGATTTCTAGAAATCAAAATTCAACAATCATTATGTCTTCTAGAAATATCCTCAAAAATAAATTTTCCCCTACCCCTCCTATTTTGTCTACTATGGTCAATCTATCATCCTATAAGACCCCATTCTAGACTGATGTCGCTTATTCTATCCATGATTTCTACCTCTTTCTATAGCCCTCTAGCTTTGATAGCTAAGCCCTCTTATTTCACACTTTGTTTGGCCAAGTTAAACCAAGTTTTCTCTCCTAATCACAAATGCCTCAAGCACTATTGGTGTCAAAAGTCTGTCTAGAAAGCCCTTCAAAGTAAAATAAAGGATGTCTAGCTATATAGAATGATAGTGCATAAGTAGAATGTCTAAAACCTATATCTTCATGCAAAACCTTGATTCAAACTTTCAGTCAAAAAGCCCATTGTAAGACCTTGCAAATAAGTCAATTAGGTTTTCCTAGGTCATGCACCATCATGATTCTCATTCCATTGTTTGCACAGGAAGTCAAGCATGAATCCAAAATAGAACTTAAGCAGCCTCCAAAGGTGCCCTCCTGGTCCAATAATAAAATCTGAAAAAGAATAGGTTATCATATCCCATCATTTCTGCAGAAATGCCTTGAAGATTAGTCTAAAGCATAAAAATGGCAAAAGGACACCTAAGAGAGTTCATGAAGCCATTGGTAGTTGATAAAAAGGTACAATGAGCTAGAGGCTATAGGGAAAATCAAGATCTCATTATATAAATGGAAAAAGAACACCTAAGAGAGTTAAAAAGTGATTTACAGTTGATGAAAAGGAACAACAATTTGAAAGCTACAGGAAAGGTCTTGATCTCATAAAAAGAAATAAATTACTACACATAAAAATATCTATGCAAATCTCAAAGAGTCAATGACATATCAGGAGCATGGCGCATTTCAGCAAAAAGATCATTGTGAAGGTTTTGGGCCTCAAGAATGAAACTGGTGGAGGGACAGCTGCCCTTTTCCACAATCCTGCAAAAAATACAAAAAATGTATCAGATGTGACATGAGGTGAAGTAAAAGACTAAGACCATTATCAAAAATAAAATCACACTCATGAAGACAAAAATTAGTGTGTTTCTGTCAAGAATGAAGAAACATGACTAGTTTGACCAAACAGTGGAAAAGTAGCTGGGCTACAAAAGCTAAAAGACTCCTCACCCCCCCAAATAAGCATTGTAGACTTTATTGGGCATAGGAACTAAGTTCAAATGCATTTTTCCCTTTGAAGACTTGGAGGGAAGCTTGGTTTATTTTTCTAAGATATTCATGAGGGTCCAGGAATTGGGATAATAAGCAAAATGATCATGGTAAGTGGCAAGGAAGACCTCATTCATCAAACAACAGAGATTGTAAAAGTATTACTAATTCTCTTCAAGGGTAAGATCAAGGGGTATAAATCACATTGGATAAAGGGACCAACTCTGAGGTCTTAAAAGGTCAAAAAGAGGGGATTTTAAGGCATTATGCACCATTTCACTGACAGCAACAGAGCATCAGCTCAAACCCTATTTTCCCACAAATAAACAGCCAGAGGTTTGTCTCAAAGGACATGGAGGTAAATATAGTGTTTAAAGTCAACTTGCACATGAGAATAATAGGCTTGAAAAATCATAGGTCTTATCATTTTCTGACACTGCAAAAGGAATATTGGTAAAAGGACTAGCTCCAAAAAAGACAGAGGTAAATAAAAAGTGAAAAATAAGACTTTAGGAAAGAGGGTTTTTCGAGTTTAATTATTTTTCAAAAATGGGTTATAAAAACTCCAACAACTCTTTTTCCCCCTCATTTAAACTTTTGCAATACATAGTGCTTTTTTTTAGTTTCCGAAGGAGTCATCGAGCAAAAATATTGAGGCATTGTGTACCTATAGGTGGATGTTGCGCACCTGTAGGTCGCTCCTGTGTTATTTTCTTCTGGACGTTGTGCACCTGTAGAGGGGTGCTGCACTCTCTAATCTCACTCAACGTGCAGAAGTGACCACCCACTATCGCTCGAGTCTGCGTGCAACACTACCCGATGGCGCTGCGCTCCTGCAACTGCATCCACTGCCCGAGTCTACGTGCAACATTTATGGATGGATCTGCGCTCTTGCAACTCCGTCCACCGCCCGAGTCTACGTGCAACACTGCCCGATAGTGCTGTGCTCCTACAACTGCATCCATTGCCTGACTCAAACGTGCAGCTCCTGCCCGCCAATGGTGCTGTGCTTCGGTAACTACCTCCATCGCCCGATGCTACGCTCTTGGCGTAAAAGCGCAACATTTCCCAAAAAAGTGCAAAGGCACCTGAAATTTCCCAAAAAGCTCATAATTGACATTTTTGTGCTATGAAATTCATGTTTTAAAGGTATTCTTCATAAATTACCACCTCCCCATGATTTTTTAAGTGATAAAAGCGACAATTAACTCTAAATTTGTGACAAATAAGACTTCAAAGAAAATTGAAAGGGAAGCTTAACCTATTTTTTACCAAGTCTCCTAAACCTTGTCTAAAAAGCCTCAATATCTCATTTAGCATTTATCCTCATTACTTCACAAACAAAAAGCCTTTCTGTTTAAAAGTTGGAGAAAGAGGCAAACAAAACACCATGTCTGAAGAGTAGAAGGTTAACCTAAATGAAGAGATAGTCCCATGGAAACAGCAGAAGAAGGGAGGGAAGCCCAATAGATTTGAACCCTCAAACACTGCAGAACTAACAACCTTCCCTTATATTCTTTCCTGTTTCCAAGAGTTAGGGTGTTTTGAGTTTTGTAACAAAGTACAAGAGGTCAAAAGCCATCCTCAATTGACCAATTTATTTTCCCTAAAGCTTCACCGACATAAAGTACATCTAGCAGGGGTGAGGTTTGAGTTTACCCCTAGTTCTATCTCTGAAGCCACTAGAATACCTGGCAAAGGAGAAAGGTGGTTTAAATATAAGCACCTTGAATTGACCCATTATCATCCATTCTTGAAACCTAGTTTTCAAGCTGAATGCAAAGCCATTTTTCCTTTTTCTCATTTATGGGACAAATACGCCCTCCTCATGAATATTATTATGAAATACTTTACCTGTGAGGGTAGGTTCTTTAGAGACTATTCCTATCATATTACACTCCTCATGCATTTCACCAGGACAAAGCTACTGCACTTTCCCTACTATCTCTGCAAAAGCATTGAAAAAATTTCCTCCATCACCAAAAAGAGGCCTCCAGCCCAACAAATGTCAAGCCTGTTTCATCATTCTCTGATCAAGGTAATTGTCTCCTACCAATTAGAGCAACAAGGAATTCCTTGGGAGGTCTTTATCACCCAAGATGATTTCACTACTTCACCCTCCATTCCTCTGCAAAGTTTGCCATCATCTTCTAAAAATCCTCCTCATACCCCTCCATCACCCTCCACTAACCTTGGTTCATCTCACATGAATCACCTTCCCAAAAAAACCTTCTTCATACACCTTCCCCTAAGAAAGATAATCATGATGAGAACACTAATGATCACGAAGAAAGAAGAGATGATCATGATGAGAACACTAATGATCATGAAGAAATCATAGATGATCATGATGAGAGCACTGATGATCAGGAAGAAAGTAGTGATGATGATCATGAACAAAACAATGAGAAACAGGGTGATGAATATGACGAAGAGTGTGATGAAGATAGGGGAGAAAATGATGTAGATGAAGAAGAAAATGAAGAAGGAGGAAATGACCATGAGGAAAGCAGTGCTGGCCTTGAAGAAAGCAGTGGGGCCTTGAAGAAAACAATGATAATCAAGATGAACCAAAGAGTGATGATCAAGGTGAGGAATATGAGGGAGAATGTGAGGAAGATGAGGAATAAAATAATGAAGATAAGGGAGATGATAAAAATAGTGAGGGAAAATATGATGAAGGCCTTGAAGAAAGTAGTGTTGATCATGAACAAAACAATAAAAAAGAGTGTGTTGAAGATAAGGGAGAGTGTGATGAAGATAAGGAAGAAAATAATGAAGTTGAGGGAGAATGTGAGGAAGATGAGGGAGAATGTGAGGAAGATGAGGAATAAAATAATGAAGCTAAGGGAGATGATAAAAACAGTGAGGGAAAAGATGATGAAGGCCTTGAAGAAAGTTGTGTTGATCATGAACAAAACAATGAGAAAGAGTGTGATGAAGATAGGGGAGAAAATGATGTAGATGAAGAAGAAAATCAAGAGGGAGGAAATGGCCTAGAAGAAAGCAGTAATGGCCAAGAACAAAACAGTGAAAGCGGTGATACAAATGATGGTCAAAGAAGAAAAAACAGTGTATCTCCTGATGAATAAAATGACACTGGGAACACTACAACAGACAGAGGCAAAAAAGCAAAAGAAAGACATGACAGTGGCTAAAATGACAAGGGCAGCCCAGGGACAGATTTTAAAATTGTTTTCAATCAACCAGGAGATGATTACAAAAGCCCAAAGAATGAAGGTAGTGATGCAAAAAATGAGTTTGATGGTAGTGATGCAGAAAATGAGTTTGAAAAAAAAACAGTGATGAAAAGGATGAGGAGGATAGCCCAAAAAATGAAAATAAGTCAAACAAGGATGCCTCTAATATTGCAGAAATAGAGCATAGTAGTGTTGAGGGTCTTGATAGTGACAAAAGCATGAAAGATGTTAAACATGTTGATCCAAAGAACAACCAGTAGCAAGGTAAAGAAGACATACACACAGAGAGAATTTTTCAAGGGGGAGACAGTCCTAAGATTGTCAAAAATCAAAGTTTACAAGAAAAATTTATGGCACCTTGCACCATTAATTATCAGAGAGGAAGGAGGCATGTGTTTGCTACCTCCAAAAGGTAAAGGGCCACGCTCTCTTCCTCAAAACCAATGAAGGAAAAAGTCTCAAAACCAGTGAAAGACAAAGTCACCAAACAACAAGTGAAGGACAAGGGTAAACAACAAGTGAAGGAAAAAGTCACCAAACAGCAAGTGAAGGACAAGGGTAAAAAGCAAGTGAAGGAAAATGGTAAAAAGAAAATGAAAGACAAAGGTAAAAGGTGAATAAATGACAAAGGAAAGAAAACAATGGAAGAAGAGGAAAGAAATCATGAGGAGGAAAGGGAATTTGAACTCATTCACATAGATAGTGATGAGGAAAATGAAACAAGGATAGTTAATTATCTCTTACAAGACTGAAATGCACAAATCAAAGACTTGGAGGTTGAGCTAGAAAGATCAAAAGATCTTGTTCATTTCCTACAGGTGAAAAACAATCAGATGAGTGGCTAACTAGCCATTTATGAAGCCTGGGTGCTCAAATACATGAGAGAAGCTCAAAATTCACAAGTGCAGTTGGCAGAATACATGGGTTCCTATGAAGAAGATGATGAGGAAGAAGGGCAAGCTAGAAAGATACCTAGGACTATGGGTCTTAGGAGAGATTTGGCAAAACAGAAAGAGGAAGAAGCAGCCCAAGCCCAACAATTTCCACTCACCGAGATCCTTGCCTTGGAAATTGAACATAACAAAGAAGCATGGCTTGAAAGAGCAAATATACATTTATAGGATAAGTTAGAAAAGGAAAACAAAGATCTGGGCTTATAGAGAAAGATGACTGAGCATTACAAATGGAGAAATCGGTTTGCAAGGGAAAAGCTCAAAACTGCCCAAAGGAAGGGCCCAACGCCAAATTATGGAAAATACCAAGATACTTTTGTAATTTTGTCTCAAGCTTCACTACAGGTCTCTGAGGACCCTTGACGGACTCACTCACCAATTTTGAGCAAAATTGAACACTTTTTGGTTTTTTGCAAATTTTTAAGCCTAAGAGCACAACACCCTGGGTGTTGCGCTTTTTCCTAGGGCACTTTCAAAGGGTGAAGTTTAATTTTTTGGATTCTTTGGCATGAGAGGAGCATGCTCACAAAATTTCAGCTCAATTGGAGTTGTTTTGTACCCTCAAAAGGGCCAAAAACACTCAATTTTTCACCTTTCTGCCTCCTTTTCTGAACAGGTGCTGTGCTCTTGAGAACCTTCACTTTTTCTACTTTTTGGGCAACTTCTAGAGATCAGTTTGAGGAAAAAATGGTATATTTGGAAAGTAGACATCCACAAATTTCCAACGGGCCATCACGAAGCCTTTTTCCGACATCAAGAAGGCCTCCAAAACTCCGTTGAAAAAATACCTTTTTTGGTGCTGTGCTCCTGGAAATTTTTCAAAATCAAAGATAAAGTGCTACATTATTGTGTGGTGATGGAGAAAATGTGCATTAGACAAGTTTCTTCATGTATTTTAGAGCCTAAAATTCAATTTTTTTGCTATTTTGGTCCAGAAAATATATTTTGGAAGATATTTTGTGCCTTGGAACTCGCAAGGCCTCAAGGACAAATTAGGATATTTGTTTTTGGCTAATGGGCTTCTAGATGCTCTAGTGAACTCTCTCCTATCCTTATTTGTTATATATGGAATGATTATGTATTGTAAAATTTTGGGACTTGATGTGTTATAGAGCAATACATGGTTTATGAGTTTGGAGAAGATATTTGGTTTCATGAAGTAAATGAATGACTTGTGTGGCTTGATGTTGGAGAAGCTTGCTTGCAGGATTCCATAGCTTGGTGAATGGTGATTCTTTTCTAACTTAATAGTGTTTTCTTGTCCTCATTTTGTTTTAGGATGCTTGTTTGCTATAGATCAGAAAATTATAGGTTGAGATATGCTCATGGAAGCACCTCAAACCTCCCGCATGCCACAGCTTTGATGTTTTCTTCTTTTCGTTCATCTTAAGGAATTATCGACTGCTCCTTAAGCCTACTAAACTTGTTCTTTGTTTCATGAATGATCGGTATGTTAGATAATAAATATGATTCATGGTATGCCCTGCTTATTTAAATTTTTCCAAAACTCATTGTGAAGCTTTCCTATGGAATACTAATTGATTAAGATAATGCAAAGAGGCCTTGTTTTGATCTTGCCCTTTGCCCATGCTCATCAACTTGTTTCACGATTCCCGATAGTTTGATATATGTTGTTTAGGAGTTTTTCCTATCCATATATTTAATTTCTTGTTTATCTTATATGTTTTCTCAAAAAATTGAAGGTGGATTTCTAAAGTTAGGAGTTCTAATGCTTCTACATACCACTCGATTGCTCATACTGTATGTTTATCGGTTTGAGTATTGTTCATAGAGATTATTGGTTTGCCCTACCTCATGAGTCATTGCTTTCAGATTATATACGTTTAAGATCTCTCAATTTCTTCCCAAACTTAATGTTCATTACACCTCATCATCACTTTAAGGATCCACTCACCTTGCTCAATCGGCCCTGCAATACACTCTGCTTTAGCATTTAGACACCCTAGACTTCATCTGACCCCATAGCCCTATTGATTTGATATTCTCTCATTCCACATATCCTACTTGATCATCTTACCCCAACCCAAAACAAAAAAACAAACCTACACTTATCAACTAGCCTAAAATCAATCATGAATAGCAAACAAGCTCACATCCTTTGCACAATAGAGAGAGCCCTCTCTCAGTCCGGGAAGGTTAGGTCCTAGGACTCCAAAGACTAGTCTGATGTTACCCTGTCATTTGGTTTAGCCAATGTGCCAAATCACGGGACACTAACATAATGGCGATCACGATGGGACTTTGAGTCAAAAAATCCTAGGTATCCCTTAGTAACTCTCAAAATCCCAGTCAAACTTAGAAAACTTAAGTATTTTCTAAAGAGTAGAAACTAGCCATTTCACCATCCTAGAAAACTGATGACTCAGCTATAGGACACTCTTAAAAAACTTCGGGCTGCATATAGAAACTCAGAAAAAACCAAAACAATTTCTAGAATGGCTTCTTGTCAGTATTGGTGGTGGACCATAGACAACATACTTTCAAAACAACAAAAAATATCCACCTAGCGACTCCACTAGCCTCCAGTAGGCCTTCTAAATTTTTTTAAAGTATCTATAGACTCCTGTAGGACTACATCAAAACAAACTCAGGAAATCTAGAACCTTATTCACACACAGTGCGATTTTGATAACACCTAGAGAGGTCAGCCTTCCAAAAACAGACATAAACTTCAGCCTCTCTAAAGTTTGAATTTGAAAACTAGCTCCGCGAAGAATCAATACTAGATATCATCTGGACCCAAACCCTCCTACAATAGTTGATGACCCAGAAATAATTTTGTGGAAAACGTATGAAATTAGAAATGTAGCTACTTATAGGACCATTCATAGAGAAATCTTTGTACCTGAACATATTACAGCATTGTGAGACCCCCAGTTTGACTTGCACCATACTAGAAACCTTTTTAGAACAAAGTCACAAAATAAAATTGACCATACCGATCTTGAGCCTATAGAATTGCAGCAGAGTCCTAGCAGAGAAGCTTCTCCTTCCACACCACCTGATCAACAAATTCTCCATCACTTCGTCTCTTTCCAGCCCAAGTCTTCTCAGAATCATTTTAATGGTCCAAGTACTTCCGCCACGTCCATTCACACCTCCACTGTGCAAACCACTTCATGTCATAGAACAAATCATCCGCTTGTAAATCCACCATTAGCTCCCACCATGGAAGCATGGTATGCACCCCTTTTGTTACCACAACCTTTGGTACCTTTTCCAAATGATTACCAATCCAGAATCCCACACTTCACCTGGGCTAAATCCACTACTGACCAACATCATGTGGATAGAATGAATGATGTTTTTGATTACTTGGAATTAGAAGAGGAAACCATGAAAATGAGAATGTTCACCCAAAGCCTAAGAGGAGAAGCTAAGAAATGGTTCAAAAGCATAATTCCCAATAGTATTCATGATCTCCCTTCCCTTTACCAAACTTTCATAAACAAATGGGAAATCAAGAAAAACCCTCTTCAAATCCTTTAGGAATATAGCAACCTCAAAAGAAACATGGGGGAAAGTGTTCAAGACTATTGCACTAGGTTCAATAGTGTTTACAACGCACTACCTCCAAACATGAAACCCCCATTAGGCCTAGCCTTAGCTAAATTCCCAAAAAAAATTGACCCTAACATGGCTTACCAACTAAGAGAAAGAGAGCCCCTTACTTAGAAGACATGCAAAAAGGAGCTATAAGTGTAGAGGCCAACTTAATTGAAAAAAGGGCTAGGCTAAGATCAAAGAAGAGGGTAACATACAAAGACGACACCATGCCCTCCACCTCTTCATCTAATTCCAAGATGGAAAACCTTCTTAGGAACATGGAAAGAATGATGGAAAGAATAAGAATAAACATATGAACACCCCCTAGGGACAACCAAACAAATCCCCAAAATAGAAACTGGAATCAAAACATTAGAAGAGACCCTCCCCAAAATATAACAAGGGAAAATGATCAAAAAATCACACCACCCTTCTAAGACAACTATGTTGACGAAGGGGAAAGAGATATTGAAGAACCAGATGAGAATCATCTAAACTTAATAGGCTCTGATAGTGAAGGTGAGGCTTTTCTCACAGAAAAAGAACAAGCTTTTTTCTCCTCAAACCAAGATGAAACAAGCTATGAAGATTCTGAATATCACAAATAGGGATTATAAAATTCCATAATGGAAGTCCATAGGCAATATGATTTTAGGAGTAAGAAAAACCAAGACAACTCCAAGAAAAACAATTCAGACACTGCTAGTGAGAAAACTCCCAAAAACATCCTTAAAAGAACAGTAGACAATAACAATACCATGGCTAAGAAAGTTGATCCTAACAAAAATAAAACCAACAATTCAAGTATTGGTACATGCTACCCTAGCACCTCTGCTAGCCCTAAGAAAACTCTAGTTACCAAAGCCCCGAATCAAAATCAGCAAAATAAAAATGTGGAGAAATTTATGGATGATAAAACTGATGTAAATATGTCAAAAACTTAGGTACCTTTTAGTTTTGAAGGAGAGATCGTGAAAATCAAAATAACCATCCCTCTCACTAAAATGGTGGCTCAGGATATGTACCGCTTCTAAATCTTCAAAGTCTTAAACATAGGAAATGGTTCCAACACTCTGAATTTGACAGATGATAAACTAGAGTTGTTGTTTGGACCCGAAGTAGATGGAAAATACTAGGAAGGAACCATTATCCCATTCTATGTTAGCCTAAACATTCACGAAAAAATCCTACATAATTCCATGCTAGAATCTGGTGCCTCTCACAACCTCATGCCGAAGGTAGTGATGGAAAGATTGGGCCTAGAAATAACCAGGCCCTACAAGGATCTGTATTCCTTTGATTCAAGCATAGTTAAATTCTTAGGACTGATCAAGGACTTATGTGTCAATCTGGCACAAATTCCTGCTAAGAGCCTGGTCATGGATATAGTCGTGGCTGACATTCCCCCCAAATATGGCATGTTCCTATCCCGATCTTGGGGAGCCAAACTTCTGGGAAACCTCCAACTTGACATGTCTTATGCTACCATCCTGATTTTTAACCAAACAAGAAGATTATACCGGGAATTTCACATGAATTATATGTTAATTAGCCTAGATAGACCCAATAACACCCCTATCTACTCCATTCATTCAGATTTTGACTCATTCATCTTGTATAATTAAAATGACCTTGAGGAACTAGTAAATGAAGATCGTGAGGAAATAGGCACATTACAACAAATAGATCAATTCCTATATGATGAGTTCGACAATCAAAACTATCATGATCCTGAAACACCACAAGACAATAAAACTGAAATTGATTTCCTACAAATTGCAAATGAAATGTCAGAAACAAAAATCAATTTATAAAAGGAGACAGGTTTCTCAAAAGGAAAACAAAGCACAAGAACAAAACATCTTCCTTTTGCTCATCCAGAAAAAATGAAACACCCCCACAAAACATAAATCTTGGGGAATCTGGAACAAGACAGTCTAATGTTTCTACCTTACCTAGATACTTCATCATCCAAGAAATTTTCCTTTCTGGAACAATTACCAATTTCCACAAATATTTCTACAAATCCCAAAGAAAGTTTTGTTGAAGCTGATATAGAGGAAGATGGCATGGGTAAACTTAAGGAGCCTGAAATGATTGAGTTGTCTAAAATATTATCATTGCACATAAAACTAAGAAAAGAAAGATTGTGAAAAATTGTTCAGAACACTAGTATATGTTGGGAAACTAGTCCAAAACCTTGTAACATAACCATTGGTCTAAAAGGCCCTCATTTCAAGAAGCATCAGAAAAATTTTGAGCAGTTGAGTTCACTGAGAAAGAAGGCAAAAGGAAATAGGTTTTATATATATTTTAGGAACTCGGAGAAACCCTTCCAAAGAAAAAAATATCTTGTTTCCAAAACTGATCATGTTTCACAAAAGCTAGGAGTTTCTAATCATATGTGATTGCATAATAGTGTTTCAGGTTACCACCAGATGATACCACTTCAAAACAATCAGCTCAAAGATTTTTTCAAATTCACAGGAAGCAACTTCAAGTTTAAACTGATGCTTCCCCATCTAAAGAACACCATAGACACCTTCCAAAGAACTATGTTTCTAGTTTTAAGTTTATTCACTATGGTTTACCTTGATGACATCATCATTTGTTTCAAAAATGATAAAGAATACCTGTTCTACATAAAGAAAATATGTAACAAAAATAGGTATGGGAATCAAGAGTATAAAAATAAGCATCAAGCAGAACATGAATTATTTAAAGATCTCTGGAAAAATCCTTATGCCATGTTTGCAAGTGAAAAAAACTATGATCTTTTTTCCCAAAAACTGAATGGACAAAGAGTATCAGGAGATCCTTTTGAAGATAGGATGCTCAAGTATCACTGCTACAAATATTCCTAGATTTAATTTTTACTCATTGTACATACCATAGTTTGAAGAAAAATTCGAAAAGAGAGATAATACAAAAACATAAGAAAAGTAGAAAAAGAGGTCAGATTCTAAAAAGGTACAACCCCACACCCAAAAAATAGTAATACTGAAAGTGCGCAAGTATAAATGCCACTACTAGTGAAAAATGATGTCTTGTTCAGTTATCTAGCCTAATCATAGTTGAACATGCTTTAAAAATATTGTTGATAAGTTAGTGAGAAGAATGTTGGTCAAATTATTCAAACTTGACTTGTCGAAGAAAATAGATTAGGAGAGAAGATACTAGTTTGACATGCTCAAAACAGAACCAAAGAGGAAAATAGGGATGAATAGCAAACTATGTATCCTAGCCCTAATTTTTCTAAATCTTACTTTTTACAAAAATAACATTTGTGTGTAGCTTTTTGTTATGCCACAAACTCATGATAAATTAGACTGTCTGATCCTGATTTAGTCGTATTTTCAATTTCATGTCTTAGCCTAGTTAATGAAATCCTGTCAAAAAGTTTAACCTTGACAGTTGAGTAGAATAGGTAGAGAATTGGAGGAGTTCGACAGCTCAATCTGAACTCCTGAAAGAGATAAGTGTAGAAGTAGATAGCTTGTTTCCATTTTCAAAATAAAAATGTCTATGGGTTTGCCAATTCAAGTGCACTCAAAGAAGAAAAAATGTTAGGCAAGTAGGTTGGGTAGGAAAAGGGAAATTTGAGCTGTTGAGGAGATAATCCCCTCTACGAATGGAGGCTATCCCACTAGCCCTAGATTGGGTCTAGCAACAATCAAATCACACAATGATGTTGGTTCCTAGTTACAAGAAAGACAAAGACTGTGATAAGTCACCTACCTCAAATCCCACGCTGCTATTGTCGATAAAGAATCTGGAAAAAGGTCTCTCTCTTACAGGATTCTCTTCAGCTTAGCTCTAAATAGTTTCCCAGCTATAGTTTCCTTCCTACAAGTTTAGCTAGCTTGCTAATGGAGAGGGCAAGCTTTTATAGATGGAGGAAAGGAAGTTGGGATCCCTATAATCATGGGATAGGCCCTATCTCTTAGGAAGGTTCCATGATAGGTGGAAAACCACTTCCTATACATGGATATTCATAACCAAACCATTCAACTGCTTTCGATGATTCATTTTGGAGTTTGTTAGAATCAAACTTCCACCATTTATTTTTAAAAAAAATCCCTTAATAAGATTGGCACGAGTGAAACACAGGGACAAAGTGCCAGTTGGAACGCCCTCTAGTGTGGATTTCCCCCATTGGCGCGAGGGATGAACTGGCTAGTTGTGCCAAGGCTAAAACATCTGTTTTTAGGGTTTTTCAGAGGAACTGTTCTTCAAGATAATGTTTTTCTTATGCAGGAGGATGCCATAAAGGTGTTTTTAAGAAATTTTACTGCTCATAGGTCACGATAATAGTCCTCCAATGTACGGGACGAGGGATTGCAGGGATCAAGCAAGGATGACTCTTGACTGATCGTTGAATCAACTAGTGAAGGACTCAATGAAAGCTGTTTGTAACCAACCAGAAGGCATAGTACAGAAACAATCAAGTTGTCCAAAACTCTCTTGACTTCATCCATATACGGACAAAGGTGAATGGCATGGTTACCTCCACACAAACTGTAGGGATTGGCAATCTTACCGTGCTTCTTAGGAGCTTTACCAGCACTAGCTAAATACGTGCCCCCAACTTGACTCCCGAAAGCCAAAGGCAACGACAGACAACTGTTGGACCATACTTCGAGCACCTTGGGAATGCTAGGGTAATCTCGAAGAAGATGGTTTCCCTGGCACAACATGCAAGGGAACTTAACTTTCCATGGAGGGTTGGAAGGTTCATGGAGAGCAAGTGTTGTAGAAGCAACAACTGCTGAATTAGCCTCTCACTTATCTGACTTCTTCTTCTTAGTCTTCTTCTTATTCTTTTTATCCACCTGGGTACTAGAATCCAAACTTTCACCAGGTGAAGTAGAAGATGGGGATGAAGAAACAGGCGAATAAGGGGAGAGGTCCACCTTCTAATCAACATGGTGTTGCTCAGGCGGAGGAGTGGATGGTACGGTAGCCAGAACTCTTGAGACCATAGAGGTTGAAGACAACCAAACAAGCAACCCAACAGTTAACCCAGGGAGGGATAACATGGCCATATAAGGAGCACCAATATTTCCTAAAGCAGGAAAAGGACTAGGACTCCCTTCAGAGGGGACTCCTTGATTGGAAAAATCTGGAAAAGTTTCCATCGAAAACGACCTTGAAATAAAACACTAAGGACAAAAATTCTTACTAGGAATATTTCGTGGGCGATTAATTTTTAAGACATTGAAACCAGACTCTGCTGTTTCATATTTTAAGAGTCAAGAAATAGGCAAAAGGTGACTCTATCACTTTCAGGTTGGACACAAGCTTGAAAGGACAAGAGCTCGATGATCTTTTCAGTTAAAAGAGTCAGTAAAGATCAAAGTGACTACTCTGGTAATCTAGGTAAATGGGTGTTACAGATATCCGTGAATTTGCATATACACCTTGGTAAAAATGAAAGAGAAATCAACCAAGGACTTGACATACGTGCAAGTAATATCCCTGAATGCTGTGTCCAGTGTATCACAAGTAAAAGGCGGCAGACTTGGCTTCCTACAGATAAAGGATTGCAACCTAATGGGGTCTCCCTTTATATGCGCGACTGTATGGGGAGCACAAGTCTGTACTAGCGTTGTCTGTATCCAGATGGAGAGCGACAGCTGTTAGGCTTAAAGACATCGGAACACGTCTCTACCTTAGACTACTAGATGTTTTGTTAATGTTTCAATGTTGCCTTAGGTTAATTCAGTAAATTTTAAAGTTGAACTTCAATTTATGTTTCAATTTCAAGGCCTTATCGAATGTTGGATATCATAAAACCTCTAAATGCAAACTACATGCCACAAAATATCATTTTGTTCAATGAAGAGCTATCTATGGGAGAGTTGAGAGCTTTTCAAGTGACAAAAAAACGAAGACACAAAAACATCCACTACTATTTCAAATGCAAGCTAATGAAACTAGAAACTTCTCTCTAGAGTTATATAACACTAGTAATGCGAAAAAGCTTTCAATTTTCACTAGGCTAATCAAAATGCAAAATATTTTTTTTTTTTTTTGTATTTTTCACTATAATAGAGCAAAAAGCACTAAATGAATGAAAAACTAATGAAAACATCACTTCGAGAAATGACTAAGAGAGAGCTGAAACAAACAAGTTCACTCAATCCAAACACACACAATCAAGAATCAAACTGATGACGAAATCCCTCAAAGCGAAGAAGAATCTCGGAAGAGACTCAAACAAACCATGTAGTCTAGGCTTGGAGTACCACAAAGCGAGATTGAATGAAAGAGAAGGAAATCACTCAATAAATGCAATGATTCAATGGGACTGAAAAAGACAAATGCAGGGAAGCAAAAACAAAATTGACCGGGCAAGAAATGACCCAAAACTCCCACGAGAGGCTCAGCACACTGAAGCACTTAGAAACCCTAGGGCTAAAATGAAAAACTGATAGTAAAGGGAAAACAACTGGAGGACAAGGGCCAAACACAGTAAAAAAAGACTTCAAGGCACTCAATCAATCAGAAAAATGACACCAGGACCAAAACTCAGGCTCAGAGCTCCCAAAAGCAAGCAAACCCTAACACCAAGTAGAGTTGGCATGCTTGTTTGGCTGTAATCTGCACCAAAACAACATTGGCGCAGGGGCCTAACTATCAACAAGCGCCATCTGGTGCGACTTTCAGGAGAAAAATGGCGCCAATCGAGTTTAACCTAGAAAAATAATGAAAATGGATAAATAGAGACTAGATTTGGTCTTCTGAGGGCTGAATAGGGGTTTAAAACCAAGGAAGGTGGACTATAAAAGCAAATAAATCAATCAAAAGCCAAAAAAAACCAAAAGAGGAAATAATAACTCCAACTGACTCCCCAGTGGAGTCGCCAAATTGTTGAGGAGGTAAATCCCCTATGCAGACAAAGGCGATCCCACTAGCCCTAGATTGGGTCTAGCAACATTCAAATCACGCAATGACATTGGTTCCTAGTTACAAGAAAGACAAAGACTTTGATAAGTAGCCTACCTCAAATCCCATGCTATTGTTGTCGATGAAGAAGCGGTGCTCCTCATCCCTAGCCTGACAGATCACAATCCTTTCGTTCGTCACGTCTGGACACCTGTACACACGCAAAGAAATGACGACATACAACGTAATACTTAAAGAATGTAACTATATATCAGTCAGAGAAGATATAATTCGTTGCATTACATAAAAGAGTAAACACAAGAATGGAACCAAAATCAGAGTCGCTTATATTATAAATGACAAAAGTGAGATTACAACCAAATGCTCTGACACTATGATCTTCCTTCAGTGGGGCTTGCAGCGGAGCATGTCTCAACAAAGCCTATCAGGAATCTGGACAAAGCTCTCTCTCGTATGGGATTCTCTTCGGCTTAGTTCTTAATAGTTTCCCAGCTATAGCTTCCTTCCTACAAGTTCAGCTAGCTTGCTAATGGAGAGGGAAAGCTTTTATAGATGGAGGAAAGGAAGTTGGGATCCCTATAATCATGGGATAGGCCCTATCTCTTAGGAAGGTTCCATGATAGGTGGAAAACCACCTCCTATACATGGAGATTTGGAGCCAAACCACTCAACTCCTTTTGATGATTCATTCTAGATTTTGTTAGAATCAAACTTCCACCATTTAATTTTTAAAAACATCCCTTAATAAGCTTGGCACGAGTGAAACATACGAACAGAGCACCAGTTGGCACGCCCTCTAGTGTGGATTTCCCCCATTGGTGCGAGGGATGAACTCGCTAGTTTCGCCAAGGCTAAAACACTTGTTTTTAGGGTTTTTTGAGAGGAAATGTTCTTTAGGAGAATGTTTTTCCTTATGCAGGAGGATGCCATAAAGGTGTTTTTAGGACATTTTACTTCTCAAAGGTCACAAGAATAGTCCTCCAATGTATGGGACAAGGGATTGTAGGGACGGTGACAAAATGTTGTGTAACATGAGCTAATCATGCTTTCAGATTTTCAAAACTACTACTCTTTATTTTTCCGATGCTTTCAGATTTTCAAAACTACTACTTTAGGGAAAGCATCAGCAAAATAAAGAGAGAATCTGCCCAATGGATGAGGCATTGGTCCTCATAAGACAAATATCTGCAATTATGGATGCCTTCTAAAAAGGAGTTTTCCTCCCCAAGTGGAGCCACTGTTAGTCATCAATAATTTTCACCTGTTTTAGATGACTAAATTCTTTGTCTCAGATTTCTAGAAATCAAAATTCAACAATCATTGTGTCTTCTAGAAATCTCCTCAAAAATAAATTTTCTCCTACCCCTCCTATTTTTTCTGTTATGGTCAATCTACCATCCTATAAGACCCCATTCTGGACTAATGTCCCTTACTCTATCCATGATTTCTACCTCTATCTATAGCCCTCTACCTCTGATAGCTAAGCCCTCTTATTTCACACTTTGTTTGGCCAAGTTAAACCAATTTTTCTCTCCTACTCACAAATTCCTCAAGCACTATTGGTGTCAAAATTATTTCTAAAAAGCCCTTCAAAGTAAAATAAAGGATGTCTAGATGTATAGGATGATGGTGCATAAGTAGAATGTCTAAATCCTGTATCTTCATTCAAAATATTGATTCAAACTTTCAGTCAAACAGCCCATTCTAAGACCTTGCAAATAAGGATTAGGTTTTCCTAGGTCATGCACCATCATGATTCTCATTACATTGTTTATGGAGGAAGTCAAGCATGAATCCAAAAGAGCACTTAAGCAGCCTCCAAAGGTTCCCTCCTGGTCCAACAATAAAATCTGTAAAAAAATGGCTATCTTATCCCAGCATTTCTACAAGAATGCCTTGAAGATTAGTCTAAAGCAGAACAATGGCAAAATGACACCTAAGAGATTTCATGAAGCCATTGGCAGTTTATAAAAAGGTACAATGCGCTGGAGGCTACAGGGAAAATCAAAAGCTCATTATATAAATGGCAAAAGAACACCTAAGAGATTTAAAAAGTCATTTAGAGTTGATGAAAAGGTACAACGAGCTGAAAGCTATGGGAAATGTCTTGATATCATATAAAGAAATAAATTACTACACATACAAAGATCTGTGTAAATCTCAAAGAGTCAATGACATATGAGCAGCATGGCGCATTTCAAAAAAAATATCATTGTGAAGGTTTTGCACCTCAAGCATGAAACTGGTGGAGGGACAGCTGCCCTTTGCCACAATCCTACAAAAAAGACAAAAAGATATCAGATGTGCCATGAGGTGAATTAAAATACTAAGACCAGTATCAAAAAGATAATCACACTCATGAAGACAGGAATTAGTGTGTTTCTATCAAGAATAAAGAAACATGATTGGTTTGACCAAACAATGGAAAGGTAGCTGGGCTACAAAAGCTAAAAGACTCCTCACCCTCCCAAATAAGGATTGCAGACTTTATTGGGCATAGGAACTAAGTTCAAATGCATTTTTCCCTTTGAAGACTTGCAGGGTAGCTTGGTTTATTTTTCTAAAATATTCACGAGGGTCCAGGAATTGGGATAATAAGAAAAATGATCATGGTAAGTGGCAAGGAAGACCTCATTCATCAAACAACAGAGATTGTAAAATTATTACTAACTGTCTTCAAGGGTAAGATCAAGAGGTATAAATCCCACTACATAAAGGGACCAACTATGAGGTCTTAAAAGGTCAAAAAGAAGGGATTTTAAGGCATTATGCACCATTTCACTGACATCAACATAGCATTAGCTCAAACCCTGTTTTCCCACAAATAAATAGCCAGAGGTTTGTCTCAAAGGACATGGAGGTAAATATAATGTTTAAACTCACCTTGCACGTGAGCATAACAGGCTTGAATCATCATGGGTCTAATCATTTGCCCATGTTGCAAAAGGAATATTCATTAAAGTACTAGCTCCAAAAAAGACAGATGCAAATAAAATGTGCAAAATAAGACTTTAGGAAAGACGGTTTTTTTAGTTTAATTATTTTTCAAAAAGGGGTAATAAAAACTCAAACATTTCTTTTTCCCCCTCATTCAGACTTTTACAAAATAGAGTGTTTTTTTTTTGGTTTTCGAAGGAGTCATTGGGAAAAAATATTGAGGCGCTGCACGCTTGTAGGTCACTCCTATGTTATTTTCTTCTAGACACTACACACCTGTAGATGGAATTCCACTCTTCTTATCCCACCTAATGTGTAGAAGTGACCGCCCACCATCGCCCGAGTCTACGTGCAGCACTGCGCTCTTGCAACTGCATCCACCACCCGAGTCTGCGTGTAGCACTTCCCGACAACACTGCACTTCTGCAACTACATCCATCACCCGAGTCTGTGTGCAGCACTACCCAACGGTGCTGCGCTCCTGTAATTGTGTCCACTGCCTAACTCAAACGTGCAGCTCCCGCCCGCCAACAGTGCTCCGCTCTGGTAACTACCTCCATCGCCCGACACTGCACTCCTAGCGTAAAAGTGTAGCACTACCCAAAAAAGTGCAAAGGCACCCGAAATTGCAAAGAAAGCTCATAATTGACTTTTATGTGTTGTGAAAGTCATGTCTTAAAGGTGTTCTCCATAAATTACCACCTCCTCATGATTTTGTAAGTGATAAAAGCACTAGCGAACTCTAAATTTGTGACAAAGAAGACTTCAAGGAAAATTGAAAGGGAAGCTTAACCTATTTTTGACCAAATCTCCTAAACCTTGTCTAAAAAGCCTCAATATCTCATTTAGCATTTCTCCTCATCAATTCACAAACAAAAATCCTTTCTATTTAAAATTTGGAGAAAGGGGTAAACAAAACACCATGTCTGAAGAGGAGAAGGTTAACCTAAATGAAGAGATAAGCCCAAGGAAACAATAGAAGAAGGGAAGGAAGCCTAACAGATTTGAACCCACAAGCACTGTAGAACTAACAGCCTCCCCTTCTATTCTTTCCTGTTTCCAAGAGTTAGGGTGTTTTGAGTTCTGTAACAAAGTACAAGAGGTCAAAATCCATCCTCAGTTGACCGAGTTATTTTCCCTAAGGCTTCACCGACATAAAGTACATCTAGCAGGGGTGAAGTTTGAGTTGACCCCCAGTGCTATCTCTGAAGCTGCTAGAATACCTGGCATAGGAGAAAGGTGGTTTAAACAGAAGCACCTTGACTTGACCCATTCTTAAAACCTAGTTGTTAAGCTGAATTCAAAGCCATTTTTCCTTTTTCTCATCTATTAGACAGATACGCCCTCCTCATGAAGATTATTATGAAATACTTTACCTGTGAGGGTAAGTTCTCCAAAGTCTATTCCTATCATATTACACTCCTCATGAATTTCACTAGGACTAAGCTACTGCAATTGCCCTACTATCTCTACAAAAGAATTGAAAAAATGTCCTCCATCACAAAAAAGAGGCCTCCAGCCCAACAAATGTCAAGCCTATTTCATATTCTCTGATCAAAGTAATTTTCTCCTACCAATTAGAGCAACAAGGCATTCCTTGGGAGGTCTTTATCACCCATGATGATTTCACCACTTCACCCTCCATTCCTCTACAAATTTTTCCATCATCTTCTCAAAATCCTCCTCATACCCCTCCATCGCCCTCCACTAACCTTGGTTCATCTTCTTCACATGAATTACCTTCCCAAACAAGCCTGCTTCATACACCTTCCCCTAAGAAAGATGATCATGATGAGAACACTGATGATCATGAAGAACATAGATGATCATGATGAGAACACTGATGATCATGAAGAAAGAAGAGATGATCATGATGAGAGCACTGATGATCAGGAAGAAAGTGTTACACAACATTTTATCACCGTCCCCGCAATCCCTCACCCCGCATATTGGAGGGTCTTTCCCGTGACCTGTGAGAAGTTTTATACTCTGAAAATACCTTCTTTTCATCCTTCTTCATAAGGATATCATTTCTCCTATTGAACATTTCCTCAGAAAGCACACAAAAACCTATGTTTTGGCATTGGCGCGGGTAGCCAGTTCACCCCTCGCGCCAATGTGGAGGATGTACACTAGAGCCCACACCAGCTAGCGCTCTGTCTCTTTGTTGTGCCCGCGTCAACCTTTTTTGGAATGTTTTCTAACAAATTAGAGGCAAAAGTTACCTTTAACCACCTCAGGGATGAGTCGTAGGAAGTGGTTAACTTGATGAGCCACGAATCTCCCTCTTTAGGTAGTGGTTTCCTCCTCAAATGGAACACTCCTAGAAGATAGGTCTCCCTTCCATGATTATAGGGATCATAACTTCTACCTCTCCTTCTATATAAATAGGCCTTCTCCCTTTATGAAAGCTAGCTGAACATATAGCCAAGAAGCTGAACATATAGCTAAGAAGCTGAACCTGGAGAAGAGATACTATAGCTGAGTAATCACTATTGAGAAGGTAGAACCAAGGAGAATTCTATAGAGAGAGCCTCATCCAAGTTCCCGATGAGCTTTTGTGAGATGCGCTCCACTGGAACCCTGTTGGACGAGACCGCAATGTCGAAGCTTGGTTTTACTCTTCCTTCCTTTCATTAATATACTCAACTATGGTATTGGTTCCATCATTGTGTCATGTTTATTTGATGTAAGTGATTTAGTCTTCTTTGACTGACTAATAGTTACAGATGCAAAATAGTATGTTGTATATTGCCTTTTTTTCTTGTGTATGTACAGGTATCCGAGCGTGAGAATGACCGGATCGTGATCTGTCAAACCAGGAGTGAGAGGTAGCCACTCTTTCGACAACAACAATAATGCAGGATATATGGTAAGTCATCTATCGAGTCTCTGTCCATTCATTAACTAGGAATTGATGTCATAGCGTGTCTTGTTTGTGGCTAGACCCACGCTAGGGCTAGTGGGATCGCCTCTATCCGCAGAGGGGATTTACCTCACCAAAAAATTGGCGACTCCACTGGGAATCAGTGAGAGTTTGTATTTCATCCATTAAGTATTCTCCTTGGTCTTTGTTTTCTTAGCTTGCCTTTTATGGTTGTTTTTGCTGAGTCTAAGACCCCTATTTAGCCCTAGAGGATCATATTTGACCTCTGTTTTTCCAAAATTCTTCATTTTTCAAGGGTTGGCTTGATTGGCATTGTTTCCAGTCTGACAGTCACGCCCAATAGCGCTTGTTTCTAGTTCATCACCCGCGACATCCCCTGTCTGGTGCAGATTACAGCCAGACAGTCATGCCATTTCCTGTAGCTGCTAGGGTTTTCCCTGTTTTGGAGTTTTTGGTCAATGCTTATGCCTCTGGGTGTTTTCTTGACTTGATTTGAGTGCTTTGGTATTTTTGTGACTGTGAGTAGCCGCCTTCCTTCGGTTTTTTGTCCATTTCTTTTCAGCATCATGGCCTTAGGGTTTTCTAGTGCATTGGTATGTTGAGCCTCCTGTGGGAGTTTGGGTCTTTTGTTTCACAATCACCTTCGTTATTTTCTTGATTTCATTCAGCTCCCTGGATCCATTTTGAGTGATTGTAGTTGGTGGAACAAGTCTTGAGTGAGTCTTGTCTCTTTCATTCAGTTTTTACTTCATTTCACTCCAAGCATAGATTACACTGCTTGTATGGGTCTGTTTCAACATCTTTCTTCAATTTGAGAGATTGCAACATTTGTTTGGGTCCTTGTTTTGTTTGCTTTTGAGTTGATTGAATTGTTTCGCTTTGACTCTTACGTTCACATTCTCGAACTAGTGTGGAGTTTTTTTCTTCATGTTATTTAGTGCATTGCTTGCTCTATTACATTGAAAAAAAAAAGAATTTGTGCTTGCATTCTTGTTTGCGTTGTGGAATTGGAAAATATTTCGCATAACTAACATTGGGCATTCTAGGAAAGATTTTTAATTTTCATTAGCTTGGATCATGTATTGTAGTGGATGTTTTCGTATGTTCTCATCGTTTGCTATCGCTTGAAAACCTCTAACTTCTTCGTAGATAGCTCTTCATCGAATGAAATGTATTTTATGGCTTGTAGCTTGCATTAAAGGATTTGTGAGATCCAAAATTTGGTAGGACCTTGGAATTGAAACATAAATATAAGATCAATTTAAAATTTATTCAATTAACCTAAGGAAACATTGAAACTTAACGAAACATTTAGTGGTCTAAGTTAGAGACATTTTCCGGCATCTTTAAACCTAGCAGCTGTCGCTCGCCATCTGGCTTCAGACAGTGTTACTACAGACTTGCGCTCCCTGTACCGTCGATTATATAAAGGGAGACCCCTCTAGGTTGTAATCCTTTTATCCGTAGGAAGCCAAGTCTACTGCCTTATAACCATGATACACCGAACATAGCATTCGAGGAGACTACCTACACGTATGTCAAGTCCTTGGTTGATTATTCTTTCATTTTATAACCAAGGTGTATATGGGAGTTCACAGGAACCTGGTACACCCTTTTACCTAGACTACCTGAGTAGTAATTTTCGATCTTTACTGACTCCATAAATTTTGAAAAGATCATCGAGCACTTGTCCTTTCATGCTCGTTTTAGCCTGAAAGTGATAGAGTCACCTTCTATCTGTTTCTTGACTCTTAAAATATGAAATGACAGAGTTTTGTTTCAATGTCTTAAAAATTAACTGCCCATGAAATATTCCTGGTTAAAGTTAGTTTCCTTAGGATGTTGTTTTGAAGTTGTTTCTAATGGAAGCGTTTCCGGAGTTCGCTAACCCAGGAATACCTTCCGAAGGGAATCCTAGTCCTTTTCCTGCTTTTGGGAATGTTGGTGATCCTTACATCACAACGTTGTCCCTCCTTGGGTTAACTATTGGGTTGCATGTATGGTTATTTCAACCTCGGTAGTCTCGAGTGTTCCATCCACCGTACAACCATCTCCTCCACCAGAACAACACCATGTTGCTTCTAAGGTGGACCTCTCCCCTTCTTCGCCTATTTCTTCATCCTCCTCTTCTACTTCGCCTGGTGAAAGTCTGGATTCCAGTAACCGGGTGGCTACGAAGAAGAAGAAGAAGACCAAGAAGAAGAATTTAGATAAAGGAGAGGCTAGCTTTGCATCTATTGCGCCTAAGAAACCATCCATTGATAAACCATCCAACCTTCCATGGAAATTTAAATTCCCTTACATGTTGTACAAAGGTGACCACTTTCTTCGAGATTTCCTTGGCATTCCTAAGGTACTTGAATCATGGTCCAACAGTCATCTGCCATTTTCTTTGGCTTCTGGAAGTCATGTTGGTGACACATCTTCGACTAGTACTGATAAGACTCATAAGAAACATGGTAATATTACCAATCCCTATAAGTTGTGTGAAGGGCATCATCCCATTCACCTTTTTCCATATATGGATGAAGCTAAGAGAGTGTTAGACAATCCTACTATTTCTGCACCCTACCTTCTGGCTGGTTACAAGAAGCTTTCTTCGATTTCTCCGCTAGTTGATTCAACGATCAGTCAAGAGTCATCCTTGGTTGATCCTTCTACCTCGAAAATTCAAATTCACGAATCCATTTCCAACCAGCCATTGGCCAAGGAATTGGTCGATCTGATCTCGCCTACAGTTTATCAAGTCTTTTTCATCGAGATTGGATCTCATCCCCCTCACATTCCTCTTATTTCTTCAGATTATTTAGACTTGGAGAAAGATTCTTACATCCCTGTAGTTCAAGAAGCTTCTCCTCCTACTCCCGTGATGGAAGTCTCAGAGGATTCTCCTCTTGCTCTGGTAACACCAGGGGATGACCATCTCAGTTCAACGGCACCCCCTCCAAGTAGTATGATAACTTCCTTCGATTGGAGTTGATTTGCAAGATATCGCCTTCCTTATTATGTGCCTTTTGAGATCACGGTACAGGCCTCCCATGTGGTCATACCCAGCACCATTATAGATGAAGGTGCATCTGTTAGTGTTTCATCTTCAACTACTTGGCAATATTTTGGTTCTCCACCGCTTGTGCCTGTTACACAGAATCTGTTGGCATTTAACATAGGAACCAGTCAACCGTTAGGGATCCTTCCAAAGTTTGTTGTTACTTTTGGAGGGAAAAATGTCTATATAGATGTGATGGTTGTTCCAGGCCCCTTGGATTTTAATTTACTCCTGGGGCACGAATATACTTATTTCATGGGAGCACTTGTGTCTTCCCTCTTTCATGTGATTTTTTTTCCATATGAAGGTCAGATCGTGACCATTGATTAGATTTCATTATTTGGTCCTGACGTGACATCTGGTCCACCATTTTCCCTTCCAGGTCTTTATCTTCTGGTTTTATCTTCCCCACTGTAGGTTAATTATGTGGCTACATGTCCCATGCTCGCATTCAGTGATATTGCCATTGTGCATGGTATGCTGGGGGAATTGGGTCCTAATTTCCGAGATGTTTTTCTCCCATCCCGTGTGGAACTCTTGGAAGCCATGACTTCTTATTCATCATGATGAAAGGTCGTCAGAGCAAAGTTCCTTTCCTTGTGTCAAGCTCCTTAAAAAATGAAACAAGGTTGTTGGAGCACAGTTTGTTTTCTTGTGTCAAGCTCCTTTAAAAAATGAAACAAGCTCTTTCGAGGATAGTTCGTATTCTATGTCAACCTCATTAATAAATGAATTAGGTTTCGAGGATAGTTCATATTCTATGTCAACCTCATTAACAAATGAATTAGGTTTCGAGGATAGTTCGTCTTCTATGTCAACCTTGTTAAAAAATGAATTAAGTCTCGAGGATGGTTCTTTCAATGTGTCAACCTCATGTTCCCGTTCAATTCGAGTTTTTGCTAAGATCTCATAAAATCCCAGTCGAGTATTTCTCTTGATCTTGTAATTTGAATCTTCACTCCCTCCATCTGTTTATTAAGGTGCATGGATTGAAGCTTGGGGGGCATGTACCTCGAATTGAGTCACCATGCTAGGGGCATGCCCATCTTTTCAAGCATATTTTGTTTCCATTTCAAGCTTGTGTAAAAATGAAACCAACTTCAAGAAGAGTTTCCTGATTTCAAGCTTGTGTAAAAATGAAACCATTTCCATTTTACTTCTCGTGATTTCCATTTTATCAGCCTGTTTTTCCAGATGAGCCTTGGTTTTCTCACTCCATCATCACTATCTTCTTGGCTGATCATATGCCTTCACTTGGTTGTTTTACCCATTCTTGAGGAACCTTTGTAATGAGTGGTCTTGTTAGCCTACCTCTTTACCATTTCAGAGCAGTTCCGCCATTATCGGAACCAGTTGTTACCGCTTATACCACTCGTTCCTCCAGTAGAAGTCAAATTTCAGCTCTTTTCTGACTCTTAAAAATTCAAAATATTGCCGAGAATATTGTCATTTTGAACTTGTTAAACGGCTGCGAAGTGATATCTACTCCATATACATTTACCCCTTTTTCAGGTTGGGATGGATTATTTATGAAAAATGAATACCTTCGCCTATCGCGACTAAGAGTTTCTCTCAGACACAATTTTCTACCTTTTCGGATCTATGAGACTACCTAAGAAAAGGGACTATTGGAGTTTTCTTTTCCGATTTCTTTTCAAACTCTCTAAACATGAAAATATGCCAAGTTTTTCCTTTGTCAGACTCATTAAAAACTGATGACATTGGACTTCGTAGTTATGACGTTACTCGAGTTCCTCCTTCCTAGGCCTCGTAAAATGTACTAGGTTGGATTTTTCTGAAGGAAAAACTTACATCGCAAGCATATGCTATCCCCTTCAAGCTTGTTTTGAAAAATAATTTAGGTACTTGCCAAAAATGGTGGGGGAAAATGGAACCAGATTGTAGTCGTGTTGGCAGTATGTTGCTCTTGAACATGGCACTTGTTTGCATTCATGTCGGGTTGGGGACATCTCACTTCGTCATTTGTTTGCCTCCATGGGTTTGGGTAATCTCTTTTGACCGCTCATCTACTCTTTGCCACATCACCATGACCTTAGATCCCTTGATGTCAAATACTGCCAAATCCAGTGTCATGCCGCCGATATTTTGAAGTGAAGTTTGCCTCTGAAGTTTTCAACCTCCCTCTGATTCTCTGTTGGTCTTAATTCATAAAAATCATATTCCTCTGTCTCATGTCGATGATGTGGGAAACATTATGGCCCACCTTCAATTAATATCTCTTCCTATTGACTCCAACTCATTATCTAGGAAGTTGGTCTAGAGACTCCCTTCAGGTACCTTGGAGCCTACATTCCTCAATGGCAGGTTCTTCGCATTCGACGTAAGGTTCACATCATTGGCTTTTGATCGAATTACTCCGTGGGTTTTCGATGTCAGATCACTATTTACATTCCGTGGGTTGTACCTTGCGTACCTTTAGAACCACTGTCATCATTGGTGGTCTCTCTCGCGTCTGTTAACAACTTTCATCATTCGCTGGTAATCAAACGATGTTCTTGCATGTTCGAATTCAACTCACATATTCACATGCTCAAATTTGTACTTTGTTCGGGTCGAGATGGAGCGCAAGATCCTGGGTTTTGTCTGATGAAATCCAGGCTGTGGGTTTTTTGTGGATTACTATGACTTGTTATATGACTCTTCTGATTGGATGGCTGCGACCGTACCTGAGTCTATTTATTGATCCCTACTGTTGGATGGCTGTGTCCATACCTCAGATCTCATTATTTATGTACTCTATTATGGATAGCTACGCCCATGCCACATGTCATGTATCAGATGTATTAGTTGTATTTGTACTTGCAAGTTTTCCGACAACAGTTTTTTGGTTGAACGCATTCTCATAAAGCATTTCACCCCTCCCTCTCTCTCGGACCTCATGCTTTAGGGGGCATTTGTTACACAACATTTTGTCACCGTCCCTACAATCCCTCACCCCACATATTGGAGGGTCTTTCCTGTGACTTATGAGAAGTGTCATACTTTGCAAACACCTTCTTTGTATCCTTCTACATAAGGAGATCATTTCTCTTATTGAACATTTCCTCATAAAGCACACAAAAACCTATGTTTTGGCATTGGCACAGGTAGCCAGTTCACCCCTCGCACTAATGTGGAGGATGTACATTATAGCCCATGCCAACTGGTGCTCTGTCTCTTTGTTGTGCCTGCACCAGCCTTTTTGGGAATGTATTTTAACAAATTAGAGGTGGAAGTTCCTTTTAACCACCTTGGGGATGAGTCACAGGAAGTGGTTAACTTGATGAGCCATAGATCTCCCTCTTTAGGTAGTGGTTTCCTTCTCCCATGGAACAATCCTAGAAGATAGGTCTCCCTTCCATGATTATAGGGATCCTAAACTCTCCCTCTCCCTCTATATAAACAAGCCTTCTCCCTTTATGAAAGCTAGCTGAACATATAGCCAAGAAGCTGAACTTGGAGAAGAGATACTATAGCTGAGTAATCGCTATCAAGAAGGTAGAACCAAGGAGAGTTCCATAAACAAAACCTCGTCTGAATTCCCAATGAGCTTTTGTGAGACGCGCTCCACTAGAACCCTATTGGAGGAGACCACAAACGTAGAATATTGGTTGTACTCTTTCTTCCCTTCATTAATATACTCAACTATGGTATTGGTTCCATCATTGTGTCATGTTTATTTGATGTAATTGATTTAGTCTTATTCGACTGACTAATAGTTACGGATGCGAAATAGTATGTTGTATATCGCCTTTGTTTCTTGTGTACGTATAGGTATCTGAGCTTGAGAACGAGCAGATTGTGATCTGTCAAACCAGGAGAGAGAGGTAGCCACTCTTTCGATGACAACAACAGCACAGGATATGCGGTAATTCATCTATCGAGTCTCCATCCATTCGTTAACTAGGAATTGATGTCATAGCGTGTCTTGTTTGTGGCTAGACCCACTCCAGGGCTAGTGGGATTGCCTCTGTCCACAGAGAGGATTTAACTCACCAACAGAAAGAAATGATGATGATCATGAGAAAAACAGTGAGAAATAGGGTGATGAATATAGGGGAGAAAATGATGTAGATGAAGAAGAAAATGAAGAAGGAGGAAATGGTCATGAGGAAAGAAGTGATGGCCTTGAAGAAAGTAGTGGGAACCTTGAATAAAACAGTGATAATAAAGATGAACCAAAGAGTGATGATCAAGGTGAGGAAGATGAGGGAGAATATGAGGAAGATGAGGAAGAAAATAATGAAGATGAGGGAGAGTGTGATGAAGATAAGGAAGAAAATAATGAAGATGAGGGTGAATGTGAGGAAGATGAGGGAGAATGTGAGGAATATGAGGAAGAAAATAATGAAGATAAGGGAGATGATCAAAAACAGTGAGGGAAAATATGATGAAGGCCTTGAAGAAATTAGTGCTGCTCATGAACAAAATAGTGGGAAAGAGTGTGATGAAGATAGGGTAGAGTGTGATGAAGATAAGGAAGAAAATAATGAAGATGAGGGAGAATGTGAGGAAGATGAGGAAGAAAATAATGAAGATAAGGGAGATGATAAAAACAGTGAAGGAAAAGATGATGAAGGCCTTGAAGAAAGTAGTGTTGATCATGAAAAAAATAGTGAGAAAGAGTGAGATGAAGATAGGGGAGAAAATGATGTAGATGAAGAAGAAAATGAAGAGGGAGGAAATGGCCTAGAAGAAAGCAGCAATGGCCAAGAACAAGATAGTCAAAGAGGTGATACAAATGATGGTCAAAGAAGCCAAAACATTGTATCTCCTGATGAAGAAAATGATACTGGGAACGCTACAGCAGACAGAGGTGAAAAAGCAAAAGAAAGCCATGATAGTGGCCAAAATGACAAGGGCAGCCTAGAGATAGATTTTAAAATTGTTTTCAATGAACCAAGAGATGATTACAAAAGCCCAGATAATGAATGCAGTGATGTAGAAAATGAGTTTGACAGTGAAAATAGTGATGAAAAGGATGAGGAGGATAGTCCTAAAAATGAAAATAGGTCAAACACGGATGCCTCTAATATTGTAGAAACTGAGCATAACAGTGTTGAGGGTCTTGATAGTGACAAAAGCATGAAATATGTTAAACATGTTGATCTAAAGAACAACCACCAGCAAGGTAAATAGGACATACACATAGAGAGAATTTTTCAAGGGTGAGACAGTCCCAAGATTGTCAAAAATCAAAGTTTACAAGAAAAACTTATGGTGCCTTGCACCATTACTTATTAGAGAGGAAGGAGGCATGTGTTTGCTGCCTCCAAAAGGCAAAGGGCCATGCTCTCATCCTCAAAACCAATGAAGGACAAGGGTAAATAGCAAGTGAAGGAAAAAGTCACCAAATAGCAAGTGAAGGACAAGGGTAAAAAGAAAGTGAAGGATTGTAAAGTCCCTATATTAATAGTGTAGTCCCCATAAAGCAGACCTTCCCTTATTACGATGGAGCTGGAAATTCTCTTTGTGACCCCATATTGTTATTATTGTGCTTTTACATTATTATTGTTAGGTCGGCTAGGATTACATTGTGGCCCCACTAGGATTATATTGTGGCCCCATGGACTCCTATATATAGAAGGAGGTTTTGGTCATTTGTATCATCCAAGAATTTTTCATTCATGTAATGCCTTGGAGTTTGCCCCCTTGAAGTGGCTTATTTCTAAGGTGTTGATATATCTTTTCTTCTATTTTTGGAGCTGGTTTTAGAACATTTGGTATCAGAGCTTTGGATTCTAGGGTTTCGCTGCTCCAAACAAGTCATCGTGGCATTTTCGCTATAACGTTTTTTCTACGAAGGTTCAAAAGCTGAAATTTTTAGTGTGTGAAGCCAAAATCCAGAGGAACATCGTCACAAAATTTTAGATCTTCGTTTGCAATAATTTTGGAGATATAATATGTGGAATTAGGTCATTTTGCAATCTCATGAATTTAAGCTAAACAAGTCATCGTGGAATTTTCGCTATAATTCTTTTTCTACAAAGGTTCAGAAGCTTAAATTTTTAGAGTGCGAAGCTGAAATCCTACGGAACATCATCAAAAAATTTTAGATCTTGGTTTGCAATATTTTCGTAGATGTGATCAGTGGAAGTTAGGTCTTTTTCAGGCTTCTGAATTTCATCTCAAAGAGGTGACCGTGGAATAATATTCATAGCTCTCTCTCTGAGCATCGGATTGGAATTGTGTAAAAATTGGCTACAATTACATGGAATTTAGTTTTCTGTCTATCAATTTCAGAGCCAAAGGAGGAAATAGTGACACGTGGCAAGTTATACAAGTTCACTGTACTGAACCAATCCATAATTGGGTCATTGTTGGAGATTAGACATAACTTTGTCTTGAATAATCCAAATCAGATTATACCTACGGCGTTTGAAATAAGCTTAAGAGCGTTGCTACAGGGCTGAATTTTAGATGTTGAGGATCTTCAATTATAGAGGTAATTCAGTTTCAATATCGAGCTCCTAAAAATAAAGGAAAAGGTGTGTATTTGGTTTTTAAAATTGCATAACGTTTGTTTGAAAAAGCTGTTTGAAGTGATTCCAATGGCATATTTTATAATTTTTATTAGTATTGGGTTCTATAATGCCTCCAAAAAATAATTCCATACCCATTAAGCCCTAAAAAAGCTATGCTATGATGCATGAAGAGGAATAATTGCAGTATGAGATATCAAAATTATGGTACCAAGTGCAACAAATTTTGATCTTACGAAGAGCAACCGAAGATGACATAGATGGTTTAAAATTAGAAATGAAGGCTAAGTTGGATGGTTTGAAGGATCAAATAATAGCTAATATGGATGATAAATTAGTGGAAGATCACATCGAGCATCAACAATATGTTATCCAACTCTCAAAGGATAACCTAACTTTGGTGTAGAATCTAATGAAACAACAGGAAGATCAACATCACATCGAAAGAATTTCTGAAGCAGTCACAGAAATAAGAACTTGAAAAGTACGATCTATTTTAGAGTATCGCAACAAGTGGAAGAATTTTCCGTTAGAATATTCCACATGGGAGGATGAGAATTTTATATTGAAGCATCAAGAAATAATCAAGCGTTGAGGACAACACTTGTTTGAAGGAGAGGGGCATGTTAAGTCCCTATATTAATAGAGTAGTCCCTTATTATGTTAGTGTAACCCCCCTTATTGCTATTGTTGTACCCCTATAACCCCCATATTTTTATTATTGTTAGATTGACTAGGATTACATTGTGGCCCCACTAGGATTATATTGTGGCCCCATGGACTCCTATATATAGAAGGAGGTTTTGGTCATTTGTATCATCCAAGAATTGTTCATTCATGTAATGTATTGGAGGTTTCCCCCTTGAAGTGGCTTATTTATAAGGCATTGATATCTCTTATCTTCTATTTTTGGAGCTTGTTTCGCAAGAAGGACAAAATTAAAAAGAAAATGAAACACAAAGGTAAAAGGCCAATAAAGGACAAAGGAAAGAAAACAATGGAAGAAGAGGAAAGAAATCATGAGGAAGAAAGGGAATTTAAACTCATTCACATAGATAGTGATGAGGAAAATCAAACAAGGATAGTTAATTCTCTCTTACAAGACCGGAATACACAAATCAGAGACTTAGAGGTTGAGCTAGAAATATCAAAATATTTTATTCATTTCCTACAGGTGCAAAACAATCAGACGAGTGGCCAGCTAGCCATTCATGAAGCCCGAGCACTCAAATACAAGAGAGAAGCTCAAAATTCACAAGTGCAGTTGGCAGAATACATGGGCACCTACGAAGAAGATGATGATGAAGAAGGGCAAGCTAGAAAGAGAACTGGGACTATGGGTCTTAGGAGAGCTTTGGAAAAATAGAAAGAGGAAGAAGCAGCCCAAGCCCAACAATTTCCACTCACCAAGCTCCTTGCCTTGGAAATTGAACATAACAAAGAATCATGGCTTGAAAGAGAAAATATACATTTAGAGGCTAAGTTTGAGAAGGCAAACAAAGAGATGGGCTTACAGAGAAAGATGACTGAGCATTACAAACGGAGAAATCAGTTTGCAAGGGAAAAGCTCAAAATTGCCCAAAGGAAGGGCTCAGTGCCAAATGATGGAAAAGACCAGGCTAGGCTTGGAATGTTGGCTCAAGCTTCACTACAGGTCTCTGAGGACCCTTGAAGGACTCACTCACAAATTTTGAGCAAAATTGAACACTTTTTGGTTTTTTGCAAATTTTTAAGCCTAGGAGCACAACACCCTAGGTGCTGCGATTTTTCCTAGGGAACTTTCAGAGGGTAAAGTTTAATTTTTTGGATTCCTTTGCATTAGAGGAGCATTCTCATAAAATTTCAGCTCAATTGGAGTTGTTTTGGTCCCTTAAAAGGGCCAAAAACACTCAATTTTTCACCTTTCTGCCTCCTTTTCTGAACAGGTGTTGCGCTCCTGGGACCTTCACTTTTTCTACTTTTTGGGAAACTTCTAGAGATAATTGTGAGGAAATAAAGGTATATTTGGAAATTATACATCCACATATTTCCAACGGGCCATCACGGAGCCTTTTTTGACATTGGGAAGGCCTCCAAAACGTCGTTGCAAAAAAGACCTTTTTTGGTGTTGTGCTCCTGGAAATTTTTCAAAATCATAGGTAGAGTGTTGCGTTCCTGTGTGGTGATGGAGAAAATGTGTGCTAGGAAATTTTATTCGTGTATGTTAGAGCCTAAATTTTTTTTTTCCCTATTTTTGTCCGAAAAAAGATATTTTGGAAGATATTTTGTGCCTTGGATGTTGCGAGGCCTCAATAACAAATTAGGATATTTGTTTTTGGCCAATGGGCTTCTAGATGCTCTAGTGAGCTCTCTCCTCTCCTTATTTGTTATATAAGGCATGAGTATGTATTTTAAATTGTTGGAACTTGATGTGTTATAGAGAAATACATGGTTTATGAGTTTGGAGAAGATATTTGGTTTCATGAAGTAAATGAATGACATGTGTGGCTTGATGTTGGAGAAGCTTGCTTGAAGGATTCCATAGCTTGGTGAATGGTGATGTTTTTCTAAATTTTTAGTGTTTCCTTGTCCTCATTTTGTTTCGGTTTTCTTGTTTGCTATAGATCAGAAAATTATAGGTTGAGATATGCTCATGGAAGCACCTCAAACCTCCTGCATGCTATAGCTTTGATGTTTTCTTCTTTTAGTTCATCTTAAGGAGTTCTTGACTACTCATTAAGCCTACTAAACTTGTTCTTTGTTTCATGAATGATCAGTATGTTAGCTCATAAATATGATTCATGGTATGCCCTGCTTATTTAAAGTTTTCAAAAACTCATTGTGAAGCTTTCCTATGGAATATTGATTTATTAGGATAATGCAAAGAGGCCTTGTTTCAATCTTGCCCTTTGCCCATGCTCATCAACTTGTTTCACAGTTCCCGATAGTTTGATATATGTTGTTTAGGAGTTTTTCCTCTCCATATATTGAATTTTTTGTTTATCTTATATGTTTTCTCAAAAACCTAGAGGTGGATTTCTAAAGTTAGGAGTTCTAATGCTTCTATGTACCACTGGATTGTTCATCTTGTATGTTTCTCAGTTTGATTATTGTTCATAGAGATTAATGGTTTTCCCTACCTCATGAATCATTTCTTTCAGATTATATATGTTTAAGATCTCTCAGTTTCTTCCCAAACTTAATGTTCATTACGCCTCATCATCACTTTAAGGATCCACTCACCTTGCTCAATCAGCCTTGCAATACACTCTGCCTCAGAATTTAGAAACCCTAGACTTCATCTGACCCCATAGCCCTATTGATTTGATATTCTCTCATTCCACCTATCCTACTTGATCATCTTACCCCAAACCAAAACAAATGCACAAACCTAAACTTAAGAACTAGCATAAATCAATCATCCATAGAGAACAAGCTCACATCCTTTGCACAATAGAGAGAGCCCTCTTTGAGTCTAGGAAGGCTAGGTCCTAGGACTCCAAAGACTGGTTTGATGTTACCTTGTCATTTAGTTTAGCCAATCTTCCAAATCATGAGACCCTAATAAGAGGCACATTTATAAGGAGGGAAAATCAATATGGCCACCCCTTGGCTCCACGATGTATGATTCTTGAAGTGTCCCTTTACAGCTGCGATATGGTTAGGGGTAGGCCATATCCTTAACATGAGCATATCTTGGGATAGTTCCTCTATTGATTCATGCCTTACACTTTGGTTTTGGGGATATAAGTCATAAAAATCAATGTCATTCTATATCATATGGGGCATATGGAGAGCGAGAAACATAGTTGTCATATGATGATAGAATGAGAAAACTAGAGATAGAGATTGGAGCTAAGAAGAAGGTTTAGGTTGCTTGTTAAATATAATTATTTCAAGAAGAATATCCTTAAGAGGCCAGGGAAATAGTTGAAGCACTTTTTTATTGTGTCAATAAGAGAGGAAGAGCTGAGTGCAACTAAGTTTATAGCTAAACACTTCACATTTGTGAAATAGTGAGAGGTGACATCTTCAGAGAAGAAGATAATGAAAGATTTTTTGAGAGTGTCATGGAATGTGTGCAAAGTCCAAAGTAGCAGAGGTGGCTGCCAATAAATGATCTTGATGACACACTAGTGAAATCTCTCGTTGAGTGTGAAGAAGGACTCATTGATGATGCTAGTGAGTTATTGGAAGAAGATCACCGAGGAGAAACTGGTAGAAAAAATACTAGAGGTGGCTATATGGCCTTTCATATTTAAAGTGGGTGAACTTTATATAAATCAAAAGAAGAATCAAGAAAAAAATGTCCAACAAAAATAAGTGGGTGTAAGGACTGCATCTCAAAAACGAGAGTAGGAAGAGAAGAGGTGCTACAAACCATTAAGAGAGACTATCATAATGGAAAATGTGAAAAATGATGTTGAGGGAAAAGATAAACCCTGATCAAAAGGTATTATGCAAAGGAGTGAAGGTTAGGATGAGGGTGAAGAGGAGATACTTATCAAAAGTCTCATGGACTATGGGGAATCTCCAGGAACATAAAATGACACTAGGAGTATTTGCAAAGGCTCAAAATCTCCACAATTTTGAAATTAATATGTTTTTTCATGTGCAGGTCATGAAGATCATGAAGGGAAACAATATATACAAATTTTAATAAATAAGGAAAGGTTATGGAGTTTCCTTTAGGAGACATAGAAAAAAATATAGTTCTAAGAGTGGCATCTGGACAAGTGAAGAGCTCATGGAGCATGATGTAGAAATTGAGTTGTTGGAAGAAATGAATGGATGAAAAAGGATGAGATAAAAAAAAAAAATCAAATCAATTTTTTTGATTTGTATGGAATTTAATTCATTTTAGGATATGATAGTTGATTTAAAGGTATGCATCTAGCATGCTAAGATGAATTTGGAAGAAAATAAAGTTGCAAAATGTGGAAAATAAGAATTGGATAAATATTTTGCAACCCTACTGTTAGCCACCCATAAATTTCTGTCATATCAGATGGTGGCTAAATGATGTTGGATAGCCTTCAAGAAACAATTCCATGACTAAAATTGCTGATACTTGAAGACTTTTGATAATGTCCTATCCTTGGTTAAATATTCACTACTGTTTCCATTCAGAACTCAAAAATCCTGCTGATTCCTAAAGCCAAAGTACTGCTGCTAAAACCCTTTTTCTTTTCCTTCCCCTCAAGCTAACCTCCTCTTCTATTCCTCCATTTCCCTTGAAAACCCCTCAACTTCATGATTCCTCCTTTTCCTTCATTTAAATTCATTTCCTAAAGGTCTAAGACTCACTCTTGGCCTTGCTGGAACCCACATTTCCCTTTAAAAACCATAGAAAACACACATTTTCTATGCGCTGGACTTAAGCCCCTCAGGCTAAGCCCCTACCCCTTTTTTTTCCATGCGCCCAAGCGCCGGAACCAAACGCTGTGATCACTGGGCGCTTACTCATTTTTCTCTGCCCGAAACATCAAAAACCTTTGAAAATCAAGTTTTATTTAAATCTCAAAGTTTTCCTCCCACGAAAATTATGAAATAATCTTGACCATCGATCTTCTCCACAGATCGGATGGCGCGGCACACGACTTATCGAGTGGACCCCCCGGCCATACATCACTTCTCAAATCTGTCTGGTTTTTCCGCACTGCCTTCGTGCGAAAGGTGGTTTTAACCCGACAGCCAGCGATTCCATACGCTGGATGCCACGCTTCCACTGTACCATCCAAAAACCACCGCATAAAGTCAATCCCCCGCACATTATCCGTCAGACCATAGCTGCCTAGCAGAATAAATAACAGTCGTCCGATCTGGTCCCACACATCTAACGATGATCGCCTATCCAAGCTACCTGCCCTTTAATCAAGTTGCATGCATTTTAGCTAGACCTCGGCGCAACTGAAAATCCATCTCCACCGTCGATCTCTGCAGATCGACGATCCGCATTCAATTTCTTGATTCCATTACGCGGTCAACCTTTTTCTCCGTGGACTTTCCAAATCGCTCCCGACCGTTGATCACAGCGCGATCAACGGCTCCGATCGCCCCACTCCCCCGCACACCTTCCGATGCAGATTTCCATATAAACGCAATATTTTATAATTTTTTTTGTATTTTGCAGGTTTTAAAATTCTTTCACCATGTCTGAAGAAGATTCGAAGGACGAGGGTGACGACTCCTCTTATTTCGATTTAACAAAGGAAATTGACCATTGGGTATAGAGCTGTGTTGTCAACAAGGTTTCATGAGCCGTTGACGCAGCATGCCCCTGTCAAACCTGGAAAACATCAAACAAACCCAGAAAAAGAGTATCAGAAAGCAGAAATGGATCAGAGCAGGAGTTTAATGGACAGATTGGAAGGGATTACGGCTAAGACGGCCATCAGAAGCCTAATCTCCCAGCCTAAAACACAACTTAAAAGGAAAACCTAAAAGTGTTTATCAGACATAATGCCTCCACCACCATATCTGAGGAAAATTGATTCCTCAACCACCACAGTGCCACCTGTGCCTCAAAGAATTCAATCAGGCGCTGAATTTATTGATCAGGATCAGATTTTTGCCTCGACACAGCCAAAGAATTCACTTCCGCCAGGGCCTTCAATGCAAAGAATATCTGCAGAGTTACTTCGGACTACCTGTGCCTCAAAGGTCAACAAATACTCCTGCCCAGCTTAAAATCATGAGTGCAAATCAATTAATACGGTGAACACCTCTTCTGTTTCTTCATTGAGCATCCTAAGGGCCAATGGGCCATTTAAATCCTGTATTAATTGTAATTGAGATCCTTTTCAGATCTCACCTCCTCATCTTTCTATATATACCACAGAAGAGATAAGTGAAGTGTTGGTTGGTTGTTGGTTGTTGTTTGATCACAAGTTGTAACATTGAAACTCTCGGAAATAAATATACAAGTCTGTTGAAGTTGAAAAACAAATTGAAGTCTTGGATGTCTTGATGATGCTGTTGCATCCTTGTTCCTGAGAAGGCTCTATCATTGGATTCATGAGATTGGTTGTTGGTGAAGTATTCTAACTGTTTAATGTTTTCTCTTGTTTTCATTATGTTTCATAATCTCTTACTACAGTAGGCTGAAAGTTTTAGGCTAAGAAATGACTCCTAGAAGCACCTTAGACCTGCTCACCCTTCATTGTTTTATGTTTTCTTCTGCTGAAGTATTTTAGAGGCTTTAAACCTTCTCTTTAGTCTTCATGCTTGTTTATTTCCTTAATAGCTCAAATAGTTGGTTTCAGCATGATTTATGGTTCTCCCTGCTTGTCTGCCATCACTTGAAAGCTGTTATTGAAGTCTCCCTTTGAAGTACCATTGTCTTAAGTTAATCAAAGAGGTTGGTTTTGATCTTACCCTTTGCCCCTGCTTGAAAAGTTGTTTTGAAGGTCTTTATAGTTGCAAGCATAGATGTTATTTAGGTGTTCCCTCTTCTATGAATGCAGCTATCAGTGAATCTTTTATGTTTTCTAAGTCCTTTAAAATAAAATCTTTGAGGAAATAGGGAGTTCCTTGAATCTTAGGTTTCATTTTAAAGTTTGTATTGAAGTCATTATTTGCTTAAAGAATGTTTGTGGAATTTATGGTTAGCCCTATCTATCAAATATCTCTTTATTGTTAAGTTATGTTTTCAAGTTCCCTTTGTTGAGAATTAAGCTTCTCTTTCCAAAACATTAATGTCCATCTCATTCCAAAACAAAGAATCCTGTGGCCAAGTTAGATTTTCCCTTTGATATCCCATATCCCTTGAAGAGTTTGTCATGAAATTATTTTGACTCCATTTCCCAATGAACCAGATATTTCCTCTTTCTGTCTATCTTTCCTAGACCTTTCAGTTTCTGCTGTATCAACTCAACCCAACCAAACAAACATCTGCACTTAATAACTAGTCTAAAATCCATAATCAAAGCAAACAAGATAAACCTTTGCAAAAAAATATTTGAGAGATCCCTCTCTGAGAATAGGAGGACTAGATCCTGGAGCTCTAAAGATTGGTTCTGATGTTTCCTTGTCTTTTGATTTTCCAAACTTTCAAAACACGGGAGACCAACATAATGGCGATCACGGTGGGACCTTACTGAGTAATACGGTGAGTTGAAAACATCTCTTAAAGCTCTTTAGGCCCTTAAATTGATAAAGAACACATTCTGGATTTATCCCACCACTCACACTAACATAATGGCGATCACGGTGGGACCCTACTGAGAATTAGAGGTTTCAAAACCTTTCTTAAAACCTTTAGGTCCAGTATAACATAAGTAACTTTCTTCAAGCACTGCCTAACATAATGGAAATCATGATAGGACTTGATTGAATCAGTGACAAACTAAGTAACCCTTAGGATTCCTTTTAATCCTTATCAAACCTTGAAGGAACCAGTTACCAAGCCATAAGAGAAACTCTGTTTGTTTGAACACCTTAGCTAAGTGAAAAATCAGACTTAGAACACTCTCTTAACCTATAAAACCAAAATAAACTCAGAAAAACCCAAAAATATTTCAAGTTTGGCTTCATAATAAAAATGGTAGTGGACCATAGAACCTTTTACCTCCTCACGAGCTAAAAACTTCCACTTTATAGTGAAACACTCATTCCCACATATCACTTACCTTTGATGTGTTTTACCTTGTACTCTTAGACAGAGTCTGGAAAGGGCTAGATAGCCTCTAGATCTCATCCTCTTTTAGAGGTGATATATCTGGTGAATGCCCTCCCAGTCAATCTCTGGTTAGAGTTTGTTGTGTTTCGGGATATCCTTAAAAAAGGATGTTTCACAAGCACTGTGGTGGACAGTGTACCTCTTTGAAAACACTCTAAAATTTCCACCTGGCGACTCCACAATCCTGAGCAGACCTTAAGACTCCGCTGGAAAGAACCCTTACCATTATAACATTTTCCAAATCCAATTAGAGGATTGTAGGATCAAAATTTGTGTAAACAGATCAATTAACCTCTCAAAGATTGTCATACTTGGTTGAAATTTTCTTGTTATTTTGGGTCTAAAAACACACCATAGTGGCTTCTAGAAATATCTACACTAGAGCCCATCCTGACCCCAACCCACCTAAAATAGTTGATGACCCAGAAATTATCCTCTGGAAGTCTCCTAAGATTAAATTATCAACTGTTTTCAGATCACCCCTAAGAGCTAAATCAGTTCCTGAAAAAATTTCAGCTCTACAACACTCACAAGCTAACTTGATTAATCCATTTAGGACTAGGTCATTTAGTGAGTTAGAACAACTAGATTCTGAGTCTTCACTATCATCTCCTGAAACAAGTGAACATCTTGGCAGTAGAGAAACAACACCTCCTGATTTACATTTTCTTCACATCCTAGGTGTCTCTCATCCAAGATCAGCTCAGCAGTCTACTCCTGGTCCATCCACTTCTAATCATCCTACATCCACTGTTCAAACCACCACAACTCAACCCACTTTCCCTCTTGTCAATCCACCACTTGTTAATCCACCCCCACCACATATCATGGCAGCATGGTATTCTCCCTTAGCCCTTACTATACCACTAGTCAATCTTCCACAGGACTAACAGTCCAAAATTCCATTATATGATGCTAATAATGCTACAACTACATCACAACATGTGGATAAGATGAATGACTATTTTGACCGAAATGAAATTGATGATGATTCTATCAAACTTAGATTATTTGCTCAGAGCTTAGGGGGAGAAGTAAGAAAACGGTTTAAAGGTTTAGCCCCCCGTAGTATTAACAATCTCCAAGCCTTCCATCAAACATTCCTAAACAAATGGGAAGTAAAGAAGAATCCTCTCCAAGTCCTTGCTGATTACAACAATCTCCGTAGGAATATTGGGGAAAGTGTACAAGCATATTGTACTAGATTTAACAGTGTATATAATGCACTTTCCCCAGAACTAAAACCTCCACAAGGCTCAGCCTTAAACAAGTTTCCTGAAGGATTTGACTCTGACATGACTTATTCACTGAGAGAAAGAGATTTTGCAACTCTTGAAGATATGCAAAGGGGTTCTCTTTCTGTGGAAGTCAACTTAATAGAAAAGAGAGCAAGAATGAAAACTGAAAAGAGAGTATCTTTCAGAGAGGAATCCCCTCCCTCTACTTCAAGCTCAAAAATGGAGAGAATGTTGGAAGAAATGATGAAATAGATGAACATAATTAAGAAAGCACAAGCAAATCAAAACCAGACTGCACTTCAAAACAATCAAAACAGAAATAGAAATCAGAATTATAGAAGAGATAACAATCAAGATAAGCAAAAAGAAAGTGACCAACAAATTAGACCTCCCTTTCAACAGAACTACGTAGATCAATATGAGGAAGACAGGGAGTTGGAAAGGTTGGAAGAATCACATGTAAACTTGATTGGATCAGACAGTGGCGATGATGTTTTCCTCACCGAGGAAGAACAAGGTTTCTTCTCTAATAATCAGAATACAAACACCTATGAAGATTCTGATGACTATAGATTGGGTTTTGAAAATGCAATCATGGAGGTACACAAACAGTATAATCTTAGGAGCAAGGGAAGTTTAGAAAATCCAAAAGATAAGAATACTAGCACTGCAGTCAACAAAAATGCAGAAAACCAGCCCAAGAAGACAGCATAAAATACCAAAATTTCGGCCAAAAAACCAGATTTAAATAAAGACAAGGGAATCCAGCCAAATGTTGAACAAAGCACCCCTAGCACTTCAGCCAGTGGTCCTAGTAAAACTATTCCTATCACTAGTTCAAGCAAGGTTCAACAAATCAAAGCTGCTGAAAAGAATTCAATTGAAAAAACAGATATAAATATTAACAAGTCAATTATTCCTTTCAGCCTTGAGGGAGAGATTGCTAAGATAAAAATTACCATCCCCCTAGCTGAACTAGTAACCCAAGAAGTGTACAAAAACCAAGTTTTGAAAGCTTTAAACTTAGGAAGTGATACTGATACCTTAAACTTGATGGATGACAAGCCTGAGTTGTTGTTTGGCCCAGAGGTTGAAGGAAAATATCAAGAAGGACCAGTCCCTCCCTTCTATGTTAGTTTGAACATACACGATAAAATTCTACACAACGCCATGTTAGATTCTGGAGCTTCACACAATCTAATGCCCAAAGTAGTAATGGAAATTCTAGGCTTAGAGATTACTAAACGATACAAAGATTTGTATTCTTTTGACTCAAACAGAGTCAAATGTTTGGGTTTAATCAAATATTTATGTGTTAACTTAGCTCAGATCCCCGCCAAGAATCTAGTAATGGATGTAGTTGTAGCTGACATTCCCCCTAAGTATGGCATGCTCTTATCAAGATCATGGGGAGCCAAACTTCAGGGAAGCCTTCAAATGGATATGTCTTATGCCACCATCCCTGTTTTTAACCAAAACAAAAGACTATACAGAGAATCCCACATGAAGTACATGGTGAGTAACATGGACAAACCAAACAACACTACAATCTATTCTATTCAATCAAGTTTAGACTCCTTTATCTTGTGTAACGAAGATGAAATTACCCAACAAGGTAAAGACAACATGGACCCAATCAATTCACCAGAACAATCCAATCTTACCTCAAATCAACTTCAAATATTGACAATCAACGGCAACAAGAAAGTAAAAATGAGTCAAACATACTCTGGACAGTAAATTTCGATGGATCCTGCAATAAAACTAGTGCAGGGAGCAGGTGTCTGGATTCAGAACATAAATCGGAGTTTTTCATACAATTATATTTCCTATGCACTAACAACATCGTTGAGTACGAAGCCCTCCTCCTAGGTTTACAATTGCTCAAATAGTTAAAAGCCCAAAGGATATCTATCTTAGGAGATTCTGAACTTATCATCAAACCAATCAAAGGGGAATACTCAGCCAAGAATCCAAGGCTTAGGGAATATCGAAATGCTGCCCTGGACCTACTAAAAACTTTCAAAAAATATGAACTCATTTTCATTCCTAGAGCACTGAATCATCTAGAAAATGAACTTGCCTTCATGGCCAGTAATTGCCAAATACCTGAAATAAATGAACAACTCAGTATAAAGGTGAAACACTGACTTGCCATGCTTGATAAAAAATATCACTGGCAGGTGTTTGAATCTGACAAACACATAGATGATTTCTTGAAATGAGAAAATGATTTCAGCATACCAACACCAGAAACTAGCCATGAACAAAACTGTTTGTATATTGAAAAAATCCCAAAGGCTGAAATGACGTATCCTACTAATATAAATCATTGCGAAAATCAATTTAAAGCAGAGGTAGTGAACAATGAAGACCAAGAAGACTTGGAAGTCTTACAATGCAAAAATGATAAGATCCCAAGAGGTCTCACACCTTTAGAACACCTGTTTGATCTCAACGATGTAGCTAAAGAACCCAGAATGGAGCCTGTGGAAACAAATGTAGAAGAACATAAAATAGGAAATCTAGCATAACCCGGGATGATCAAGCTATCCAGCACCCTCCCAACCCACATAAAATTGCAGTACATAGAGCTTTTCAAAGATTTTAAAGATGTGTTTGCTTGGGAATACAAAGACTTGAAATCATATGATACCAGCATCATCCAGCATAAAATCCCCTTGAAGGAAAATCAAAAGCCTTTCAAGCAAAAACTAAGGAGAATAAATCCTCTTTTACTACCTTTGGTTAAGGCAGAAATTGAGAAAATGTATAATGATGGGATCATAGTACCCATTAGATTTTCAGAATGGGTATCAAACTTAGTTTTTGTTAGAAAGAAAACCGGGGAAATCAGGCTCTGTATTGACTTCAGAAATTTAAACAGAGCCTCTTTAAAGGACAACTACCCCTTGCCCAAAATGGACCATATACTTCAAAGAGTAGTTGGGTCAAGAAGAATATCCCTTTTAGATGGTTTCTCGAGTTACAATCAGGTGTTAGTGTTCCCAAGTGATCAAATCAAAACTGCTTTTACCACACCTTGGGGCACCTTTATGTATGTCAAAATGCCTTTCGGATTAATGAATGCAGGGGCCACCTTCCAAAGGGCCATGGACATAGCCTTCTTTGAAGATATTGGCTATTTTATAATTATTTACCTTGATGACATAATTGTTTTCTTGAAAACTGATGAAGAACATTTGATTCACCTAAGAAAGGTTTTTGAGAAGTGTAGGAAATTTGGCTTATCACTGAATCCCAAGAAGACCCTCTTTGGTCTCCAAGAAGGGAAACTTCTTGGCCATATAATTTCAGAAGAAGGAATCAAAATAGACCCTACAAGGATAGATGGCATATTGCAAATTAGACATCCTAGAAGCCTCAAAGAATTGCAATCCTTCATTGGAAAGATAAATTTTTTGAGAAGGTTTATTCCCAACCTTGCTAAGCTATTAAAAAACATTACAAACATGCTTAAGAAAAACGTGGGTGTAAAATGGACTTTACCAGCTAAACAATCATTTGAACTGGTCAAACAAGCTCTTACCCAAACACCAGTCCTGATTAGTCTAGATTTTACCAAAGATTTTTACATCTTTTCTTTTGCATCTGAGCATACAATAGCTGCAGTTCTACTTCAAAAGAATGATTTGGGGCAGGAACAACCAATATCCTTCTTTAGTAGGGCCTTAAGAGATGCTCCTCTCAATTATAATATCATGGAGAAACAAGCCTTAGCATTAGTGAAAGCATTAAAGGACTTTAGGGTCTATATTTTACACTCTCACATAATTGCTTTTGTCCCACATACTGTTGTCAAGGACATTCTGAGTCAAGACCCTGATGGTAAAAGGGGAAAATGGATTGCAACTATTCTTGAATATGACTTAGAAATCAGGCCCACCAAACTAGTTAAAGGGCAAGGATTAGCAAAACTTATGGCTGGGTCTAACTTCCAAGCACTAGACATGAATATGGTAGATGTGTTGGAAGAAATAGAAGAGTCTGATGCTCCTTTTATTGAAGAAACATTTCTAAAATCTCCTTGGTATGCTGATATTGTTTATGTGCTTTTATATTTAAATACCCCTCCTTCTTTATCTAAAACTAAGGCTAGATTCTTGAAACAAAAGGCTTTGAGTTTTTGCATATTAAATGGAGTATTATATTGGAAAAATGTTGTTGGAATTTTGCTCAAATGTTTACTTGAAGATGATGCAGGAAAAATCATGCATGAATTACATGATGGTGAATGTGGAGGGCACCTCTACTGGAAGGCCACAGCGAACAAAATTCTCAGATCAAGTTACTATTGGCCTACCCTTTTTCCAGACACTCAGAAGCTGGTCATGTCTTGCCATAAGTGTCAAATCTTTGATGGCAAGAGAAAGCTCCTTCCCTTACCCTTACATCCTATCAGAGTTGAGGCACCATTTCAACAATGGGGGCTGGACTTCATTGGAGAAATTAATCCATCCTCCTCAGCCCAACATAAGTGGATCCTCACAGCCATCGACTTCTTCACCAAATGGATAGAAGCTATACCTACCAGGAATGTTAATGAATCTGTCATTATCAAGTTTCTTGAAACCCATATCCTATCCAGATTTGGTTGTCCCAGAAAAATAATAACAGACAATGATGTTGCTTTCAAATCTAAAAATATGGTTGATTTCTATCACAAATACCATATAACCTTGGGACATTCCACTGCTTACTATCCCCAAGGGAATGGATTAACTGAATCCTCCAACAAGAGTCTCATTAATATCATTAAAAAGTTGTTGGAAGAAAATAAAAAATCATGGCACAGTAAGTTGGTCCATGCCTTATGGGTTGATAGATTAAATACAAGAAATCAATAAATATGTCCCCCTATTAGTTAATTTATGGCATGGACACAATTTTTCCTACCTCGTTAGGAATTCCAGTCATGAAGCTCCTTCAAGAATTACAGGTTGAAGAAAATGATATGCAAAGGAGGATCAACCAAACAATCCATTTGCAGCAGACCAGAGAAGAGGTTTATGAAAGAACACAGTTAGTCCAAGAAAATATGAAGAAGCAATTTGATAAAAGGACTAAGGCAAACAACTTCCAGGTCGGAAGTGTTGTTCTTAAATGGGATTCAAGGAGAGAAGAAAAGGGGAAACATGGCAAGTTTGAGAACTTGTGGAAAGGGCCATATGTTATTCATGCTGAGAGGGGTCATAATACATTTTTCTTGAAAGAAATGAATGAAGAAGACCTATATGGAGGTCCTGTCAATGGTAGGATGCTCAAGCATTACTTCTACCAAGAATCTTAAGTTTCAAAGCATTTGTGTTTTACCATTGTAGATATCATAGCCTAACCATTGCATTCAAAGTTAGAAGAAAATCAAAATACAAAAACAATAGAAAGAAAGAAAAGAGGGCAGTTTGTTAAAAACAAGAAAGGTAAAGCCCCATGCCAAAAAAGAGAAACAAATCTGAAAGTGTGCAAGCTTAAATGCCACTCCTGATAACCACACTTCTAGTTAGTCAAACAGCCTAATCTTGACTAGTTAGTTTTAAATTTTTTGCTGATAGGGTAGTGAATTTGGTTTGCCAAACTGTTTAATCTTGGCTTATCAGTAGATAGATTAGGACAGAAATTAAAGGTTCAAACAAATTCAAAATCTGAACCAAATTCTCCAAAGAGAGATGACTCAAAACTGTTTTATTTTCTGAGTCATGAAAGAGAAAAACTGGTTCTAATTTGCCCAAAATCTGAATCAGTTATCAAAGAAGAGACAACTCAAAAAAAATAAAAAACAGAGCTGTGAAGAAAAGAGAAGGCCATGATGACAAACTTTCAGATCTTAAACCTTCCATTTTGATTTTAATTTTCTGCAAATAATAATCTATGTGCAACTTGTTTTTATGCCATAGATCACAGCAAGTTAAAAAGCTTAATCTTGACTTGACTGTTTTTGAATTTATGTTATAGAGTTTAGAGAATGAAAGTCTGTTGGACAGCTTAATCCCAACAGACAGTAGATTAGGTAGAGAATCATATGGGTCCAACTGTTTAATCTGGATCCATGAAGAAATAAGGAGTAGAGTTAGATTAGTTTTTATGCTTTCAAAAACAATAAAATGTTGTAAGAGAGTTTGCCAATCCAAGTGCACTTTGATGAAGAGAAAATGTTAGATCAGTAGGATTGGGTAGGAAGAAAGTTTGTTGATAAGAGTTCCATTGCTTTTCAAAGATTGACTATTGGTTTCCAGAGAATACAAGTCTGCAGTTCTTGATGCCTTCAAAAGGACACCATCCCCAAGTGGAGCCACTGTTAGCCACCCATAAATTTCTGTCATATCAGATAGTGGCTAAATGATGTTGGATAGCCTTCAAGAAACAATTCCATGATTAAAATTGCTGATAATTGAAGACTTTTGATAATGTCCTATCCTTGGTTAAATATTCACTACTGTTTCCATTCAGAACTCAGAAATTCTGCTGATTCCTAAAGCCAAAGTACTGCTGCTAAAACCCTTTTTCTTTTCCTTCCCCTCAAGCTAACCTCCTCTTCTATTCCTCCATTTCCCTTGAAAACCCCTCAACTTCATGATTCCTCCTTTTCCTTCATTTAAATTCATTTCCTAAAGGTCTAAGACTCACTCTTGGCCTTGCCGAAACCCTCATTTCCCTTTAAAAACCATAGAAAACGCACATTTTCTATGCGTTGGACTTAAGCCCCTCAGGCTAAGCCCCTAACCCTTTTTTTTCCCATGCGCCCAAGCTCCGGAACCAAACACTGTGATCATTGGGCGCTTACTCATTTTCCTCCGCCCGAAACATCAAAAACCTTTGAAAATCGGGTTTTATTTAAATCTCAAAGTTTTCCGCCCACAAAAATTATGAAATAATCTTGACCATCGATTTGCTCCATAGATCAGATGGCGCGACACATGACTTATCGAGTGGACCGCCCGGCCATACGTCACTTCTCAAATCCGCCTGGTTTTTTCACACCACCTTCATGCGAAAGGTGGTTTTAACCCAACAGCCAGCGATTCCATACGGTGGTTGCCACGCGTCCTCTGTACCATCCAAAAACCACCGCATAAAGTCAATCCCCCACGCATTATCCGTCAGACCATAGCCGCCCAGTGGAATAAATAACAGCCGTCTGATCTGGTCCCGCACATCTAACGGTGATCGCCTATCCGAGCTGCCCGCCCTTTAATCAAGCTGCATGCGTTTTAGCTGGACCCCGGCGCAACTGAAAATCCATCTCCACCGTCGATCTCTACAGATCGATGGTCCGCATTAAATTTCCTGATTCCATTACGCGGTCAACCTTTTTCTCCGTGGACTTTCCAAATCGCTCCCGACCGTTGATCACAGCGCGATCAACGGCTCCGATCGCCCCACTCCCCCGCACACCTTCCGATGCAGATTTCCATATAAACGCAATATTTTATAATTTTGTTTGTATTTTGCAGGTTTTAAAATTCTTTCGCCATGTCTGAAGAAGATTCGAAGGACAAGGGTGACGACTCCTGTTCTTTCGATTTAACAAAGGAAATTGACCATTGGGTATAGAGCTGTGTTGTCAACAAGGTTTCATGAGACGTTGACGCAGCATGCCCCTGTCAAACCTGGAAAACATCAAACAAACCCAGAAAAAGAGTATCAGAAAGCAGAAATGGATCAGAGCGGGAGTTTAATGGACAGATTGGAAGGGATTACGGCTAAGAAGGCCATCAGAAGCCTAATCTCCCAGCCTAAAACACAACTTAAAAGGAAAACCTAAAAGTGTTTATCAGACATAATGCCTCCACCACCATATCTAAGGCAAATTGATTCCTCAACCACCACAGCGCCACCTGTGCCTCAAAGAATTCAATTAGGCACTGAATTTATTGATCAGGATCAGATTTTTGCCTCAACACAGCCAAAGAAGTCACTTCCGCCAGGGCCTTCAATGCAAAGAATATCTGCAGAGTTACTTCGGACTACCTGTGCCTCAAAGGTCAACAAATACTCCTGCCCAGCTTAAAATCATGAGTGCAAATCAATTAATACGGTGAACACCTCTTCTGTTTCTTCATTGAGCATCCCAAGGGCCAATGGGCCATTTAAATCCTGTATTAATTGTAATTGAGATCCTTTTCAGATCTCACCTCCTCATATTTCTATATATACCACAGTAGAGATAAGTGAAGTGTTGGTTGGTTGTTGGTTGTTGTTTGATCACAATTTGTAACATTGAAACTCTCGAAAATAAATATACAAGTCTGTTGAAGTTGAAAAACAAATTGAAGTCTTGGATGTCTTGATGATGATGTTGCATCCATGTTCCTGAGAAGGCTCTATCATTGGATTCATGAGCTTGGTTGTTGGTGAAGTACTCTAACTGTTTAATGTTTTCTCCTGTTTTTGTTATGTTTCATAATCTCTTACTACAGTAGGCTGAAATTTTTAGGCTAAGAAATGACTCCTGGAAGCACCTTAGACCTGCTCACCCTTCATTGTTTTATGTTTTCTTTTGCTAAAGTATTTTATAGGCTTTAAACCTTCTCTTTAGTCTTCATGCTTGTTTATTTCCTTAATAGCTCAAATAGTTGGTTTCAGCATGATTTATGGTTCTCCCTGCTTGTTTGCCATCACTTGAAAGATGTTATTGAATTATCCCTTTGAAGTACCATTGTATTAAGTTAATCAAAGAGGTCGGTTTTGATCTTACCCTTTGCCCCTGCTTGAACAGTTGTTTTGAAGGTCTTTATAGTTGCAAGCATAGATGTTATTTAGGTGTTCCCTCTTCTATGAATGCAGCTATCAGTGAATCTTTTATGTTTTCTAAGTCCTTTAAAATAAAATCTTTGAGGAAATAGGGAGTTCCCCGAATCTTAGGTTTCATTTTAAAAGTTGTCTTGAAGTCATTATTTTCTTAAAGAATGTTTGTGGAATTTATGGTTAGCCCTGTCTATCAAATATCTCTTTATTGTTAAGTTATGTTTTCAAGTTCGCTTTGTTGAGAATTAAGCTTCTCTTTCCAAAACATTAATGTCCATCTCATTCCAAAACAAAGAATCCTATGGCCAAGTTAGATTTTCCCTTTGATATCCCATATCCCTTGAAGAGTTTTTCATGACCTTATTTTGACTCCATTGCCCAATGAACCAGATATTTCCTCTTTCTGTCTATCTTTCCTAGACCTTTCAGTTTCTGCTGTATCAACTCAACCCAACCAAACAAACATCTGCACTTAATAACTAGTCTAAAATCCATAATCAAAGCAAACAAGATAAACCTTTGCAAAAAAATATTTGAGAGATCCCTCTCTTAGAACAAGAGGACTAGATCCTAGAACTCTAAATATTGGTTCTGATGTTGCCTTGTCTTTTGATTTTCCAAATTGTCAAAACACGGGAGACCAACACCTACAACAAAGAGAACACCATGAGCACACACTCAAACAAAAATGGAAATTTGGGTGCAAAGATTTTAAACGATGATAAATAATCTCACATTTTTAAATCTAACAAATTTCATTTGGATGTAGGTTTTAATAATGATGAGGGACGAAAACCACACATAGTTGTCATGATATCTTCCCAAGGAATTGAACTTTGAAGGAGGAAGGGAACTTGAATTTGTCATAATGGAGGAAGAGGCAACTCTGTCTCATAAAAGTCACTAGTGGAAAGAAAAGAACTGTTGAAGAGGACGTCAGAAGATGTTAGAAGGGCTCATATATTTAAAAATGACATGTTTTATGTAAACACATATTTTTCAGTACTCAAGGTTGAAAATATTGTCCTCGTGGAAGATGAAGAGCAAGAAAATTTATTCGGAAGAGACTGGAATTGGTTTGTAAATGACATAGAATTCTAGAAAGTCTTGAGTTGGTTGAAGGATATTGTGACCACTATTTTGATAGAGGAAGTAAATCCAAATATAAATCTTGTTGAATATGAATTTGTAGTTCACAATGTTGAAAAGTGTAACTAGTTCGGTCTTCATGTTGACTATGTAAATATGTAAAAGAAGAAGTCAAATCAATATATTTTTTTTTTGTATGTGATTCATGGGTTTAATGAGAATGATTTATTAAGTAGAAAGACTTCTTCTTGATGTCCACGATTTAAGTGTCAAAATATGCTCCAAGACCTTGTGGAAAAAGCTCACAACAACCCTCTTTGTAACGATGAAAGACAAGCCTTAAATGTTGTGAAGAATCAACTCTCCAACACTGGAATAAACCTTATCTAGTCAACCTATTCACCATGGACAAGTTGGCTGGAAGGTCGGCTAATTAAATAACAACAATAACGATAAGTACCCTATTGATCTAAGCAGGAAAAGGAACAAGATTGCAGACCTATTGCAGGACATAATTTCGAAATTTCTTCTTTGAGTTTTTCAGTGGGTTACCTCTGATATTTTTGGATGGGCTGGATAGACAAAAAGGTTTGAATCAGTCTGCAGTTAAAGTGTGAGTTCATATTCTGTGTATTTATGCGTAGAAGAGAGAAATTACAGCAAAGTGATAAGCCTGTACAACGAAGGATAGAAGCTCCTTGTTTTGGTTTAAGTCTGTAATACAAGTCCGAGTTGTAGTGGAAAGAAAGAAAGATACATACTATAGTAGGAGAGGCCACTAAAGCATGTGAAGAAAGGGATAAACTCTCGGTCAATATTTTATGCAACCCAATGTGTAAAGGAGACTGTGGAGAGACAATACCATTGAGGATATATCATATTCTGTCTTGGGAAGCCAAATACAAGAAAAAAAAGGTAGGATAAGATGAAGTGTTTGGATGACCAAGGAATAAAAGATAAAAGGTTAGGGACCGAGTTTCCCTAGATTGGTGCAACACAATGTAGAAATGGAATATCTACATAAGGAGCTTAGAAGAGCAGTGACAAGGTCTTGGAGGCATACTGATGTCAAGGGTATAGGTCATGGTTATGGTACTCATCAATTGAATATCTATAAGACGAAAAATTATCGGGATTTCCTCTCCAAGAGAGAGAGGTTTTAGCCTTAGCTTAGAGCCTAACTAATGTGTCGCTGATATTATTGTTTTGATGGTTCTTTGATGTATTGAACGTAATCATAATGATGAACAAAGATAATAAAGAAATAAGTAACACAAACAATTATCATATAAGAAAATTTGTATTAACTTTTGCCCTACCTAATTCTCAACATGGTTTTAGAGCTTTGGTTATAAGAAAGGGCTATCAGTGATACGTCAGTTCAGATGTATGGGTTAAACAAGCTCGAATCTCAGTCAAGGAGTATTACCCATATACTAATACTTACATGCACACAGTCTTGGTATCTCCACAGTCTTGGCATACATGTATTTGAAGTGATGTTACACATGTATCCTAAATATAGTCTATGCCTACATACATCTCCACAGCTCAAACTTATTCTAAAATTTTTGGTGATATACTACAATTCAAAGGGTAATCACATATCACAGTGAAATTCTTGGCATGAATAAATAAACAAGACTTCGGTCTTTATCACTACCAAAGTGATAGAACTATGACACTATCATAATTCGGTATGATAAATGCTATGACAATAAGAGCTTGCAATACATCATGAAATCCCACCAATCTCAGTACTAAAACTAAGATTAGTCAAGGAACTTACAATACTGATTCTATTATATATATATGATTCAAAGCTTCCTCCAATAAAGATAACTCTTATGTATCATTGAACTCAATGACATGATCTCAACTTACCAGTGGTTGTCACAACCTCGAAAGAATATAGTCTTAAATTTCAGCTACACAAATGGATGTCATACCACATAGTTTGGAGCAGGTTAAGAAGAAGATCATTCAAGGAAGCCTCAAGGTGAAGATCTTATCTTCACTTGCCAAGTAAGTATCTTTATTTTTCATAATCCATTTTGGTTAAATGACTTCGTTGTTCATGGAGACATATAAGATGGTTGTATTATCAAAGTTCCTTGCATGAAATAAGGAGAATAGTCATAGCCCTCATAAATAAAGTCATAGATAAGGGTCTCCTTTGAATTCATGGAAGGAAATCTTAAGGCTCTCTCACACGAAAAATATTGGAGACAAAAAAGGAGCTATAAGAATAATTATGAACAGTACAGGAAAATATGGTCCTCAAAGGATAAAGTCAAATATAGGAAAGAAAGTTCATGACACCGGAAAGGGTGGAAGAAATAATTCCATAGAAAGAGGGAGTAAGAGATCATTAAAGATTAGTCTCCCTCACAATAAGTCTCTTTATGGCTCCTAGATTCTGCATAAGATATGTCTACAATAAATAATATGATGTGGTGTGACATCATTTGAAACAATAACTCATGTGATCATGAGGGTAAAAAAATTTATGGGATAAGTAAGTTACCTCATTCAACAACTTAGTGTTTTTATGGAAGAAGACAAGTTGAGGGCAATAGTTTTTGCACTCAAAATTTTTAAGAAAAATAAGTCATCTAGAGAAATTCACATTATCTTGATGTCCATTACGCTTGATTAAAGTTTCAAAATATGCTCGAAGACCTTGTGGAAGAAGCTCTCAACAACCCTCTATGCAACGATGAAAGACACGCCTTAAATGTTGTGAAGAATCAACTCTCCAACACTGGAATAAACCTTATCTAGTCAGCCTATTCACCATGGACAAGTCGGCTAGAAGGTAGGCTAATTAACTAACAGAAAAAACTATAAATACCATGTTGATATTTATAGGAAAAGGAACAAGATTGTGGATGGACTACAGTAAGATTGCAGATCTATTGCAAGATAGAATTTCAGAATTTCTTCTCTGAGTTTTTTGGTGGGTTACCTCTGATATTTTTGGATGGGTTAGATAGACCAAAATGTTCGGATCAATCTGTAGTTAAAGTGCGAGTTCAGATTCTATGTATTGGTGCGTAGAAGAGAGACATTACATCAAAGTGATAAGCCTGTACAACGAAGGATAAAAGCTCCTTGTTTGGGCTTAAGTCTATAATACAAGTCCGAGCTACAGTACAAAGAAAAAAGGAAACATACCATAGTAGGAGAGGCCACTAAATCATGTGAATAAAGGGATAAACTATCGGTCAATCAGTCAAACAGTTATCACATAAGAAAATTTGTATTAACATTTTCCCTACATAATTCTCAACACACAAAAGCTACATGGAAAAAGAAACCACACAATTATACGCAATTTTTGTGATTTTTTTGGAAGATAAATATGATATGTGGATTGTTGGGATTCTGAAAAAGATGCAGATATGCTTCCAAGAGATGAGGGAAAGGATAAGGGTAATGAGAATTTTTTTTCCCAAGCGTATTTTTTCTCATTTTCAACTAAGGAATACATAGCGCTAAAAATTGATAGAAATTTACTAGCATTTTGGATTCTACATTTTATTTACTATTATGGGGATGTAGAAAATTGGAAGCCATATAATGAAAAGGAGACAAATTCCTTGAATATATCAGTGTGGATATGGACAGACATTAATGTTTATGGATGACTTTGAATAAATAATCTTGATGACACACTAGTGAAATGTCTCACTGAGTGTGATAAATAAAATCGATAGTATGGAAAAACCCTAGCGGATTCTCTCAGCACCCTCCTACTCTGCTACCCTAGCCTCTGGCTGCTACAGGCCCTGCCATCGCAGACCTACCAGATCTCTTCAAGGGATCCTTCTATGGAGTAGGATGGAGGTCTGAAGGCTCCATCCTTCCGAGATCAAGTCGTGGGGACCCCCCATTCGCCATACATCTCCTTCTTCACGCGTCTTACCAACATTTCCGCCTCCCCTTGCACCGACCTTGAGATTCGCCCAACCCTCCTTTGCAAGAGCTACGTCAAGATCCTCCTGATCCTTAGTAGAACACTTCTACAACAACAACCATGCCGGCCTCCCTGGACTCTGAGGACGTGAATCAAAATCCCCTCCTCTCTAGAGGAACAGGGTTAGAGTCGAAAGCGACAGCTAACGATGGAGCTAAAAGGTCGAATGCTTACAAAACCAAGGAAGCAAAAATCCCCAAAATAATCATTCAGGATCCAAATGTTGCAGTATACTTAGCATACATGCAAGAACACGGGATAATTTACAAATTCATGAGCATTTGGCCTACTGAGAGAGCTCTAAAAAGATGGATCCATGCAAAATGGAGTCCAATTTGAGAAATCAAACTTCAGCTAGGAACTAAAGGCTTCTTCATAGTAGCCTTTGCACTCCTGGAAGACACAGACAAGATATTTGAAGGTGGCCCTTACTTATTTAACTCAGTAGGTCTATACATGAGATATTGGAAGGAAAATTTCACACTAGATAAAGAGGATTTTACAAGGGTTCTAGTCTGGATCAGGTTATATTCTCTACCCATGGATTACTGGGCTCCCTCGGTCCTAAAGGCCATCAAGGAAGAACTTAGAGAATACATAAATATGTCTGAAGTTACAAAAAATGGGCACTATATCTCCTATGCTCACATATGCACCTACATTGATGTCTCTGGTGCCTTTCCAGAGGCCATCAGACTAAATTTGAGGGAAAACATATGGACCGAAACTGTGGATTATGAGCATATCCCCTTTCATTGTAGAAAATTTCATGAACATGGGCATCTCTTTAGAGACTACCCGCAAAACAAGCCCCCCTGCAAAGGATGGTCAAGCAAGAAAAAGGGATGAAAAAGGATTCACCAAAGCAGGAATAAAACACAAGAAAGGAAAAAGAACGAACATCAGGAAAGATCCCCCAAATTATTCCCAGTAAAACAAGTTTGATCTCCGATCCACGCTTCAAGAGGATGCAAGCCAACATAGCAAGGAAAAGGAAACGACTACAGAGAAGGAAACACCAATGGACAAAAAGGACACAGAAATGGATACTACAATTTCTCTTACATAGGAGGGAAGTCTACCTCAAGATGACACAGACATGGAGAGCATTCAAGACATATGCACGCCCGAGGAAAGAGAAATAGAGAAAGTCTTGAAGGGAATGGAATTGCAAAAAATAACAAAAGATTGGAATGCAAAAGGTATAGAAGGAGTGTCGATAGAGCACATACAGAGAATCGAGGAGGCCTACTTTCTATAGAAAATTCTACAGAAGAAAAGAGAGCAACAAAACAAAGGGAGAAAACCCAGTAGGAGGAATCATGTCCAATCTCAAAGCTAGCCAACACATCACCAAAGGGCAGACTAAAAAAAGAGGTATAAAAACCAAAAACATGTACCTTTAGGAGCTCGGAATCTGCCTTGTCAATGAAGGAAAGGTAAGGACGATCTCTCTCTCCCCCAAATCATTATCATGATTTGTACCTCCTAGAATATAAGAGGACTAAATATTCCCAGTAAGAAAAGGATCCTAAAATCCAAAATAGCATCAGACAAGCCTGACATTGTACTTCTTCAAGAAACCAAAAGAAAATTAAATGAAATGGACTCCATTCGACAATATTGGTTTAGAAATCACTATAGCTGTCTAGCCATTTCTTCCTTAGGCACTGCAGGAGGCCTAGCCACCTTTTGGAAGGACTCCAGATTCTACTTATGTGAACTTCTTGCTTCCAAACTTGCTCTCACCATGGTCCTCCAAATCTCGGGTACTAAAGAAAAGCTCTACATCACTAATGTCTATGCCCCTCACACTGCCTTAGAGTGGGTAGCCTGGCTCACCTACCTTAAGAAGCACCTCATTTCCCTCAGCCACTCCCTAAGTCTCATAGCTGGGGATTTCAACATGATTCTCAATCTTGGAGAAAAGAGAGGATGCCTCTGAATATTGGACACTAACTCTGCAGCCTTTCAATCCATGATTGATGATCTTGGTCTGATAGACACTCCCACCAAAAATGGCACCAACACTTGGAATAATTAAAGAGGAGGGGACAAACACATAACCTCAACGTTAGATCGCTTTCATCTCTCTAAGTATCTCTTCCTATCCTCCCGGGAAAAGGAAGCAGGCATTGCACCCCAAGTAGGCTCAGATCACTTGTCTATCCTTCTCAACATCAAGCTCTCTGAAAGACCTAAAAACTCTCCTTTCAGATTTGAAGCTTTCTGTATTACCCATCCAAAATTTCAGGATAAAATGAAGGAGTGGTGGTCTACTATTCTACCCTCACAAGGCAACAAAATGTATAACTTCCAACAAATATTGAACCTCATCAAACTGGAACTCAAAGCCTCGAGCAAGAAAAACTTTGGAGACATAATAGATGACAGAAAGCTAATTGAGCTAAAAATGCAAGCTCTCCAATAGAACATCATCCACCATGGAATGACAGAGAAAAAAAAGAAGGAGAAAATTGAGCTTCAAAAAAAATGGGACGACTGAGCAGCTCATGAAGAAACGGTCTGGAGGCAAAAGTCTAGAATCAGTTGGCTCAAATATGGTGAAAAGAACATGAATTTATTTCACAGATCTATGAGCCAACATAGAAAATTCAACAGAATCCTTAGCCTCAAAAATTAGCAGAGCCTTATCGTAAGAACTCATACTGAGGTTGAAGCTGAACTCAACCAGTATTTTGGGACCATTCTTATGGAGAACAACCATGACAATGAGGAAGACATCAAGAAAATTACAAGGAACATCCCTTGTATCCTAACTAGAGAGCATAACCAAATGCTTCTAAGAAATATAACAATGGCTGAAGTGGAAGAAGTTGTCCATTCCATGCCCAATGGAAAGGCCCCGGGTCTAGATGATTTCACTATCGATTTCTACAAAGCCTGTTGGCCTCTGATCAAAGATAAAGTTTATGACCTAATCGAAGAATCTCGTCTTAAAAGATCCATCCTTAAATCCTTCAATGCCACATTTCTCACCATCATCCCAAAATCTGATAAAGCAGACTCCCCTAACCAGTTCAGACTTATCACCCTCTGCAACGTTATCTACAAGATCATCTCTTAAGTCCTAGCCAACCACATCAAAATTATCCTTCTGCTCCTCATCTCACCCCACAAAATTGTTTACGTTGAGGGTAGGAAAATTCTAGATAGCATCATCCTCTCTCAAGAAGTCATCCACTCCCTCAAGGATCAAAGTAAACCAGACATGCTCATCCAACTACATATGTCTAAAGATTTCGATAAAATCAATTGAAACTACATAAGGCATATGTTGGCAGCCTTTGGGTTTAGAAAAGACATCATAAAATCAATCATGGCTTTGGTTTCAGGGGAATTCTCCTCCATCCTCATCAATGGCTCTGCTTCAACCATCATTAACCACTCTCGAGGTGTCAGACAGGGTGACCCTCTTTCACCCTTCCTTTTTTTTATCATGGCAGAAGGCCTCTGCCGCTCCATTTCGACAACTACCTCAGCTGGCCAGGTCAGTGGCCTTAATATCTAGCCCCCCAACCCCCTGAAAAATCACCAGAAATTTGCGGATGGTACGCTCCTCATGGGCACTCCCTCTGTCCAAGAAGCCCTTACCTTTAGGGTCATTCTAGATGATTTTTCTCTGGCCTTGAGTTTCTTTGTAAACAAAGCCAAGTCAAAACTATTTTACCTAAACACTTCCAATTCCATTCAAATTAACATCGCCCATATTCTTTACTTCTAGCTGAATAACTTCCCCTCGAAATATCTGGGTGTTCCCCTAACTGATAAACCCCTAGCCAGAGGCAATTGGGAATCCCTAGTCTCTAAGCTTCAAAAAAAAAATTCCAACTGGACCTTCTGCTTCCTTAACTTCCCTGGTAGACTTTTCCTACTGTGTTCTATTCTAAAAACCTTGCCCTAGTACCAATACTCCACCATAGCAGCCCCAAAATCTATCTCTAACCAAATTATAGAAATTCAAAGATATTTCCTTTGGAAGTGAAAGGAAAATAATGGAAAATGGGTGCTTGTTGCCTGGGATAAACTCTTCAAGCCCAAAAAAATTGGTGGTCTTAGTCTCATGGATAGGATGCGGATCTCCTTGGTAAATTCTTGGGATGTTGTGAAACCAGCTCCAAAAAGAGAAGAAAAGAGATATCAACGCCTTATAAATAAGCCACTTGACGACCTCCCGATACATTACATGAATGAACAATTCTTGGATGATACAAATTACAAAACCTCCTTTCTATATATGGGAGTCCATGGGGCCACAATGTAATCCTAGGCTGGGGCTGGTAGTAATCCTAGCCAACCTGTAATATTAATTTAAGGCACAATAATAACAATATAGAGTTACAAGGGTACAATAATAACAATAAGGGGGTTACACTAACAACAATAAGAGACTATACTAGTAATATAGGGACCTAACATGCCCCTCTCCTTCAAAAAAGTGTTGTCCTCAATGCTTGAGTAGCTCTAGGTGCTTCTTTAAAAAAAATTTATCCTACCATGTAGAATCTTCAGTGGGTAAGTTCTTCCACTTGATGAGATACTCTGAAATTGATCGATTCCGTAGCTGTCGATTCCTTGTTTCCGTGACTGCTTCAGGTACCAATATGATTTTTCCTTCCTCAACAAGTTCTGGCAATATTGTTTGAACTGGAATATTTTCACCTATAACCTTCTTTAAGAATGAAACATGGAAAATTGGATGCACTCATGAAGAAGAAGGAAGCTCCAATTTGTATGCCATAGTACCAATCTTTTGCAGCACCTTGTAAGGACCATAGTACTTTGGCAAAAATTTATTATCCTTCTTATATTGCTTAAGGGACATTTGTTTGTATGGTTGTAGCCATAAAAATACCTAGTCTCCTACATCAAAACTTCTCTCGCTGCGATGTTGATCTTCCTATTGTTTCATTCGATTTTGTGCCAAATTCAGGTTGTCCTTTAAGAGTTGGAGAAATTCTTGTTGATGCTCGATGTGATCTTCCACTTCTTGAACCTTTGAATTTTCTCTTAAAGATGATGTGATGGATGGTGGATGATATCCATAAAGTGCCATAAATGGGCTCATTTTTTCTGCAGTATGGAAGGAAGTGTTATACCACCATTCAGCTAGAGGTAACCACCTGACCCATTGTGTTTGTTTATCAGATACAAAAAAACGAAGATATCCTTCCAAACACTTATTTATTCTCTTAGTTTGACCATCGGATTGAGGATGATAAGATGAGCTATGAGCTAATTGAGTACCCAAACAAGAAAATAACTCCATCCAAAAGTTTCCAGTAAAAATGGGATCTCTGTCACTCACAATAACCCTTGGGTTTCCATGTAGCTTTTGAATTGTGTCCATAAATGTAGTAGCAACTGTACTTGCTTTAAATGGATGAGATAATGCACAAAAGTGTGCATACTTGGTAATTCTATCAACTACCACCATGATGAAACTCTTTCCTTTGGACTTAGGTAAAACTGTGATAAAATCCATTGAAATCTCCTCCCAACGTTGACTTGGAATGAATAAAGGTTGTAGAAGACCCGAGGTCTTAATTGTCTCAAATTTATTCTGCTGGAAAACCAAACATTCCGCCACAAAATTTTGAATATCATATTTCAGGCCATCCCAAAAAAATTATTTCTTAACCCTGTGGTAAGTTTTTAAAAATCCTGAGTGTCCTCCTAAAGGAGAAGTGTGCAATTCCAAAATAATCTTTTGTTTTAGTTGGGAATTCTTACAAATATATAAGCAATCTTTGTACCATAAGAAATCATTTTTCCAACTAAATGTATCAGATGTACTAGGATCTTGCTGCAAGTTTTGAATGAGTGTCCACATGTCTTCATCCTTCTTCCATTCATCTCTTGCTTCAGTTATCCAATCTGGTTGGATAATAGAAATGGCATAAAGCAATGATTCCACCTCTTCATTTTTTCTTGAGAGTGCATCTGCAACAACTTTTAGCTTCCCGTTTTTGTATATTATTTCAAAGTCATAACCCAACATCTTTGTGACCCATTTTTGCTGCTCTTCTAAAGATAGTCATTGTTCCAAAAAGTGTTTAAGACTATCATGATCATTTTTTACCTTGAAGTGTCTTCCCATTAGGTAAGTTCTCCATTTCTTTAGTGCATACAGTATTGCTAACATTTCCTTCTCATAAATAGGTTTCTGTAAATACTTTCCTTTTATTGGACGACTTTCAAAAGCAATGGGTCTTCCTTCCTGCATTAAAACTGCACCAATTCCATTTCCTCAGGCATCACATTCCACAATAAAGGTTTTTGTGAAGTCTGGCGTAGCTAAGACCGGTGCTAGGCACATTGCCTCTTTAAGATGTTCAAAGGCCTTAGTTGCTTCAGGAGTCCATGAAAATACATATTTCTTCAATAATGTTGTTAGAGGTGCTGCTATTCTCCCATAATTCTTAACAAACTTGCGATAATACCCTGTTAACCCGAGAAATCCTCGCAACTGCTTTATGGTTGTGAGGACTTTCCATTCCTTAATGGCTTTAATTTTGTTAGGGTCTACTTTAACACCCTCGTGAGATACAATATGACCCAGATATTCCACCTCTTGTACTCCAAAGAAACATTTGGATTTTTTTGCATATAATTGTTTCTCCTGCAATAGTTTGAGCACCTGTCAACATGTTCAACATGATCCTTCCAAGACCTGCTGTAGATTAGTATATCATAAAAAAATACTAGCACAAATTTTCTAAGGAAGGGTTTGAAAATGGAATTCATCAACCCTTGAAATGTAGAAGGTGCATTGGTAAGGCCAAAAGGCATGACCAAAAATTCATAATGACCCTCATGAGTTCAAAATGTTGTTTTTGGAATATCTTGAGTCTTCATTCTAATTTGATGATATCCTGAACGAAGATCCAACTTGGTAAAATAAATTTCTCCATGTAATTCATCCAATAATTCATCAATCACAGGAATGGGAAATTTATCTTTAATGGTGAGCTTATTGAGCTCCCTATAATACGGACACATGCACCATGATCCATCCTTCTTGTGTACCAATACTACAGGAGCAGAGAAAGAACTTTGACTAGGTTGAATTATACCCGCCTCTAACATTTCTGCAATCATACGTTCAATTTCGCTCTTTTGGAAGTAAGGATATCTATAAGGCCTAATTTTTGGAGGAACACTTCCTGGAATCAAATGAATAGCATGATCATGATCACGAATAGGTGGGAGTCCTTTGGGAGTTTCAAACACCTTGGAATGATTGTCGAAGACTTGTTGGAGATCTGCAGAAATAGATGATTTTGATGTTGGAACTTCTAGTGAGCATAATTGTGCAATTACGCCTCGTTGTTCTTTCTTTAGAAGCTTTGTCATGAAATTAGAGCTTATTATCCTTCCTGGCTTCCCTACAATACCTCGTAATTCAACTTCCTTTCCTTCTGAAAAAAATTTCAAGAAAAGTTCTTGAAAATTAAAAGCTACCGTCCCCAAAGATTGTAACCATTGTACTCCTAGTACGACATCAACACCTCCCATAGGAATGGAAAGCATTGGACTAGTCAATACATATTCCCCCATGGTTAGCTTGATATTATGGCATTTTCTAGAGCAATTTATAGTTCCTCCATTTGCAACCGTCACTTGACATTTTGGTGCTGGGTATAGGAAACAATTCAATTCCTTGGCTACCTTACAATGAATAAAATTATGGGTACTACCTGAATCAATCAACACTATTACCTTTTTCTTCTTGATATGTCCTTCTATATTGAGAGTTTTAGGAGTGGTAATTCCTGCCAATTCATTACATGATATGGTCGGACTCATTTCTTCCTCTTCTTGGGTTGGCTCCTGGTGTATATCCTCTTCTTGTTCATTTTCTTCTTCCTCTTCACAATCTATGTAAAATAATTTCTTCTTAGGACACTTATTACCTTTAGTGTATTTTCTATCACAACAGTAGCAAAGCCCTTTTGCTCCTTTTTCTTCCAATTTTTTTCATGTCAACCTTGTAGGTTGTGGAAATCTAGGAGTAGCAGCACTTCCCTCTTTATAGAAGTGAGTGGTAGGCTTCCTTGTCGCCATAATTTTACATTCAATTTTTCTTGCCAACCTGAATGCCTTCTCCAATGAATCAGGTTCCAAAACGTGAACTTCATGTTGGATTTTATCCTTTAAAGTACCTATAAAGATATCAATCATGTGTTCCTCTGGAATATCAGTTACCCTTATATTCAATTTTTGGAAGTCCTCAATGTGCTCCCCCATTAAACCCTTTTATTTGAGATTTATCAATTGCCTAAATAAGGTGTTGCTCTTTGTATCCTCATAATGTGATATCATTTCCTCCATAAAAACTGACCAAGTGACAATTTTTTTACAGGAGAAAAGCCATCAACACCATACAAATGTATTTTGTTCTAAATGTAAAGTTGTAATGCATACCTTTTATGTGTTTTGCACATTATGTAGATCAAAATATTCTCCATCTGTAGTATCCATGTTACAAGATCCTTTCCATCAAACTTCCTCATATCAATTTTTGGAATATGATGGTTCTTCCCGCCGACATTAGATTTCATGAAATCACAATTAGCATTTATTTTCTTCTCATCATGAGTTTCCTCTACTATATTTTCACCATTAGGAAACATTTCTTGTATCAACTTTGTCAAACCTTCCATGTCTACTTTTAGATCATTCTTCATGTTTTCCATTTTCTCATCGATCTTAGCTTCCATTTCATCCATCTTAGATTCCATGCTATCTTCCATGCCATCTATCTTAGATTCCATGCAATTCTTCAAACCATCCATCTTATATTCCACACCTTTCTTCAAAACTTCCATGTCATTTTCTGTTGCTCTTTGTGAGAGCGAAATTTGTTGCACTTGCTCCTGTAATTTTGATGTCATGTTACCATTCTTCCTCTTCATGAGTCGTAGTAGATCTTTATAAAGGATTAATGGGTGTTGAATTATTTTTAGGGGGCATTTTATAATCCAATACTAATATCTATTCTACAATATTCCCTTGGAATCAATTCAACTTGATTCTTCAAACAAGACTTATGCAATTCGGAAAACAAAATACACACCTTTTACTTGCCTTTGAGGAGCTCAATATTGAAATTGAATTATCTCTATAACTACGAATCCTAAATATCTGAAATTCAACCCTGTACTAGCCCTCTGAAGCTTCTTTCAAATTCCATAGGTTTGATCTGATTTGGATTCTTCAAGGCAAAGTTATGTCCAATCTCCCACAATGACCCAATTTTGGACTGGTTCAGTAGAGAAAACTTGTACGACTTGCCACGTGTCACTGTTTCCTCCTTTGGCTCTAAAATTGATAGTCAGAAACTACAGTCTGTTTACTTGTGTCCAATTTTTACATCATTCCAATCCGATGCTCAGAGAGAGAGCTATGAATATTTTCCCACGATCACCTCTTTGAGATGAAATTCAAAAGCCTCAAAAAGCCCTAACTTTCACAGATCATATCTCAGAAAATATTGCGAACCAATATCTGAAATTTTTCAATGATGTTCCTTAGGATTGCGGCTTCCCACTCTAAAAATTTCAGCTTTTCAACCTTTGTAGAAAAAACTTTATTACGAAACTACCACGATGCCCTGTTTAGGTTAAATTTAGGAGCCTGCAAAATGACCTAGCTTGCATAGATCATATCTCCAAAAATATTGCGAACCAAGCTCTGCAATTTTGCAGCGCTCTTCCTAAGGATTTTGGCTTCGTACTCTAAAAATTTCATATTCTGAACCTTCGTATAAAAAACATTATAGCGAAAATGCCACGATGACCTATTTGGAGTAGCAAAACCCTATAATCTCAAAGCTCTGATACCAAATGTTGTGAACGAGCTCCAAAAAGAGAAGAAAATAGATATCAATGCCTTAGAAATAAGCCACTTCGAGGGGGAAACCTCCAATACATTACATGAATGAAAAATTCTTGGATGATTCAAATTAGAAAAACCTCCTTTCTATATATAGGAGTCCATGGGGCCACAATGTAATCCTAGTCGACCTAACAATAATAATTTAAGGGCACAATAATAACAATATGGGGGTTACAAGGGTACAATAATAACAATAAGGGGGTTACACTAACAACAATAAGGGACTATACTAGTAATATAGGGACCTAACATGGGAGTGAAAACTTGTTGGCATTGGATTACCAATCCTACCACATCCTGGGCTAAGTTATGGAAATAAAAGTATGCCCCAACATATCATCTCGAATCCCTGATCAAAGTCGTGGGAAATATCAAAGGTTCACCATTCTGGAACCAGTCTTGGGATAATAGAACTCTCATTCAAGGCCACTATTTCTAGGAAGTGTGTAACGGGGAAAATGCTTTGTTCTGGGATGACGCTTGGGAGAAATGCCCTAAGCTAAACAATGACATATTCCTCCCCATCAGGATGCAAATGGAGAGGCTTAACAGAAAGGGTGTCAAATAATTTTGGAAAAATTAGGAAAACATGGTTTTGCGGGTGTGGTTGGACCCCAATGAGATGGCTCATAATAACCACCACTAGTCCAATGCAATTCTTGTAGAGGAGCTTAGAAAGATAAAAATTCAAAAGGATGCAGAGCCGAAAAACCTTAGGTGGGGTTCCAACGCAACAAGGCACTTCAATATCAAAGAGACCTACAGTATCCTCTTGGACCTGACCCCATCCCTCTAGACAACAAATGGCAAAGACTCTGGAGCCAGAATCACTAGCCTAAAATTTCTCTTTTCCTCTAGCTCGTCATGCACCAAAAAATTCTAATTTGGGATAATCTCCAAGAAAAAGGCTTCATAGGTTCGTCTATCTGCATTCTTTGCAACTCCAACCCTGAAACTGCCAATCACATACTCGATGAGTGTCAATTTTCCTCCAACATTTGGAATTGGCTTTCCTTTATCTTCAAGGCCTCAGATCGTGATCCCTCCTCCATCCTCATTTCCCTTGACCTTTGGCGCACCTCCTTCTCTTCCCAGCCCCTCATCAATCTGGCACGAAACCTTCTTCCCGGCATCATATTTTGGGCTCTTTGGAAGGAAAGGAATTATCGCATCTTCAAAAACTTGGCTAATAAGGAAGAAAAAATTCTTCACATTATCAAGAAAACCTTGGGCAAATATGTTTCCATAGCCAAGCTCTTGGACTCCTCCTCCCCCCTACCAGTGATAATTTCCTCATTCTTTCCCTTCTTAATCTCTCTCCCCTCTTCCAACTCTATCATCCCTCTACTTCCCTGGCTTCCCTGCTTGAGCCTGTTTGGCACCCTCCTACCCAAGATTATTAATCTCAACTATGACAACACTTCCAAGGATAATCCTGGCAATGCGGGTTTCGGAGGAGTTTTCCACAACCACAAAGGCATGATTCTATGGATCTACAATGGGAACCATGAACAATGCCAATGAACTCCAGGCACTGGCTCATATGCTTGACATTGCCAAACATCACAATTTCTAGCTCCTCCTAGTAGAAGGAGATTCTACCATCGCTACCCAAGATTGCCATCAAATCCAACATGGATGCAACAGTCGTCAAGTATCTGACTACTGGCACATCAGAAAAATCCTTCAAAATATCAAGCACAATATTGATAATTCTAGAGGCATTTCCTTCTCAATGGTTAGGAGAAAGGCCAATAAGCTAACGAACTTCCTAGAAAACATCGGCGTCAAAGATTCCAATAGACTCACCCCAACTGATTGGAATTACATAATGGTGCCAACTGTAAAAATGGAATGTCTCTGCATATATGTTCTATATTTGTAGTAGTTCGATTCGAACTATTCCTATATTCCCCCTCCCAATCAATTTTTTCATGATCATCGCCCCACTAGCCTTCCTTCCCATGATTGATCACTCAGTCGACTCTTCGATGATCCACCCTCAGAAGTATGATCCCAATCCTAACATTAATTCCTTATGTGATTCGGACAACCCATCGGGCATGCCTCCCAGTGGCTTACCCGGGCTTTCACACCCCTCGGCTGCCTATATCATCTCCCCCCTCCTTGTTCACACCTCACTCTTGTATGTTTGGTCTGTGAACCCTACATCTACTCAGCCTCCCCTTAAGCTGTCTCAAAGCGTATGACCACCTCATATCTCTATCTCACCCTCCATTCTTCATCCTCACCCTACCTCCATGGCCCTGTGCCATTCTCACTCACCTCCCCCTACTCATCGAGGCCACCATTCCTTCTGGGCTACCTCTTCTCGCCTTCTCGTTACTCGGGCTGAGACTGCGGCTAGAAATTCGGCCCGCACTTATGTGGAATATACCGACCCTATCATGCAAAGGCATATCATAGACATGGATTTTTCTACCCACATCCATCGCAGAGAAATGCCATCGGGGGCGGTTGACGCTTCTTTCAATTGGATTCTAGATCCTGGGCTAACTAGGCCACGGGAGAACTCGTACAGCAAGACCATTGACCTGGATTGGGATACCAAGAAACTTCTAGCCATCACCCTTCAGGAGCATAAGGAAATAAAAAAAGATCTTGAATGGAAAAATGATTCCCTGACAGAGAAATTTGTCGCGTACGTGAAGGAAGTGCACCACATGCACTTCATTGACTGCATCTCTCCTCAGTACACCATTCTAAAAATAAAATCTATGGTGCACCAATATCAGAGCCCAAATATTGAAGAATATGCCTAGCACCCTTCCAAGCCTAATTTTCAGTAATTAGGACCCTCCACGCTATGCCGTCAAATCTTCTTCTCGGATGAAGGGACACCAGACAGAACTATCAATGTCGATGACTATCTAAATGATGAAGCAGATGTGTAGCACTCCCCTGGCCTCTAGTTCTTGTGTCTCAAGTCTGGCCTTTTTTTTTTTTCTATTTTATTCTCCTTATGTTCAAGGCCCAATGGAATTTTTTTGAGAGCAACAATGTATATCTTTGTTTCTCTGTGTAATGTTCCCAAATCAGAAAAACTAGCAATCCATGGCTGGAAAACGCATTTTCCAAAAATGGAGGCAGCAGGATTTGATACCAAGACCTGTATCCCTTAGACCAATGTGTCTAATACCAAAATCCAAGAGTTGGGGTCAAATAAATCCTTCTAAAATGGTTAAAAATATCTCCCACTACTAGATATCCTCAAGAAGTGCCCGATAAGGGACTGCAACAATTATTGAACAAGAAATGGAAAGACAACGTTATTTTACAACCATGAGCATATGAATATCTGAATAGCCATAAAATAATGTTATAGCAGCAAAAAGAGTACAATTTCTTGAGGAAACATCCACTCAAGAAAGGAAATTTAAGCCTCAACAAGATAAGTACATGAAAATAGAGAACACTGCTATTTTTGCATAAACCCAGGCTATGAGGAGGCAGTTAATAAGAGATATTGCTCCACATTACATAATAACTAAAATATATGGAAATACATGGCTCAAATAAAGTGGGGGAGAAAAGCTCTAATCCCTGAAAGCAACAATACAACAATGTTCTAAGGGATTGGCTGAAATACACAAAATGGAAAAAATGTCGGAGTTGCTGAGTAGTTGCAGCAACTCAAATCTGGAACTTAATAGAGAAGGCTAAAGATGATGATAAATCTGAAGTATATCTTCTCCAATGGATCTCCTAAGTGGAAGGTTTCTCCTTACACTTGAGATCTCACCCTCCAATCAATCTCCAAACCATCACTTCAGATACTCCATGAAAATAACGCAGTCACTAAGAGGGAATGCACAGTGAGTGGAATAGAACACTATGGCTAAGTGCGAAGATCTACAAATCAGCTCCCAAGCTTACAATCTGATCTCCCAAAGAAAGGAAATACTTTCTCTCCGAAAAAAAAGAGACGGAAGAGGTGTTGTGGAGTCTCCACGGCAACACCCTACAACACAGAGTTATGTTGCTGCAGCAATAACGTTGTCCTAGAGGAGGATGCTTTAGCCTTGAGAAAAGAGATGTGGAAAATGAAGAACCAACCTTCAAGAGGCCTCTCAATAAGGTGAGGAAATCCTAAACACGAATTCCCCAACAATTCTTTCTAAACAACAAAGAATGCACAATGTCTGAATAGACATGAAATTAATAATACAAGCATGAATAACAATGGTTCTCCTCCTCTTCATATATAGCAAGTGAAGGCTCTCTCTCCATGGGCCCCACCCATTAGGGTTTCCTCCATAACAAAATATTCCATCCTCTATCTCTGCACTGTCCCATATAGTGCTTTCCACCTCATACCCAACGATGTTTGACTTGGTCAAACTTAACCAAGCCTCTTTGAAAAATGTCCCCTTTCACACATGAGGGTGTGAAATCTAGTTCCAAGGTTGATCCCCTTTCATACTAGAGGGATTTTATCCATGTTTTTATTATGAATGGGCCTACTCACCCAATTATTCAACTAATAAGTGAAATTATCAAAATCTAATGTTCCAATTTATTTAAGGCAAAAATTAGGAACATTACACTCTGTTATTCTCCTAGTTTTGTTAGCAACTTTCTCCCCTCTATGCCTCTCCTTGTATTCTCTTTCCTTGGCCTCTTTTGGAATATTTGAACATTCACCTCTTGAGGCCATAATTTAATCTGTGTTTCTTTTATGAACGTGGATAGACCCATTTAATTTACAAAAAAAAAAAAGTGTCTCACTGAGTGTGAAGAAGGCCTCATTGATGATGCTAGTGAGAAATTGGAAGAAGGTCACCGAGGAGAAAATGGTAGCAAAAATAATAGAGGTGGATATATGGCCTTTCATATTTAAAGTGGGTGAAATTTATATAAATCAAAATAAGAATCAAGAACAAAATTTCCAACAAAAATAAGTGGGTGTAAGGACTGCATCTCTGTAATGTTCCCACATTTTGTAGCTAATGGGAATATTGCATTTTATTTTTAATTTTCTTAACTCATGAATAAAAGTGTAAAGGAGGGACTCTAAGACTCCTAATCAGAAAAATAAATCAATGCCCAATGTGAACATGGACAAATCTGGGCCATTTCAATAAAATAAACTTAGGTGTGAAAAGGAATGGAGAAGGTTGACTAGGTCAACGAGACCAAATCTTAGCAGTGTCTAGATGCATTGAACCTCCTTATTGATCAACACAGTTTTAGATGGAGACCCTTCATGTGAAAAGGGTTAACTCATTGGAGGTGGTTTAGGGTTTTACAAACCCTAATATTATAAGAGAAAGAGGAAGGCCAGAGGAAAGGTTGTTGAAGATTATTCGATTTTGAGAGTGCTTAGGCAACTCAAAATCTCTGGCTGTTTAGCTAGAGAGAGGAATTCCCTCTTTAGGAATTCCTTCTCCTTAATTGAGGAGCTATTCAAGGAGTATGTTATAAAATGCCTCACATCTATTCTTGAGGCCAAGCTTCCTCCATCGAGACAGCGTTATTTCTGCAGCAGAATAATATTGTGTTGCTGGGTGTTGCAGTGAGGGGTTTTCAACACCACTTCCAGATCTAGTTTCGCAGAAAAGGGGAGCATTCCTTTCTCTTTAATATTAGTGAGGAAGAATTGAGCTTCAGTTTCATATCTTGGAATCATTCCAAAGTAACTTCCCACATAAACTGCGCAGTATACTTTAGAAACTGCATTATTTTCCAGTGCATTGCTGCAACAGGGTTTCTACCCTAGTTTGGTGCTTGTTTTCTTGAGGAAGGGCCATCCCTTCTTCTGGAAAGTTTGTATTGCAGCCCTCTTCTATAATTATGTACATTTCAGCTCATGTAATTATATTTTCAGTGATTCTGCATTTTCCAAATCCATATTCTGCAGATGTGATACTTGTATTTTTTTTCTTTCATGAAATCCCCTTGCCGGGTGATCTATTGATGTATAAAAGAAGTTGAATCTCCATTTTTCTTCATGCTCAATTATAATAAAATTTAGATATGATGTTTCAGACATATTTTGTCTAATTTCTTCTGAAATTATGCCCTGCATGCTTCATCCATTTTTTGCATACTCAAAGTCATGGGAAATCAACATTTTTAAGCATATCCGGGAATGGAGGAGCTATTTAACATAGCTAGAATGCTTTGTTTGAGCTGAAATTTGGAGCATAGGTCCCTCATGACCTAATCTAAAATAAACCTCCGAAATTTCCCTTAATTGTACACATAGTTTTGAATACATCTATTTTAGGGTCAAAATCACTGCATTTCCTCACTTTTTTTATCCTAAATTCAGATCTAAGTTGTTGCAGTACTTGGAATCAGTTGATAAGTTTATATCAGCACATGTTATGCACTTATAGCCCTCAGCACTTCCATTAGAGCATTTTACTTTGCTACAACCCCTCATTTGGCCTTCTCTTAAAGAAAACTAGGTGTGGGAGATCTGTTTAACCCACCTAGTATTATTTGTTTCAGCTGAAATATTGGATTTAGTTTTTTTATTGACTTATATAAAGGATAAAATAATAATTTTCTTGTTCCATTGCATATTTTCCTGAAAATTCACTTTTCAATGTTTGATTCATTAGTTGTTCCTAAAAAAGGAACATTACAGTGGTATCAGAGCAAGATCCTTGGCTCAGCCCGTGGCTTCAAACCAAAGTGTTGAATCCCTAAAGGAGGAATATTTCAATATCTATAGACAGAGTCTGTATATGGTCAGGTAGCCTTTGGATCTCATCCTTTTTTCAAAGGTGACATATCCAGTAAATGCCCCTCCAGTCAATCTCTGGAATAGAATTTTGATATTCCTGAAAAGGGAACTTTAAAGTGAGCCTGTGAGATCAATTTTTAAGAGAATTAAAGAGAATAATAAGAGATCAGAATGATGGAGAGGATGAGATTATTCTCATCAATATTCAGATCTAAGAAGAGCCTCTCCAAAGAGGTAAATCAAAAGAGAGAAACAAGATGCACCGAGACTTCTAGAGGGTTTCAAGAAGAAGAAAGTTGCAGTGATATCTGCATGAGGATTCAAGAAGAAGAAGGAAGCCCCAATACTTCCTATCAGCAAATTAGAAGACCAAAGAATCCTAGATCTCCTCATAGATCCACTATGCCCACTTTCTTTGAAGAAGGTGAGAGGTATAGCAATGAAGAAAAGAGATGCAAAGAAACTCCTAAAGGGTTTCAAGATGGAGAGGAAGAACTATATACTTCCTATCATCACAAAGCAAAGGAGAATGTAAATCTTGTCACTTTGGGCAAGATATCTCCATTTTCACCATCTACTGCTAAGGTGCTTGTATCTATAGAAGAGGCACTTGCATCTTTGCAAGGTAGTCTTGAGCTCTTAACATATGGAGACCCATGCATGAATCAGGAGATGCATGAGGAGGAGAAGGAAGATACCAGCGCTGGTATTCTTGAAGAAAGGAGGCCATCATTCTTGCCAGAAGTTGGAGGCATCATTGATCTGGATGGAGGAACTCTTGCGTTCTGTCAAGAGGTTCCCACATATCAGTTGTTCCAAGGTATGCATGAAATTTCAGAACATATTGTTTCAAGATTAATGCATAGCCAAGGATTAAATCAAAATGTTGATTTGAATCAAAGATATGTCACAGTGTAGAGGACCTTTGATCTAATCAAGGAGGAGATTGGAAACTGTCCCTATGCATCATTGTTGAGTTGCATTCAACCTCTTGGGTTGAGATGTAGGCTCTCAAGAAATGGGATTAGTACTATCCTATGTTCAATGGCTGATTGTGAGATCAGTAATGAAACTTTCTTTGAGATAGTACATGCACCACTCTGTAGATCTATAGCACTGTCACTTAGTGACTGTGACAAAGAGGCTTCATCTCTCTTGGAGCACTCTAGAGGCAGCTTCAACCTTGGGGCAATGGAGAAGAAGAAGATGAAGAGTAGACATCTTGAGATGAGAAAAATTTTCTCCCCTCTAGATGACACTCTCTCAATGAGCATGCTACAGATCAAAGAGAGACTTCTATTTACTGCAGATTCAGAGCCTCATTGGTTTTGGAAGGCCATAGATGGAAGAGAGGTCTCACTAAGAGATCTCAACAGAGATGCATTTCAATATTTCATGAGGTGCAAGGTTCTTCATTGGTTCAAAGGAGATGGTATTCTACAAAGGGAGGATGCCATGATTATGCAGCCCATCACTCATATTCCAATTGGAGTGAGTGGATGAGGAGGATGAGCAAGAGATCACATGATCACATGCAGACATATATGGGCTAGCAAGCTTGGTTACGCTGCTTTCCCTTGGGATAATCTTATCACTCTCCAAAGGCACCTATTTCTCTGATCTATGCCTTGAAGAATGGTCATGAAATGAATAAGAAGGCATGGCAACGTTGGTTTATTTGGGGTAAGCATGATAACTAACCAACTTTTCTCATTCTCTCATCTCATGCTTTTTGCATCTTTAATAAAGTATATGAAAAGGAAGCATGGTTGATGTGGTTGTTAAAAGGAGAGTTTGGACATCACATGTTAAATCTCATGTCCATGTATTTACCCATGTTTGAAATATGTCTCATTTATCCACATGCATTTCTGTTGGAGGTATGTTTCATGCATGAAATTTGGCTTGGGAAGAGGGATGACTCCTACATGATGTTGTATGAGGGAGCTTGCTTGTACTATGTTGATGAGACATTTCACATGTCCATCATTGTGTTGTTGCTCCATGATCTACATATTGATAAGGAAAGAAGGCTACAAAAGTCCTTATTGCTATGGCTGCTCTTGGGTGAGCATGGTTATTCCCCAATAGCTCAACATTTTCTGAATCATGCGGTTGATTTCAATTTTATGTTGCAGCAAGAGAAGGCATGTACAATTTTTACTCACTTGGGAGAGTATGGCCACCACATGACATATCCTATGTCTATGTGTTTTGCATTGTGTAAAATTTGGCATATTGATATCATGATGTGCATTGATGATGATATTATTTATTGGGCTGATGTGACATATCATATGTCCATTAGTATGGTTTGGTTTCATGATGCACATGAGGAGGAAAGAGGGCAGCAAGACCCCTTTTTGCTTTGGTTGCTTTAAATGAGTATGGTGACCACCCCATAGCTCATAATTTTCTGATTCATGCCCTATGTATTAAAGATAAATTGTAGCAAAGGGAGGCATGTACATCATCTTTTGAAAAGCTTGGCTTGATCATCTTACATGGAGGAGATGGAGGATGGTAGCAAAGAGACTTGCTCCGTTGGTTAGTATTAGGAGAATTTGGTTTGATATCTTTATTTACCCATATTACTCCTTACCTTATTCTTTTTCCTAATGCTGGAATGATGGAGTTTGGATCCAACAAGGTCAACAGGGCTAAGAATGAAAGCATAACAATGCTTAATCAAGCTCATAAAACATGGATGGAGGAATGTTCTTGCATGATGAAGATTTTCCTTTATGGAAGGAGTTACTTTATTTTATGTCTCCCATGTATTTATGATGGTGTTGGACATCATGTAATTGTCATCTTGTACTTCATGATAGGAAGAGGATATCTAACCTTACAATTGGAAGTCATCTCATGCACTTGTGGAAGACAACTTTGGAACCAAACATACATAACCTATTGCAGAAAATGGAGGAAGCCTTGCTTATGTGGATGCCATTTGGAGGGGAGTATATGATTTTCATCTACAATAAGAGTTGCTTGAGGGCAAGCAACATTTTTTCGGGGGAGACGGTAATGTTCCCACATTTTGCAGCTAATGGGAATATTGCATTTTATTTTTAATTTTCTTAACTCATGAATGCAAGTATAAAGGAGGGACTCTAAAACTCCTAATCAGCAAAATAAATCAATGCCCAATGTGAACATGGACAAATCTGGGCCATTTCAATAAAATTCACTTAGGTGTGAAAAGGAATGGAGAAGGTTGACTAGGTCAACAGGACCAAATCTCAACAATGTCTAGATGCATTGAACCTCCTTATTGATCAACGCAGTTTTAGATGGAGACCATTCATGTGAAAAGGGTTAACTCATTGGAGGTGGTTTAGGGTTTTCCAAACCCTAATGTTATAAAATAAAGAGGAAGGCCACAAGGAATTTTTTTTGAAGATAATTCGATTTTGCGAGTGCTTAGGAAACTCAAAATCTCTGGTTGTTTAGGTAGAGAGAGGAATTCCCTGTTTAGGAATTCCTCCTCCTTCATTGAGGAGCTCTTGAAGGAGTATGTTCTGAAATTCCTCACATAAAATAACCTCCCATAATTTCCCTTAATTTTATGCAGATGTCTGAATACATCTATTTTAGGGTCAAAATCAATGTTTTTCCTCACTTTTTGGATCCTAAATTCTGATCTAAGTTGTTGTTGTGCTTGGAATTAGTTTCTGAGTGTATATAAGCACATTTTATGCAATAATATCCCTCTTCACTTCCAATAGATCGTTTTACTTTGCTGCAGCCGCTCATTGGGCCTTCTCTTAAAGAAAACTAGGTGTGGGAGATTTGTTTAACCCACCTAGTCTTATTTGTTTCAGCTGAAATCTTGGATTAAGTTTTTTATTGACTAATATAAAGGATCCAAGATTCATTCTCCTATTCCATTTCATATTTTCCTGAAAAATCACTTTTCAGTGTTTGATTCATGCGTTGTTCCTAAAAAAGGAACATTACAATCTCAAAATCGAGAGTATGAAGAGAAGGGGTGCTACAAATGGTTAAAGAGAGATTTTCATAATGGAAAATGGGAACAATTATTTTTAGGGAAAATATAAACCCTGATCAAAAGGTATTATAAAAAGGAGTGAAGGTGAGGATGAGGGCGAAGAGGAGATACTTATCAAAAGTCTCATGGACTATGGGGAATCTCCAGGAACATAAAATGACACTAGGAGTATTTGCAAAGGCTCAAAATCTCCAAAATTTTGAAATTAATGTGTTTTTTCATGTGCAGATCATGAATATCATGAAGGGAAACAATATATAGAAATTTTTATAAAGAAGGAAAGGTTATGGAGTTTCCTTTAGGATACACAGAAAAAATAGAGTTCTAAGAGAGGAATCTGGACAGGTTTAAGTGAATAGCTCATGGTGCATGATGTAGAAATTGAGTTGTTGGAAGAAATGAATGGATGAAAAAGGATGAGATAAAAAAAAAAAAAATCAAATCTTTTTTTTTTATTTGTATGGAATTTAATTCATTTTAGGATAGGATAGTTGATTTAGAGGTATGCATATAGCATGATAAGCTAAAGTTGGAAGAAAATAAAGCTGCAAAATGTGGACAATAAGAATTGGATAAAGCTTCTGCAACCCTACAGCAAAGAGAAGACCATGAACACACACTCAAACAAAAATGGAAATTTGGGTGCAAATATTTTAAATGATGACAAAGAACCTTACATTTTTAAATCTAACAAATCGCATCTGGATGTGGGTTTCAATAATGATGAGGGATCAAAACCACACATAGTTGTCATGATATCTTCCCAAGGAATAGAACTTTTAAGGAAGAAGGGAACTTGAATTTTTCATAATGGAGGAAGAGGCAACTCTGTCTTATAAAAGTCACTAGTGGAAAGAAAAGAACTGCTGAAGAGGATGTCAAAAGATGCTGGAAGGGCTCATTTGTTTAAAAATGACATGTTTTATGTAAACATAGATTTGTCAGTACTCAAGGTTGAGAAGACTCTCCTCGCGGAAGATGAAGAGCAGGAAAATTTATTCAGAAGAGACCGGAATTGGTATGTAAATGAAATAGCAGTTGTGCATATGCACAAAAACAACATTTTCTTGGGGGACCCCAGAGGATTGATCATATTTACCAAGAGGTCAACATTTTTCATTGAGGGATTTTAATGCAGAGGCATCAGTGCTAACTGTACCATTTATTTTAAAGGCCCAATAGTGATATGTAAGTTGTAGATAGAGTTTTATTTTCTCATTTTATTTAGAGGGCTTTGTAATAGGGCCAACTTTCCTGGAGGAATCTAGATTGGCTAGTTGTTATGATTTTTTGATGTATATTTTTGAAAATTTGATAGTTGTCTAGCTTAGGTAGGACAAATTTCTAGTTAGTTTGTTCTGTTATATTTTTGAGCTATTAGAATTACATATCTAGGGTTTCTTCACATGAGTTTGGAAATAAAAAAGAGAAGAGCTCCAGAAGCAAGCATGAGAATTTCCCCTTCACATAATTATTTTATGTTTAATTAATGAACTTGTTATGATTTTATCTGTCCATATTTCCTATTATCAAATACCCACATCAAATACCCATATTTTGAATATTATTGATTCTTATTGGGAAGCGTAAATGGTGCAAAAACCTCTGCAAGCCATAAATTGGAATTTACATGTCACAGTGCACATACATTGGTACATGATCACTGAAGGGATCAACACCCTAAATCTATTATTAGAGGTATCGAGCTAGAGCTCGATTTTTAGTAAGAATAAGCAATTAAAGACGATAGGGAAGCATAATCAGCCATATTCTTAAATGTAAACAAAATCATTTCTACATAATGTTGAAAGCTAGATCAAAAGAAGAAATGGGTCCTATTGTAAGTCTAAACATAGTCCTATTTCTAACTAGTCTGTGTAAAATCAAATAAAGGTCATTACCATTTTGTGGGTTGAAAAATTTCCCTCTGAACCAACATAGGTGAAAATGTCTAAATGCAGCTCCCTTCAATAATGTTTCCCCCACTTCCAGCCTTTATTACTCTACTGCCTCCATGGGATATGCTTTCATTCTAACTGCTGGATTATATGGAACTGAAAAACGATTACAGGGCCAGCGCACGGAAGCTACATTAAGCGGTAAGAATTGCATTCGCATTGCTGGAAATATTTACCGGTAACAATTTCATTCGGGAAATATTGCTGGAAAAAAGGAAAAAAAGGTGATAAGAATTAATGTCAATTGATTATTTATGAATTAGTAAACTTAATTAAAAATTACTAATTAGGCTATGATTTTAATTGATTAATTAATTTTTTTTTTAATGTTAGGGGCTTAGGGGTTAGGGGAATAGGGGATTAGGGGTTATAGGATTAGGGTTGAGGGGTTAGGTCATGCACCATGAGTTGATTTACATGTGACCCTATTGGCCTGCCATGGTGCTGTAGATTAGTTGGGTCCCACCAGATTCCCCATCATATTAGACCAAGGTACAAATAAATTAGACATGCTTGTGAGAGGTGTGATCAAAACATGCACTAAACCCATTTCCCAACCCATATTAACAATCATTTACCAATGTCGGCTCTCACTATTTTAGATAGGTTCAACTTTCCTCAACCTTGTTCCAACATGTGTAACCTTGTCTATTCCACTAATCATCTTATTTAGTGTGGGGTACTTGCCATATATGAACCATGAGGACTTCACCTTGTTGACTAATATCTTATAATGTTCATTCATAAAGGAGGTTTTTAAGTTATGATGAATAAAGTCAATATATTGTAGGTATTGGGGGGGATATTGGGTGTATCGGTGGAGGGGGGTGGGGGGAGGGTTTAGAGGTATTAGGAAGTATACAAACAGGTATTTAATAAAAATAGGGAGACTTAATAGGAAATATGTATTAGGAGGGGGATTCAAGAAAATGATTTTGGGAGATCTTTATCAATATCTATGGATATTGGGGGTATTATTTAAAATAGCATGAATGCATGTGCTATGTCACGAGTTTATAAGTGAAGGTCTTGTGAGATGACCAGATCAACCTACTCCTACAATTGATGTGGTTGAAAATGAATGGCTATTTTATCAAGAAGATGTTATTTGTTTCTTTATAATGTTATGATTACAGATAATATAACTTGAATTCTTCAATAAATTTATTTTTTGTTACCACCAATCCACATATTTGATCCTAAGACTTTCGAATAAAAGCTTCTCTTGCAACATTATTTTGTATTTTTTTTTTGGTTTGTTAGCTATTCGAGACTTGTGGGACTTGCAACATTATTTTATATATATTTTTTGGTTTACTAGCTATTAGTGACTTGTGAGACTATCTTTTTATCTAATAAAATACAACCTAGGGGATAAGATATCAAAGTTATTTGGGGTTTGCAAGACTAGCTTGTAGTCTAATAAAACATGACTCATGGGAATATAAGATATCAAAAGCATTTGAGATTCATAGCTATCCTAGGCCACACCAACCCTCAACGTGGATAGATTTTTTTTTGTGTCTCTTCCTTGAATTTTAAAGCTTAAAAAAATTTCAAAACAAAATCCTCAAAATCCAATCACACTATAATTTTTTATTAATTACAACATTATTTTAATAAAAAAAGCAAAAGTGAGATATATAATATTACAATGATAATATTTATTTAGCTATATAAAAATGAAAATCACATGATATATGTGAAATTTTAACTATATAAGTTCAAATTCAACTCATGACATTCATGTTCGTATTCAAAAATAATGAAATATAAGAAAAAATCATCATATCTAAAATATTTGATAAAATTCGCCATGAAATTCATGTGTGTGTGTGTGAGGTTTCTAGTATATTCCCTTATCCATTTGGATGAAGACGATCTAGATCAATTGATCTGGTCAAACAATTCCATTTAGGGGAATGCACAAAACAATTGGGTTACAAGGCCTTTTTAGAATGAAATATCACACAATGACAAAGGTGGTGGTGGAAATATTTATGGAAACACTCTTTTCTACTCAAATGTAAAGTGATGTTATGGTTGACATTGAATAGTAAATTGCTAACATAGGAAAATCTACTCAAAGAGGATGGTCTGGTCCAAATTGTTATTCCTTATGACATGTGGAGGAAAAATCCATCTCTCATACATTCATTTCATGTCCCTATACATAAAATTCTTGGATTATCACCTATTCAATTTGGCTCCAATGTTTTCTCGTTAGAATAAAGAATCATTAAAGGAATTCACTCAAGATTGGGTATCATATTGTTTAATGCATTTTTACCAGGATTTCCCTACTATCTTGTGAACAATATTTGGTGGCATGCAATCAAGCCATTTTCCATAACAAATACATACCACCTAAAGTGATGAACGATATCATAAAGAAAATAGTAAATGAATTTCCGGAAAAGCCAAAAACAAAGAAGACAATGGGATTAGGGGTTAGAGGAATAATGAGGATTAGGGTTCAAGGGTTAGGAGAATAATGAGTTAGTGTTTAAGGGGTTAGGGATTGGGGGCTTAGGGGTAAGGGGATTTAGGCGCATTTAGGGGTTAGGGGAATAATGGGTTAGTGTTCTCTCATGGTTTATTTCCCCAGTCTGTGGAAGCTTTACATGATACCTGGGGCTAGTACTACTAGAGTGGTGCAAGTGGAAGGGTGTTTTGGGCTTATATGCGAAGAGGAGGGGGAATATGTCATGAATTTTTCATCGCTTCTAGAACTTCCCCAAACTGTTGAAAAGTAGGGTTAAAAGAAAAAAAGGAAAATTCATTAAGAAAAACTTTGAATACCCAAATCTAGTTTTCGGAGTGGACATACAAGTAGACTGGAAGATGGCGTCCTTGGAGACCATACTGGTGGGAATAGCATGTGGAAAATTCTTCTCTGCTCAATTTATAGCTAAATGGATTGAACAATATTTGGGAGAATCTCTAGATAAGGAGGTGGAGGTGATAACCCTATCAAAGGGGTGGTTCATGATCAGGTTTTTGAACAAAAAGACCTAGAGTAATGGGTCCTTACGTGCAATTGGGGTTTTAGAATTGCATTGATTCTCTTCATGCGGTGGACGCTCATATTTGATGTGCAGTGTGAAAGAGTGGATGAGATCCTGGTTTGGGTGCGTCTGTTGGCATTACCTACGCACTTAAGGACAATGGATATTTTTAGGGCCATTGGGAATAATATGTGCATCTTTCTATATGTGGATATGTCATTTCAGGTTACAAAATCTCAGAATCTGGCTCGTATACTGGTTCGTCTTGTTCCAAGAGAAGATCTGGTTAAAAAAATCCACTTACATCTCGACAGAAAATATTTCTTCCAAATTACTGAATATGGGCACCTTCCTTTTTGGTGCCATAGATGTCACAAGTATGGTGATAATTTGGTCAAAGAATTTCCTCTAGGAATTAGCAGGAGGCATCGTCAAAGGGTAGTCTGCAGGAATGATTATCGAGCTCAGGTAGCTGATCAGTCAGAAGGTGGTGATAAGGTACAGATGGAAGAGGTGATGCATCAACAGGAAGAGGGGCTTATCCAGATGGAAGGGATGGAGGAACATATTGAACAACTATAAATCCCTCTTGTTGGTGAGATATTGAACCAAGCACAGGACCCTCAGGCTCCAATGGAACTTGCACTGGACTTGGTGGGTATTGTCACTCGATCACTTCCTTCTATTCATGATACAATTGATTTGTTATTAAATGTTATTCAATCGCCCGGTCCTTCCAGACCCCTAGTAAATGATCCATTGTGCATAAATAATCTTTATATAATGTCCATGGACATCATGATCACTACTACCATCCCTAAATAATCCATTGGCACCATCCCATACAACCTTCATTCGTAGGATAAAAGAATGCTTGTTTGTGGAGGCCTTTAATGGGGAGTTGGGATGTCTTCTTGTTCCTGGAAAGCCCAAGAAATTAAGGGGTTGAAAAACTGACATATCAAAGGCACAATTAAAATCTATGACAGACATAGTGGATGGGAAAAAACTATCACTCAAAGGGTTGGTGCTTAGAGCAATCATGACCCTTTTCCATGTTTCCAAATGATTTTACTGTCTTTCAATTGTAGAGGGTTCGCTATCACTCATAAGAAACTAGCTCTAAAAGATATCTTCCTTAATTATAGACCTAATCCTGTGATTATGCTCCAATAGACTTTGGGCTAGGGATATCTAGTTATATCATCCCTCATGAAAATTCTCTCGGGTTGGTATTTTGTGACTGTGGATGCGAAAGGAATACCAGGAGGATTATCTTTGGGGTTAAAAGACAGTGCCATAAAATTGAAAAACTCATGGTGCTCTAAATTTGTCATTGGAGTAGAGGTCTTTTCAAATGAACTGGATATATATTTTACAATTTTCAATATCTATATATGGGCCCTATCAAGAGAGGATAGTTTTTTGGAACAATATTCTCTCAAAGTCTATCATGCTTGCCTCCAATTTGGTGGTGGGAGGTTGCCTCAATTTATCCTTATGTGTGTCTGAAACATGGCCCCCTATGGCTCAAGTAGATCCCCTTGCACATTTTTTCCTGAAAAAATTAAGATAAGGGTACCTTATTGACTCAAATCTAATTAAAATATCTCCTACGTGGAGGAACAAGAGAGTGAGGGATGCCCGTGTAGAAAAGATATTGGATTAAAGTTTCCTTTTGAATGAATGTTTTTCGAACGCGTTTCCTTAATGGACGCCATCACATGACCTGAACTGACTCGAATCGCCTGAAAATTGATGGCAAGAGGGAGACAATGAAAAATTAACAGGTTGCACGAACATGCACAAGGCACACGGGCGGTCACAGCTTAGCATTTTTGATCTGGCCTCCCTCACATGACCCGACCTGACCCGACTCACCCGAACCCATTTCCTTGGGTGGCCTCACACTGCATGTCCTGACCAGACCCAACCTGACCCGACCCTCCCAAACATGTTTCCTTGGGTGCCCTAACAATACGGCATGACCCAACTTGGCCTGACCCGAATGGGTTTCCTAATTAGGTGCCATCACATGACCCGACCCAACCTGACCTGAACGTGTTTCCTTAATGGGCACCATCACACGGGCAGTCATAACTTAGCATTTTTGATATGACCTCCCTCAAACGATCTGGCTCAAATGCATTTCCTATGGCGCCCTCACACGGCATGACCCGACCCGCCTGAACGAAGGGTGCATGAGGGGAAAAAGGAAAACGGATCGCAGAAATGTGCACAAGCAACATGGGTAGACACAACTTAGCATTTTTTATACAACCACTCTCATTATTATTATATATATATATATATATATATATATATATATATATATATTTTATTTTTATTTTTTTATATATATTTTTATTTATTTATTTATTTATTTTTTTTTTTTTAGAAATGGCTAAACTAGCTGTTAGGATAATGGCTAGTTTGATTTTGAAAATTAAAATCGAATTTTATTTATTTATTTAATTAATTGTGATAATATATATATATATATATATATATATATATATATATATATATATATATATATATATATATTGAATTAGCTGAGTACTACACTAACATATGAAATAATATTAAATCCATAACAAGCCTCATGTCATCACCATTCTAACATTTTGTAAATGGTCTTTTAATATCGTCGCTATTACAACGATCTCAATAGCCTATGTTGTATTTCTGACGTTTTCTATCCATGTCGTTATTCTGACGTTTTGTGAACGTGTCAGAGTGCCCTAGGAAATGCATTTGGGTGAGTCGGGTTGTGTGAGGGCACTGAGGGAAACAAGTTCAGGTGGGTTGGGTCAGGCTAGGTCGTGCCTTGTGAGGGGGCCCAAGGAACCCTCGAGTCTGTCATATTCCATTTTTTGTTGTAATAAATTTCCATTTTATGAACTCACGTCAAGGAATCTTCAATTTATGTCAACATACACCATTTGTAAATGGCCAGTATGGCACGATGGAGTAAACAAACCCACCCAACTGCATTTCCTTAGGTGCCCTCACAGTACGGCACGACCAGACTCGACCCGAACTGAATTCTTTTCCTTGGGCACCATCACATGACCTGACCCGACCCAACACGCCCGAACGTTGATTAAGCTAGCACTAGGGAGCAAAGGAAATTGTTAGGGGTTAAGGGTTTAGAGGTTTAGGGTTAGGGGGTTAAATGGGTCAAGGGTACCTAACATACCTAGCCTTGTCACTCCCTGCTTAACACACCTAGAAATTGCTAACACTCCCTATTACACACTCTTATTCATGTTGGTTGTTTCATAAAGGAAAGAAACATTGATGCAAGTTTTTTACCATTATTTGTAATCAAGAAAAATCCAACCATATTACCCGACCTACCCCGACCCACCCAAACACGTTTCCTTGGGCGCCCTCACACAACCCGACCTGATCTGACCCAACCCGCTGACACACATTTCCTTGGGCGCCCTCACACAACATGACATGACCTGACCAACCCGGACACGTTTCCTTAGGTGCCCTCTCACACAACCCGATTCAACCCACATGAACACGTTTCCTTAGGAGCGCTCACATGACCCAACCTGAACCGAATGACCCACCCAAATGCATTTCCTTGGGCGTCCTCACACAGCAAAACCCAACCAAACCTGACCTAAACAAAATGAGTTTCCTTGGGCGCCATCACATGACCCGACCTGACCCGACATTCCCGAACATCGATTAAGCTGGCATGACGAGGGAGAAAATGACAAATGGGTTCCACGAATATGCACAAGGCACACGGGCGGTCACAAGTTTGCATTTTTGATACGGCCTCCCTCAGATGATCCGAACCGAATGTGTTTCCTATCGCGCCCTCACACGGCACAACCCGACCTGCCCGAACGAAGGCATGATGGAGAAAACAAAAAATGGATCACACAAATGTGTAGTACAAGGCACACGGGTGGTCATAACTTAGCATTTTGTATACATACACCCTCACATGATCCAACCCACCCGAACATGTTTCCCTAGGCACCCTTAAATGATTTGACGTGACCCAACCCACCCGAACGCATTTCCCTGGGCACCATCACACAACTCGACCCGACCCTCCTCAACCCATGACAAACACGTTTCCTTGTGCACCCTCACACAACCTGACCCGAACTGACCCGGCCTGACCTGAACTGACTCGACCCAATCGAATGTGTTTCCTTGGGCGCCCTCACATGACCTAACCCAACCTGACTCACCTGAACGCGTTTCCTTGGGTGCCCTCACATGACATGACCCAATAAAACCCGCCGGAATGTGTTTTCTTAAGCACCCTCACATGACCTGACCTGACCTGACCAAACCTGACCCACTTGAATGCATTTCCTTCAGTGCCCTCACATGACACGACCCAACCCAACCCGCCTGAACGTGTTTCCTTATGCGGCCTCAAATGACACGACCCGATTGAACCCTACATGACCCACCCAAACGTGTTTCCTTGGATGGCCTCGCATGGCCCAACATGACCCAACTCGAAAAAGTTCATTGGGCGCCCTCACATGACTCGACCCGACCCAACCTCACATGACCTGACTCGACCCAACCTCACACGACCCAACCCGACTTGACTCGACCTGACCCAACCTCACACGAACCGACCCGAATCGACCTCACACGACCCGACCTAACACCGTGACCTTACACGACCCCACTCAACTAGACTAGACCTGCCAAACAGAGGCAATTGGGATGTGAAGCTTGAAAAAAGGTTGAAGGGGTGACATGCATGAATGTAGGAGAGGGTAATAGAAAGGTCGAGTAGAAGGCTAGAGAGGGAGAGCTATTGAAGGCAGAGAATGGCTAGAAGTCCAAGTCCTTAAGGTCAAGAGGCCTTTGCTGAGAAGCTGAATCACAAAGTTTACGACACATATTGCAACCTGCACTGAATGATATGCTCTAGCTAAAAGGGATGTTGATCTTAAATAAATTTGCATGGTCATGGTAATTAAAGCAAATCAGAGTATTGGAATGCATAATATTTCTGATACTGAGGGAGATCACATTACCATTATTTGAGCACACTATGCATGATTTAAGGGTGTTTCACTCTACTTGGAGTTGTGATGGATATTGTGCTACATGTCAATGCTCTTGTTGCACAAGGTTTACATGGTGGTTTCTTCCTCAGGGAAGTGATTAGGGGTGTTTTGAAAATGAATGAGATCCATCATATTATTATTATGATACAAAGTCTTCACCATCAATGATGACGTGGTTATGTGTGAGGTTATACTGGCATGGTACAAAAATTAAGTAACATTGAAGGCAAAATGTCATGTTGAAGTGAATTTCCAAGGTGACACGCAGATTATTCACTAAGGGAGTAACATTCATGTTGCAAATTGTGAAAGTGTGATCTGTCACCATGTCAAAGTAGGTGGGGAGGGCCCACATTGGGTTACAATTTATGGGGTAATCACAATACAAATATTGTAATGAAAAAATGGTAAAAATTATTCAATACACTGGACATTATATTTTGAAAAAGTTATAATAAAACTTCTAATTTATTCATTCATTAAATTTAAAGATATATATATATATATATATATATATATATATATATATATATATATATTCATGTTTAATATTAAACATGTTATAGGTTAAAGAGAATTTAATAACAATTAAATATAACAAATATATTATTATTTTTGTTAGCTTGACCTAGCTAATATAGTAATAGCTAACATAATAATGGTCAATTAAATTACCCTAGTAAATGAATAACAAATATATTATTATAATCCTATAAAAATTAATAAAAAAAAAAAAAACAATATTACAAAATATTCCGTCGTTACAAAATGTTACAAAACGTTACAAAATGTTTACCGTCGTCGTTATTTTGACGTTTGGTCTAAACGTCGCAATACCAACGGTTGTCCTTAAACCATCGCAATATCGACAACTGTATGCAAACCATCGCAATAATGATGGTTTTCCCCAATACCGTCGCATGACCGACACGTGTCTCTACATGTCGCAATAGCGATGCTTGTCTCCAAATGTCGCAATACAGACTCTTGTCTTCGAAACGTCGCAGTTCTTACGTTGTGTCCCGAAACGTTGGAATTACGACGATGTTCCTAAACATTGCAATACTGATGATTTCCATAATGTCGCTATAGCGATTCTTGTTGGCGAGATTTAAAAAATTGAGAAAAATTGGGGAAATTTCTGACAATACGTCAAAAGTGTCGGAACTAAAGTGTCGGAAATTTGACCAAATGTACTAGTGACCCTTGTGCTAAACAACACAAAAAACTTCTCTAAACTGTTGAAGCATGTATAAAGTCATAAAATATGAAACAATAACAATATTTAGAATGTTCTCTATGGCTGCCATCCCCTTCCTTATATGCATTGTGAGCCTCCTCCCCCTTGGTCCCACTCAATAATGATGCTACTCTCATGGAGAATTCCTCCCATTATGATTGTGTTGTCCTCCACTATCTCCACTCTCTCCATGACTGTGTTTTTGATTTGGTCAACCTTGACCCCATCCACATGCATTGACCCTATTCACACAAGGGGTGCTTTATTCTACTAGATACACTGATCCACTTTCACACTAGAAGTGGTTTTATTCCTACTAAAGAGATTTAAGGGTCCCTCTACCCACTTATTCATCTATTTTATTAACAAAAGAAAATTTTAATATTCCAACTAGCTAAAAGCTAATTAGGAATATTACAGTCCTCCCCTCCCAAATGTTTCTTTTCCTCAAGCAACTCCAAATATGGATGGTGAAAAATATTCTCTCCTTCCCAAGTAGCATCCTCATCCAGTAAATTCCTTCATCGAATTATATATTATCTAATCACCTTTTTCCTTAGTTGCCTCTCCCTAGTATCCAAGATAGCTTCCGGTTGTAAAACTAGATGGCCCTCATCATCAATAGGTGAGAGATCCATAGTAGCACTAAATGTTGTCCAATGTCCTTCTTGAGGCATGAGACATGAAAAATGTTGTGGATATTACTCCCAATGGGGAGCTCCAACTCATATGATACTTCCCCAACATGACGGATCACCTTGTATGGCCCATAGAAATAGGGCTTAAGCTTCTTATCCCCCTTCTCCTTCAGTGTATATTTCTTGTAGGGCTGAAGACAGAGCTAGACCAAATCACCTACCTCAAACTGTCTCTCCACCTGACCATCATCTGCATACAACTTTTGTTGATTATGGGTTGTAGCAATGTTTTCCTTGAGAGCATGGAATATATCCTGACTGTCTTGGATCCACTCTTTAGTTCTAGGAGCCTTACTTGCTCCAAACATCACATCAAAATATGGTAAAGAATCATATGCATATAGAGCCCGAAATGGGGACATACCAATCGACATATGAAATGTCGTGTTGTAGAAATACTCTCCCAAGTGGAGCCAGTCCAACCATGCTTTTTGCTACCCCGAAACATAGTTTCACAATTAGCCATCTAGCCACTTGTTTACTATCTATGTTTTCCCATATGTATGCGGGTGATAACTGGTACTCGTGTCAACTTAGTACCCACCAAATGAAAAAGCTCCTGCCAAAAGCCACCCATGAAGAATCTATCTCTATCACTGATTATGGTCTTAGGAAGATCATGAAGTCTGAAAACATATCTAAATACGAGCACGACCACTTGTGAAGCAGTTTACTATGAAGAAATGACAAAGAAATGTGAATAATTTGTTGGTCAATCAACGACCACAAAGATACAATCCTTGCCTTGCACTGCAGGCAAACCCGTAATGAAATCCATATAAATACTCTCCCATTTTCCTTCCGGAATAGGAAGTGGCTATAAAAACCCTACAGGATGGTTATTCTCCCCTTCATCCTTATGGAAAAATATGCACTCCCTGATGTGTTGTAGCACATACTCCTTGAGACCCTTCCAAGATAATCTCTCTATAATGGCCCGATATGTCTTTGTGAATCCCTAGTGGTTGAAAAGTGGTGAATCATGTTTTGCATGAAAAATATTCCCCTTGAGCTTAGAATCTCTAGTCAAGAGGATTCAGTCCCAATAATATATTATCTCATCCATCACTCTATAACTCTTATCGGTTACCTACCCATCTAGGATCTCACATGTGAAGCGGTATTTGGAATACTCCACCAACAGATGGGACTTCCAATCTGTATCCACACTCATCAATGATAGCATTGTTGGTATCTGTTATCACCAAATTGATATTAATTGGTTTCTCGTTAATAAAATCAATGTAACTCTTTCAAACCACTTCTAACTAAAGATTAGCCTCTTCAGTTTGAGAGGGCTCTCTCAAAGGGGGTTTATGATTTTGAATAAGGATACTACTAGATGGGTAACTGTATGGAATTGTAAATTATTTTTGTATGATTGTAGGTTGAAAAAAGAAGGCTTGCTACCACTGGGCTTATGGAGTCAACAATCAGTAATATTAGTGACAGTGGTTCTTCACATGGAAGCTGAGGCAGATAGAGGTTTTTAACAGAGATAATTCACACACACAACATAGGAAAACACAGTCATTTCACCACTGAAGGAATTCATAGCATAACATTATGAATTCTAAGTAATTAGAGATGAAATCTACTGTAAGTGATTAAAAATAGAGATACAAATCAATAACACATCAAAAACCTCATGAGAATCTCAGGTCTGCAAGTAGAATGTCACTTTCTATTTACTGATAATCGATAAAACATACAAGCAACAATTTGGTGCAATATTCTCCAACCTCTTGCTCTTCGATGTTTTTTCTATAAATAGACATTATTTACAATGTAGATGACCTGTCTGGCTGGCTAGATCTTCAAATTATACTCTGACACCTATCCTAACTAAAACCCCTAACTTAAAACCAAAAAATGACAGCTCTCTTTAAAGAAACAAACTCTTAATAGGACTCTATCTCCTATTTATTACATTCATTTATCTTATCAGTGAAACAGTTACACAATGGTTACATAATGAATGTAACATGCTGGAAGGAAAAATCACCAAGTTCACCATTACTTTACATCTTTAAAGCATCCCTATATCTGTGGAACATAATCTTGTTTTTTAGGAATGGATGACCTTCATCTTTAACACTGTTTTGACTAATGAGCTGGCTGTATGGCACTCCTTTTGAGTCATAAATATCTATTGATAAGGTTCACTAACATGGTGGAGGTCTCCAACTGGCCGATGTGTTGTCAAGATGCTCAAAATTCTTCAAAAATTACTCGCTACATAAACAGGACAATTTTAGGCAGTTTCGTAGCGGGTTTTAGTAGCGTGGGAAAAATGACTTTTCCATCTATCTCTTTGACTTATTTTCTATTCCAACACCTTCATAATGTCATGAAACCTTGAAAACCATCAATATCCCTCCACATAACATGACAAAACTGAGTTTTAAAGCAAAAAATCACCTACAGAAATTTTTGTAGCGTATTTCTGGCCTCAAGCCTGAGGTACACTACGAAACTGGGTAAAAAACTAGAAAATGTTGATTTCAAGATGGTCTTCAAAAAATGTTCTCCAGCTACAAAATTTGGATTCTTTGCATGTTATGAACCTCCGAAAACATATTCCATCTTAACTTATTACTCCTATGGTTTTTCCTCCTCATTTACAATCAGTTGACTAATAGACTCCTCTACCACTGTCATCTTCAATCCTTTTTTTTCCAATTCCACATGAATCAAATCCAATTGCTCCTGAAGATCTTGCATTTTTTGCTTTAATGCCCTGTTCTTGGATTGCAAGTGAAAATTTATCTTTTTGATGTGTTTGACTTCTCCTCTTAGTGGTTGAGTCCACTTTATCAACTTTTCTATATTGTCCAAGGTTTTGAAACACTTATGACTTGATCTTCCCAGATTTTCCTCATTTACTCAAATTAAACCTTTTCGACTCTACGTTACTTTGCCTTTTGCTTCAAAACTGATATCTCTTTACCTGCCTCTTTTAACTTCTCTTTAAGGGTTTCAATTTCAGATTTTTCAATAATTTTCTCTTTACCCTTTCTTTGTTTGATAACCATTTATTCTTTTGTAGGTGAAGACAAATATATGATGATTGGTGGCTAACCAGTTTCATTAATTTTCTTAGTCTCGTTGCTACTTTCCATGACCTTCATTGCATGTTTGGTCATTGGCTTTCTATGTTGAAAAATGAAACTAGCATCATCACCCGAAAGCTATAATTTTTTAACTGTCTTACCTTTCTTCAGTTTTATTCCTGCATATTCAATGTCTTCAGCTTGCACAATGGGTGATTCTTCAATTTCAATTACATGCGAGATATCCTCCAAGTTTCCTTTAGACACTGTCTGGATCCTAGTTACTCTCTTGATTCCTTGTTTTCTAGGTGTCTGCTTCTGTTTTGTAGGTGTGTCAATATTATACAAAGGTTTTGCTTCCATGGTCACTAGTTTTGGAGGAGATAATCTATTCCCTTCTTCAACTTCCTCTGCCACAGCTAGTGATGAAATGTTTCTAGGTTTGGAGGATTTCTTTCGAGTGACAACATAAATTTCGTAACCACTCATGAACAAGAAAGAAGTCCAGTCTATTTCTAATCTCCTCAATTCCTCGAACACAAACAACTTAATTAAACCATGATAAAAAGAGAAGTTTCATTGAACTCTGTTTTTATTTGAGCCTTGTCTGACATTTTCCCTAGACTTCTATATAAATAAAAAGGTAATTCAAGTGACCTCTTAGACCTCTTATCCAAAAAATGTAGAAGAAGCTTGAGTTGATAGGAGTAGATCATGTGAAACCTTCCTTCACAAGTAAAATACTTCCGGATGATCATCAGCAGCTTTGAATAATTTTGCTTCATGAAATTCCTAGGGATAGCATTTTTCAGATCAATTTCATTGTGTTCTATTTTTATGAACTCTTTGAAATCCTGCATTGTGAATTTGATGCCTCTAAAGCACTGTTCCCCTCCTCTAGGGATTCCTGTTGCTGATGAAATGTTGTCTGCTGTCGCTATAAGGTTCAAAATTCCAACCTTTGAAGTTGTTCCTATGAAGCTGGTGGAAGAATCCTTGGAAACCTATAGATGAAAGCCCTATAACCTCTCATAGAATTGCAAGCAACCAGTTCTTCTAAAAACCTCCATGGAAGTTGGGTCTTCATTGAGTAAATTCATGTCCATGGGCTCATAATTGTGGCAATGACCACCTTTATTTTTTTTCCTTCTTGCAGCCATGGGTGCTTTATATCTTCATAGCCCCGCTTGCTTGATGGAACCTACAATGTTCAAATCTACCAATAACCTACTTGGCTCGATGAAGCAACTCTCCAGGGTTTGAATTACTTGCAAAGATAAAGCACAATATGATAAGAGGTTAATTGAGGTAAGTTTTTATGGTTTAACTGATAGCTCATGATTCAATCATGACACATACATACCCAAAAAGGTAATGATGACCTCAAACATAGCTATGTACCTTTGAATTAACCATAACAAACTCGAATGACCTCCACCCTAACTCCTCCAATCATAGAGTGAAACTTCATAGTGTATTTGACAAGACAGGTTAGAAAACATAATTTTGTAGCGAAGTTAATTTAACCTTTGACAGATTCGCTATGAAACTATTAGGCAGTTTCATAGCGAAAACTGCTGTTTTCCTATATAAAACACTACGAAAATTTGAAAAACTAACAAAAGTGCCTTTTTTTATTTTAAATGCACGGGGAATTAAAACTAACACCATATGAGGACTGATGGGACATGAAATGACATAAATGGAGGTGACCATGAGACTTAAGATAGGTTAAAAATGTAAAAAATAAAATTTTCCTGTACCAACTTGAAATGGCTAAGGAGACCTTATCCTTTTGATATGTGAGCTATATGACCATGTTTGGTAATGTTTCACAAATTTATGGGTGATAATAGTATCCGTAATAAGGCATCCACTACCACATTAATCTTCCCTTTGACATACTCAATGTCAAAGTCATATGCCTGGATTTTTTTAACCCATTTTTGTTTCCTCTCTTACATCTTCTTTTGCTCAAGGAAATACAAAAGGATGTTGTGAGTGGTATTCACTTGGAATCTATTGCCACTAGATACTGCAGAAATTTGGCCAAAGCATGCATAATAGCCAAAATTTACTTATCATATATAGGATACAACCTCTCATGAGGAAGAAACTTCCAACTCTCAAAATCTATGGGGTGCCCCCCTTGCATCAAGACTTCTCCAATGCCCTCTGCTGAGCCCTAAAGATGTCCTTTCATTTCACCTAATTTAACTTCATTCCATTTTTCCTTTATCATTTATAGGCTTAAAATATCAATAGGAATGATTAAATTCACTTTAAGAATGCATGCAATGACTGACTTATTATACTTTTGTGGTTTTGTTGTCGTAGTGATTTTTTATCAAACTTAGCTACAGAATGCAGCCATTCTGTAGCTAGTCGCATATTCTGCAGCCATATTTATGTTCACATAGGTTATAGGTGTCATTTGAAGAAAAAATGCATATGGTTAAATTCCAGAACACTCCTACATGATTCCTTTCCCTCTACGAAGGTTGAGCAAAACTTTTCAAGTAGTTATGCACGTGGGGAAAACCAAAACTAAGAAGTAGACTTCTACAAGGATAAGGACTCTGTAGGTGTCTTCAGCAAAATACGGGTCCTCAACAAGAGTTCTAGTTCAATTTTGATTTTAAAAGACACCTATGCCTATTTCTCCTCAATGACAGTTATGTATTTGCTTATGAGAATAACTTGGTGAACCGAAAAACAGTTAGTTAGTTGATGTTTTGTTGTTAGTTCATAAATACTGTGATACTATGTTTCTGAGCTTTTTTACTTTAATGAAAGAAGTAAAACTTTAATGCATTATCTGAAGCAATTTTAAGGAGTTAAGGATTCGTGTGCCAATCTGATGGTAGAGGGCCCCTACTGTCCGAAAGGCGTTGTGCATATTTTCTAGATAAGTGACCTTTAGCTCTGTTTCGTTCTTAATCTAGGCTGTTTTCCTGAGCATCATGTTTTATGTTTACTTACAATGAATATTACAGTCAATCTTGTTCTCATGAACTGTTCCAATATATCACTAACACGTGAATGAGATAGAGTTGTAGTACTTCGGAGGTTAATTGCATTTTAGTTCAGTTCTGTTCATTGTATTTCAAGTTTTATTAGTTAATTGCATTCTAGTCTTGTTAATTAGACTTAAAAGACCCTCATTATTTTACAAGCTGCTCTTTTTCTTAATCTATTCTAACACATCATTATCATATGGACAATAATTAGTTATATCATTTTGAGTTCTTAACTGTTCTACAATTTCTCATAATTTTACACACAACCTTTTCCAAAGTTATTCCAAGAGATCTCTAACCCTTGAATGAGGCTTAATAGTAACATTTTGAGTTGCAGAATGGGTTAATTCTAGTGTCATAAGTTATTTTAGCATAGGGTTCCTTATTATGTTGCAGATAATCTTTTCTCAAAATGTTCCAACAAATTTCTAACAATGGATGAGATCTTCTCTGTGATATTTTATGTTGTTGTTTACTAAAGAGAACCTCATTACATCAAAGTTATCCTTTTTCTAAAATTGTTCCAACATACCTCTAATGAATTGAATTGGACTGAGTTTAATGTTATGAGTTACTTTTCTTGTCAAGCTTTACAATCTGTGGATTAGCATTTTCTGTTCTTAGGTGCCATACATAGTTTAGAGTAGATTTTGCTCTGTTTTAGTGTGATCAATAACTTCTCTTTACCAATAATTTATTTCTTTTCCTATTAGCATAAAAACACAAAACCAAAAACATTAGAAAAACACTAAACACAATGAAATATGAATAAGATACCTAGGCACATATAGTGCACTTCACTTCAATAGTTTACTAGCCCTTGTTGACAATTTATGACATCAATTTAGGAACACTAAGTTGAGTAAACACCCTCCCTTGCAGCATCACATTCAAAAACAAAGGGTTGGGTAAAATCCAGTAATACTAACACCTGGAAACTTCTCATCACCTCCTTGAGCCTATCAAAGGCCCTCTACTAAGTATCTATCCAAACAAAGGCCCCCTTCTTGGTCAGATATATTATTGGTGTTGCTAGTTGAGGGAACCCTTTGATAAACTTCCGGTAGTAGGTGAAAATGCCTACAAACCCTTGAAGTTCTGTTACTTTATTTGGCTCTAGCAAATCCTGAATAGCATGGATCTTCTCCTCATGGACCCTCACTCCATCCACTCCAATGATGTGGCCCAAATCAAGAATATATGTGAGCCAAAATTCACACTTGGAGAGATTAGCATAGAATTGATGCTCCTCAAGAATGTGTAATACTATCTCAATATGCTGCAGATGCTCTTCTCATGTGTGGTTGTATATAAGAATTTCATCAAAGAAGACCAACACAAATTGACTTAATTGACCACAGAAGATTGTGTTAATACAAGACTGAAAAGTAGCCGGAGTAGTGGTTAACGAAAAGGGCATCACCAAGAACTCAAAGTGGCCATAATGACATATAAATGTAGTCTTGGGGATATCTTTATCCCTCAACTTGATTTGATGGTACCCCAACCTCAAATAAATATTTGAAAAGAAATTTGATCCCCTTAGCTCATCCATCAACTCATCGATCCCATGAATTGGGTACATATTATTCATTTTCTTCTTATTCATGGCTCTATAGTCAACGCACATCCTTAATGTACCATCCTTCTGCTTCACCAAGACCACATAAGAAGAAAAAGGACTAGCGTTGGGTCGGATATGCCCCAAAGGCAAGAGCTCTTGAATAACTCTTTCAATCTCATCCCTATAGGCCTTGGGATGCCTATAGGGTGTGGTGATCACTACTTGGATCCCCTGCTCCAAGTAAACAGTATTCTCAAACCCACGGTCCGGTGGCCTTCCCTGTGGTATGTCCCCAAATACTATAGAATAGTGGTCTAGAATATAATACACATCCAGGTGAACTGGTTTACCCTTGCCTCCTCCGTCTGACATACGCAGTTACACTGCCCATTATATGTCTCCTCCATGCTATGTCCTGAGACTATCTAAGGTGGATAGGTGTGCATGCCCCTCATCATTTGATGCTTACCACTCTTCTTATCTATCCATTCCATCTCCAAGGTCTCCTAATCTTTGGTCACCTTTCCCAGTGTGATTGACCACTGTACACCCAATATCACATTGGTTTCTAGAATATCAACCACAAAGAAGTGGTTTGTAAATGTGTATGTCACCAAAGTGATAATAAATGCCAACACATACTTTAGTCACTACATGGTTCTAGCTCCTGGAACCGAAAATGAGAATCCATCAAAATCATCTGTAGGAATTCCTCTCCTTTGCACTAGTTGTGTATCAATAAAAGTGTGGGTAGCTCCACTGTCTATCAATACAGACACCCACTGCCCTTGAGCAGTGCCTCAGACTCTCAATGTTAGATACTTGGGAACTCCCCCTAAAGCTGCAAGGGCTCCTCCAGTTGGAGAAAATTCACCATTCCCACCTCTTGGTCAAGGTGGATATCCTCCTGATGCCACAGCGTAGGTATATTCCTCTAAGTCTCATTCTTCCTCCTCTTCTCCATCAGAGAATACCTCAATATAATGTGCCTTTCTCGTAGCACACTGATGCCTTGGTACCCATGGTTCTTGGCAAGTAAAGCAAAGCTTCCTCCTCCTTATATCTCTCTGGACATCATCACTAAGAGATCATTTCTCTTGGTTCTCCTTTGAGGGAGGAACCTTCACATATTTCCCCTTTGACTGAAAGGAGAGATTTTGCTAGAATGGAGCTCTTCCCATTTTGTAAGTCTCTAGCCCTCTTAATAGCATCTTGGAGAATATTTGGTCTAGTGGATTTTACCAACCCATGCAAAGGCTCTCTTAACACATTAATAAACATGTATACTCTTAGAGTTGTAGACAGATCTGGCACCATGACTAAAAGTTTCAATAATTCATAGATATAGGTCTCTAGATCTCCTAACTGCTTGAGTTTAGCTAGCTCAATAAAGTGTGCTTCTGGATCTCTTCAGTAAAATATTTCCACCAACCTTCTTGTGAATTCTACATATGCAGTCAAACCTGCATGCCCCAATGTAGATATACCATGAAACCACCATTCATGTGCTTCACCTTCAAGGTCCAGCGCTGCTATCTTAATAGTTTCAATCTCTGAAAATTGGTTTAGCTGGAAATAGATGTCTAATTTCTATACCAAAGCCTTGGTTGTGCACTTAGGTGACCCATCAAAAGAAGGCAGAAAGAATATACCCATAGTACATTGCAGATCAGTGTTCTGCATGTATCCTCCACTTTTATTGTTATCACAGGGTCTTCTATTATCCTCGATCTGATAGAACTCTTTAAATTTCAAGTGTTCTTTTAACCTTTGAGAACGATATTCATATTTTAGGTAATAATCACCAAGTGTATCCTCCTCTTGGGGTCCTAAAACCTCATTTTCTACTACTAGGGATGTAGGCATGGTGGAGCATTGTGAAACTTGTTGTATTGCTGGTTGCTTACACTAATGATGTGAGGTGCCATAACTTCTCCATGTTCAAACCCTCTAGTGGATTCCTTCTATATTTCTACCCTCATCTCCTTGATTTCATTGGAAATATCTTGTATAGTGTGGAGAATAAGTTTTTGGAACTTATTTTCATCCATTTCTCTCGATGATATAGATGTAGTGCCCCACAGGTTGCACCAAGATTATGCTCTGATACCACTGGAATATTCCAAAATAGGAAAGATAATAATATTGAACATAAAAATAGAAAATGTAGTGAATATCAATAAATCAGAACATGATCAGATCATTGAGTAATTTTATTATATATGATATTAGTTAAAGAGAGTACAAGACCTTGAGGAAAAGACACTCAAGCTAGGAAAAACAAGCCTCAAATAACCCTATACATCAACACATGAAAAATTGCTGCTACATAAAATGTTGGGAGGCCATGACTGCATAATCCCTACTGGAAATATTGTTGCTGGAAACTAGTAAGGCATGGATGTGCTGATATAGTGCTCAAAAAATGGCAGGATCAAATATCTAGGCTTTCTAGTACTATTCCAATATAACCCAAAAAGGGTTTCCAGAAATACACAAGATGAAAAATGTAGCCCTAGGGTTGAATTACACTCTGCAACTATGCAAATTCTGGGAGGTGGCTGATCTGATATGAAAATAGTTGATACTCCTCCCACTAAATTTCTGGATGAAGGGTTGCTCCCATCACAGGAAAATAAGCTCAAGAGCTTGGGTTACAAACCCTCCACTGAAACTTCCCTCCTGAATTGTGCAATTTCTGAAGGATACTGTGTTGCTGGAGGTGGCTGAAGATTGGCTTGATGCTAGATGATGGAATGAATCTCAAAGGAACCTCTCCTAAGTGAGTACTCAAAGTCCCCCAAGGATGAGGGTGGGATTTCCGCCCGGAAACACCCTTTTTCTAAACTGCATAACAGACTTCGCTAAATAGCTGAAGCGTGCAGAAAGTCATAAAAGACCAAACATAAAAAATATTCAAAATTGTCTCTATGAATACCATCCCCTTCCTTATATACATTGTGAGCCTCCTCCCCCTTGGTCCCACTTAATAATGATTCTACTCTCACGGAGACTTCCTCCCATTATGACTGCGCTGTCGTCCACTATCTCCACTCTCTCCATGACTGCTTTGTTGATTTTTCCAACCTTGACCCCATCCACATGCATTGACCCCATTCACACCAAGGGGTTCTTTATTCAACTATATACACTGATCCACTTTCACACTAGAAGTGGTTTTATTCCTACTAAATATATTTAAGGGTTTCTCGACCCACTTATTCATCGATTTTATTAACAAAAGAAAATTTTCATATTCCAACTAGCTAAAAGCTAATTAGGAATAGTACAGATTCAATATCTTGTTTTAGTACACTTAATGATTGGATTGAATCCATTGGTTTAATTTCTACATGGTATTGGAGAGCCAGGAATCACAATAGTGGAGAAGAAATTGAGTTTGTGTTGAACAATATTCAAATTTGCAGTTACTTTCTTTGGAGCTAGAAGCAGAACAAGAGGTATTTCAATGGCTTGAGACTCGAATATGCACTTGAGGTCAGTTATAATTATATGGAATGGAAGGAAAATATGGAGGCAGTGTTGGAGGATAATGGTTTGAAGGAATTCATAGGTAATGGTATTCCCAAACCCACATTAGCAGATGCCCAACTTCTTGATGCATGGCATAAGAAGGTAGCAAAGGCAAGGAGGATCTTGTTAGAGGGAGTTTGATATCATGTTGTCTTGAGTCTCCATGGAAAGGAAAATCCATATGTTATGTGGAAGGCCTTGATAGATCTATTTCAAAGAAGCAGTGACCAAAAAAAATTGGCACTCAAGGACAAGCTAAGGAAAATCAAAATGGAGAAGGGAGACACAATCCAAAAATACTTGACCAAGTTCACTCAATGTCGAGATGAGCTTGGAAGTGTTGGGATTATTGTAGTTGATGATGACTTGGTGAGCTAAAACTTCTATGCCTTCCCAAGAGCTGGCATAGTTACCAAGACCCTGTGAATGGGAGGGAGAAGTTACCATATTGGGAGCGACTCTGGTCAGATTTGGTACAAGAAGAGTTTCGATAGAATACCACCAAGACTGATGATGAGGAAAAATGTGCCTTGGATGGTAAGGAAAATAAGGGGAAGGGGAATAATTCCTATTCCAAATTTGAGACCAAAAAAGAAGGTAAGAAGCGTGAAATGTAAAAGGTGAAATGTTTTCATTGTCATGATGATGGACACTATGCCACAATTTTCCAAAAAAGAAGAAGAACAACAAGAAAGCTCCAGGAGCTGTAATGGGTGAAGCTTTTGCCTCACATTTTGAGTTGGACTTCTCTCTCATTGCATGAATGGAATCATATGTGATGGGATATATGTGGTACTTGGATAGTGGAGCATCTTTCCACATGGCGGGAAACAAAGAAATATTTAGTAGCTTGGACGAGAAGGATCTTCAGATGCACATCGAGATGGGTGATGAAAGAAGGTATAGTACTACCGGGATTGGTATAGCTACTTTCCAAATACTGTCAGGTAAACCTTTCAAATTAAAATATGTCATGCATGTACTAGGCTTGAAAAATAATTTAGTTTCGGTTGCTATGTTGGAGGATCTTGGATATGATGTGGTTTTTAGTCAATGAAAGGCATTCCTTCATCACAAAGCCACATGATAGGTAAATAAGATTGGGGTTCCTGTGAAGAACCTCTAAAAACTTGATGTAGATTGATGTGCAACATTGAGTAGTAAAGAAGGAAAGGTGGTGCGTTGGGATATAGGTGAGTTATGGCACATGATATTGGGCCATCTACACCACAGTGCTTTGAGGATAATGCAACATATTTCTACAAGTCTTCCAAAGGATACTCTTACGCAGATATATACATGCAAGGGATGTACCATGGGGAAGTATACTAAAGCCACTTTTTATGACAAGGAGAACTGAGTAGCGACAATCCTTGAGAGAGTTCACTCAGACGTGTGTGGACCATTATCTACAACTTCCACAACAATGCATAGGTATTATGTGATTTTTGTTGATGATTTTTATAGAAAGTGTTGGCTCTTCTTTCTGTAGAGGAAAGGTCAGACTTTATCCAAGTTTTGTGAGTTTGAAGCACTAGTAGAGAAATATATAGTGAAGAAGGTGAAGGATATAAGGAGCGACAATGCTGGTTAGTATATCTCTATTGAATTCAAGAACTTCGATGCCAAAGAAGGAATTCAGAGAGAATTGATTGCACCTCATAACCCACAACATAATGGGTTTGTAGAAAGAAAAAAAATAAAAAATTGTGGGAGCATCACGAGCTATGTTACATGATCAGGGCCTATTGTTTCATCTATGGGAAAAGGCATGAAACACAACAATATTTATGCATAACCATAGTCCTCATCAGATACTTAGCATGAGTACACTAGAGGAGGATTTTTTAGGTGAGAAACTCGATGTTTCATATTTTAAATTTTTTGGCTCATCTGTCTATTTCCATGTGAACAGAGATGCTGTTATCACAAAATTGCACGTGATAGGCTACTAATCAGACAATCTCATGTAATTGTTTCAAACCAATATTTTGGCTGAGGTTTAGCCTCCTCAGTCTAAGATGTATATGGCTAACTCTATTTAGGAAATAAGTTGCTTAATGATGAGTGTAGGTTGAAAATTAGATCATTAGGTAAACATTGGGCATATGGATTCAACATATTCAGTGATTTAGTGAGTTTACTTGGCATGGAAGCTGAGGCAGGTCAAAATTTTTAGCAGTAGGACACACACACATGAAACAAGAAAATACACAGTCAATTCATCTATAAAGGAAGTTAAAGCATTGCACGAATGAATTCTAAGTATTATAAATGAAAACCATTGAAAATGAGATACATAAAAGGTATAGATAAGATAGGAAAGCACTAAAAACTCATTCAGAATCTCAGGTTGGTCAAGTAACAAATCTTTGTATTGCTGAAACAGTCAATTTACAATAAGCTGAAATTTAGCCAAAAATCTCCAACCCCTGACAAATTAGACCCAATGGCATTTAATGGACTTGTTATATCCTCTGATGATCTTCCTCCTGGCTAGATTCATCAAATGTTTTGTCTGATGACACCTTGCATAACCATAAAACATCAACTTAATGACAAACAAACAGCTATCATACTTGACAGTCCTTTTCCTGATAGGACTCAAACTACTCATTATTGGTTTGAACAACCTTATCTACTAAAGAAAATACATTATTTGAAAAATAAGCTTTCACATGTTCAAATTTAGGTGATGGGATTCGTCACTTTATGACTGCTTAACTGACCTCCCCAAAACTAGGAAACAAAACCCTGTTTTTTAGGAAAATAGTCTTCTTCTTCCACAAATACTTTGGTTGTCAGTTTATCTTCAATTCGTGGTCCTTGAGTGCTAATTAATTGCTTGTCATGGTCTTTAATCCTTCAAAAATATCTAAATTTCCAAAGATGCTCCAAAACCTACTAAAAGGGCTGAAATACAGCATGCTACGAAAGTAAGGTAATTTCGTAGCATACTTTCGTTGCACTGCAAAACATATCTTTAACCTCAAAGTTCTTGATTCTTTCCTTTGACATAGTGTTCATCATCATTAAACACCTCTCCTATACCAATTTAACCTCTTGATTTCATCCAAAACTGGTTCAAAAAGTCAAAAGAGCAGCTATAGTGGTTTCGTAGCATTTTGCTGCCCTTCAAGCCTAGGCACGCTACAAAACTGCTGAAAAGTGCTGAAAATGCAGTTTTTTGTGTAAGTTTGAAAATTGAACCTTGTTAGTGACAAAATATTGTCTCTAATCATGTCATTAACCTTTAACAGCCATAAACCAACTCACCTTATGCTCCTTGAGGAATTTCTTCCTCATTTACAATTGGATGAGCTATTGGCTCTTCAATCACAGTCATTTTAAGCCCTTTTTTGTCTAACTCTTCATGAATCAGTTCAAGTTACTCTTGAAGGTCTTTAACCTGCTCTTTCAATATTATATTTGTGGCTTTCAACTGTGTTCATCCTCTTGACATGTTTTGTAATGTTCCTAATTTAGCTTCAACTAATAGGAATATTAAATTTTGCTTTTGGAATCTAGATGCATGAATAATTGAGCAAGGAGGCTCATAATTTTCTCAAGTAGGAATAAAAATCCCTCCTAGTGTGAAAGGGGATCATGTAATAACTAGTTCAAACATCCACATGTGTGAAAAAGGCCTAAATTATGTGGGCAAGGTCAAGTTTGACCAAGTCAACAAAACTGTCTTGATGCATTGAACCATCTTATTGGACAATGCAGTTTTTGTGGAGGAGCCTTTGCATGGAAGCAACCTCATAGTGGGTGGGACCCTTGGTGAGGAAGCTCATAAATTATATAATGAAGGAGATGGCAAGCATATGGACATATTGGAGATTATATTTTCATGAGGTCTACTTATACTTCCGACATAATTAGCTATTTAGCTAAGTTGTTGCACTGCTTAGTGCAAGGGTTTACTCAAGTGGGGATTCCCTACTCTTCCTTGGAGTTCTTGTTCAAGAAATATAAGAGGAAGTTTTTTATATGAATTCTCCACTACCTGGTGTTGGGCCAAGCATCTACCTTCAGCAAAAACGCAGTCCCTTCAAAAAACTGTGTTATTTCTTAAGGTGTGCAGTGGAAGGGGTTGAAACCCTATTTTGAGGAGCTAGTTTCCCAAGAGGAGGATCAACATTTCTTTGGGAAAGCTAGAGGGAGAATCTACAGCCATTTTTTTTCATGTTCAGCCATATTTTGCAGATATTTAGCCATACAGCATTATTCAGCCACAAATTTTGCAGCAACTTCTCTTGTATATCTTTTCTGTCAAGATATCCTCGCTGGGTCTTCTTGGATTTGGGTAAAAGACATTAGATCTCTGATTTTGTACATCATTGAGTATTATAATAAAATTATCAGTCATATTTCTCTATTTTCTTAGTTAACCTCACTTTATACTGCACAGTCACTTGTGCAGTTGCTCTGACATTTTGGCAGTCTTGGGGTTTTGGAAATTTTAAGTTGTCTTGAGCATGGGAGGCTTGTTTAACTAAGCTAAAGGCATTTATTTCTGAAACTTTTTTGCATGTATGTCCTATATTTTCCATTATTATGGACACAACAATTATTTTCCACTTTTTTAACTCAATATTCAGAAAATAGTGTTTTTGAGGCAAAAATAACTGCTTTTTCCCACTTGGTGAACTTTATAAATGCATAGTTTATTGTTGTGATTGATTTTATGATGGATATGTGTTCAATCACATTACATGAGCTGATTAATTACTATTATACAACTTTTTAATACCTTAAGGTATTCTTATTGTTGTAGAAAATTCCAATTTTGGAACATTATAGTGGTATCAGAGCAACAATCTTGGCTCGGCCTCTGAGCCCAAGAATTATGGAGTCTTCTCATGGGGAGGAGGATATTTGCAGAAGAAATCAGAGAAAACCCTTATTGTCTAGAGAAAGGAAGTTCTCAAGACTTCTTTTTCCAAATCTGCAGGGTGGAAGTAAGGGCATCAAAGAAATGAGGGGGGAAACACATGAAGATCCCTCAAAAATATCTATACAGAAGGAAGATTCTAAGTCCTCGTATTTTGTATATGAGAACTCAGCCATATCATCATATATACCACGTTCTATCATAAATTTCTTCATGAAGAGGAAGAAAGGAGATGTGCTAGAGAAAGATACTCTTGGTGATTATTTGCAGGAATATGAAGATCAATTTGAGGAGTTCAAAGGTCACTTGAACTTCCAAGGGTTTTGCCAAATGAAGGAGGAAAAGAGCACAAGGATCAAGAAGCAAGGTGAGGTTAGATTCTTTCTATCCACTTTTTATGGATCACCTCTATGTCCAGCTAGGGCTTAGGTGAAGGAGCTAGACACCTTTGTGCAACAACATCAAGTTTCAGAATTTGAGGCCATCAAAGTAGCAGCGCTACATTTTGAGGGTAAGGCCTATGCTTGGTGGTTGTTTGAATCATTTTCCTTAAAGAATAAAAATACATCTACTTATGAAAATTTCATTAAAATATTAGTAGAGAGGTTTTATGATATTTCATGTGAAACATCTTCTATAGCAACTATCAAACCACATCAAACAAAACTTTTGCATGAGTTGGGAGGATCTATAAATCCAACTCCATTTATGAAAACCAATGAAGAGGAGGTGAGATTTTTTGATGCTTTGCCAAGGGCAAGATCTCCTTTGGATGAAGGGCTTTCTTCTCAAAGGAAGGACATGAAGATTCCTTCTTCAAAAGAAGACCAAGATTTGAGGTCTCTTTTTGAAGATAAGGCAACTTGAACTATTGAAGAAGAGAGAGGGAAGGCAGGGGAGAATAACGTAGTCATGAAAATGGCACCTCAAGCACCTCATGGAGAAAAGGTGGTAGCACTTGCTCTAAGAAAATTAACTCTTGCACTCTTGCAAAGAGTTCCAAAAGGTCTCACACATTGAGCACTTGGCATAGCACATAAGCAGCATGTACTTTCATTTCCAAGTGATGGGATCTTGAAGATAGGAGGAGGAAAAGAGGAGGAATGGAATCATGAGATAAAGAGCATGAAACCTTATCTATTTCAGAGCTTGGAAGAACAAAGAAGGCAAGAGGACCCATGAAACAAAGTTAGGGGCAAATATGTCCACCTACATTCACATCCTACTCTATGCCTTGATGCCTCTTTGCAAGGAGGCATTTCAGTAGGAAGACATCCTGATTGGAGGGAAACTAAAGTGTTCTCTCAACTATATGTAGCAGCAACATATTTTTTTAAAGAGGGAACCTTTGAAGGAGCCACTACAACACTGAAAACCATTGATGGAAGGCTAGGCAAATTTCTGAAGTTGACCTTGTTTTCTTCCATTCATCTATTTGTGTTGGAGGGGATAGGTTCATAAATTTGTGCTCATATGAGCATAGTATTAAGAGGCTATTCCATAAATTTGGGGCAGAAAAGGATACTCCAATATATAATGAATATTTCTGAACATAACAAAGAAATAATTTCATTTTTGCATGCAGGAGAAAAGAGGTGGAAGTTTTTGAGAAAGAGAACCTTTCAAGGGAAGGATGACTTTCCTAAACTCCAATCTTGTCTTGAGCAAGATCAGATGCAAGAGGGGAAGCAAAATAAGGTTGGGAATACTCCAACATGTGAATTTTACATCAAGCATGTCAAGGTGGAGAGCCATCATATGACAAATGCATCATTTCAGATTTCTACAATGTTGTCAATGTTGGGAAGTCTAGACCCTTATTGGGAGTCCCAACTCTTGATGGAATATTCTAAGGACCTATTCACATGTAAGGTTCTTGATGGGAAAGAAATGGATGGAAAGTATAAATTAGTTAATGGAATCATTCATGTTCATGATCAGATCTACTTAACTAAAGATTCCAAGCTCAAGAAAAAACTACTTAACACAATCTATGAGGTCTTGCTTTCAAATCTCACTAGTTTCATTAAGACATGTTATACTATATTAGATGGATTCATGTGGGAAAATTTCAGAGAGGAGATGCACTATCATATGAGTAAGTGCATGGATCATTTTCCGGTTGAAGAGGAACATAGCTCTTGGGAAGAGTTATCATTATCATCTCCTTATTTATTGAGTGTGAGAGGGAGCTCATCCATGAGCTACCTTGCTGATTTTAAACAAGTGTATGATAAACATTGTATTGCTGAATCTCATGATGTATTTATTATATACTTGAATTTTCTTAACACTCATATGCAGGTATTGGCTCCAAGAGGGGGCACCTTTTCTGATGAGCTTCATGAGCCACTTTGGGCCATGAACAATGGTGATTTTCGCCACTCTTTGGGAGATCTTGGAGAGATGATGTACTCCTCATGGTGTGATTAATCAACGCCAACTATCATACACCTTCTCCAAGCATGTAAGAAGGATGGGGCAGCAAACAAGTGTTGGGGAGAATGCTTGTCATATCATATCCTATGGCAGTTAGGGGGAAAACTGAGCTGGTTGCACATGAGGGACCATTTTCCTTCTCCCTTATTGTATATGGCAGCTAGCATGATCTTACTTATGATCCCACATGCTGAAGATGTTATTATATTTATGGGAGGCATAGTTGGAGGTGAGGCACACTTGTTTGATGTGTCTTTGGGGGAAGAATGTCCCCACTTTTTCTGCACTACATGTTCCAAGGGGAGAATGAGAAACTATATGGCCACCATTGCATACCACTTTTTTGTTTATTATGTGGACCATATGTTTTGTTGGAGCACTTCAGGCATGCCTCTCATGAGCAATTGGGAGGAGCTTTTCTATGAATTACCAAGCTGGAGGGTGATTCATTTTATTTGGATGATAACATGGAGAAGGGAGACCTCCATTGATGATAAAATTCCCCATGATTGTCATCACTTCTTTCATGAGAAGGCCATGGATCAACAAGATGGTTTCCACAACAACCTTCCATCCTTTCATGATGAGATCCATTGGGTTTATTCACCAAAGGCCAACTTGCACACTTGGGAGAAGCCATTGGGAGATGGAATTTTTGCAGAAATTATGAAGCAATGGAGGAGACTATGGGATGAGAGGGCCACAAGAGGAAGAGGGGAGATTTTGCAACACCCTTCTAGTTTCTTCTGGACCAACAACATTTGGGAGGGGGAGACTGTAATTTTCCTAATTTAGCTTCAGCTAATAGGAATATTAAATTTTTCTTTTGGAATCGAGATGCATGAATAATTGAGCAAGAAGGCTCATAATTTGCTCAAGTAGGAATAAAAATCCCTCCTAGTGTGAAAGGGGATCATGTAATAAATATTTCAAACATCCAAATGTGTGAACAAGGCCTAAAATATGTGGGCAAGGTAAAGTTTGACCAAGTCAACAAAACTATCTAGATGCATTGAACCATCTTATTGGACAACACAGTTTTTGTGGAGGAGCCTTTGCATGGAAACAACCTCATAGTGGGTGGGACCCTTGGTGAGGAAGCTCATCAATTATATAATGAAGGAGATGTAAAGCATATGGAAATATTGGAGATTATATTTTCATAAGGTCTTCTTAGACTTCCAGCATAATTAGTTGCTTAGCTAAGTTGCTGCACTGCTTAGTGCAAGGGTTTACCCGGGTGGGGATTCCCTACTCTTCCTTGGAGATCTTGTTCAAGAAATCTAAGAGTTGGTTTATGATCTGAATTTTCCACTACCTGGTGTTGTGCCAAGAATCTACCTTCAGCAAAAACACAATCCCTTCAAAAAAATGCGTTATTTCTTAAGGTGTGCAGTGGAAGGGGTTGAAACCCTATTTTGAGGAGCTAGTTTTCCAAGAGGAGGATCAACCTTTCTTTGGGAAAGCTAAAGGGAGAATATACAGCCATTTTTTTTCATTTTAAGCCATATTTTGTAGAGCTTCAGCCATAAAACATTATTGAGCCACAAATTTCGCAGCAACTTCTCTTGTATATCTTTTCTATCAAGAGATCCTTGCCGGGTCTTCTTGGATTTGTATAAAAGAGATTAGATCTCTGATTTTGTACATAATTGAGTATTATAATAACATTATCAGTCATATTTCTCTATTTTTTGAGTTAACCTCTCTTTATATTGCGCAGTTGCTCCGGCATTTTGGCAGTCTTGGGGTTTTGGAAATTTTAAGATGTCTTGAGTATGGGAGACCTATTTAACTAAGCTAAAAGCATTTGTTTCTAAAAATGTTTTGCATGCATGTCCTATATTTTCCATTCTAAGGGAAAAAACCTTTATTTTCTACTTTTTTAACTCAATATTCATAAAATATCATTTTTGAGGCAAAAATAACTGCTTTTCCCCACTTGGTGAACTGTATAAATGCATAGTTTGTTGTTGTGATTGATTTTATGATGGCTATGTGTTCAAAAAAATTACATGAGTTGATTAATTTCTGTTCTCCAACTTTGGAATACCTTAAGTTATTCTTATTGTTGTATAAAATTCCAATTTTGGAACATTACATATTTGGCTTCTTTCCTTGTTGGAATTGTCCATTTGATGAGATGTTGTGTGTTGTCCAAAGTCTTAGAGACTGTTTCAACATGTTCTTCCCAAATTTCCTTCATATTTTCAAATTGATTCTTCTTTACACTGTGTTTCCTTACTTCCCTTTTCATAACAGCAATTTCATGATTTTCCACTTTCATTTTTTCTTCAAGCAGCTGCAACTCTGTTTTTTCCATCACCTTCTCTTTTCCCTTCTTTGATTTGCTGACTGTATCCTTCTCTGGAGGTGATGAAAGGTCAATAACCTCTTGAGGTGGCTGAGTTGTGTCAGTAAGTGGTTGAACTTCTTTACTGCTCTCTAATAGCTCCCTAGCATGCCCTGTCATAGGCTTTCTTGCTTTGAACATGAAACCTGCATCTTCTCCCTCAAACTCTAATTTCTTTGCAGATTTAGCCTTCTTTAACTTCTTCCCACCTTCCTCTATAAAATCAGCTTGGACAATAGGAGCTTCCTCTATACAAATGGCATGTAAAATATCCTCTATATTTCCCTTAGCTTTTGCTCTGTCTTCTACAGCCACTTTCTCCTCTTCCAAAACCATTGTTTGGCTCCTATTCATCCTTTTGGTTCCTTGTTTGCTAACATTTTTTTTCTGTTTTGTAGGTTTGATCACCTTTGACTTATGTTTTGCAAGTGGGACACTTGGTGTATCAAGACTCTGCATTTTCACTAGCTCCTTCATAATCTATTCACTTGTTTCTTCTCTTACAGGTTCACTTGGCTCTACTATGAAGGATTCCCTCTATTCTGCTACTAATGGTGATGGAATTATCCTAGGCTTAGGAGTTTTTGAAGGAGTAAGAGCATCCAACTCAAAACCACTAACAAAAAAGAATGAGGACCAACCTCTCCCTAACATTTTAAGTTCATCTAAGACCAATAATTTGATTAAACCATGATGAAATAAATAATTATCACTCCCCTTAGAATTTGCTTGGACCTTATCTACCATTTTTAACAAACTTATATGCAAATAGAAAGGCCGATCAATGGAAACCTTACCAGTAAAGTGTAGAAGTAATTTGAAATGATACGAATATGCTTTATGGTACCTTCCTTCACAAGTAAAGTACTTTTGGATGATGAGCAACAATTTTGAATAGTTGTCTTTTATGTAACTTCTTGGAATAGCATTGGTAAGGTCCATTTCAGAATGCTCAGGCTTCATGAACTCTTTTCACTACTCCATGTTTAACTTGAAACATTTGAACCAATTATCCTGACCTCGTGGAATCTCTATAGCAACAAAAATAACCTCTAGTGTGATGGACAAATTGAGCATTCCCACTTTAGTGGTTGTTCCACCAAAATTAAAAGAAAACTCCTTGGACACCTGTGTATGAGAGCCCTATAATTTCTCACAAAACTATAGGAAACCTACTCTTCTGAAGGCTTCTACTATTGTTGGGTCTTCCTAGATCAAATTCATGTCTACAAGTTCATATCTCAGGCACTGGCCACCCTTTTTAGTCCTTTTCTATGCCATGGTTTCTCTAAGATTTGCATAGCCTCGCTTGATCATGTTCAAAGTAAACCTTTGAAAAGAACCAACCATAGATTTTCCTTAGTAAAATATCTCTACAGAGCTCAAATATTATGCAGGAAGGAATAAGAAATGAGAATTACTTAATTATGAAAATGTAATATTCCTAAATTAGCTGCAGCTAATAGGAATATTAATTTTTCCTTGTTTATTTTTGCATTTCATGATTGATGAATATATTGTAAAGGAGGACATGTAAAACTCTTGAAAACCAAGAATAAATCAATGCCTATGTGATTAGAGACATATCTGGGCTATGTAAATAAACTCCTGCAGGTTTGAATGGGTCTAAATCACAAGAGTGGGTCATCTTTGATGAAGTCAACAACACAGTCTAGGTGCATTGAACCTCTTTGAGGGACAACACAGTTCTAGAAGGAGAAGTGGTTTAGGGTCTGGAAAGACTCTTATATTATAAAATGAAGAGGAGGGTAGCAAGGAAGGGTTGTTGAATATTATCATTTCTAAAGGTATTGTCTGCTCAGACATCCCTTGTTGGGTCTTCCTGTTCAGGAATCCCACCTCCTTCCTTGAGCAACTCTTGGAGGAGACTTGTGTTATCTTTTCCACATTAGGTTTTTAGGCCAAGCTTCACCTTACACCTACAGTGCTACTCCTCTTGAGGGTTGAGCTGTCCTTGTGAGCTGCAGTAGTGGAAGACACTAGATCTGCTTAGATCTAGCTTATACTAGTGGCCCTTATTAGTGAGTGTGTCTTCTAACCTCCTAGAAGAGTTCATTAGCTGATTGTGCTTCAAATCTACATCTTGGCATTAGGCCAAACCATTCTTAGAGGCTACAATGTAGTTTCTCTCCTTGGACTATGTTATTTGCAAAGGAGAATTTGCAAGGTGTTTTGTCTATATTTTGGAGGAGAGATCTCCGGTGTTAGGAATCTTCTTGTCATTGTGGTGATACATGGATTGGCCATCCAATCCATGTTTGTTTCAGATCTGATTTGTTGTACCATTGTATTATTCAGAAATTTTTGAATCATTCTGCAGATCTGCAAACTTAGATCTTAGATCTACTCTCGGTGCTTCATGTTTTGTAAAAAACCCCAAGGGGAATGTATAGTTCAGCATTTCTTGTACACAGATCTGTATTAGATATAAAGTTTTATGTATAGATCTACTCTAGATTTGAGGATTAATGAAATTCTGCTTCAGCCCCTAAAAATAACGTTGTCATGGTTATGTAGTATTTTCTTATGGTTGTAGCACCCTCATTTCTAAGGATTTTTGTTGTATAATCTCACTATTTCTCTTGTATAATGTATGGGATGTAAATAACATCTAATTTTCTATTATATATCTGATTTATGAACCTCCATATCTGCCTCCTATTGTGATTCAGTGGATCTGCGTTATTTCTGAAGAAATCCTTTTCATATAGCTGCAGCCGCTCTCTTTGGGTGATTTTCAGTTATAATAGTTTGTGGGAGATATGTTTAATCCACCTAGTCTGATTTTTTTTTGCTCTCCTTTTGGATTTAGATCTTAGATGAGCTGATCTAACAAATACAGGAGTTTCAAACTCATTTCTATGCACAAAATTCTTAGAGGTGCGTTATTTCAGCAGCCTTGCAAAGTTGTTCCAGATTTGGAATATTACAGAAAGGATTCAAAGTTTTAATGTCCTCTCATGACTCAATGATGACTTATACATTACCTAAAATAGCCATGATGACTACAAACTTGAGAAATTACCTTGAGTTTATCCATCCATGACTCAAAAAGCATCTAACTCATCCTTTCCCAATGATTTTTAACACCTAGCAGCTAGACTTACAAGACAGACAAGAAGTCGCGCTTTTGTATCGTTCTTAGTGTAAATTTGACTTTTTTCACTAGGAAATTGTGGTTTCATGGCTAATTTGACACTTTCGGTACAAAAAACCATGGAAACTGAAATAAGTCAGAAAATGATGAATGATGTGACATGAGGGAGTTTAAAATAAGTGGGTTTAGACCTTAGTGTAAAATTTAAACAATAAAAATTTAATGTTTCCCTTGACCAATCACAAAAAATGAATCCTAAAACCTAAATTTTTTGACACATGAACCTAATTAACCTTGTCAAATGATGCTTCATTAGTTGGGTGATAACAGATGCCAGGAAGAAGCTAGAACCAACAACAGAGGTTGGGATATTTATGGGGTAAAATGATACTCCCCAAAACTATCGCGTGTATTTTCTGGCTAACAGTATGGAACTTGTTAGGAGAGATGTTAAGTTTGATGAGGAGAAAGCCATGCGATTGTCCCTTGAGAGGGAGCTTTACTTGCATGCAGATGAGGAACTATTATTTCCAAAGGATGAATCTCAGGATGTGGAGTAGCCACAATCAGAGGATCATGGAGTGGCAGAAACCACTCATCCAGATCCATCCACCAGGAATGGTAGGAAGCACACTAGAGAGGATGAACGATTGATACTAGATGTGACAGAGCATGTAGGTGCGCCTACATCACAGTGCAGGCAGAGAAGGTCCCCAAAAAACTAAACTAGATACATGGCTCTTATGAGAGAATTATTGCAACAGAACCATCCTCTTTTGAGGAAGAAGTGCAACAACCAACATGGGTTGATGTCATGGTTGAGGAGTATGACACCATTATTAGAAACAGTGCATGGGAAGTGGTCCCAAGGCTAGTGGGGAAGTTAGTGGTTGGATCTAGGTGGATCTACATGGTAAAGTAAGCAACATATGGGAGTGTGGAGAAATACAAGGCTAGAGTTATGGTGTGAGGATTCTCACAGGTAGAGGGGTGTAATATTCCCAATTAGGAACAACTACACTATTGGGAATATCTCAAGATATTACCAGTGTGGAGATCAGCAACACATAAACATGAGCTGGAAATAGAAGTGAATACATTAATACAAGAATGCTAGAAGATCCACATAACCATCACATTAGATTATAGCAGCAACAATGTATACAATATCTTGAGGGAATGATCTCTCATGCTAGGCAATGCAGCCCCAATGAAACATATACATGACAAATGAAGAAATACTGCTATACAAGAGAAGCCCTGGCTATGACTGCGCAATACATGAAGGAGAACTACTGCTAGATAATTTCAATACATAGATATAGAAATATATAGCTCAAATAAAGAATGGGGGGGAATATCTGAACCCCTGGAAGCTACAATACATAATCCTTGAAAGGATTGGCTGAAATAAGAACAAAATGGCGAATCTACAGAAATGTCGGAGTTGCTGGGCAGCAGCTACAACTCAGAAAATAGAAATGGATGGAGATATTTGTTGATGCTACAAATTATGGATGAATCTCATCCAAAGGATCTCTCAGGTGAAAGGATGATCTAATACCTGAAGATCTCACCCTCCAAAATAGTGGAGCAAGTCCCCACTGCAATTGCACTCAGAAATAATGCAGTCTAGAGAAGGGACTTCGTTGTTGGTGAAGAGAAGTGCTTGGCCTGATGCCAATGATCTGCAATAAACTCCAGAAACTCCCTCACTAACATCCCTGAGGAATATAAGCTTCCTACTCTGAAATATGAGAGAAGGAAATGGTGTGTGGAGTCCTCCACTGCAACACCCAGCAACACTGCGTTATACTTGAGAATAAATAACGCAGTAACTGAAAGGAGTAGCTTTGGCCTTGAGCCAAGAGATGTGGAGAATAAATAAAAATCCCTTAAGAGGCCTCTCAAGAAGGAGAAGGAATCCTAAACAGGAATTCCCCAACAGTTCTTGCTAAACAACAAAAGAATGCACAATGTCTTCATAGACAATAAGATCAATAATCCAAAGCATGAATAAAAATGGCTGCCTTGCCCTCCTTTTAAATAATTGAAATCTCTCTCTCCATGGGCCCCATCCATTATGGTTTCATCCACCAAATATTCTCTTCCTCACTCACACTGCACTGTCTCATAAAGTGATCCACTCCTCCTATGGCAGCACTGTTGACTTGGTCAAACATGACCTTGTCTTCATGCATATGCCCCTTTTCACAATTGAGGGTGAAAAATGAAGCTACTCTGATGATCCCTTTCACATTTTGAGGGATTTTATTCATGTATTCAATAAGAATGGGTTCCCTTACCCATTTATTTAGCTGCAAGGTGATAAAAGCAAAATTTTAATATTCCATTTAGCCATGTGCTAAAATGGGAATATTACAGTCCTCCCCTCCCAAATGTTGCTTGTCCTCAAGCAACTACAAGGATAGAACTAAAGAATATCCACCCAAGGCATGGAGTCTAAAATATGTTGAGGAACATCTTCCCCATGTGGATCCTCCATCCCCCAAGAAATCATCCATACAAAGTGAGTTACCTCTCAACATGGCAACTCTTGAAAATCACCTTCCACCTTTGGCTCTTGCAATATAGGTGGGCTGAAAATCTGATCTTGGTAGACAAAATAGCCTACCCCACGCTGTCCTCCTCTCCACTTAGGATAATCGTAGAGTATATGTTGATCTTGGGCCTCAATAATGTTGCCCTCTAGTGGCAAGATGAAGACTAGACCTACAAGGATCTCTTCCCCAGCGTTATGAAACATGTTGTCCAAAATCATCTCATATGTGATGAGTTGGAAGTCACCATCATATGGCATCCAATCAATCATATGGCTCACCTCAAATGGAAACAAATGTTTTTCTGTAGTGGCCATATATCCTCTCATGCTCCCATTAGAACATGTAATGTAGATAATGTGGGAGATCTCTCCCCCAAGGGACACATCCAACCAATGTGCCATTCCCCCAATCATGCTCTCAACAAATTCAAAGACATCAGAAACATAATGAACCATAATGAGAACCATGCTTGCTGTCATGTGTGGCAAGGGAGAAGGACAGTGGTCCCTCAATTGTAACCAATGCAGTTTCACCCTCAACTGCAAAAGAGTATGATAAAAAGTGTGGCCTCTCAACCACTTTCTTGCTGTCCTACTCTCCTTAAATGTATGGAGAAAGTAAATGATGTATGTTACAAGGTGAGTAGGTCCTCCAAAATACATTTCCTCCCCAAGTCCTCCTAGGGAGTGCTCACCAATAGTGCTCATGGCCTCAAGTAGACCATGGGGTCTAGACAAAAGAATGCTCCTCCTTGGAGCAACATCCTGTACATATATGGTTAAGGGATGAATATACAAATAATCATACTAATAAACAATACCCTTACTATAATTTCTACTCATGCAAATGGAGTGGCTCAAAATTGAGTCCCCTCTCATCCTCCAAGATAAAAGAGGTGGTTGTGCTAACTCCTCCAAAGAGTTATGTATCTACTCCATCTGCACATGATCCATGCATCTCCCCATATGTTGATCTGTCAGTATCATGCAAGCAAGATGATCCTAGGAGCACTCCACTCCTTTGAAATCAATGAATGGTGCCTCAACATGTGAGGCATCTCTCATCATCTGTTGGTCTAGTGGTCTCCCGGCAAAATGTCTCCATGTAATGAGACATCCTCAACAAGAGATGACTGAATATATGAATGGAGAAAACTATCCATGCTTCCACTACGCAATCCAATCACCTTCTTAGGTGCATCAACCTCATGCAATATATAGGGATGTGTGCTCCTCATCTCATCATCAAGGTCATCCTCCCCATCTTCTCCTTGTGTCTCCATGGTCCCACACCTCCTCAACAATGGAACATGTAAAACATGAGTTGTGCCTTGATCCCCATACCTGGGATCCTGGGGAATTCCTTGCAAAGTTACAAGCATCCATCTACTTGGAGCAAGAGCTTCTCCTTCCTCTGCATGAGGTACTAGATAATATCTAGATGGCACAATGTTGTTTCCCTCAGCTTCCTCAACATAGATGGGCAACCCTCCAACAATGTTGCTGAAATTATGGAATCTCTTCCAAGGTGGAAGTAATTCCTGATCATCGAAGGTCAAGGAGTATCCCCTTTGCACCATGATAGTTCCATCTCCTACTCCCGCAACACCATACAAGAAATGAGAGAAAATCTACCCTTGCTCTCTATAGAACAACCCAAGCAACAAAATCTTTTGTTGCTTCCTCATGCTCTCATCATAAAAGACATGTGATGAAGGCATAGTGACTGATATGAATGTTGCATCATCACTATGTACCCATAATATTTGATGTTCTATGATGCCATCATCCTGCCACATCTTCTCTATCCTTACAGCCTTGGAAGGAATGTATGCCAAGTGATGGCAAAACTCCTTCAAGAGTAACCAGCGCAACCAAGCCTCCTGCTGCCTGGTATCATAAATCTGCAAGTAGCTCACTAGATTCTTGCTTATCATCCACATCCACACAATAAATTGTGGATGTCTCCTCCCATCCTTCATCTTGGTACTCCTCCCATGAGGGCTACCATCATCTCAACTCAGATTCCTACATTTCATGGGATCTTGAAATGCATCTTCCTGAGGATCAATTTGACCCTATGAGGATCCAAATAGGTGGTAGGAAAAAACCTCCCATCATGATGTGCATGGCTCAAGGAATGTCCAACACAGTCATGAGAGATGTTATCCATCCAAAGATGTCCTCCATCTTCTATCTGTTCTTGGGAAAAGGGAAGAACCTCCTCAAACTGTTGAAGAATATTTCACTCCATGATATGTGGGAGTGCACCTCCATTGAAATCTCTCCTTGAGATCTCCTCCTCATGCATGGTCCTGCAAAACCCAAGAGGCCTTGGATCTGCTGCCAGTATAAGTCTCTCTTTGATCTGTGGCATGCTCATTGAGAGAGTGTCATCTAGAGAGGAGAAAGAGTTTCTTATCTCTAGATGTCTACTCCTTCTTCCTGCTCCTCTCATGGCTTCCTGGGTGAAGTTGTCCTTTAAGTGTTGACATGAGGATTGTGGCTCCTCTTTCCTCCATCAATGATTAGTCTACTATTCTAAGAGAACTGCATGAAATGATGTAGACCCATCCAAAGTGTTTTCTCAAATGACAACAGATGTATTTTTAATCATACCTTGGTGAAATGTGGAAGCTCTTTGCAAGGCTGCAGGAGTTTCCTCCTCATAAGTGTTGGCCTCCCAAACTGTTGAAGATGAAAGTTGCTTCCCCATGGTCTCAACAGTGCTGGCACATGCCTCATTAAATGGTGGTGAGGGCTCCTCCCTCCTTCTACCAAACCTCTCGATCAATCTCTAAGAAAAATCAACAAGAGTAGAAACCCTTGTATGGCTTGAATGACTGAACCACCAGGTACTTGCTTCACCTCCAAGGTGCACCACTGCAAATTCTACAACCTCTCTGTCTACTACAGGATGTAGTAGGAAGAAAACCACTTGTTTACCCAAACCTCTGATACACATATGAGTGATCCATCAAATGTGGACAATAGAAATCTATTGCCTCTCATCATCCCAAAGCTGTGGGGTCATCTTTCTTCTTTCTGCTGAATAAATTATGGAAACGCTAGAGTCTCTTGGAATGATTTAGGTTTTGCTTGATATTCAGCAAGGTACTCACTTAGAATTTCTAATTCCAAGTGTTCTTCATTCTTATGGTCTTCTTCTTTGTGAGAGTAGGAAGTGCATGGTCCTTCCTCTTCTCCTTCTTCAATCTTCTTGACCTCCTTGGAGAGGTATCCTCTGGATCTGAAAATCGATGAGAGTAAACTCATCTTCTTCATCATCTTGATATTATTTGGCTGAGACTCATAAGCTGAGACAGAGATCATGCTTTGATACCACTGTAATATTCCCAATTAGGAACACATACACTATTGGGAATATCTCAGGATATTACCAATGTGGAGATCAACAATACATAAAAATGAGCTAGAAATAGCAATGAATACATTAATACAAGAATGTCGGAAGATACACATAACCATCACATTATATTATAGTAGCAAGAATGTATAAAATATCTTGAGGGAATGATCTCTCAAGCTAGGCAATGCAGCCCCAATGAAACATATACATGACAAATGAAGAAATACTGCTATACAAGAGAAGCGCTAGCTATGACTGTGCAATCCATGAAGGAGAACTACTGCTAGATAATATCAATACATATATATAGCTCAAATAAAGAAGGGGGATCAAGATCTCAACCCCTGGAAACTACAATACACAATCCTTGAAAGGATTGGCTAAAATAAGTACAAAATGGAAAATCTACAGAAATGTTAGAGTTGCTGGGTAGCAACTGCAACTCAGAAAATAGAAATGGATGGAGATATTTTTTGATGCTGAAAATTATGGCTGAATCTCATCCAAAGGATCTCTCAGGTGAAATGCTGATCCAATCCCTGAAGATCTCACCCTCTAAAATAGTGGAGCAAGTCCCTATTGCAATTGTACTCAGAAATAACGCAGTCTAGAGAAGGGACTGCACTGTTGGTGAAGGGAATTACTTGGCCTGATGCCAATGATCTACAATAAGCTCCAGAAACTCCCTCACTAACCTCCTAGAGGAATAGAAGCTTCCTCCTTTGAAATATGAGCCAAGGAAATGGTGTGTGGAGTCCTCCACTGCAACACCCAGCAACACTGTGCTATACTTGAGCAGAAAAAATGCAGTAACTAAAAGGAGTAGCTTTGGCCTTGAGCCAAGAGATGTGGAGAATAAAGAAAAATCCCTCAAGATGACTCTCAAAAATGAGAAGGAATCCTAAACAGGAATTCCCCTACAATTCTTTCTAAACAGCAAAAGAATGCACAATGTCTGCATAGACAATAAGATAAATAATCCAAATCGTGAATAACAATGGCTGCCTTGCCCTCCTTTTAAACAAGTAAAATCTCTCTCTCCATGGGCCCCATCCATTAGGGTTTTCTCTACCAAATATCCTCTTCCTCACTCACACTGCAATGTCTCATAAAGTGATCCACTCCTCCTATGGAAGTGTTGTTGACTTGGTCAAACATGACCTTGTCTTCATGCATTTGCTCCGTTCACACTTGAGGGTGAAAATGAAGCGACTCTGATGATCCCTTTCACATTCTGAGGGATTTTATTCATGTCTTCAATAAGAATGGGTTCCCTTACCCATTTATTTAGCTGCAAGGTGATAAAAGAAAAATTTTAATATTCCATTTAGCTATGTGCTAAAATGGGAATATTACAAGGGGATTGACTATGAGGAGAATTTTGCACCGGTTGCAAGGTACTCATCGAATAGATCCATCCTTGCACTCTCAATGCAAATGGGGTAGATGATACATCAAATGGATGTAAATACAACCTTTCTCAATGGAGTTATTGAGGAAGAAGTGTACATTGAGAAACAATAAGGTTTTGAGACCTTTGACAGGGAGTCACATGTGTGCAGGCTCAAGAGAGAATTGTATTGGCTGAAGCAAGCACCTCATGCTTGGTACACCAAGATTGATAGTTATTTCACTGGATTGGGCTTCAAAAAGAGTGAAGCGGATGCGAACCTATATCATATTGTGGTTGATGGTAATCTTTTGATTATTGTACTTGATGTTGATGATCTTATACTGACAAGTGATGAGAAGCTCATAAATTATTATAAAGAGGATATTTCAAGAGAGTTTGAGATGAAGGAAATGGGGCTCTTGCATTATTTCATTGGCTAGGAAATATGGAAAAGAGATGGGGAGCTATTTTTATCTCAGGGAAAGTATGACAAGGATATTCTAAGGAAGTTCCACATGGCGGAAAACAAACCCATTGAGGCTCCTCTTACAGGACACTAGAGGAAGGATGATGCTATTTGAGCTGAGGTAGTGGATGCTATTGTTTACAAGAAGCTTATGGGTTCACTTATGTATTTGGTGAACACATGACCAGACATATCCTACACAATTAAACAACTTAGTCAAGCTATGGTTAATCCTACCAAGCTCTTTTGGAAGGTGTGGAAGCTTGTTTTGAGATATCTTTGGGGCTCTACAGAGTATGGATTATGGTACAGAAAAATAGAGGGAGTGAAGCTTCAAGGCTTCACTGGTGGAGATTGGGAAGGTATACCATCAAACATGAAGAGGACATTAGGGGGCATCTTCAACATAGGATCAACATCAGCTTCTTGGTAGCACAGGAATAAGAGATCAATTGCACTCAGTTCAGCCAAAGCAGAGTACATGGCAGCTAGTCAGGCTGCATGCAAGGCCATTAGGATGAGGAAGATACTTTTTGGTTTGTTTGGTCACCAGATGGATCTGGCAGTGATACATTGTGATAACCAGAGTTGCATAAAACTCTGTTAATTCGGTATTCCATGGCAGGTCCAAGCATATTGACATTCGATACCACCATCTCAAAGATTGTTTTCAAAGATGCATTATGTTGTTGCAGTACATTCCCATGGAAGATCATGATGCAAATATCTTGACAATGATGCTTGCGAAGAGAAAATTTGAATACCATAGAGGCAGAATCGGGGTAGAAGATAATCCCTTTCTTATTGAGAGGGAGTGTTGAAATTCAAAAAGAAAATGCATCACATAATAGTGTGGGATTCCAGGTCACACATGAGTGAGGAATTCAATGACACATTAGTGCTAATATGGGCATCCAATTTTCAAATAAATTGTAAACTTATCTCATAACAACTTGTAACTGTTAAATAAGTTTGATAGACTTAGCTCAAAAATTTCATGTTGAGGGTCAAAAAGTAGGCATGTAGAATGATTCTATTGTTTACAGGGTCCAGTTGGAGTTGTAGCACTAGTGTGGTATGAGTGCAATCAGTTAACTCAAATTAATTGAGTTAAAATAATTTCAACTAGTTCTAACTGATTTATGAGCTAGTGGAAGATCAAGTGAATTAAAATAGATTTAATTCACAAGTAGTGATCTACCAATTAATTGATGATTCACTATTAATAGTTTCATGCATGTCAATTCTGATGGCGATCCAGTTCAGACAAAGGTTAAAGGCAATTAAACTATCAGTTGTATTTTTAGAAAACTTCCAAGATGTTTTTATAAAGACACAGGAATCCTATGATGGATTGCGCGGTCAAGGAAGGTTGGAATTCCTATTTAATAGGAATTATTTTGCCTAGGGATTGCGTGAGCAAGGAACGCTGAAGGTGGGCAGGAAAATGGCTATGTATTGGTCAAATTTTTCCTATATCAGTGTGATAAAATTGGTAGAGTTTATGAGGCTGTGGTGAGCACACATGCATTTTATTGTTTCATGATTCCTTGGTTTATTATACAATAAAGATGGAGAGGTTTGGAGCAGTTGATTTCCCCAAGAAAATATCGTGTTGTGCGATTGATTTACTTCTTTCTATTACATGCATGTGATTGAGTGATCGTGATTTATATTCCAAAAATATTGTAGAAGGATTCAGTATCTTTTTTTAGTACATTTCATGATTAGATTGAATCCATTGGTGTAATTTCTACAAAAGGTAGTCTGACTCCTCACTAGCATGGGGCTTGAAAAATTGTTTGTAGTTTTCAATGTCTAACTCTATTCCTTTGATCCAATGCTCTCCATAAGAAGGGATACCTGTTGCTGAATAAATTAGGTCTGATGATAGGATTATCTCCATACCTACAATAGTGACATTTCCCATGTTGTAGGTTATTGCAAATAGGATGTTCTATTGAAGATGATACCCCTCTTCCATGAGACTTTCACAAAATCTCAAACACTGAGATCTCTCAAAGCATATTATAGCCAATGGTGAGGCATTTATTTCATGCATTGTGAAGGGTTATAGCCTGAGGTAGTGCCCTCCCTTGAAGCTCTTCTTGTCACATTCCATTGCATTTGTCACGGGAATGATGAAAACCCTAGAGTGTTAATGAGATGGGTGAATGAATGGAAATCTGAAAAAACTAAGTGTAGGAAAATGTGAGTTTAAAGGATGAAATGAAGGGTCATGAAGCTGAGATAAATTCTAGAAAAAATTGAGTGGGTTAATTTATGTGTTAGCTTCAAGTTGTGGGTGTAATGAGGGAAAATGGATGTGAGGAAGGTGTCAAAATGATGAAAACACATGAAATTCTCAATGTTTGACTATGAGAATAACTAGTGTAGAAGTGGTGTAGATTTAGAAGGTGAAATGAGAGCCATGGAGCTGAGAAAAAATTCTAAGAAAAATCCAGTGCATAGGGTGGCATATTAGCTCCATGATAAAAGTGGAATGAAGAGAAATATATGTGTCTAAGGTGACAAAATGTAGTAAACACAGGAAATTATCAATTTTTTTCACTGTGAAATAGCTAGAAATTAGGGTTTGCTTATATTTCACATGTTAGGAGTGGTATAGATGATGAGAAATGTATGAATAAGGTGTATGGGATATTTTTGTTAGGGTTTTAGATGCTAGGGTTAGGGTTTGCCAAGTTAAAAAAATATATATACATTGACAAGTGACAATATGGAGAAAACATAATGAGAATGTAAATGTTTAAACATACAAAGAATTTGAATAAAATATGGCATGAGAGATGAAGAATTACCTTTTATGAAGGTTACACAAGGAAATGGAGATAAGCTTGAGCCGGTTTGGAGGTTTTTTTAGCTCAAGATCGAAAATTGCTTCTCCTCTAGAAATGTAACAGTCACCTACAAAAGCATAATAACGGTGGAGGAAAGTGTAACAATGTGGAGGAAAAGCATAACAAAAGTGGCTATGAAATGCTTGCACAACACTCAGAAGCATAAATTTTTTGTGTAGCACCCTACATAAGCGTAACAAATGTGCTGAAAAGCATAACAGATCTCTCAGAAACATAACAAGAGGGGCAAAAAGCATAACAATAGTTGTTTGAAGGGTAGAAAATGGATTTTTAAGTGAATTTGAGCCTTGGATTTTGGATTTGGAACACCTTTGGAGGGAAATTTAGGTAGATATGTGCTCCTACACACATCAAAGGGTAATAATGAGTAAAAATGATTTATGTTTTTGAATTTTATAAGCTTGAGATGCCCCTTTTACCTTTGACATTTGAAATGACTCTTTAAGACAAGGCAAGTTGTCTTTGATATTTGGAAATTACCCTTTTTCCCTTGACTGAGATAATAAGACAGAAATGACCTCTTTGAAGCTTTGACACTTCATTTGACTTTTTTGTTGCTTTTAATGAGATAGTAAGACACAAGTTCTCCTTTTAATGAGACAGTAAGACAAAATTGAGTTCCTTGAGATTTTTTGAAACTTGAACAATTTGAAACAAGACAAGTGGTCTTTATTTCATTTCCTAAACATGCTAGCTCCCTCTTAAGGGTTTTATGAGTGAAATGAAGGTTTAAAGCCTTGTTTTAGGTGAAAATTTGAATTTTTTTGAAAGGCATAAATGACCCTAGACAATGACTTATATGAGGTGGAATGTCATAACGCTAGACCTTTTAAAGATTAATATGGAGATGGTGACCTTGAAAATTATGATGATAATAAATGAGATAAGGGAGCAACACACTTGACCTAGGCCTCTTCATTGACCAAAATTATTTTTTGAAAACTTGTTTGAAAATGTAAAAACATTTGACCTATGACTTTAGGAAAACAACTGAAAGAGTTATTTTTTATCATTGACATACCCGAGCTAACAAAATGTGTAGCCGATCAACACAATTTTTCCATCGAAGGGGATAGCCACCTAATCCACACCCCCACAGCTACCATCCACATCAAGTCGCCAACTCTGAGTGCGACACTCAAAGCATCTAGAGAGATTAATGTTGATTTGGATGTGCTTCCAGCAGGAAAGCTTCACATGTTCCATAGTATGATCATCGACGAGTTGCAACATAAAGAGGACCACATCTATCACACTGCAAGTGAGTAATTACAGCAAGACACCAGACTGTAGCAGAAAAACATACAATGAAGGAAGCATGCCGCACAACTGAGGCTTGGTAGGTCGCCCTAGAAGCCAAAATTGATCACGTATGCAGTGATGTGCCAACGGTCCCTGCCTCAACTGCTCCTGCAGAAAAATTGGAAGGGTTGGTTGTTGTGCTGAAGGAATTGCGCATGGAAGTGCATACCATCAAAGCTAAATTTGAACAACAAATTGCAGATTTGTAGATGAGGTTACAGCCAAAGACCCCATTAGAAGTTTGAGCACAACGCATTATAGAAGTGAAGGTAGCGACGGATAGTATCTCAGTTGCAGTAACCGAGTGTAGACAACTATTAGATGAAGCTATGGGTGTCTAGAATTTAGTTTAGAATGAACCAATGGTGTAGCAACTGTGCAATGAATTGTGCGTGAAAGAGCAGTAGTTCACAGATATCAGGGTGGCGGCACCCACATTGGTGATCGCACAGTGCCTTGCCCACATTCAAGAGGGATGAGTGATCTAAAAAAATATAGACTATCTGTGTCACCGCAATAATCTTTTAGAATCATGGATGAATCCATGGGCTGAGGAAGCCTTGCAATTATCAGAGACATTAGATTGTGTATTGAAGAACCTTCATTAGACCCAACACAACATCGGTCTAGGAGATGAAGGGACGACAACTAAAAAATTGGTGAAATATGCACAGGGAGCTGCTGCGTAGAGTGCTGAAGTGTTCTTGCCACTAAATACCTCTGTCGTCATGCTCAAGGCAAAGATGAAGGAGCCCACCCCACAGTGACTCAATATGAGTGATGAGTTTGTGTTGGGGGCTTGTTGGAGCGGGGTCCCCCGGGGTAAATTATGGTTATGTTTTGTATATATTTTGTTGTACGTGATACGCGAAAGATTCAAAGGGGCTTTTGGGAAGGTAAAAGTCCCTAATCAATGTAAATGGAATTTAAGGGAAAATTATGAGCCTCAAAACACAGTTTGAGACCACGGTATTTGCACGCTAATATTAGTATAAATTTGGATATATCGAGTCAAGTAGAGACATGAATAGTATGTTTTGTGATAAATGTTATGTAAGGATTTGATCTAATTCAGGGATTTTGGGTAGAAAAGGCTCCTGCTGGCTATGTGCATGGAGACCTTAGTCCTAGTTGTGTGTGGAGTCTACTAGTTGTGTGCACGAAAGGGTAAATTGTAAGGGAATTCTTAATGTACTAGAACTGTTGAATCTATTAATACATAAAATTTCTTTGGTGAACAGAATATGTTGTGTGATTGATGTGTTATGTATCTGTTATTTTTCTTGAGATCAAAATTTGTTTTGTGATCACGCCTTTACTTGTGTTCTGGTTAAATTGCATCTGCGCGAATATATAACATATTTTATGCATGAGTATCAATTGATGATTAATACATGATTGATGAATAGATCTGCTTAAGTGTATCTATTTATTGCGCATGAAGACATATATATTTCTTTCTTGAATAATATGCGACAAAGTTGATCTATGCACAAAGACATATATATTACTTGCTAGAATAATCTACGACGAAGTTGATCTGTTAGTTTATTGTTATGTTATTGTGCGCATATGAATATTATTTGTGATAAGTTTTGTTATAAGTATGTTTAGGGCCACCACATAAAATTCTTCCTGAGGGTGTGGAAACTTGGTTCGTGCACCCCCTATACTGCTTCAGGTGAGACTTTGATCTGTGCAAGCAGGCCATTTCTGAAAGGGCCAGTAGTTAGATAGTTTGCTGGTTGCGCAATAAATTCAAACTTGGGTTAGGACCCCTCAAGCCAAAAATTTTGAATCTAATGGAAAGTATGTGCTTGGTACAAGAATGAATGAACATTTCCAGTTGGGTGGTTTAAACTGACTGCAAGAATTAGCAACAATGACAAAAGGATTTGTTTGGTCATTAGAATTTCCATATGGAACCATATGCACATTGGGAGTGTACCCTGGAAAAATCAGACGATCAATGTTCACTAAGAGGATAAGTGATGCAGTTTGTAGCACTAGACGTTGGATGAAACTTTTATTTTGACAGTGGATTCTGAACTTCTTGGGAAGGAGGTGAATCATGGTATTACTTTGGGGGTGGAGGTGTGAGCCTTTGGATTCCTTGGTTTTTGATGCATGGATTGTATCCTTTTATTTACTGGATGAGAAAATGTGTATATGTCATATATTATTGTAAATATTCTATTGAGCTATATTTATAAACCACCATGAATAGTATGGTTATTTTTTGGTGAATAAAATGTGTATAAGTATATGTGGTTGTTATTGTAAATATCGTAATGAGTTGTGTTATAAAGCTCCAGTAAATAGTATGTTGGTCATATTTTTCAACATATGTCATTGTAAATACTGCAATGACTTATCTTATAAAGCTCCATGGGTAGTATGTTTTGGTTTTTAGTGGTCTTTCTCATCATAGCTGTCACTGAACATCGAGGACGGTGTTCCTCCAAGGGGGAGGGTTATGTAACAACCCTGGTTAAAAATCCTTGTAATATATATATATAACCAAGGTCATGGGACACATATTCTAATATGAATGTTGGGAAAAAAATCCTAGTGGGTGTTCATTTGGTTTATTATGGCTCAGGAAATTGGCAAAGGAATTGACAAAGGTTTTGGAAAGGAAAAGAGGCATTTATTATCATTTTATTTATGAAAATAATGGAAAATGAAGAAAATAGAGGCCTCATTAATAAAAAGGATTTTGAGGATTAGTCTGTACCCTTTTGTTAGTTCATTTTTAGAGCTCTCTCTCTGTTATCCCTCTCTCAAATTATTTTACACTTAGAGTTTTCTTGAAGCACTTCAACATTGGATCAAAGAAACGAAAGAAGGAAAAGGGAAGAAAAGATCAAGCAAGGAAGAGTAGGATCAAGTGGCTACAACAAGATTCTTTGTAGGTATTGAGTTGCATATATGATCTCCTTGCTAGTTTTGGTATGCATGGTTATGCATGTATGTTCTTGGTTCTCTTGTTGTCATGGGCATGGGTTTTTCTAGCTGTGACAATGTTCTTTGGATTTTCCTTTCCATTTCTGGATAGCCATGGTGTGATGGGTTGTCTAATGTATTTGGTTGACCTAGTTTTCTAGATGGTTTCAAAACTGAGTGAGATGGTATCTAAGAGAAAGAACTGTTGGAAATATGATGCAGAGTGTTGTCCTTGATGACAACCCACTGAATGAAGATGAAGACATGAGATTGTTGACATGTGTTGTCCTTGATGGCAATCCACCTGATGAAGTTACTCTTGACTTGATGGACTTGGTAAATGATGTAAATCTTATGTGATATGATGTTTGTTGACAATATGATGCTGGGTACCCACTTGATAGAGTGTTTTCCTTGAATGGCAACCCACCTGATGAAGTTGTGCTTGATAGAATGTGTCTTGATGAATTGAATCTGATGTATCTACAGTGAGTACAGAAGGTAATGAAGAAAGAAATCCAGTATGTGATAGATCTATGATGAAAAGAGTATGTCTCTAGGCATACGCGGATTTGCCTAGGGGAAGTCGCGTATGCACGCGGGAAAGAACGTGCCAAGTCGCGTATGGGCAAAAGCGCTCAAAAAGTGCAAAACCAGGGGTAACCACCATGGTATTGACCCATTGTATTGGGTAATGATTTGCCTAATTGACCCCGTCCAGGAATACCATCGGATGTAATGTGGTTTTGGCTCATGGTATTGAAAAAGGGTAAACCTATATAAAGGGAAGAAATTCATTGTGGAAATCATGAGGGTGGGTGCAAGATGTCTGAGCTTGAATGAATACTTCTCTCTGAAGTATATCTGAATGGAAAGGGTTACAGTTGAATGATAGATCTGAATGCATGGTGCACCAATGAAGAAAGGATGAAGAAGGGAATCTAGATATGGAATGTATTTGTATCTGCTAGATCTTTTTATGGAATGCTTATGAGGCGAACATCTGTCTGAAGTAAAAGGGTTAAATCTAAACTGAATATCTGATCTGAAGAAGTATGCTGCTCTATAATGTCTGAAGAACCATACGCTAGTTAGACGAAGAGAAAGCGCGTATATACACGGCTTCGCTGAAGAGAAAGCGCGTATGCGCAATGAAATTGGATCTGTAATATGTACAGAAGTATACGCTGGTTTATGTGAACGAATGTGCGTATATACGCGACATCAGTGAAAGGAAAGCGCGTATGAAAACAAGGGTTTGCTGAATTCTGTGGTAAGAAATGTCTGATCTGTTCTGCTGGTTTACTGATATCTGTCAGTGAGTTATATGTATCTGTTTCATGGTTGACTGTGCTTAAAAGTATGGAAAGGGTCCAGTCTGAAAATCTGATGAAATGTGGCCTGCAAGTGGTGTCCTAAAGGAAGCTTTGGATCCAAAGTAAGGAAAATTGATGAAACGTGGTCCATGAGGTGCCGAGGGTAGGGGCCTTCGCCGTGGGTTGGAGGAGCTGTCCGTGAGGGCCGGTAAACGAGATTAGGGTCGTAGCCTTCCGTGAGGGGGAGGCCGGTAAACGAGTCGGGGGGGTTGGAGCCTTCCAGAGAGGCCGGTAAACGAGTGTGTGGGTGCCTCGCGTGCCGGTAGGAGTCCGTACCAAAGACATATGTTGTAAGATGTTTTCTCTATAATAAAATATTGAAGGCCGAGTAAATCGCGCCGATGGTTTTCTCTCGACTCCTGGGTTTCCACCTAAAAATCCTAGTGTTCATGTGTGATGATTTGTGTGATGGTTTATTTCGTTGTTACTACACATGTTTACTAATAACTTAACATCAGATGAATGAACATTGCAAAGAACTAAGTTAATAAATATCTGCATATTTAGATCTCTGCCAATACGCGAGTTGTATGAAGGATATCCGCGTGTATACGCGAGTTTACTAAAGGAAAGTAGCGTATGGGTTTTAGAGAGTGAAAAAGTAAAAGTTTTGAATATGCAGTAAATACTGATTCACCCCCCCCTCTCAGTATTATTCCCAACAAGAACACATGGCCTATTAATCCTGAATGGGACCCAAATTTTGGTAAATCTAGATAATGTGTGCCCCAATGGGCCTAGGAATCCTCGACCTATTAATGGCGAGATATAATGTAAATCCTATAGGCGTGTTCCCTTAATCAGGCCTAAGAATCCTTGGCTAACAAATGGAGAGATATATGATAAAACCTAAAGGGTGGAGTCTTGGTTAGGCCTAATGATCCTTGATCGTGGTATGGAGGGATGTACGATATTTCTTAGAGGCTAGGAGATAGGAAAACTCCTCACAGTGTAAGTGGAGAAATTCGGTGGAATCCATGCTTGTTTAGGGCTTAGTGATCCGATGGGGATTGTAGTAAAGCTTGATTCTATTGATGAGGGTGAGGCGCTTTAGCCTCAAGAATCCCTAATAGATTTTGGTTATGAGCCCCACATTCATGCTTGCAATGTGGCACACAAGTGATTGGCTGAAAAAAATATTTGGTTCAACCAATCTATGGTCGGGTGGTATGGGGAGGTACCAAAGCTGGTTGGTTTATGCATTCAGTAATAAAGTTTTTTCTCCTCAGTATTTCATGTGTAAATGGAATAGTTCCTATGCGGTATTTATGGTTTTTGTATCCTTGTTATTTTTGTTGGTTATATGCTGGTTATGAGCATATTTGATGATAGTTATGATGTATGTCTCTCATAGTTTTTTTATTATAAATTGAATGAATAATGAATCTATGGAATATTAGATGATAATGAAGCTATTGTAATGAGGCATTGATGCTTCTTTACAAATCTCAGCTAAGTATGAGACCCCTATGCTCAGATATGATGTTATGCCATGTAGATTTCATATTTGTGACATGTTTGATGAAATGAATATTATAGATAGTAGTAGTCTAGTCAAGTCAGTGATAAAATATTTTCATAATTATCCTTATTCCCATGTTATTTATCATTTCTAAAAGTTTCATGAAGTTATGGGCAACGGTTTGAGTCCTTGCCTTGGAAAAGTGGCATAAAATATGGGGTTGATGGCACAAAACTAGCTGAAAAAGTCCACAGTCACTACCATGCATTGCTATGGGAGTAACTGGGGGCCTAAAATTGCATTATTTTCTTGTCATTGGAGTGAATGGGGTGTTATATCACAGAAACTTTGAGTTTCCTCAAGGGTTGTTTGGCTCCTAGAGGTTCTGTAGCATGTGTGGAAGTTCATTTTTGATTGAGTTCCCTTGGTTCCACTTTAATAACTATACATGGGGATTTTAATCACATGATATTAGCCTCTCATTACACATTTACCCTAGTGGACCAGGTATCTTGGGTAAATGTGGGAGGAGGGTGGTTATAGAGTGGTATCAGTGCATGGTTCAACACTTGGAATGGATGGGCAGAACATGTTTGTCATGCATACATGTTAGTTGCATATGTGTTCCTTATGGTTATGGTCTATATGTTTATTGTGTATGCATGGTGTTGGTCATGGTTATAGTGGTGTCACCATATGAAAGTTGATAGTGTCATTGATTGGATGTGTTCGTCATGAGTGTTTGTTAATTATGAATTGGTTATGCATGTAAATGTCTATATGTTTTTATGCATGCACCATTATGGGAATGGTTGTCATGAATGAGGTCATTATATGCATTTTAGGTCATAATGATATTTTTGGTAGGTTATGATGCTGATGTGTTGGTTGAGATAGATCAAGAGATGTAGAACATCAAATCGAGGTTGCAACAATGGACTTCGAGGTAAGAAGCAGATCATCATACAAGTTTGTATGTTGGAATGTAGGTATGCTAGTGTACGAATTGTTATAATAATTATGGTTATGTACATGCTTCTCATTCTATCGTTGTTGTGGTTACATGGATGATGGATCCTAGTTCATCAACGCAGTCATATGCATGTGTGTGGGTTGGTCATGAATGGTAGTAACTCATTGTTATATGCATTACGGTCGTACACATGATGGTTATGGTCATTGTATTTAATATCTTGATGTTATGTGTATCATGTTAATTTGGATTGGCCTATGAATATGGTTAGGTTTATGAAATTCATGTATGATTCGATCTAATTTTAATAGTGTGTATTAGTAATCTATACTGACTGTGCATATGTGATTGTTATGCATAAAAAAAAAATATTTATGATTTTATGACATGAAAATGTTAGCTAGTAATTGTTATGGACATCATGACCTTATTTATGTTTGATTTGATATGTTGTGAAGTTATATCATGCCAATATAGATTGATTGTGGAGACAAGATAGTATCTCGTAAGGTACATTAAGGTAAGAGTTTGATTATGTCGTCTATTTGGTGTTTAGGCATTTGGTATCTATTATGTCGTCTATCTGTTGTTTGAGTATTTGATTAATTTCATAATAGGAGTATGTGTCTAAATATTTCATGAATAAATAATATATTTTTAATATGATTGTACTAACACATTATGTCTTGAGACAATTGATGTGTACTTGAGTGTAAGTGGGTGCTAGTTGTAGTATTGTGATTAATGGATGTGAGTTGATTGTTGGTTATGACATGGATGTTAGTCTTGTTAAAGGATGATTTCAAATTAATATACATGATATCTTGATCTTCGGAATGTGTGACTGACATGTGTGAATAGTTTCAGGGAAACATGCTTGGTATTAGCATGACAAGGTAAAAATTTATTTGATTATATAACTATCAGTTGGGTGATGTGACAATACATAGTAAGACTCAGTTGCAGCAAGGTAAAGGTAAAAGAAAGGAATTGGGTGAGAATTCCTTTGGCTATGTTTGGAAACCATAATTCCAAACGAATGATTGTCTTGCATACATGAAGTCTTCCTAACCTTGATTTTGTCTGAACTTATGTGGACATGAGCCATATTCTTGAACCTATATTTGATAGGTATAACAATTGGTTTCTAGTTATAACATGATTCATCAAGGGAATTGGAGTCCCTTGAGAGATGACATGGATGTGTTCAACTACAAGGAAACATGCTTAACACAACAAGGTAAGATAACTGATATATTTGTATATTTATTTATGCGCTGATAGTTATGTGTTTATGGAAGTATGATGGAAGGAATTGCATGGCAAGGAGACTGCCATGAAATGTTGAAGAAGGTTTATGTTGAGCTTTCCTTTTGAAGCACTGGGAACCATGAGGATTGAGTCTTAGTGTTTGTTTCTTTTGATTTTGGTCATTTTTTATTTGGTTACGATTGATTTGTGGCCTTGATTGCATTTAGTGCATGATCATGCCACTTTGTCTGTGGTGTCATATTGCTATTGTTTTTTCTTGGTTTTTATTTTTTATTTTTTTCTTACATTTTACGTTTTGAGGATCTTGGGAATTGGTTTGGGAACGAGGAAAGTTAATGGAGCTCAGGGTGAGCTAAATGAAACCCAAAAGGTAATGTAAGACCTGGATGAAGATATTTGTGTGGGTAAGGGAAAATAAAGGCAAGAGGATGACAATCAGTTGAGTTGGTTGGATTCATTATCATAAATGGATGATGGGAGAAAATTCATGAGAAAAGTAGCAGGAAAGGTAAAGTATATTGGCTTAAGGTAACATATTCCTTGGCTAAGTTGGGAAATGTTGTTATCTATGTTTTGCATGTTATGCACGGATAAAGGGGGTTATTTTAGCCTAAAACTTATGATATCTGGAAATTATTTTTTTATCATGATTATGTTGATGTTTGTATATGTATATATATGGATGTATGTATTTAGTTTTCTGACATGGATGTTAGGGACTATGATTATTTTATGTTGATGTTTATAGATATATATGTATGTATGTATTCCATTGCATGACAGAGTCATCAAGAATCATTCTTGTGGAGGAATTATTTCTTATGCAGGAGAATGCCATGAAGAGGTTCTTGGATATGAGGAATCAAGTGGGAAGAGTAGACTTGAAAAATATACAAGTTTAGTATCATGTGGATATGAATTGATATTATATTCTTGTATTATGTCTATGTTTATGCAATAGGAGGTAATGGTGAGGGATACATCAATGAAATGAAAGAAGTGTGATCTACAACATGCTAGGACAAGTATGGATAGTGGAAAGACACTAGAAGCAATATTTCTTCATAGATTCAGTGTGCGGTTCCTGCATATGTGGTACTACTGTTATGTATATGTTGTACGTGTTTCACATGTGGTGTTATATGCATTTTGTTCTTGCAATTCTATGTACAAATGGTGTCGCATGTTAGATATGTGGTGCTATGTACATATGGTGTTGTGAATATGTTATATTTGCGGTGCTATGTACATATGGTGTTGTGAAATGTGGCATATGCGGTGCTATGTACATATGGCGTGGTGTGCATGTTTTACATATGGTGATATGTACATGTGGTGTTGTGTGAATGACTGTACAAGTGGTGTTGTGTGCATGTGGTGATGTGTAAATGTTGTAGAAGGGGTGTTGTGTGTATATGGTCATGTGTACATATGGTGTTGTGTACATGTCATGCATGTGGTGCTGTGTACATGTGGCATTGCATACACTTTGTGTAGGATGTGTTGTGTACATGTGGTGTTGTGTACACATTGTGCAAGTGTTATTGTGTACATGTGGTATTGTGAATACATTATGCAGGTGTTGTTGTGTATAGGTGGTACTGTGTATGTGTTGTACATGTGGTAGTTTTTTCATGTCGTAAATGATATGTTGTGCACATGTGGTATTAGGTGCATGTTTTACATGTTATTTTGTATACGTGTTGCACTGTCTATGTGCATTGCATAGTTGTGGTATCGTAACATGTGTATTCGTTGTGTTTTACTTTGTGTATGTATTGTGTTGTGTTGTACACCGAGTGTAGGTGTATGTATTTTAATGTGTTTTATAGTGGATGTAGGTGTATGTATTGTGTTGTGTTGTACATTGGATCTAGGTGTATGTATTGTTTTGTGTTGTACACCGGGTGTAGGTATATGTGTTGTGACGTACATTAGATGTTGGTGTAGGTGTATGTGTTGTATGCCATGTGTAGGTGTGTGTATTGTATGGTGTTGCATGCCATGTGTGGTTGTATGTGTGTGACGCACACTATGTGTATGTGTACATGGTTAGAAAGAAGGCACTGGGTATTTTTTAGATGTGGAAATTGATCTGGTATGCATACAAAAAGAGAAAAGGATAAAGGGATAAGATAAGAACTGATTTAAGTATAAGTAATATTTTATTTTAGTTTAACTATGCACATGGTTCTGATTTTGATGGTGAATGTGATCTATGATTCTAGTTTATGATGATTGCATGCGATTCATGGTTTTGATTTATGATGGTTGAATTTTGAGCTAACCGGATGTGATATGTTTATACATGATGATCTAGATGCTAGTATGACTTGTTGTGATAGGAAGTAAACAAGATTGAAGGTGTACCTTGTTGACGAGCTACTGGTGAGGTATGATGTGAATTTGTTTCAATTTATTTTGAATCTAATGGAAAGTATGTGATTGTTATAAGAATGCATGAACATGTCCGATTGGGTGGTTGAAACTAACTGCAAGAATTAGAAATAACAGAAAAAGGAATTGGAATAGGCAGAAGTATGTTCGTAAAGAACTTCAAGAGTAGGGACATTATGGGACACTGGTACCCAATAATGTCCATTTATTTCCATGAGCATGCTATGACTGGTATGATGGTTTTGAGGTAGGGATATAAATTGGACCTTTCGATGCAAGGAAACCTTGCTAAGGGAAGGGTCTCATAAGGGGTTATGTAGAAGAGAAGGGGATGCCCACGGAACTTGGTAGGTGTGTGACTGCACAGAATGGGGTGACCATATTGCCAAAGGGATTATGTAGAAGATAAGGGAAGGTCGTGGAATGGTTTTTTTGGTCATCATAATTTCAATATAGAATCATATGCACATTGTGAGTGTACCCTAGAACAATGAGTCAGTAACTGTTCAATGAGAGGACAAGTGGCACAGGTTGTACTGCTCGAAATTGGATGCAACTTTGATTTTGGTTGTATATAATGGGCTTCCTAGGAAGGAGGCCAATCCTGGTATTAATTTGGGGGTGGAGGTGGGAGCTTTTAGATTCCCTTTTTGCTGATGTGAGTATCGTATCCTTTTATTTTTTGGTTGAGAAAATGTGGATATGTGTATATTTTTATAATTATTGTATCAAGCTGGATTTATAAATCTCCATGAGAAATATGGTTATTTTCTAGTTGAAGAAAATGTGCATTAGTATACGTGGTTGTTATTTTAAATACTGTAATAGGATGTGTTATAAATATGCAGTGTTCAGTATGTTGGTCATGGTTTTCAACCTATGTCATTGTAAATACTTCAATGAGATATGTTATAAAGCTCCATTGTAGTACGTTTTGGTTTTCAGTGGTCTTGCTAGTCATAGGTGTCATTGAACACCGAGGACGATGTTCCCCCAAGGGGGGGGATTCTGTAACAATACTGGTTAAAAATAAGTGCAAAAAAAGTATATAAAACCAAGGTAATGGGAAAAATAATCCAAGTTGAATGTTGGGAAAAACATCCTAGCAGGTGTTCATTTGGTTTATTATGGCTAAGGAATTTGGCAAAGGCATTGGAAAAGGCTTCATAGAGGAAAAGTGAAATTTATTGGCATTTTATTTATGAAAACAATGGAAAATTGGAGAAAAGGAAGGTGAAAGGTCATAGGTTTCATGTGAGGAGTAAAATGAAGGGAAAATAAGGGAAAATGAAGAAAACATAGGCCTCATTAATAAAAGGGCTTCTAAGGATCAGTTGGTACCCTTTTTTCAGTTTAGTTTTGGAGCTATCTCTTTATTATCTCTCTCACACATTCTTGGGCACTTAGAGTTTTCTTGGATCACTCCTGCATTGGATCAAGGAAAGAAAAGAAGGAAAATGGAAGAACATTTCAAGCAAGGAAGAGTAGGATCAGGCGGCTACAATAATATTATTTGCAGGTATCGAGTTACATGTATGATTTCCTTCCTAAATTTGACATGCATTCTTATGCATGTGTGTTCTTGGTTCTCTTGCTATCATGGGAATGGGTTTTTCTAGGTGTTACATTGATCTTCAACCTTGCCTTTCCATTTCCAGATAACCATGTTGTGATGGGTTCTCTTGTATTTAATTGATTTAGATTGCTGGATGGTTTCAAATTGAGTGAGGTGGTCTTTGAAAGAAAGAAAACATGGCCTAGTAATCCCTGAACTAGAATTGGATTGAGATAAATCTAGATAATGTTTACCTAGGTTGTATTACGAATCCTCGACTGATGACTGGAGAGATATATGGTAAATCGTAGAGGTGTATGCCCTCGATCAGGCCTAGGAATACTTAGATGGTGAATGGTGGGATATACAGTAAAGCGTGCAGGGTGGAGTCATGATTAGGCCTAGGGATTCTCGACCGTGTTATGGCATGATATATGGTAAAGCCTAGAGACTAGGAGACAGGAAAATTCCTCATGGTGTACGTAGAGAAATCCGATGGAAACCATGCTTGGTTAGGGCCTAGTGATCCAATGGGGATTTTTGTAAAGCCTAGTTCTATTGATGAGGTTGAGGTGGTTTAGCCTCGAGAATACCTATTTGATTTTTGTTATGATTTTCACATTCATGCTTGGAATATGGCATGGGGGTGATTGGATGAAAGAAATATTTGGTTCAACCAATCTATGCTCAGGTGGTACGTGGAAGTACCAAACTTGGTTGGATTATGCATTAATTAATAAGAGTTTCTTCTCCTTAACATTTCATGTGAAAATGTACTTGTTCCTATGTAGTATTTATGACTATTGTATCCTTGTTACTTCTATTGGTTATATGCTAGTTATGGGTATGTTTGATGAAAACTATGATGTATATCTCTCATATTGTTTTTATTAGAAATTGAATCTATGAAACTATGACCTAATATATGATAATACAACTATTTTGAAGAGGTATCAATGCTTATTTACAAATCTTAGAGGAGTATGAGGCCCCTATGCTCAGATATTATGTTATGACCTGTAGATTGCATATTTCTGACATGTTTGACCAAATTCCTATCATGGCTAGTAGGGGTCCATCCAAGTCATTTATCAAATGTTTGCATTAGTATCATTATTTCCATGTTATTTATCATTTCTGAAAGTTTCATTAAGTTCCAGGGAGTGGCCTGAGTCATGATCCTGAAGAAGTGGTACAAAATCTGAGGTCGTTGGAACACAACTAGTTGAAAAAATCCACAGTCATTGGCATGCCTTGCTGTGGGAGAAATTGGAGGCCTATAGTCACACTTTTTCCTTATAATTGGAGCGAATAGGGTGTTATATTAGTGAAAAGTTGAGTTGCCTCAAGGGTTGATCTCCTGGTAGGGTTGGTTGGCTCTTGGAGGTTCTATAACATGTGTGGAAGGACAACTTTAGTTGAGTTTCATCAGTTCCACTTCCCTAACTATATATGGGGTGTTGAAACACATCATAGTAATATCTCATAACACATTTACCCTAGTGTACCAGGTATCTTGGTTAAATGTGTGAGGAGGTGGTTACAACCTCTATTCCTGCCTTGACACGTAGTCTATTGGTGCGTCGATCTCTAATAATGTATGTAAGGGTCTAGGTGTTACAAGGTTCTGTGACACCTAGTATCTCCAAGACACCCCACTTTATATTGCACTACCTAAATATATATAAAGGGGACACCGCAAGACTTAGTGGTTAGCGTTAGTTCCTCCTGAGCTTACAACACACACACACACACACAGGGATGTTGTGAAAATTAGAAAATAAGTTGTCCCTCTTGAGCCTCCCATATATATATATATATATATATATATATATGAATGTATTAATAGGGATGCCCTCATCTCCCTATCATGCCAACCTATCTCTCTTAAGCTTATGTTGGATTTAATCCATTCTAGCCACTATGTCCATTACAAACACACAACCATACACATGTATAAATATAATTAAGGGAAACACATGCATCCCATAAGAAAATAACATAGCATGAGGCCTGATATCATGAATAATTTTAATGCAAGAGATTAACCAAACAACATAGGTTCACCCATTTCTTATGCTAAAGGAATTAGATAAAAAATGAGCTCATAAATAAGCACAAAAAATTACCATTCTTCATCAACCACACATCAACTACATTGTTCCTCAAAATTGTATAGGAAAATACCATTACACAGAAAAATATGCATATTAACAATTTTAAGAACATAATGGGCATTCACAACATTTATAAAAGGTTCGAATACATGGGGGAACAATTATGCACCTATCTTATGATGTAAAGTTTGGAAACATATATTGGGACTTCAAATCTCCACCAAACCTTAGATTGGCTTGCACTGCAATCCTTTCTTGCAACCAATCACCCTCAATCCATATTTATAGCTTGAGGAGAAGTGATTTCAGGGAATTAACCAATGCTTCTAGCTAAAATAGTGAATCTAGTGACTACACTATATCTACCCACCAAGTATTCAAGGAATATAGAGACTGCTCCATACCCACCCTTTACTTAGTATAGGGAATTTAGAAGATATAACACCTCCACCCTTCAATAAATGTATGGAAGCCATAGGCTATACCCCCTCCACCAGGGAAAATTTTAAGGATAGAAAATTATCATTAAGTTTAAAAACATTGGCGAATCTTACTAGTCCCTAATATGAAAAATATAAAATGTTTATTGATGTATTTGTAAAAAAATTCAATTTTATAATGATTTTGTAGGTAAAATAATTTTACATTTCAAAATTTGGGCGAATAATTTTCATAAAAAAATGGAAATTGGTGAATCACATTTTTGGAAGAATCATGGAAAATTAGCCCACTTGCGAATATTAGCCCCTAAATTTTTCCATGCCCTCCACCTTTTAGTCAATATAGGGAATCCAAAGGCTATACCATCTCCACCCTTAAACCAATTCCCTTAGTAGATCCACCCTAAATTGGGAATCTATAGCTAACTAAGAAGAACCAGGCACAACACCTTTATTGGCTCCACCCTACAATGGGAATCCAAAGATTACTAACTTCTTATCCTAAAACCAATCAAAAAAGGCTCTAAGACACTCCTTAGCTAGAAATACAAAGAAATAGTGCCTCCATCCAAACAAGGGAATCTAGAGACCCTCTTACCTTATCCTAACAGATGCCTAGACTACTCTTCTCTGATCAAAACCGAAAATTATTTTTCTTTTCATCATGTCTATGTTTCTTCTTCTTTTCTTCTGCTCATCCACCACTTCAATGCACTGAGCATTATGTTTTCCCTTAATGTGTGTGATCCTCTCTAAATATATGTTTATATTACTCTATTTCTAAGGGAAAATACCCCTTATCCTCTGTTCTATGAATTATTTTCTTTGCATGAGATTCTCCTCAACTCGTCTTGATTTCCTCCCTTTATAAATAATGACCCCCGCCTTTTCCTCTTCACTTTCCATTTTTTACCCCTTCCATGTTGTCTTGAATCTACATGGGGAATATCCCCGTGACCCCTCCATCATGTTGGTTGTTCCCAACTACCTCATGGAGGTGTCTATCATTTGTTTTCAACCAATTGAAAGGCTCCTATAATGGAATATGTAGGTTCCCCAAAACCTGTCAGCCTGCCATTTTTCAATCATTTTTTTCACAAGTGACCTTAGCTGATCCTGTTGGTCACATATGACTTATCTCCTCCAATTTTTACAAGCACTTCCTACCCAAAATCTCTAAACATGTGTCTCATATATCAACCCATTTTTAATTACAACAAAATGTAATATTCCCAATTTTTGCAGCTAATGGGAATATTGCATTTTTGCTTAAATCATGAATAAAAGTGTAAAGGAGGAACTCTAAAACTCCAAAGAAACAAAATAAATCACTGCCTAATGTGAACAGAGTCAAATCAGAGCTTACTTAATAAAATCCCCTTGTGTGTGAAATGGGTTCAATCTATTTGACTGGGTCAACAAGACCAAATCATAACGCAATCCAGATACAATGAACCTCTTAGATGATTAGCACAGTCATATGAGGAGGTCATCCATGTGAAAGGGGACAAATGAATGAATATGGTTTAGGGTTTTGCAAACCCTAATCTTATATAAGGAAGGGAAAGACTCAAGGAGAAGGTTTTTGATGATAATTTGATTTTTAGCTTGCTTGAGCAACTCAAACTCTCTTGGTTGTTTAGCTAGAGAGAGAGGAATTTCCTGTTTAGGAATTCCTCCTCCTTCCTTGAGGGTCTCTTGGAGGATATTGTGCTACATTGGTCCACTATCTGGAATTGGCCAAGCTTCACCTCCCTTGACAGCGTAAATCCTGATTAGGGATTCATTTTTTAGAGAGTTGCAGCAAGTGGAACCAGATCTATTCAAATTTGAAGAGTTCTATTGCATATTCTCATTGCGGAAGTCATCTAAATCATTAGCAGGAGTGCAATAGCTATTTTGAGCTTTAGATTCTTATCTTGGCATGAGGCCAAAATTTTCATCACTTCATCAACGCAATCGGCTTCAGAAACTACATCATTTTGTAGTCAGAGTGGCAGTGTTTATTTGCTAGCAGTTTGGAGGAGAGATCTCCAGTGAAAGGGCTCATTTCCTTCACTTAGGTGATCCATGGATTCGCCAACCAATCCATGCCCTATTTCAGATTTAATATGCTGTGTGATATATACTTCAGAAATTTCTGAATTTTACTGCAGATTCATGGTGTAGATCTTAGATCTATTCAGTGTCCTTCACTTTCAGCTGAGATCCCCAAGGGGAATGTACTTAAAAGTCATTTTTGCATATAGATCCCATTTATATATATCCTTTTGTCCTCTTATCTATTATATATCTGAAAATTAATGAAACACTGCTTCATATTTCTAAAAATAATGCAGTCTGGCTCATCCTCTACTTCTTGTGTCATAAAGCTTGGTTTTTAGGTCTTTTCTTTAAGTAAAGATCTGTATTTTCTAATGTAAAATATTTGAATCATATTCTTAGATGTCATACTCTTATCTCTACATAAAATCACCAAACCTTCATAAAATACGCTCCCTATGCTTCAGTAAATTTCTGCATACTCCAAGTCATGGGAAATCAACAATTTTAAGCCTAGTCGGGAATGGAGGATCTTTTTAATATAGAAAAACACATATTTTTTTGCTAAAATTATACATTTGAATCCCTCTTGACCTAATCTAACATATCCCAAATCCATGACCCTTATTTTTACGCATATTTCTGAATACAGTCATTTTAGGGCCTGAAAAGCTGCTTTTCCTCACCTTTTTTAGAACAAAAGCTGAGTAAAGGTTTTTGCAATACTTGGAATTGGTTTTTTAGTGTTTTTAAACAAATTTTATGATATCTGAAGCACACATCCTGGAAAAATGTGTTTTTTAGGCATGCCTTGCTGAGCAATCCCTTTTGGGGATATTACAGTGGTATCAGAGAAGTGAAGATAATAAATAGAGATCATAATGATGGAGAGGATGAGATTAATCTCATCAGTATTCATATCTAAGAAGGGCCTCTCCAAAGAGGTAAATAAAAAGGGAGAAAGAAGATGCACCGAGACTCCTAGAGGGTTTCGAGAAGAAGCAAGCTGCAATAAAACCTGCATGGGGTTTCAAGAAGAAGAAGGAATGCCTAACACTTCCTATCAGCAAAGAATAAGTACAGAGATTCCTAGATCTCCTCATATATCTACTATTCCCACTTTCTTTGAAGAAGGCGAGAGGTATAACAATGAAGAAAAGAGATGCAAAGAAACTCCTAAAGGGTTTCAAGACTGAGAGGAAGAACTATGCACCTCCTATCATCATAAATCAAGGAGAATGACTGAATAAGAGATCTCATTTCTTCTTTTTCAAACATTGAAGAGTATTGAAGAAAATCTCAAGGAGTTTGATGAGGAGAGAAGAAATATGAGCGACAAAGAGACATCTCCCAAGGAAACAAAGGAGAATGTCAATCTTGTCACTTTGGGCAAGAGATCTCCATTTTTACCATCTGCTGCTCAGGTGATTGCATATAGAGAAGAGGCACTTGCATCTTTGCAAGGTAGTCTTGAGCTCTTAGCATATGGATTCCCATGCATGAATTAGGAGATGCATGAGGAGGAGAAGGAAGATACCAATGCTAGTATGCTTGAAGAAAGGACACCATCATTCTGGCCAGCAGTTGGAGGCATCATTGATTTGGGTGGAGGAACTATTGTCTTCTTTCAAGAGGTTCCCACATATCAGTTGATCCAAGGTATGAAAAACATTTCAGCACATATTATTTCAAGTTTAATGCATAGCCAAGGATTAAATCAAAATGCTGATTTAAAGTAAAGACATGTCACTGCGCAGTGGAACCTTGATCTAATCAAGGAGGAGATTGAAAAATATCCCTGTGCATCATTGTTGAACTGCATTCAACCTCTTGAGTTGAGATGTAGAGTTTAAAAAAGGGGGATTAGTACTATCCTATGTTCAATGGCTTTTTGTGAGATCAGAAATGTGACTTGCTTTGAGACAGTGCATGCATCACTTTGCAGATCTACAGCACTATCAATTAGTGACTGTGAAAAAGAGGCTTAAGCGCTCTTGGATCATCCTAGAGGCAGCTTCAACATTGAAGAAGTGGAGAAGAAGAATATGAAGAGTAGACATCTTGATATGAGAAGCATTTTCTCCCCTCTAGATGACACTCTCTCAATGAGCATGCTTCAGCTCAAAGAGATACTTCTACTTACTGCAGATTCAAAGCCTCACTGGTCTTAGAAGGCCATATATGGGAGAAAGGTATCACTAAGAGATCTCAATAGAGATGCATTTCAATATTTCATGAGATGCAAGGTTCTTCATTGCTTCAAAGGAAATGGTATTCTACAAAGGGAGGATGCCATAATTATGCAGCACATCACTCATCTTCCATATTGGAGAGAGTGGATGAGGATGATGAGCAAGAGATCACATGCTCACTTGTAGAAATATATGGGCCAGCAAGCTTGATCACGCTGGTTTCCCTTGGGAGACTCCTATCACTCTCCAAAGACACCTATTTCTCTGATCTATGCCTTGAAGAATGGTCATGAAATGAATAAGGAGGCATGGAAATGCTGGTTGCTTTGGGGTAAGCATGATCACTACCAAAAGATTCTCATTCTCTCATATCATGCTTTATGCATCATTAATAGAGTATATAAAAAGGAAGCATGGTTGATGTGGTTGTTAAAAGGAGATTTTGGACATCACATGTTAAATCTCATGTCCATGTATTCACCCATGTTTGAAATATGTCTCATTTATCCACCTGTATTTCTGTTGGAGGGATGTTTCATGCGTGAACTTTGGCTTGGGAGGAGGGATGACTCCCACATCATGTGGTATGAGGGAGCTTCCTTGTACGATGTTGATGAGATATTTCACATGTCCATCATTTTGTTGTTGCTCCATGATCCACATGTTGATAAGGCAAGAACGCTGCAAAAGTCCTTATTGCTATGGATACTCTTGGGTGAGTATGGTTACTACCCAATACCTCATCATTTTCTGAATCATGCCTTGGATTTCAATGTTATGTTGTAGCAAGAGAAGGCATGTACCATTTCAATTCACTTGAAAGGGTATGGCCACCGCATGGTATCTCCTATGTCTATGTGTTTTGCATTGTGTAAAATTTGGCATATTGATCTTATGATGTGCATTGATGATGATACTTTGTATTGGGATGATGTGATATATCATATGTCCATCATTATGGTTTGTTTTCATGATGCACATGAGGAGGAAAGAAGGCAGCAAGACCTCTTATTGCTTTGGTTGCTTTTAAATGAGTATGGTGACCACCCCATAGCTCATAATTTTCTGATTTATGCCTTATGTATCAAAGATAAATTGCAGCAAAGGAAGGCATGTACATCATCTTTTGGGAAGCTTGGCTTGCCCATCTTACATGGAGGAAATGGAGGATGGCAACAAAGGGCCTTGCTCTGGTGGTTATTATTAGGGGAATATGGTTTGACCTCTTTTTCCACCCATGTTGCTCCTTCCCTTCTTCTTTTTCATAATGTTGAAATGATGGAGTTTGGATCCAACAAGGCCAATAGGGCTAAGAATGAAAGCATAGAAATGTTTAATCAAGTTCATAAAACATGGGATGGAGGAATGTTTTGCATGATGAAGCTTTTCCTTTATGGAAGGAGCTACTTTATTTTATGTCTCTCATGTGTTTATGATGGCATTGGACATCATGTAATTTTCATTTTGTACTTCATAATAAGAAGAGGACATCTAACCTTATAGTTGGAAGTCATCTCATGCATTTGTGGAAGACAACTTTGGAACCAAACATGCATAAACTATTGCAACAAATGGAGGAAGCCTTCCTTATGTGGATGCCATTTGGAGGGGAATAGATGTTTTGCATCTACAATAAGAGTTTTTTGAGGGCAAGCAACATCTTTCCAGGGGAGACTGTAATATTCCCAATTTTTTCAGCAAATGGGAATATTGCATTTTTTCTTAACTCATGAATAAAAGTGTAAAGGAGGAACTCTAAAACTCCAAAGCAACAAAATAAATCAATGCCCAATGTGAACAGAGTCAAATCATGGCTTACTTAATAAAATCCACTTGTGTGTGAAACATGTTCAAGCTATTTGACTGGGTCAACAGGACCAAATCTTAACACAGTCCAGATACAATGAACCTCTTAGATGATCAACGCAGTCATATGAGGAGGTCCTCCATGTGAAAGCGGACAAATAAATGAAGATTGTTTAGGGTTTTGCAAACCCTAATCTTATATAAGGAAGGGAAAGACTCAAGGATAAGGTTGTTGATGATAATTCGATTTTGAGCTTGCTTGAGAAACTCAAACTCTCTTGACTGTTTAGCTAGAGAGAGAGGAATTTCCTATTTAGGAATTCCTCCTCCTTCCTTGTGGGTCTCTTGGAGGAGATTGTTCTGCATTGGTCCATTATTTGGCATTGGCCAAGATTCACCTCCCTTGACAACATAAATCCTGGTTAGGGCTTCACTGTTTAGAGAGACGCAGCAAGTGTAATCAGATCTATTCAGATCTTAAAAGTTCTATTGCATCTTCTCAGTGGGGAAGTCATCTAAATCATTGGTAGGAGTGTAATAGTTGTTTTGAGCTTCAGATTATTATCATGGCATGAGGCCAAAGTTTGCATCACTTCATCAGCGCAGTTAGCTTCAGAAACTGTGTCATTTTGCAGTTAGAGTGGCAGTGTTTATTTGGTAGTAGTTTGGAGGAGATATCTCCGGTGAAAGGGCTCCTTTCCTTCACTGAGGTGATTTGTGGATTGGCCAACCAATCCATTTCTTATTTCAGATCTGATTTTTTGTGTGATATATACTTCAGAAATTTTTGAATTTTACTGCATATTCATGGTGTAGATCTCAGATCTATTCAGTGTCCTTCACTTTCAGCTAAGATCCCCAAGGGGAATGTACTTAAAAGTCATTTTTGCATATATATCCCATTTAGATCTATCCTTTTGTCCTCTTATATATTATATATCTGAAACTTAATGAAACACTGCTTCATATTTCTGAAAGTAACATTGTCTGGCTCTTCCTCTACTTCTTGTGTCATAAAGCTTGGTTTTGAGGCCTTTTCTTTAAGTATAGATTTGTATTTTCTAATGTAAAATATTTGAATCATATTCTAAGATTTTTATACTATTATCTCTGCATAAAATCACCAAACCATTCAGAAAATACGCTCCCTATGCTTCAGTAAATTTTTGCATTCTCCAAGTCATGGGAAATCAACAATTTTAAGCCTAGTCGGGAATGGAGGATCAGTTTAACATAGCAAAACGATTTTTTTTTTGCTGAAATCATGAAAGTGAATACCTATTGAACTAATATAATGTATCTTAGAGGCATGACCCTTATTTTTACGCATATTTCTGAATACAGTCATTTTAGTGCCTGAAAAGTTGCTTTTCCTTACCTTTTTGAGAACAAAAGCTGAGTAAAGGTTGTTGCAGTAATTGGAATTGGTTTTTGAGTGTTTTTAAACACATTTTGTGATATTTGAAGCACACATACCTGAAAAATGTGTTTTTCAGGCATGTCTTGTTGAGTAATCCATTTTGGGGATATTACACAAAATTATTATAATGTTTAAAATAGGGGGGAATTAACAAGGGGCTATCACACCTTATCACTCACTATCAGCTCATATTTTTTTGGTTGGGTTAATGAAGGAGGTCAATGTTTGTTGTTTTGTTAGATATGTGACCTTACTTTTGCATCACTATATTTTGTGGACGCACTTTGGGATATTCATATCAATTTTACCACCATAACCAATATAATGGATATGATAATTCCTATATAGTCATAAAATAGGGTCAATGATTTTGGTTTCTCTCTTCTAAAACTCAATCATCTATGCTAATCTTAGTCAAATATGTGGTGCAGAGGAGATTAACAAATCAAACATTGTTAGTGGCATAATTGTTTATGAGATGGTCATGGGTGAATCCTTGGATCAATATCTTGTGAAGGGAAGATGACATGGGAAGGAAAAAACTATAATATTATACTATTTTAATTGAGAATGGTCCATCAAATCCAAATTTCCTTTCAGTGTATATCCAACCCAGAAGGATGCAAAATAGGGGCTCAAAATTTTAGTTGACCAAGAATAGACAAACCTAAAATGCCATAATGGATTACATACATGGATTTTACTAGAGAAAATTCAAATGGTGAAAGAAGTGGTGTTGTAATCAAATGTAAATAAGGTGCATTTAGAGTAAGAAAGGATTGATGTTAGTGTAAATCTATTCGTAAGAGTTTTCGCCTTCCTATAAAATTATTGATTGATGATGAAGATCCTTTATTTACCCACACCCTTGATAAGTGCTCTCTATTTGAGATTGAGCACTTGACATAAAATGGAAGTAAGAATATTATTTTTAATATAGAAAGTATGCTCAAACATTGGGAATTTTGATGTTAGGTGAAGTTTCTTATAAATGATGGAAACAATACCAAAGCAAGAATAATTATTTCCACATTAGGGAAAAAGTGAAGGTCATGAAATCCAAGATAAACAAAAGATGTAAAATTGAGGACATAAACATGTACTTAAAGAAAACTTTTATTGACCTCTCTAATGAAAAGATATATAGAGATTTATTTTTATTTTTATTTTTAGTTTGTTGGGCTTTAAAAAGCTTTGGGGTACTTGATACAAATACTACCCACCTTTAGTACACAAGAAAGAGGCATTTATGCTTCCATTTTTAAATATTTGAATGATTAAGTATTAATCAAAGAGATATTTCCCTAGTTATACAGTGGTTTAAAGCTTAACATTTTTTATTGGCTACGAATATTTGATCTAGTGAAAGAAAGAGCATATCTTATTCCTTTGAAAGATATAGAGTTGAAAAAAAAAATTAGTTTAACATTGATGACTATTTAAAAAATTGTGAATTTTGGAGGCTTGTTATTCATATTTTTAGGAGCAAAGGCTCCTCATAATACTTCCATTGGATGGCACAAACCTTGACCATGATTTTTCACATTTTCTACATTAGTTTATTTATTTTCTCTATTTATGGGCTTGAGCTTAGGTTATAAATTTGATATTTGTTGACCTCTTTAGGGTAAATAATAGGTTGTAGCTTACTTCTTTTATTCCTAGAGCTAAACATTATATGTTGACCTCTTTGGATGGGCATAAGTTATCATGTGCTTATCCAATTATAAGGTGGTAGGACAAAGGCGGGGCACAAGGGGAAATTTTGAGATGTATCCAATATTTTTTCTAAGAGATGCACAAAGAAAATATTTGCAGTACTTATTTAATCATGAAGCTTTAATTCCATAAATTAACATGTTTTCTAATAAATTATGTCATTGGGACAATTGGATTGATATTAAGGCTTCATGGGGATGTCTAATTTAATAACTAGGATTGGTTGCATTGGACATATATGTTTTAAATATCATCACCCACAAAATAATTGGAAATACATGCTTAAAAATCCCCTTACCCATAAAATACCATTACATAATAAATCAAAGAACATATATAGGACACTAAATATTTTTTCTGATTTTGATTGATAATTGCATCACTTCCTCATTTCCTATGTGTTCTTGCAGTTGTGTCATATAATATTTTTGGGGCAGTGTACATATGAGATTTTATTTGGTGCCAATCTTTTTTTTTGAATGATAATGTTCACAAAAATATTTGGTATTCTCATGGATTTATTTTTTAATATTGTTAGTGGGATAATGAAAATTAATTCATAGAAAGTGGTGCTCTTGGTGGAAAATAATGTGATAATGGGTTCATGTTGTATTCAACATGAATTATCATATTACTTGTGATTTTCCAGTCCTATGCTCATCTTATTCCTTTCATTATTTTCAATTAAACATATTACTTATATTTTATTTCTATATTGACTCAACTTGTTTGATATTCACAATGATTTGAGTTATCTTACACATATTTCTTCCATTTTGGTTTGTTTGGGTCTCAAAGCATAATTATCTTAGGGAATGATGTTTCCTTTAGTGACATTGCCTCCTTGGGATATATAGGTTCCTATACTTATATCACAATTATACATAATTTCAACTCACATGCATGTTCACGATACTTAAATTACCACTCCTATTTCTATAATGTTGTTCCATTTATGCAATTTTCCAACATAGAAATTTACATTGTTGCATGATTTCAAGGCATGAAAATGTTCATTATGTAATCTAAAATAGTATAAGAGTATTGATGTGAGCTAACATGAATATTTCTTATCAATGATTAATGATCCATTTTTGTAAACTTAGATAACTTCTTAACATGGGAGGTTATGGTTGTTAAGTATTCAACAAATGACAATAGGAGCTATAAAATTTTTACACTCATATACCTTTTTTAGGAAGGAAATTTCAAGAATCATTATAAGGAATTTAATGGTAACTCTATAAATATATTTTCATTGTTGGATATTGGGTACTTAGATGATGAAATTAAAACATGTTTGTTGTTAGTTTTTAAGAGAGTCATGAAGTTTTCAAATTTCTTATAATTGACTTTGGGACACATGGCTTGAAATGTTACACTATTATCATTTGAAATGAAGTGGATATTAAACATTATTCCCATCATTTGATATCATATTAATGACATGCTCTAGAATCAGAGATCTATTTGTGTGCAATCTAACATAGACATGCATATCTACCCCTCAAACTCACCCACATTTCAATAGTTGTTAGTTTCTTTGTTGACTACATGGATGGGATATGATTAGGGATAAGTCTAAGGAGGATAGGAATTCCTTCTAAATATCTATATTGACTTAAAATTAAGTACACTTAATTTGTTTCTATTCTCTTTTTTGTTATTTACCAAATTTACAATGTTAGTCATTTACTTAAATGTCGTTATCAAGTGACTTAGAAAACTACATGATGTGGATTGGTATCATTGATTCTATCTTATAATTACATTTAATTTTCTTTTGTTAATTTTTCTTTATAGTACTATTTACTAAAAATGTCCCCTTTTTTTATTTATTGTCATGCATTTTCCAGTGTCTAGACCAAACTTATTCATAGGAATTCTCGTTTTAAACAAAGGATTTATATGTGTTATACTTCTAAACAATTCATTATAAGTTTTTTTGGTACATGATTTGGCATACACTATTGGGAAAAATATTGAGCCGAGGGGGGGAGCTGTGGTGAATCAGTATTTTAATCTCATTTCAAGTTTTCAATTTCTTATTATGATTTATGTATGCTACTATCATTCAGGAAACTGTTGTGTAACCAGCTCCAAAAAGAGAAGAAAAGAGATATCAATGCCTTAGAAATGAGCCACTTCGAGGAGGAAACCTCCAATACATTACATAAATGAAAAATTCTTGGATGATACAATTTACAAAACCTCCTTTCTATATATAGGAGTCCATGGGGCCATAATGTAATCCTAGTGGGCCACAATGTAATCCTAGCTGACCTAACAATAATAATTTAAGGGCACAATAATAAAAAATGGGGGTTACAAGGGTACAATAATAACAATAAGGGGGTTACACTAACAATAATAAGGTACTATACTAGTAATATAGGGACCTAATAGAAACCAACGTATGTACGTGACTATGGTAAATGCAAACCGTGTATATCGAGATAACTAGTTCATCATTTATTTCATTAACCATTCATTCAGAACCAATGCATCATTACTTAATTATCCATTCATTAAGAATAAACCATGAGAAATAAAGAGAAAATATATCATCAACATACAATAAACATATCAAGACACATGAACACCAATATTTTAGGTAAAAACCCAATGTGGGAGAAAACCACCGCTGCAGTCGTATTTGACTTCTTCTCTTATTATAAAGGAAAACATCTTACAATATTTTACTGACACAAACTATTACCAGCAGACATACACCCTCATGCAGAAGTATAAAACATCCTATCACTCTCCAACACCCATTAGAAGAGAGCTCCAACACCCTGATCTTGTTTACCAACTCCTACCAGAAGGGAGCATCTATCAGAAGGGAGCACCTACCCCCTACACACATTTACCAACTACCACTAGAAGGAAGCTTTGAATTCCTCACTGAAGGCTCCAAACCTCAACACCTCTTGTGAACCATGTTTCATAATATTTCATACTAGATCCATCTAAATCATAACATCAAACCTCTAGGCCACCTTTCATCATATTTTCAGACTAGACCCACTTCCAACACTAAGCCAAAACCAAGAAACAACTTAGAAACCAAATACTGAATCAAATAATCTAATCACTATAATATCGATCACTAAATCTCATATAAATATTGCAACCAAAACAATCCAGAACATATATAAGCTATCAGATCATACCAACCATTCCTTAATAAACAATACACAACTAATGTTGGGTGTGTGTTATATTATTTCCACGATTAGAATCAGGGGAGAAGCGGGGGGTGTGACTAGGGTGGGAGCCCCCCTTTGCTTGCATCGAGTGTAGTAGGGGTGCGGTAGCCCCCCTGTACGAGGTCTTTTTTTTTTGACACTATATTAGGTCGGTGGACCCACCTATGCTTTTGTGCATGGCTTTACACATGGTTTTGGGAATGTTTATTTTCTTCTCCTTGTATTTTGTAGATTCAGTCAAGGGAAGTACTGTTATGTTCTAATCTAGTGTTAATGGATTGGGGTTTATGAATTCTTGAAAATGTATATATATGTGTTGTAACACTAAAAGGACTATAATGAAAAATTAAGCTGGTAGTCCTGGTTTGGGATCCACGGAGAATATCTGTGTGTATATGTTTTATGTTTTATGCTCTTGCCATTATTTATTTTCTATTTTTAAGAATCTGTTTGCATATAATTTCTGTACAGGGTTAAAACCTATAATTCACCATCACATAAACATAATTTTTTCTTGCAAACCCTGATCAATCATACATTAAAATATATATTTTACTTTTATGAAGAACACCTGCATATATACACACTTCCTCTGCATAAGACTTGCATACAAAGATCAAATCACTGACTATTACATCATGAATAAATGTAACATTTAAGTAACCACTGAATCAAGTACTGAACTATTCTTAGATCACTGAACCAATCACAGATCACCAAAATGTAGCATCATTGTTAACCAATATTCCAATCATGAACAACCAACCCAAACAATATTGTCAAACACATATTATCGTGATATAGACGTCATCAACATACATCAAAAAATAGAATAAAATTTTTCAAATGTCATTAACAAGCCATACTAACAAACCCCACAATATATACGTGACTTTCACAAGACATGTTGGTGTATGCACGCACTTACCATACAAAACACCCACATACAAATATCAACATACTGCAAAAATTATCTCTAAATATATATGCGACCCTATAGAGGTTGATCCACGTATATACATGACTATTCCCAAACACACTTTCATTTATATATGAAAATTTTTGTTGCAAATACAATTTCACATTTCACAACCTTTACTGTCAGTACTAAATACTTCTATGATAATTCATTTAGATAAAAACATCATTATAAATTCAATATGTATTAGCTACTTTGATAAGTAATTCAATCATACATATATTTTAACTTACTTTTAGATCTTTCAGATTTGAGCCTTATTTATGCTCCTTCGTGCACACCTATTCTGAATTATATCACACATGTATAACCCATTACTTCCACTTTTAACACCTTGATCTCCATCTCATTATATCGATTTAGCCTTAGCCAATACCTTAATCCAAAACCTTAGTAATGTCGTTAGGATTATTTTACGACATCTAATAATCATTGTCGCTTCCATTACTATAGGTCAATACAATGGTAATGACCCTTCGTATTCAAATTATCATGGTGCATATTATGTACACAACTTTTATTCACAATACCTGCCTATGTACGCAACCCTGCTTCTCACTAGACCCGCGTATGCTTTCTCAAACTTTACCTTTACCATCAATTTTTCTCTGAACTGACATTCCTTTTTCCATATCACCTGTAAAATATTTATTACTTTTCATAAACATCTTGTTATCACAATGTCGACATCTTTATCAAGTAGGTTTGCATAAAGGACAACACATTAGTCGTAATGCCAACATACACTATATTTTCACCCTCTTGTTTATGAATTGAAATAATGTGCACTATTATCTTTAAGTTATAATGTATAATTTTGTTTGGATACTAGGTATTGAGTGTTGCTCGATAACTTGAATTTTTTTTTCTTTAATAATTTAACCTTGCAAGCCAATGAAATAAAAATGTATTATGAATAAATGAACATTTTAAATGTTTTAATGTAGCCTTTTCAAAAGATAACAACAAGTCATTTTTATCATAAAAAGAAGTTACTTATTTGATCACATTAACACCTTATTTTAAAAATTTGAACTAAATCTTAAAAATCCATAGATACTCCTATCGATCCATAAATATAATTTATAACTAATTCATCCAATTTCTATAAAATTACTTGAATCTAAAAAGCCCATTTGAATTTTTTCTAGGTTATTTCTATGTTCTATTTCAATGCCTCAGAATATTATAATATAAATTAATACCAACCCTTTTGATCCTTTACCATTTTTTTTTCCTTTTGGTTGTTATAAATGATGTATTTTTCCTCCTTTTGTTTGTATTTATCCTTTCATTTCATGAGAGTGCCATTAATTCCATTCACAATCCTTATTCTACAGGAACAGTTTGGAGTTTAATCGTTTATAGTATTCTAATTCTCAAATTTTGGAGTATTTCTCTTTTGTTATCCATTGTGCTCTTGCCGAAAACATGGACCAAATTTTATTATTTTGAAATTTTGACATTTAAATGGTAAAATTTTGTATGTGAATGTTCAAGTCAATTTGAATAGTGTGACATTGTCACATCAACAACCCACATGTGCTTAAGAGATCTAAGGAGTGGAATGACTTCTATCAAAAATTATCGAAACCAATGAAAGTGTGGTTCATCTCCTCTCTAGGGACATTACGACCTTCATGAAATGAATATTTTTTAGTTTTATCATCATTGCGAATTGGGCCTCATAATAAACACATAATTTCATGGGTTGTCGCATTCAATATGGTAGCCACTCTTGAATATAAATTTTATATGTAATATTCCCAATTTTCCATCAAATAATTGGAATATTAGAGTTCTTAATTTTCTTAATTAAGTTAGTAAATAAGAGGGCAGAGGGACCCATAAACCCCATAGATGAATAAAATCCACTTTTGATGTGTGTATGTGGATAAGTTAGATCTGCATTATGGATTAGTGGAGTAGCTTATTAAATAAAGGAAGAGTGGAGATCATGCCACATTAATGATAGATCATGGAGATCATGGAGGAAGTCAAATGGGATCATGGTGCATTAAAAGTTAGATCATAGAGAACTAATGATGAGATAGTGGAGGAAGTTGTGCATCTAATGCGCACATGATGGAGAGAGTGGGAATTCAATGCAGAGATGGTGGAGAACATGGAGAGACAATGCAATCTTCATGGAGGCTAGTGTCCACATGTGCAACATAGTTATGAGGTGGGCCAGGGATATGGAAGGCTCACAAACCATATAAGGGAGATGAAGGCAACAATATAAGGAGGCTTTAGATTATTATTTATGATTTGTTTAGATATGGATTTGTCTTAGGACATTTCTATTCATGCTTCAGTTGTTTATCTAAGTATGTAGTGCTGTTTAGAACACGGGTGTTTCCGAACAGAAATCCCACCTCACCCATAAGGGACTTAGAGTTCGTACTCTGGGAAGGTTATTCTTAGCTGCCATACATCATCAAGCATTGGTGCCACATTTAACCCCTCTCTACAACAAATTAAGTCTTTGGAATTACACATTCTTGCTTGAGGGTTTGAGAGGAGGAGGTAGTTATTGACATTTCATCTAAGAAACCAGTGGAGGATTCATCCTTTCACCTTAAGCTTCAAGATCAATCTTCCAAGAGATGTATATTCATATTTGGCATTCATGCCAACATTTCATATCTCCTTGCAGCATCAATTCCCAAGGGATTCTGTAGTCCATTCTTGCATATCTATTGGAGGAAGGAATTTTCCATTATTTCATCTGGAAATACTGTGAGGGACCATATCCTCACTTTCCATTCATTTTTTCCATCATTCAGGAGATACATTGTAGTACCTAGCATCAGGCTATAGAGGCTCCCTCCTTGACAATGCAGTTTTCTCTAGCTTTTGTGTATTCAGCAACTGCAATCAGTGGAGGAGGAAAGAGGAGCTAGATCTTGAGCTTCTAACTTGAGGATCTAGTGAAGGGATCAACCCTTCAAGCATAGATATGATTGTATCATATTGCAGCCATCTTATGATAAATTCATGCTTTATATTTGCATACCCAACAATCATATAGTTGCAGGACCTAAGAGGGTGATTTTCCAAGATTGTCAGATCTGGAAATCCATGATGGGTTATCTTGGGTATTCATCGTAGAGCCCGGGTTTGAAATATCGACATCATCTGAGCTCCAAAACTGCTAGATATACACTTCTATATTTTTCCGTCAGTTGTAGTCCCGACATTTGCAGCAGTGACAATGCATTATTCCTTCCAACAGTCCAAAAGTTACACAATCCCTCTTATGGGAGCACTTCAGGGTCATTTAGGCCATCTCTTTGGCTTAAGTATCTTATATTTTGAGCATTTTTGTAATTGTATTCCACCTCCTATATAATAAAATGGCTCAGTTATTATGTACATTTGTATGGTGTCTTTAGATTATTTGTTACATTGTTGTAGCTCTTATATTGTGTTTTTTTATTACTGCATTCTCCCTTTTGGGATATTATAGTGGTACCAGAGCATGATATTTGGCTCAATTTGTGGGGACTTCATGTTTTGCATCAAAATAAGAAGCATATAGTAGAGATCTTCAATGAAGGAGGATTGCAGTTTTTCCACTCTTATCTTTAGATCTATGCAATATCTCTCCAAGGAGGTCAATAAAATGAAGAGATAAAGGAAAAATGAGGATCCAAGAAGAGTTCAGAAAGAGGAAGGTCCAAGCACTTCCTATCAGTAGTAGAAGAAACCAGAGAAGCAAAGAACTCCACATCATTCTACTAGATCCACTTTCTTTGAGAAGGAAGGGGAATGGTGTGAATATGAAGGAGACTTGGGGTATGAGACCCTAAGTAAATATCTGTTCGAGTACAACTCAAAGAAGAAAGGAGATCTCGTAGCAGCAATAGAAGAAAGAGGCATAGATTCTTCTTGCCTACATTTGATGGATCTTCCACAAGCACATTGAGGGCTCGAAGGGAAGAGTTAGCTACATTCTTTCAGCTATATCCAGTAGTAGAAATAAATGTTGTTGAGATTGCAATGCTGCACCTTGAGAGTGAAGAAAAGGATTGGGGTTCAGTCATTTGTCACATGCCAAAGTGACTGCTTATGCATATTTCATGCAAAGACCGAAGAAGAAGTTTGGTAGAAAGAAAATGGAGACATCTCACATAGAGACACTTCCCATCATTGAAGAGATAGTACATGAAGAGATAAAGGAAGATGTCCTCATTATTCTCTTCGGAAGAGGAGCCCCTACCACCACCATCAGCTGTAGATGTACTTACATCATGAGGAGGAACACTTGCTGTTAGTATGAATCTTAATTGCTAGTGTACAAAAAAAGACCACTTTAGTTGTGCATAAAAAACAACCCTAACAAAAAAAATGGCTGCCAATATCTTCAGATCTGAAATTAGCTGATCAAGATAAATGCTGCAAAAATCTATATCTATGCATCAGAAGACATTAAGCAATAAATAAAAACGAGATTTACTCCGTGCATCCAATAGAAAAGACAAGAATATGTTGAATGAATTTTATATTAAGGGCACTTGGGAGGAAATTACCAGTTCTCCTTAATGGGATTGGTTCTTGTAAGTCCTCAACACTTCAGATCTAAAATTCCTCTCTCTTGATGATGTAGAAAAACTAGAAAAAAAAGGAACTCAAAGGGAGCTCACAAGTAAAAAGATAGAAAAATATGACAATGATGGTGGACCAAAGTCGAAGAAAAAGTATAGATCCAGAGTGATCTTTAGGAAACAAAAGGTGGTGAATGAATAGAAAAACCCTTCTATTTATAACAAAATATTGAGTTAGTCTAGATATTGGTGCATAGTTAAAATATTATTAACCAAATTAAGATCAAACTTTATTGGAATATTTTATTATATTCGTTGGAGGGAAAAAGAATTTGACTTGGGTCAAATCCCTTTATTTGCAAATACTAAATAAATAAATGATTTATTTATCATTTTAAGGATGTGGTTGAGTAATAATTAAATAAATAATGATTTATTTAACTATTTATGAGTGATTTAGTCAAATTTAACAAGGAATATTATTTAAATAAGGTTTAAATAATTATTCCTAGAAAATAATAAGATAAATAATAATTTATCTAATTAATTTTCCTGTTTTAGATTAAATATGACCAAGAATATTAATTAAACTACTGTTTAACTAAATTTTCCTTGAGGAAAATCAAACAAATGTGGATTTATTTAATATTGCCTCATGGGGTTTCCTGTTTAGACCATAAACAACTTAATAAAGGTGTTTTACTAAGTTATTTTTTATAGTGAAAGCAATTTTACTTAGGGTAAAATTGGTCCTACATGGTGTACTTAGGTCCATCTAATAGTAATAGGTTAGATGACCAAAAAATGGTGTAACACTTGCATTTTTGCAATATGGTCTTGATCTCTTTACATTGGGAGCCCCATGCATGATTCATGACATGGATGAGGAGGAGGAGGCAAATACCAGTGCTAGTACTGTAGAGGAGATGCAACCATCATCGTTACGAGAAGTTGGAGAGGCCCGTTGCATTGGTTGGAGTAACTCTTGTAGATGTGCAAGATGTCCCCGAGATTCAACTTATCCAAGGTTTGAAAACAATTTCATCTCATATTATTTTAGTACCTCATATTGAGATTTGTGAGACCATGCCATCAGGGAAATTGCATGACCAAGGATTAGATCACCTTGCTAATTTGGAGCAGAATATTATCACTACACAGAGGACCCTTGACTTGACCAGGGCGAAGATGTATAGCTATCCAATTTTATCATGGTTGAGATACACCCAACACTTTGTGTCTAAGTGTGGAGTTTCAAAATATGGGAGGAGCACAATCCTATTCAGTATAACACTAGACTATGAGTTCAACATTGTGGTTGGCTGGGAGACAGTAGTTGCATCACCATGTATATCAACAGCGTTGTCACTGGGCAACAATGATGAGATGAGGGCCCCATTATTCTTGGAGCATCCCAAAGAAAACTTCACTCATGAAGCACTAGAGGGACAGATGATAGAAGGTAGACATCTTATGATGGAGATCATTCCCCATTATCAATATGGAGATTTCTTGATGATCACCTCACAACTCAAAGAGGAACCTCTACCTACAACATGCATGGAGGCTTATGGGTTCTATTGGGCCATTTATGAGGGGATCTCATGGGGAGACCTCAAAGGAGGTGCACTTCAACATATCATGGAGTTCAAAGCTTATCTGTTAGAGAAGTTTGGTATTATACCTTGGATGAATACCAAGATTGTTCTTGGCATGATTCATCATCCACATTGGGATGAATGGATCTAGATGAGGAGCAAGAGGTTGCCAAACTTCTTATAGATCTATGATACAGGGCAACAAGCAGTAGGGATGCACTGGTTGCTTTTAGGTGAGTATGGGTACTACCCAACATCTCACATATGTGTGGTCCATGCCATGGATGTCACTGATTTTATGAAGCAGGATGAGGCATGGCTATGCTAGTTATTGCTGAGAGAGTTTGGCCATCACCTGATGTATCTTATGTCCTTGTATTTACTTTTGTTTTGAATATTTCTCATGTCTTTAAATGTACTTATGTTTGGGATATATCTTATGTTCATGTATGTACTTGGGTTTGGGACATGGCATAACTCTCACATGATGTGGCAGCAGGGAGCTTGTTTGTATTGTTCTGATGTGACATTTCATATGTCAATCAGTATTTTGTTGCTCCATGACTTGCATCATGATTATGTAAGGAGGCAGCAATAATCCTTGTTTCTTTGGTTACTATTGGGAGAGTATGGGATGGTTTCTCCCCATACATTTCATGATATTGATGGAGGATTGAAACATAAGACCTTACTGTTTTGGCTTATGTTGGTTAATTATGGTCATTGTACTTGGTATGATGATGATGTGATGGGACAGCAAGAGGCATTACTGCGGTGGCTTCTCTTGAGAGAATATGGCCACTACATTTGGTATAATGATGGTGTGATGAGGCATCAAGAGGCATTGTTGCAGTGGCTTCTTTTGAGAGAGTATGGCTCTCATACTTATGTTGATCTGACATGGTAGCAAGAGGCATTTTGCGGTGGCTTCTACTAAGAGAGTTGGCTCTCTTTCTTGGCTTAATGATGATTTGGCATGCTAGTAGAAGGCTTTGATGCAGTGGTTGTTATTGGGAGAGTATGGTTTGACATTGTACATGTTCATCCATATGTCTCTACTTCTTAATTTTCACATTATTGGGATGATGCTTGGATCCAACAAGACCAATAGGGCCAAGGATGGAATCGTGGAGATATACAATCTACTTCATGTAGCATGGGATGGAGAGATAGTTTATGATGAGGGAATTTACACTTTGGTAAGAGGAAACTTCACTTTATGTAACTCATGCATAGAGGAGGATCTTGGACAGCATATGGTTGCCACTTGGAGATTCATTGGTGAGGAGAGGTATCTAACTTTTCAGTTGGAGGTCATTCTGGACATTCTAGACAGGGGCATGCATGATACATTGTAGCAGATGGGGAGACCTTCAATTTGAGGATTCCATTTGGAGGGAGATGGATTGCTGTAGTATCCAATTTTGCAGTTGCTTGAGGATAAACAACATTATTGCATGGAGGATAGTAATATTCCAAATTTTCCATCAAATAATTGGAATATTAGAGTTCTTAACTTTCTTAATTAAGTAAGTAAATAAGAGGGTGGAGGGACCCATAAACCCCATAAATGAATAAAATTCACTTTTTATGTATGTATGTGGATAATTTTGAGTTATATATGCATTATGGCATAGTGGAGAAGCTTCTTAAATAAAGGAAGAGTGGAGATCATGCCACATTAATGATAGATCATGGAGATCATGGAGAAAGTCAAATGGGATCTTGGTGCATTAAAAGTAAGTTCATAGAGCACTAATGATGAGATAGTGGATGAAGTTGTGCATATAATGCACACATGATGGAGAGAGTGGGAATTCAATGTAGAGATGGTGGAGAACATGGAGAGATAACACAGTCTTCATCGAGCCTAGTGGCCACATGTGCAACGCAGTTATGAGGTGGGATAGGGCTATGGAAGGCTCACAAACTATATAAGGGAGATGAAGGCAGAAATAGAAGGAGGCCTTAGATTATTATTTCTGATCTGTTTAGACCTAGATTTGTCTTAGGACATTTATATGCACGCTTCATCTTTTTAGCTAAGTCTGCAGTGCTATTTAGCACATAGGTGTTTCCGAGCGGAAATCCCACCCTTACCTATGGGGGACTTCGAGTGCCTGCTGTAGGAAGATTATTCTAAGCTGCCATAAATCATCAAGCATTGGTGCCACTTTTAGCCCCTCTCTACAACACATTTAGTCTTAGGAGTTACACATTCATGCTTGAGGGTTTGAGAGGAGGAGGTAGTTCTTTGCATTTCAGCTAAGAAACCAGTGGAGGATTCATCCTTTCACCTTGGGCTTCAATATAAGTCTTCCAGAAGATATATATTCATATCTATAATTCAGGAAAAAATTTCATACCTCCTTTCAACATCAATTCCCCAAGGGATTGCTCAGTCCAGTCTTTCAAATCTATTGGAGGAAGGAAATTTCTAGTATTTCAGATGGAAATCCTGTGATGGACCATATCCTCACCTTTTAACTCATTGTTTACATCATTTAGGAGATACATTGTAGTACCTTAAATTAGTCTATAGAGCCTCCCTCCTTGATAGTGCAATTTTCTCCAGCTAGTTTGTATTCAGCAGCTGCAATCAGTGGAAGAAAGAGGAGCTAGATCTTGAACTTCTATCTTGAGGATCTAGTGAAGGGATCAACCCTTCAAGAATAGATATGATTTTATCATATTGCTACCATATTATGATCATTTCATGCTTTAGATCTACATACCCAACAATCATATAGTTGCAGGGCCTAAGAGGGTAATTTTCCAATACTATCAGATCTGGAAATCCTTGTTGGGTTATCTTGGGTATTCATCATAGAGCCCGAATCTGAAATCCCAGCATCATCTGAGCTCTAGAACTACCAGATGTACACTTTTATATTTTTTGGTAGTTTTAGTCGTCACATTTGCAACAGGGATAACATAGCATTCCTTCAAGCAATCCAACAGTTACGCAATCCCTCTTATGGGAGCACTTTAGGGTCATTCTAGGCCATCTCTTTGGCTTGAGTGTCTCATATTTTGAGCACTATTGTACTTGTATTCCACCTCCTACATAATAAAATGGCTCAGCTATTATGTACATTTTTGTGGTTCCTTTATATAATTTGTTTACATTGTTGTAGCTCTTATATTGTGTTTTTGTATTACTACATTCTCCCTTTTTGGATATTACATTATATTCAACATTTGTAACCCCCTCTTCCCACATCTACCCAAGTAACTAGCCAACTGGGGTAAACATGTTGTGAGACACTGCTAATATGTGATTAAACCTCCTAGATGACCTTAAGGAAGTGGAACTGATGGAATCACGATAAACACAACCTAACACAACATCCATAATGCATCCATGGGGTAAACCACGCTCCTAGACCCCTGTAGCTTGAAGGGGGACAAATTTTTGACCCATCTAGATCTTATTCGTGGGAATGTAAGGAAAAGGGAGAGGCTAGAAACCTATAGGCACGAGAATTCCTTGGAAAGGCTATGGCCAGGGCCCTAAAAGGTCAATTATGAGCCTACAAATCTGGGATTCGTGCCACATTTTCAGCCCCTAAGCCCAATTCATTTCCTATAACTTCCTAAATAATATTAAAAAAAATACATGGAAGGAATCACATCATCATGAACTCATCTGAACCCACCCATCCTTGATAGGAATTTCATCAAACATATCACAAACATTGCATCTACTTGTATAAGCAACAAATTTAAGCATGGGGGTCTCTTACAAATATGAGAATAGCTAAGAAGCATTTCTCCCCTATATAATAAGTTACAATATATTCTATTTGACCATAGATACATAGTGCATTCATTGACAGGTAAAAAATTTTATAGAGCCATACATCATCACTAATCACATACATGCTTATAACAAACATAGTAAAAACATAAATACAATGGATATAACAACAAATAAATCCATACATAAACCTCTACATTTTCATAACGAATACCAGAGGAATGAGCTCTTCATTACTGAATGTAAAAACAAATCGAAGATGGGAATTCCATGTTCCACCTGACCATATATTGGCTGAGTCAAGTCTCACTTCAGCCAATCACCCCCATGCCATATTCCAAGAATGAATGTGAGACTTTATCAAACACATCAATCATCACCAAACCAGGGCTCGAGAGACCAAACCGTATCATCCCAAAAACCAGTGATTCCACCTCATGGTTAGACAACACAAAATATCACAGACTGGTCTCCACCCAAGCTTCTCTATGAATCCAGAGTGTTTGTTCTAATCAAGGCTCCAAGACTTGTAACTCAACCCTAGTTTTTCCCAGACTTGTAATATTCCAAAATTTGCATGAAAAAAATTGGAATAATAAATTTTTCTAATGTCACTTAGGAGATGAATAAAAGGGTAAGGAGGTCTATGCATTTCAAAAATAAGGATAAAATCCCTCATAGTGTGTAAAGGGATCCTAATTCCAGCTGGATTTTACACTCTCGTGTGTGAATAGGGACATTATGCATGTGGATAAGGCCAACTTTGACCAAGTCAACAACATAAATGTAGGAGGAGTGGATCAACAAATAAAAGAGCTCAATATGAATGTGGTTCATCCTATATATCTATATGTGAGCTGGATTGAAGACCCTTAGGTGTGAAAAGGGCTGAACCAAATAAAACAACGCAGTTTAGAGGAGTGGCTCTAATGAAGGCACAACGTAGTTTTGGAGGGAGATTGTTTGTGTGATCGTGGAAACCCTATTGAGTGGGACCCAAGGTGAGAAGGCTCACTTAGTTTATAAGGAAGAGGATGGCAGCCATTTTTGGGTTAGATTATGTGTTACATTTTCATGTCTGCTTAGACTTTTCTCTCCTAGTTGTTTAGCTAAGATTATCTGTGCTGCTTAGCACTAAGGGGTTCCTATTCAATATTTCCTTATCTTCTCTTTGAGTAGCTCTTGGGAGAGATATTATCCATCATTCCTCACATCCAGAATTGGTTCCAAGCTTCAGTCTATAGTTTCAGTGCAGTTTCTATAGGAGGTTGAGCTGAGTTGCAGGGTGTTGTAGGGGAGGGTTGAGAAACCCACTGTCTGAGTTGATTTTGCAGAGGAGGGAGATTTCCTTCTTGTGGGAGTTCATTGGTATGAGGCCAACACATTTTAATCACCTACAACATTATCCCACTCAGGAATTGTGTTATTTCTGGAGGGCAGTTGTAGCAGTGTCTTCTGTGGCTCTCTCGGGGAGTTTTCTTGTGATTGGAGGATGGATTCTTCCATGGAGGAAGACCTTTGACCACACCTATAGTATATCTCTATTATTATAGCACTATATACTCATTTGCTTCAGTTTTCAATGATTATTCAGCCATACTACTAAAAATCACCATTTGTATCCAGGGTGAACTCCTAGAAACCCTTCCCGGGTTCTCTAATTTTTGTATAAAGGAGACTAGATCTCATTCTTCTTAGCACATTGTCTAATATAGTTTCAGATCTATTTGTCTCTACCATTTATGTGTATAACCCCTCTTTTAGACTATGCAGTCACTTTTATGTAGAATTCCTTGTGTTGTAGTGTTTCGGGTTTTAGCTCTTCTTAGCAATCCTAGGTGTGGGAGATCTATTTAACCCACCTACTTTGATTTTTTTCAGCTCTATTCTTGGATTTAGGTTTTATATTGACTGGTCTACATGATACAAGATTTAATTTCATTATTTAATAGCATAGCTTGCTAGAAATGCGTTTTTAGTGCATGCATGCTGAGTAGTCCCGATTTTGGGATATTGCAGTGGTATCAGAGAAAGATCTTTGGCTCAACCTGTGAAATTCAATCCAAAGTACTATAAATGAAAGAGCAAGGCAATAATGATGAAGAGGATGAGCTTACTCTCATCACTTTTCATATCCAGTAAGAACCTCTCCGAGGAGGTTGAACAACAAGAAGAGAAAAGGAGCAGTGAAATTCCTAGAGAGTTTCAAGAGCAGGAAGAGCCATGCACTTCCTATGATCAGAAGAAGAGACCAGTGTTGTAGATAGCTCCAGAGCATTGGGACATATCCTTCCCCTTTGAGAGGAAGGGAGAATTTCTAGAAGATGGAGGACACTTGGATCACATGGTTCTAAGTGAATACCTTGTTGGGTACAAATCCCAACCTAGAGCCTTCAAGGAGACTCTAGCTTTCCCTCAGTTCATTCATTTGGAGGAAGAAATAAGACCTTGTGGATGAGGAAGGATCAAAGGCAATAGGTTTCTATTATCTACTTATGATGGGTCATCTGCAGCAAGGGTTTGGGCAAGGAGACTTGATGCATTCTTCCTACTACATCCAATGGTAGAAAGGGAGACTGTAGAGATTGCAGTGGTGCACTTAGAGGGTGAAGAAAATATTTGGTGGTTCAACCATTTGAGCCATACATGAGTGGTCAATTTTGTTGAATTTATTCAAAGGTTGATGGGAAAATTTGGTGAAGGAAAATTAGAGGAGATGAAGCCCTCACCACTAGTGGAGGAGACTTGTACCAGTGTTGTCATAACTATGGGGGAGCAGTCCTCAAAATCTTCAATTGGAGGAGCCAACCTATTGGAGGGAGAAGCCCTTACAACCATACAAGATACTCCCAAATTTCATCAAGGTATGCCAAAATTTTCATCTCCTATTGTTTCATCAAATCATATGGAGGGTTGTATATCATTGCATACTGCTCATTTGGAACCACATGATTGCACTACGCTATGCCGCCTTGAATTGATCAAGGAAGGGATGAAACATCATCCTAATGGGACACTGATGGGATGCACACCACATGTGAGGTTGGGGTGTGAATTCTTGGAGGATGGGGTGAACTTTGCCCCAAACAAATTTATGCAGAATCATAATTTCATCCTTGAGTTGAGACATGAGACAGCCAAAACACCATGGAGGAGAGTTACAGTGTTGTCAAGAGGTAGCAGTGAGGAGGCTTTGCCTTCAGCCCACTTGGATTCTTATGGGTTCAAGATTATCATTGGTGTGAGATCTCTCCTAGGAGATCCCCAAGGATTTTCATTTCAGCATCCCATGGAATGCAAGAAGAAAAATATGATTTGGGAGGAGGGTAGTCTTTTTTGGAAGGATACCAAGGTTGATCATGATGGGAGGCTACTTGCAAATATATGACACCAGACAGCAGGAGGCTTGGCTACGTTGGCTGCTCTTGAAAGAGTCTGGCCATCATGGGACATATCTATTTTTCAAGGGTATGTGGATGGAAGGGACTTGGCAGGGTACTTGCACCATGGAGCAGCAAGGAGTGTGGATGAATTATGATGATATGGTCATTATTTTTTCACCATATGGGTTGTATGATGGAGGTATGAGAAGGCATCAAAGACTTTTGTTGCTTTGGAGGATTGAGAGGGAGCAAGTGCATGTTTGCTGTCCCATTTTGCATGATGTTGCAGGAGGAGGAGATGGCAACATTATGGGAGTAGTATTTGACATTGAACATGTCAAAGAATGGATTTATGAGTTGGCAAGAGCCTATTTTCATGGGCCAACAACACTGTCACTTTGGAGCAGGGACTTGTTGATGGAGTGTTCCCAGGATCACTTCCCATTTGATGCACTTGGTGGACATGGAGGAGGTGAGATTGATAGAGTAGTGGATGGATTCATCTGTTACTGTGGTATGCTCTTCTTGACTTGGACTTCCAAGCATGAGAAGGGGAATTTTCATGCAGCATATGGTTCATTCCTCTTCATAGGAGTGTGTCATACCACTATGGAGGACACATTTATGGATCCTATCATCATCTTACTTTCATAACATGGTAATAATTATATTTTTGCATTTATTGATTGTTCAACACAATATTTGCATGCTCTTACCATTTCTTTGTAGTGAATTTCTCCACAAAGGGGCAAGATTTTCTTTGGGCTCCATGGACCATTTTTTGCCATCTATTATGATGGAGACAACCATCTATTATATGACCTTGGGAAAGTGTTTGGTTACTCCTTGTATGCTCAGTTGATACATTCAACCATTTACTATTTGCTAGTAGATGTGATGACTTACACAACTAGCCATTTGTCAAGAAACAACTTGCCATGCTATTTTCTGAAGCTGCAGTGGGGAAGACTACGCTGTGACCACCTGGGAGACTGTTGGTACCTTCCAACACCACATGAAACCATCATTATTTCTTTCATTTTGATGCTAATCATAAGCCCATTTTTTGATGTTGTTCTTGCCTTTATGGGGAGCATGATTGGGGGAGAAACACATTGGGTGGATGTGTTCTTTGGGGAGGAGGATCCCCACACTTTTTGCATTACATGTTCTAAAGGGAGCATGGGAGGAGATATGGCTAATACAAAAAAATATTTGTTTCTTTATGAGGAAGGCCATGATATGGATGGGGTGCCCTATGATGGTGATTTCTTATCCATCATGTATGAGATGGTTTGAGCTAGCTTGGTTCACAACGTTGGAAAAGGGATCTTTGGAGATCTAGTTTCCTTCTTGCCATTTGAGGGCAACGTTATTGTAGCCCAAGACCAGAATATTATCTGCACTTATCTTAAGTGGAGAGGAGGAAAACGTGGGGTAGACTACTTTGTATACCATGTTCATAATTTTAGCCCACCTACTTTGCAGGAGCTCAAGGTGGTGGAGGATTTTCAGGAGTTGACATGTTGAGAGGCAACTCATTTTGTATGGATGATAGCTTGGGGATGGGAGATTCATATGAGGATGGTAGATCCCAATATATATCAGACCACATGCCTCAAGAATGTCTTTAGACCACCCATTGTTGCCTCCATTGATATCTTACTGTCACATAATGATAGTTGTTTGGGGTGTTCACCAAAAGTTAGCTTGTTTACTTGGGAGGGGCAACTTGGAGATATATTGATGATGAAGCACCTTGATCCATGGAGGATTTTATCTTATGAGGTTGCTACAAGGGGAGAAGAGGATTCTCTTCAGTTATATCCTTGCAGTTGCTTGAGGACAAGCAACATTTGGGAGGGGAGGACTGTAATATTCCATAATTTGCATGCAGCAAATTGGAATATTAAATTTTGCTAATGTCACTTAGGAGATGAATAAAAGGGTATGGAGGCCCATGCATTTTAGTAAGGAAAAAATCCATCATAGTGTGTAAAGGGATCCTAATGCCAGCTGGATTTTACACTCTCATGTGTGAACAGGGACATTTTGCATGTGGACAAGGCCAAGTTTGACCAAGTCAACAACATAAATGTAGGAGGAGTGGATCAGAAAATAAAAGAGCTCAATATAAATGTGGTTTAGCCTATATAGCTATATGTGATCTGGATTGAAGACCCTTAGGTGTGAAAATGGATGAAGCAAATTGAAGTGGTCAAGCTTGACCAAATCAAACATCGCAGTTTAGACGAGTGGCTCTAATGAACGCACAACACAGTATTGGAGGGAGATTGTTTGTGTGATGGGGGAAACCCTATTGAGTAGGACCCCAGGTGAGAAGGCTCATTTAGTTTATAAGGAAGAGGATGGCAGCCATTTTGGGGTTAGCTTATGTATTACATTTTCATGTTTTCTTAGACGTTGCTCTCCTAGCTGTTTAACTAAGATTGTCGGTGCTGCTTAGCACTATGTAATGTCCCCAATTTTAGCCTCAAGCTAAAATGGAACATTATAGTTAGCATATTTCTATTTTGTTAAATAAAATGGGTAAGGAGACACCTTAACCCCTTTTTATGGAGAAATAACATTCCTTATGTGAAAGGAGGGATAATAAAGCAACTGGATTGAGCACCACATGGTGTGAACATGATTGGATCAAGAAGGATCTAGTCATTTTGACCAAGTCAACTAAAACTGTCTAGATACATTGCACCTACTTGGACATCGCAGTTAATTTAGTGGAGACTTCACTTGCTTGAGCTAGAAGCAAGTGTGAATGGGACCCATGGTGAGAAAGGTTCCTTTGCTTTATAAGGAGGAGATGGCAGCCCATTTTCATTATGCATTTGGCTTATCATTTTCATAGGGTCTACAAAGACTTGCATCCCCGGGCTGTTTAGCAGGGTTTGTATTGTTCTTCACCCAAGTGTGTTCTCGGTCAGGAATCCCTACCTCATCCTCAGGGAAGGAGAGAGTTTAAGCTTAATTTTCTCATTCCAGCATTTGGCCAAGCTTCTCTACAACTACAATGTCATTTCTGCAGCAGATTAACGTTGTGTTGCTGAGTGCAGGAATAGAGGAACTTATAGAGCCATCCTTTGGCTTATTCTTTAGGGGAGATCTTGCATATTCTTTGGAGGAGCAGCTGAGGTGACTCTCGGGCTTATTTTCAGAAATTTGGCACTAGGCCAAACACTCGCCATCTCTCACAGCACAGTCCTGGGCAGATACTATGTTATTTTCAGAGGCAGTTGCTGGGGGAGCCATTTGGGCTCATCAGGAGGATTGTTCTTGAGTAGAGGGATCAGCCTTCTGCTGAAGAGAATTATCAGAGGAGGGAATCACTATTTCAGATCTGCCATAGCCTCTTTGTATATTTTGATTCAGTTTCAGTGACAAGTCAGATTGTCACATTTGTAGATTTTCAGGTATTTCTAGCAATCTCTCCTATATTGGCTAGAAATCTTGTATTGGAGCCCATTCTTCTATTCTTGGGAATTTATTTCTATATTTCAGTCATATTTCATGTACTCATATCTATAGCAGTAGCTACACTCCTAGAGACAGCGCTGTCACTACTCTCCAGCATTTTATGTAGTTGCTGCATCTCTTGTATCTCATTATTGACTCATTGCAGGTGGATTCTCATTGAATGAGGGGATTATTCCTCATCATATTTCTGTATATTTTTGTTGATATATTAATGAAAATTATGTCTGTAATATATTTCATCTTGTGTTGTATTCAGTTGGCAGAGTTTGATGATTATGTTCATGTATTGTTGTAAGCTCTCTATTTGAGCATTTTTTGAGAGATCCATGTTGAGTCTCAAAAGTGTTTTCCATATTCATACATATTTCCATTATGTCATAACCATTTTGCTCTTATTTCATAAGCCATATGACCAAAAACCCTACACCAAGTAACCATTTTCATAAATATATGGGTTAGGATCCTTGTTTTCCAAAGTTATTTATTTTATGTATTTAAAGTGAATTTATGATTAGAAACTAGAAAATTAACATAGTTTCATATATCTATATATGTGTTATGAGTTTTGTGACATGTGTAGGTCAAAAGGAGACTTCTAAAAGACCCTTATGTGGCACTCTAAGGCCAAATTCGAATTTGGTTGGAGAAGATTATGGGATCAAGAGGATATGTGTCTCACTTCCTTGTTGTATTGAAACTCTAAGAGGATGTGTGTCTCATTTCTTAGTTGTGTTGAAACTCTAGAAAGACATGTGTCTTATCATTTCCTATTTTGATTGTAACTCTAGAGATGGAGGGAGAGATTCATGGACTCCCATTAATGAGATGACTCCTCATATTTTGTATAAATAGGAGAAGCTTTCTCCTATCATGGTAATGAGGAAGTAATGAAAAAGTAGTGAAAAATAGGAGAAGGAGAGAAAGGAATAGAGAGTCTTTTGTAACAAAGTTTAAGATGGAATGGGATGTAGATTTGTGAGTTCTTTTTAATAGAGAAATTCAGTTCTTTGATGCTGTTTTTATTACAACTTTAAGGAGCTGAAGGATTTCACCAAATTGGTAGCAGAGGGTCCCTGCTATCCAAGGAGGCTTCTACATGCTTTCTAGATAAGTAGCTTTTAATTCATGTTTTGCATTATTTGTTTAATTAAAAGATCCTCATTATCTTACAATCATTCTTTTTCTTAAAATGCTCTTCCAACATATCATGATTAGATGAAAGAAATTTGGTTGTATTATGTTGAGTTAATTAGCATTTTCTGTTTTGCAATTAGATTAAAAGATCCTCATTATCTTACAATCATTCTTTTTCTTAAAACGCTCTTCCAACATATCATTATTAGATGAAAAATATTTGGTTGTATTATGTTGAGTTAATTAGCATTTTCTGTTTTGCAATTAGATTAAAAGATCATCATTATCTTACAATCATTCTTTTTCTTAAAACGCTCTTCCAACATATCATTATTAGATGAAAAAGATTTGGTTGTATTATGTTGAGTTAATTAGCATTTTTAGTTGCAATTCCTTTTGTTAATTATCATAGTTAGACTTACTCTAATAAACTCTTCCAAAATATCATTATGATGAATAAGGCATAACTGTGGTATTGTAAGTTTTAGTTGCTTGTTTACATTAAGTGGCATAGCCATTCTTACTCTTACAAAGCTCTTCCAAAATATCATAACAATGAGTAAGAAATAGCTGTGGTGTCTTAGATTTTAATTGTATTTGCTTTCAGTTTTACGTTTATGTTCAATTGCATTGAATAATACAGCCAGTGTTGTTTTACAAACTCTTCCAAAATATCATTCATCATGAACAAGATGGGCTGTAGAATTCCATAGACTAGTTGCATGTTAATTTAGTGAGAGTACTCCGGAGGTAAATTACATTTCTGTTCCCAAAAACAATAAGAAAAACACATATAACGAAGTAAGGAAGAGGTCACTTAAGCACATATAGTGCACCACACTTCATCAGTTTACTAGCCCTGGTTGATAATTTATGTTAGCAATTTAGGACGCTAAATTGACTACACATTTTGGTGCCGTTGCCGGGGAAGTGTAATTAGGAGACCTTATTTCTTACATCTAAAAAAAAATTAATAATTCTTGAGTATGCTCTCCTCCTGCAATTTGTGTGATTTGGAGGATCAGAAAAAGGATTGTTATGTAAAAAAAAATTAATAATTCTTGAGTATCCTCTCCTCCTGCACTTTGTGTGATCTGGAGGATCAGAAAAAGAATTGTTATGTAAATAAAAAAAAAGGAGACAAAATAAACTTCATCATTTCAATTGATTCAATAATTTTTTATTTTTTTTTAAAACTTAGAAAAAAAAAAAAAAATTGAAAAAAATTCCAATACATTGTTTTGTTTAATGAAATATATATGTGTATTTTTAAATTTTTTTGAAAATATAACATACATAATTTTATTAAACAAATCAATTATAAAAAATAAAAAATAAAAAAAATAAAAATTTTAATTGTTTTGTTTACTAAAATATATATGTATATTTAAAAATTTTTTTTGAAAATATATATATAATTTTAATAACAATTCATTTAAAAAAAATAAATAAATAAAAAAAATAAAATTTTTTTGACATAGATCATTTTGTTTAGTAAAATGCATATGTATATTTTTAATTTTTCAAAAATACAACATATATCATTTTATTAACAAAAACAAATATTTAATTTAAAAAAAAATAAAAAATAAAAAAATAAAAAAATAAAAAATTATTTTGTTTAATAAAATATATATGTATATTTTTTTTATTATTTTAAAAAAAATATAACATATGCAATTTTATTAACAAAACAAATTTAAAAAAAAAAATTATGCAATAAAAAAAAAAACAAAGGGCCACGGCATGAAGAAAATAACACATCTTCAATCTGCAAAATTTCAAGTCATTCGATTCGCATAAAGGTATATGCACAGGCCTCCAAACCAATGCATCCAAGTTTCTCCACGCAGCAAACACAGCATTATTGGCACCCACATATTTGCAGTCGTTGCTTTGCATCCTAAGGTAAATGGAAGCCTTCTGCCAGCGTCGGTAATCTCAGTGTACTGCACATACTTGTATTATAGTGGACTTTCAAGTAAACCAAGGGATTATGAATGCAATGGTCTGCATGGTCATGTGAAAGCTGTATCCACCAGCGTTCTCTTACTTGGGATGTTTACAATAGTTCTTTCGGTGGTGTATTCTGCAGTTCGTGTCGGTTCTTCAACTGCTTTACTTTCACCTCCATCCTCACCAAGGGCAGGTTCTGGGAAGCCTTTGCTCTCATTTGATGAGATTGAGGAAGAACACAAAAACGCACAAAAAGATGAAGAACGGTCTGTTACATATTCGTACTCTTTTTTCCATGTCACGAATAGATACGCACAAGAAAAACAAAATGTGGATGAGCTGTTGAAGATTGCAAGTACTGTAGCAGCAGTAATACAAACAAGCCCTCAGGTGAAGATTCCAAGATTGAAAGGGCAAAAGTTACAGAACTAACCAGAAAATGATTTTTGCCAGAGCATCTCCAGAAACGTAATTTTATTTGAAACGTCAATTTGAAACGAATTTTTTGATCGATTAAGGATGAATTTAAAAAATTCACGACATGGGTTTTTTTACCAATAGGGTCAATTAGATAACCCAGAAATATTTTTAAGAAATTCGTGGCGGTTTGAGAGAATTTCTCGGTTCTTTGAAGCCCATTTTTGCTTGCTGCGTGAGAAAAACGGATTTTTTTGCATAGTGGAGAGTTTGAAAATGGCACTCTGCATTGATAATCTAGTTTCCTGATCTCCAGGAAAAATAATCTAAGTTGAACACAAATTCTATTGAAGTCAATTAACAACAAACCTCCACTGAAATTTTCCAACTGGCGCTTTCCAAGAAATTGTTGATGCTAGCACCCTTCATTTTTGTTTACTGTTATGTTTGGTGATTGGGGACATGGCTTATGTTTATTGTTTGCTTATTGTGCTCATTTGTAGAAAAAAAAACTTGGACATCAAAAACTTGGAGACATTATGGAGATGGCATTTGCAGAGCGTTATGTTCTTTTAACAATGGCATTCATGTTTTTAGTTTTTATTTTTAATTTTCTTATTTAATAAATTGTTTTTTTTAATAAAATTATATATGTATATATATATTTTTTTAAATATAACATATATAATATTTAAAAATAAAAATAAAAAAATTGTATGTTTCAATTTTGTTATTAAAAAAGAAAAAAGAAAAATTAATAATTTTGAATCAATGAAATGAATAAGTTAATTTGTTCACATTTTCTGAAGGTATTGATTAATTTTGGACTGATGATGAAAGATGAATGGCTAACTTTTTATTTAAGATTTTTAGCTACAGAAACAGTGGACATTCTGCAGCTAAAGTCCAATTCCGCAGCTGTTCTCCAATTCCGCAGCCGAAAAACCTCATTGTTCAAATCAGCCTAACTTTCTCATACAAAATCAGATTTTGATGATTCAAATATCGTTGGAAATGTCTCAATAAGATTTACAGAGTGAGAAATCCATCATTAGAGTTTGAAAAGGTAAATAATGAAATAAATTTCTGAAAAGAAATAACATTCAACTTGAGGCACTAATTCCAAAACATGTATAAATTCTTTTGATTTTTCCTTTGAGAATTTGTTTCATTAATACAAATTCTTATTTTTGTGTGTAAATATCATAACTAGAGAGATTGATCACCTCTCTCCTTTGATTATCTTACATTCCATTGCAGAAGAAGTATTAGTTTTTTTTGTAGGTTCCAGGAGGAAGAACAAATGACTACAAGAGAATGACGTCTTTCTAAGAGACCAATTTGTTTCATAAGAGGATGATCAGTAACAAAGAGGAAATATGCTGATATAAAATCAGATCCAAACACTTGAAAAACTTTCAGATACTATTGTCTCCATCACATCCATACCTCATAATAAACCATTCACCTCATTTCACTTCATATTTTCCATTTACATTCACATCCACTTTCCATTTCTTTTTGTCCATTCATAACCCAAAAATTAAAGCAAGAGGCTCATTCACACGCTTATCGCCCATTGCCATTTCTACTCTCCATTGCCATCCTCCATTTTAATCTTCCATTTCTTGTCATTTTCATTCCGCAAATAAGCCCTGCTTCAATGCAAATTATTGAGTCCATAGTCCTTTGAGTCTAAGTTCTTTGTAAAAGTACCTTGAGGCTTGCATGCCTTAATGGCAAGTTCTCATGCTGACAAACAATGGGAATACATTAATGTCCCTTGTTCATCAGATCTTCTAGGTGACTCGACATCAGCAAAATCATTCGTACCTAGCAAAATGTGTTTGGGCATCTTGACTCTCATTGTCATCAATGGTGAGAGTTCTCGTGTTGACTATTGGCATCCATTAATGGCCACTAAGTCAACAATTTCCTACTATGTTCGACACCAGAACATCTTTTCACATAGTAGGAATTGTGCCAATGAGTTTTGAAGACATGAAGACTATTATTTTCAGCATTTTGGAGCAGATTCAGCAAGTTTTAGTAGGAGCAATAAAAGTCATCTTATCTCTTTATCCATGACTCCTCTTGTTCAACCACTTGAAGAAGAATATGATTAGAATTTTGCAGCCACCACACATGCACAACCCATCCACATTTAAGGTAAGTGAAGGTATGTTGTTTTCTAATTTTTAGTCATGTAATTCATTAGAATGCTAAAATTGTAACTTTGGAAAAATTACTCACTCCCTTTTTCACATTGTCATATCTTTAGTTGGGGGGAAGGGACATCATTTCATATCCACATGTCATACACTATCACACATTTTCATTTCATTTCCACCCACATATACTTCCCAACCAACTATTGTTGCAACATGATCCAAAAGATTATATGCCTTGCAAATGATCAATTCATCGATGAAGTAATTGATTCTAAATGTTTTCATGAACTTTGATGCAACAAAGAAAATAAAGCATTGTTACACAAGAACCATTGCTCAAAAAAAAAAAAAAAAATGGTTGTCACACAAGAACCAACCATTAAAAAAATGTTGCAATCAAATGTATTATACTTTGCCAAAAAGAAAATATCAAGAAGCAAAGTTTGGAACGAATCTATATGAGTCAAAACTCATAAAATATCAACTCATGGACAAATGAATCATTGCAATAGTTGCATGAGGACATGCAACAACTTCAGTTGGGGGGTATGTTGAGTCTCAAAAGTGTTTTCCATATTCATACATATTTCTATTATGTCATAACCATTTAGCTCTTATTTCATAAGCCATCTGACCAAAAACCCTACACCAAGTAACCATTTTCATAAATATATGGGTTAGGATCATTGTTTTCCAAAGTTATTTATTTTATGTATTTAAAGTGAATTTATGATTAGAAACTAGAAAATTAACATAGTTTCATATATCTATATATGTGTTATGAGTTTTGTGACATGTGTAGGTCAAAAGGAGACTTCTAGAAGACCCTTATGTGGCACTCGAAGGCCAAATTCGAATTTGGTTGGAGAAGATTATGGGATCAAAAGGATATGTGTCTTACTTCCTTATTGTATTGAAACTCTAAGAGGATATGTGTCTCACTTCTTAGTTGTGCTGAAACTCTAGAAAGACATGTGTCTTATCATTTCCTATTTTGATTGTAACTCTAGAGATGGATGGAGAGATTCATGGACTCTCATTAATGAGATGACTTCTCATATTTTGTATAAATAGGAGAAGCTTTCTCCTATCATGGGTAATGAGGAAGTAATGAAAAAGTAGTGAAAAATAGGAGAAGGAGAGAAAGAAATAGAGAGTCTTTTGTAACAAAGTTTAAGATGGAATGGGATGTAGATTTGTGAGTTCTTTTTAATAGAGAAATCCAGTTCTTTGATGTTGTTTTGATTACAACTTTATGGAGCTGAAGGATTTCACCAAATTGGTAGCAGAGGGCCCCTGCTATCCAAGGAGGCTTCTACATGCTTTCTAGATAAGTAGCTTTTAATTCATGTCTTGCATTATTTGTTTAATTAAAAGATCCTCATTATCTTACAATCATTCTTTTTCTTAAAACGCTCTTCCAACATATTATGATTAGATGAAAGAGATTTGGTTGTATTATGTTGAGTTAATTAGCATTTTCTGTTTTTCAATTAGATTAAAATATCTTCATTATCTTACAATCATTCTTTTTCTTAAAACGCTCTTCCAACATATCATTATTAGATGAAAAAGATTTGGTTGTATTATGTTGAGTTAATTAGCATTTTCTATTTTGCAATTAGATTAAAAGATCCTCATTATCTTACAACCATTATTTTTCTTAAAAAGCTCTTCCAACATATCATTATTAGATGAAAAAGATTTGGTTGTATTATGTTGAGTTAATTAGCATTTTTAGTTGCAATTCCTTTCGTTAATTATCATAGTTAGACTTACTCTAATAAACTCTTCCAAAATATCATTATGATGAATAAGGCATAACTATGGTATTGTAGGTTTTAGTTGCTTGTTTACACTAAGTGGCATAGCCATTCTTACTCTTACAAAGCTCTTCCAAAATATCATAACAATGAGTAAGAAATAGCTGTGGTGTCTTAGATTTTAATTGTATTTGCTTTCAGTTTTATGTTTATGTTCAATTGCATTGAATAATACATCCAGGGTTGTTTTACAAACTCTTCCAAAATATCATTCATCATGAACAAGATGGGCTGTAGAATTCCATAGACTAGTTGCATGTTAATTTAGTGAGAGTACTCCGGAGGTAGATTACATTTCTGTTCCCAAAAACAATAAGAAAAACACATATAACGAAGTAAGGAAGAGGTCACTTAAGCACATATAGGGCACCACACTTCATCAGTTTACTAGCCCTGGTTGATAATCTATGTTAGCAATTTAGGACGCTAAATTGACTACACAATCCACTTTTGGGAGATATGTATAAGCCTTCTAGACTTATTTATTTGAGCTCATATTCTTGAATAGGAGTTTTTTATGAATTAACAAGGGGATCTTAGCCCCCTTTCTGCTTATTTTCACACTTCCTTCCTTATACAGTGTCCTTGAGGACAATATTGCAGAAATTTCCCATTTGGGACATTACAATGGTATCAAAGCATGATCTTTGGCTCTGCCTGTGGCTTCAAGCCAAAGTGCTGAATCCCTGAAGGAGGAAGATTTCAAACTCTATAGACAGAGTCTGTAGTTGGCCAGGTAGCCTCTGGATCTCATCCTTTTTTCAAAGGTGACATATCCATGTAAATTCCCCTGCAGTCAATCTCTAGAATAGAATTTTGATATTCCTAGGAAGGGAACTTTACAGTTGTGCAGCCCAAGATAAAATGCCATTAGAAGGAGAAGCTCCTCATTTTTAAGAGGAGATGTACAAAAGAGGAATGACGGAAGAGGAGGTTTCCCTTCTTCTTTTCCAGACCTTGGAGGGTATCATTGAAGATCTTGAAGAGAAAGAAAGGGAAAATTGGAAAGATTTTCTGAGAGGGTTTGTGGATGAAACAAGTCCTAGCTATTATCATGATGGGTTTGAGCATTCAGCCACACATGCAGATCCATAGAGTAGTTCATTGTCCACTTGCACTACCAGAAGGATGGAGGAAGTAGATGAGGCCATTGGAGTAGCAGTGCTACAACTCAAAGGTATGGCTCATAATTTATGGTTCAGAAATTCTATTTCATGCTACCATGCAAATGTAGAATCAAATGATGGATTCACTAAAGGGTTGATGAGAGAATTTGATGAAAATCACTATGAATCTCTTTGTAACAAAACATCAAACACTTTTCATGCGTTAGAGAGAACCATGAAACAAACTCCATTCAATATTTCTGAAAGGGATGAAAATGTGTATGATGATTGGCTAAAGGAAAGATCCCTATTATATGAAGGGCACTCTTCTATTTTTGATGACATGGAGATCCCTCTTGCAGAAGAAGACCAAAATCCATGGTCTCTCATTGAAGGGGAGACATACTCACATATTGATGAAGAGAATGTGCATGATAGAATCCACAGTGCTGTCATATTGGAGGAAGATCCAACACCACATGGAGATGATAGGGGAGCCATTGCTTCTATGAGAGGAGTCCTTGTTTCTATGCTAGGGATTCCAAGTATATTAACATGTGGGAACCATGGCATAATTCCAGAGTTATTTGCAACAACTTATGGGGATTGTGAGATGGAGGAGGAAGAGAAGGATTAGCAGCAAGGGTTGATACACCCTTATCTATTCTAGAAGGTCTTTACACATGAGGGAGAGACTGTACAACACAGAGAAGAGAGGGAAAAATCAGTCCTCTTATGTAAACAGTCCACTCCTGATCTTGATGTCTCACTATATGGAGGCATTCCACCTGGAAGGCCGCTTGATCTAGCATTGACGAGGGGCATCTTGTCACACAGTTCACCACTCTTGGATTCCGGAGAGGTGAAGAATTTGGAGGAGTCCAGCATAGTGCAGAGAGTTTGGGATAAAGCCAGGGAGGGGAGAGACACTCTCTAATTTTTAGCATCACCCACTCTTATCAGTTGTACTGTGCTGACAGAGTTTGCTACAGGGATGGAGGATTTCATCTTCATGATGCAGGATGACTACTCCCCATATTTGAAGAGGAGGAGGATACTTCCTTTGGGGAAGGAATCTTTCACACATGGGAGTAGATGGAGGTTACTCGTGCTTACATTGCCCAAGATCGGGAGATTCCTTTTGGATGACAGTCTCTTATGGGAGACTAGCTTCCTAGGATCACCATTATTATTTAAGCATGAGCAGCTTCATGATTGGTATGGAAACATTTTGGAGGATGACTTTGGCATAGGGGATGTCAAATTAGCAGGTAGCAGCGTGAGGGAGCATCACATTGTATATCACCGACGTTGTCTATGAGGAGGATGGATCCAGGGTGGAGGACTCAACTTTTGGTTGAGTATTCCCAGGATCTTGGTGCATGCATGTTTCTTGATGAACAAAAGGGATATGACAGATACATTATAGATGATGTGGTCATATATTGTTATGGCAGGGTCTTCTTGGCTAGAGTTTCTAGTCTCAAGGAGAAATTATTGCATGCAACACATGTGGACTTTCTAGCTATGCACTATGATGCATGCTTTGCTTTGCTAGAAGAGTTCATTTGGGAGGGAATTCAACATGATTTATATCAGAATATGGATATATGCATAGCTTGGATGATTTTTGAAAGGGTGGCACAACCATTTCCCCACTCATTTGAGGTGAGGGAGAGCATTCAGATGAGCCATTTCAGCTTAAGGACCAGAGTACATGGTAAAGAAGGTATATGTTCTCATTTTGGTTTACCTTCCTTTACATTATATGAGAATCTTGATGAGCTAAGGATGATCACATCTCCTTATGCTCCTTATTATGATGTACTTATGGCCCATTGCAGCAATGGGAGTGGCTATTTTTATGATGGTTTGTGGGGGAAGCCATATATCTCTCGGTGTGCACCATTGGCACCAATTTGTATTTTCATATTTCCATATTATGAGATGTTTGTGGCAGAAAACAAGTGGCTAGAGAAGCAATTTTTGTTTTTACTTTTGATGCAGGAAAAAAGTTCACTGCACTAGTCCCATGAGTATAGCAGTGACCCACTCTCTAGTTGTCTTATGACAAGTTGTTTTCATTGCATATTGCTTCCTTGTGTGGTTGATGGTTGTACATCGAGAGGGAGCACTACATGGAGAGTGTTGGAGGTATGGGGACAACCCATTGGGAGTATGATTCTCCCCATTATACATGCTTTATGTTTCAGGAGAAACAATGGGCACACCATGATTGCCATGTCACTATTTTTCTCTCCATATAGGAAGAGCTATTGGGAGAGAATGTGTTATTGGAGGAGGCACTTCATGGTTGATTTATTTTGTGGGGAGGCTTGGGCCAATTATAGAGGCCATGAAATTTCAGCCCAATATCAGCAACCTCCTCATACTTATCATAAATGGAGGGAGAAACTGCTTGGATGGAAAAATATAAACTCTGCTTTCAACCCCAACATATTTCATAGATCCAGGGTTGAGAACTGCTTTGTTGAGCTACTTAGGATGGCTCATTTCATATGGATGATTACATGGGTGAAGGAGTCACTCATTGGGAATAAGACTTCCCATGTTTTTCATCACTCCTACCTTGAGGAGGCCATTGAACCACAAGGAGATTTCCACTTGCACCTTCTATTATCTCAAGATGTATTCTTTGGTTCTACATACTTGGAGAGATACGTGGAGGACATATTTATTGCACACCTGGATGAGCTATGGTGGGGTATATTGATGAGAAGGCCACAAGAAGAGGGGGAGAATTTTTTTTCTCTCTATGCAGTTGCTTGAGGACAAGCAACATGTGGGAGGGGAGGACTGTAATGTCCCCAATTTTAGCCTCAAGCTAAAATGGAACATTATAGTTAGCATATTTCTATTTTGTTAAATAAAATGGGTAAGGAGACACCTTAACCCCTTTTGATGGAGAAATAACACTCCTTGTGTGAAAGGAGGGATAATAAAGCAGCTGGATTAAGCACCACATGGTGTGAATAGGATTGGATCAAGAAGGATCTATTCATTTTGACCAAGTCAACTAAAAATGTCTAGATACATTGCACCTACTTGGACAACGCAATTTTAGTGGAGACTTCACTTTCTTGAGCTAGAATTAAGTGTGAATGGGACCCATGGTGAGAAATGTTCCTTTTCTTTATAAGGAGGAGATGGCATCCCATTTTCATTATGCATTTGGCTTATCATTTTCGTAGGGTCTGCAAATACTTGCATCCCCGCGCTGTTTAGCAGGGTTTGTATTGTTTTTCACCCAAGGGTGTTCTCGGTTGGGAATCCCTACTTCATCCTAAAGGAAGGAGAGGGTTTGAGCTTCATTTCCTCATTCCGGCATTTGGCCAAGCTTCTCTCTGCAGCTACAACGTTATTTCTGTAGCAGATTAATGTTGTGTTGTTGGGTGCAGCAACAGAGGAACTTATAGAGCCATCCTTTGGCTTATTCTTCAGGGGAGATCTTGCATATTCTTTGGAGGAGTAGCTAAGGTGACTCTCGGGCTTATTTTCAGAACTTTGGCACTAGGCCAAACACTCACCATCTCTCACAGTGCATTCTTGGGCAGATACTGCGTTATTTTAAGAGGCATTTGCTGGGAGAGCCATTTGGGCTCATCATGAGGATTGTTCTTGAGTAGAGGGATCAACCTTCTGCTAAAGAGAATTATCAGAGGAGGGAATCACTATTTCAGGTCTTCCATAGCCTCTTTGTATATTTTGATTAAGTTGCAGTGACAAGTCAGATTGTCACATTTGTCCATTTTCTGGCATTTCTAGCAATCTCTCCTAGATTGGCTAGAAATCTTGTATTGGAGCCCATTCTTCTATTTTTGGGCATTCCTTCCTATATTTAAGTCATATTTCATGTACTAATATCTATAGCATTATATACACTCCTATAGATAGTGTTTTCACTGCTCTCTAGCATTTTATGTAGTTGTTGCATCTCTTGTATCTCATTGTTGACTCATTGGAGGTGGATTCTCATTGAATGAGGGGATTATTCCTCATCATATTTCTGTATATTGTTGCTGATATATTAATGTACATGATGGCTGTAATATATTTCATCTTGTTTTGTATTCAATTGGCAGATTTTTATGATTATGTTCATGTATTGATGTAAGCTCTCTATTTGAGCATTTTCTGAGAGATCCATTTTTGGGAGATCTGTATAAGCCTTATAGGCTTATTTCTTTGAGCTCATATTCTGGAAGAGGAGTGTTTTATGAATTAAAAAGGGGATCTCAGCCCCATTTTTTCTTATTTTTACATTTTCTTCCTTATACAACTTCCTTGAGGACAAGATTGCGGAAATTTCCCATTTGGGACATTACACACTAAGGGGCTCCTATTCATGAATTCCTTCTCTTCCCTTTGAGTAGCTCTTGGGAGAGATCTGATCCATAATTACTAACATCCAACATTGATTCCAAGCTTCATTCTACAGTTTCAGCTGTGCAGGAGGTTGAGCTGAGTTGCAGGGTGTTGTAGGGGAGGGTTGAGAAATCCACTATCTGAGTTGATTTTGCATAGGAGGGAGGTTTCCTTCTTGTGGGAGATAATTTTGGAGAGTTATTGGGATGATATCAGATCATTGGAAGTAGGCCAACACATTTTCATCACCTACAGCATTATTCAACTAAGGAATTGCATAATTTTTGGAGGGCAGTTGTAGCAGTATCTTTTGTGGCTCTCTTGAGGAATTTTCCTGTGATTGGAGGATGGATTCTTCCATGGAGTAAGAAATTTGATTAGATATATAGTATATCTCTATTATTATAGCCTTCTATAATCTTGTGCTTCATTTTTCAGTGATTATTCAGCCATACTATTGAAAATCACCATTTGTATCTAGGGTGAACTCCTAGAAACCCTTCCTGGGTTCTCTAGTTTTTGTATAAAGGAGACTAGATCTCATTCTTCTGAGCACATTGTCTAATATAATTTCAGATATATTTGTCTCTACCATTTGTGTACAAACCTTCTTTTATACTGTTCAATCACTTTTATGTAGATTTCCTTGTGATGCAGTGTTTGGGGTTTTAGCTCTTCTTAGCAATCCTAGGTGTGGGAGATCCGTTTAACCCACCTAGTTTGATTTTTTTCAGATTTATTCTTGTATTTAGGTTTTATATTGACTGATATATAGGATCCAAGAGTTAATTTCATTATTTTATAGCATAGGTTGCTGGAAATGCATTTTTACTGCATGCATGTTGAGCAGTCCCGATTTTTGGATATTACAAGGCTCTAGAGCATTTGTCCAACCAAGTCTCCAGGACTAGTAACTCAACCCACATGGGGCTCTAGAGAATTTTTCCAACGAAGGCTCCAGAACTAGTAACTCAACCCAACAGTTGTTCGCCGGGCTCTAAAGCATTTGTCCAACCAAGGCTTTAGGAACTAATAACTCAAACCAACAACTAAAGGAATGATGAGAACCAGCCAGAAAAAAATCAATGGAATTAAACCCAAAATACCATGGTTGTCCAAGAAATGGCAAGGCTAGGCAATCCACATGCATACACCATGCATGCCAAAACTAGTGAGGAAAATATACATGCAACTTAGTACCTACAATCAAATCCCGCTGCAGTTGTTGATCCTGATGTCCACCTCTGCTCTCCAGCTCTTCCTTTTCCTTATTGCTCCAAATAACCAAGTATCCACACTCTCCAGGAGTTCTCCAAGAAAAATCTAAATTATTCAAGAGTATGAGAGAGAGAGATCCAAAAATGCACTGAGAAAAGGTATCAAATGATCCTGAGAAGCCTTTTTAATAGAATAGGCTTCTATTTTCTTCATTTTCCATTATTTTTCCTTCATTTTCCTCCTCTCATGCAAATCGTGACCTTTCATCTCCATTTTCTCCTAATTTCCATCATTTTCATAAATAAATCTGTCAAAAATACTTTTTTCCTCTTTCATTCCTTAGCCGTGGCATTTGCTAATTTCCGTAGCCATAATGAATGATGTGGAAACCTACAATAGGATTTTTTACCGAACATTAATCTTGGAATACATGTCCCATCAACCATGGTTATTATTTTAAATTTATTACATGGAATTCTCACCAGGGCTATTACAGAACCCTCCCCCTTGGGGGACACCATCCTCAGTGTTCAATCACGCATATGCCTCTGCAACACCTCTGAAAAGAAAACATACTTCCAATGGAGCTTTATAACATAGCTCGATGAATTATTTACAATGACCACCTTGCGGAAGAGAAAACCAACATGACATCATAACACATGGACAACTATAATGATGACACCATACCGCTTATTGGAGATTTATAACATATCTCATGGTGGTATTTAAACACATATACATATGTAAATACATCCAACCATCACATCAAAAAATATACCAAAAAATTTCTAAAATATATGCTAAACAAAAACAACATCTCACCAAAACTACTCTGCCTCAACTGGAAAACAAGGGAGGATACATGGTCTACACTTGATCTGCCATCTCCCACGTAGCTTCGTTGGGCCAAAAGTGCTTCCATTTCACTTTAACTTGCTCTATTTCTTGATCCCAGAGTATGAGAGTATTTTTTCTCAAAAAATCCCTACAATTCTAGTTGGAACTCTCCTTCTTGATCCACTTGCAATATAGACAAGTCAATAACATGATCAACATATTTAACATATATCTTAATAAATGATATATGAAAAACATCATGGAATTTCACTTTGGAAGGTATTTCAAGTCCATATAACACCAATCTGATCCTCTCAATGATCCTGGGGGGTCCACAAAACCTTGGTGCCAACTTGGCACACGATCCAATCCGCAAGGATATCCTCTTGGGCTTAATCTGCAAGTACACCTGATCCCCAACCTGAAACTCCTTGAACACTTTGTTATTATATGCATAACTACTCCCTATCCTACATTGCTTTCGAGTTATGCTTGATCACCTGCATTTCCTGTTCCATTTCTTCCAAAATATTTGGTCCAATCAGTGCCCTAATAATGGGATCACTCCAACTCATATAGAAGTGTTGCAACTCTACCCATATAGTAACTCAAATTGAATCATCCTCAATGATTCCTGATGCCCATTTTTGTAGGCAAACTCCACCAGTGGAATATACTCTTCCCACTTGTGTTTTTGATGCATCACATACATCCTCAACATATTCTCCAATATCTTGTTGACCCTCTTAGTCTGCCCATCTTCCTGCGGATGATAAATTGTGATAAAGGCCAAATCCCTGCCCAAACTGGCAAACAAATCCTTCCAAAACTTGGAAGTGAAATTTTCATCCCTGTCAGACAAAATATTCTTCAGAACACCATGTAATATAACTATGTCACTGATAAACACCTATGCTACATCACTAGCTGATTATGTAGTCCTCACTGGAATGAAATGTGAAACCTTGGTCAACCTGTCTACCACAACCATGCTGGAATCATGTTGTCTAACTATCCTTGAAAAACATGTGATTAAGTATAGGGAAATGACCTCCCATTTCCACTCTAGAATAGAAAATAAGTTGTAGCAGTCCACCTAGATGTTTACACTATTCCTTAAACATCTAGCAATCCAAACATCTAGCTAGAAACTCTGCCACATCCTTCTTCAGATTCAACCAGTAATAGAATATCTTCACTATAGTTGAAGTATTCTCATAGCCTGGGTGACACAAATATGGTTTCGCATGAAACTCTCTCAATTTCACCTTCTTGAGCTCATTTCTTTTCGATACATATATCTTGTCTCTAAATATAACTAATCCATTTGCTCTGAGATGGTAATCCAACTCTTGTACACCTGCACCCGTACCTATACCACCACCTATACCACTACCACCTGTACCTACACCTATACTACTACATGTACTTGTAGCTATACTATCACTTGTATGTGTACCTGTAACAACACATTTACATGTACCTGTGCCAACATCTGTACCCATACTCTGCTACAAACTATGTACAATCTCCGTATACCTCTTATCCAACTGACCTACCTGCATTATCCTATCCTATAATTCTATACCATAGGAGCTCATAGTTTCTATATGATTTACCTATACCTTCCTACAAAGAGGATTTATGAAATTGTTCTCCTTTCCCTTGATGTACCTAATCTCAAAGTCAAACTCGTTGATCGTGCCCAACCATCCAGATTTCCTAGCATACACATTTAGCTGGCCAGACAAGTACCTCAACCAAATGTGATCACTCTTCAATACAAATCGCCTACTGAGAAGATAGTACCTCCACATTTTAAGTGCATGAATGATCATTTCTAGCTCAAGATCATGTGTCGGGTAGTTCTGCTCGTGATCGTTTAGTTTTTGTGACTCATAGAATACCACCTATCCATCGTACTTAAGGACTCCACCAATTCCTCTCCTGAAATAATTTGTACACACTAAAAAATCCTTATTTAGATATGCAATATTTAACAGTGGAGCATGTGTCAACAACTGCTTAAGTTTCTCAAAACTAGCCTCACATTCCTTTGTCCAATTATCACCTTTCCTTTGCAATGACGTAATTGGATAATAAATCTGTGACAAGTTCCCGATGAAACTCTTGTAATAACCTACTAATCCCATGAATGATATCACCTCATCTACACTCTTAGGAGCTACCCACTCCATGATGGCCCTTATCTTTTCTGTATCTACTGCAATTCCCTCCTTTGAGACAACATTTTCTAAGTAGTGTACCTCAGTCTGGAAGAAGTTGCATTTGTTGATTTTAGCATACCAATGATGCTCTCTACACAACCTTAGTGCTGTTCCCAAATTCTCAACATGATCTTCCTCATTTTTAGAATACACCAATATGTCATCAATAAACACAATCACAAACTTTACCAAATAAGGATGAAATACATTTTTCATCAAACACATAAATGTAGTTGGGGAATTAGTCAAATCAAATGGAATTACAACAAAATCATAATGCCCATAGTTGTTCCTAACTGCGGTGTTGTAGATGTCCTAATATTTGATGTGTACCTGATGATAGCTTGATCTCATGTCTATCCTAGACGACATTGCTTCTCGCTTCAACTGATCGATAAAATCATCAATCCTCAGTAGTGGGTACTTTTTATTGATGGCCACTTTGGTCAGCTGATTGCAGTCAATGCATAGTCTAAGAGTGCCATATTTCTTCGTCACGAACAACACCAATGCACCCCATGGCGATACACTTGGTTTAATGTACCCTTTGTCTAAAATTTCCTTCAAATATAATTTTAACTCTGCCAACTATGGTGTACGCATCCTGTAAGGTGCCTTTGATGTTGGAGCTACCCCTGACATCAACTCAATGGAAAAATATACTTCCCTGTGCGATGGAAACTCTAAAATATATTATGGAAATACATCTTGAAACTACTGCAAAATTGGATACCTGCTCAAAACATATACATCCTTGGCCTCCTCACCTTTACACTAGATATATGAACTACAAATTGTACACACCCTTTCTTATGACTACACTTGGCTTGCACAGCTGTCACCATCCTAACTGATGTGGATTTCTTCTTTCCTTGTAAGATTCTTGGTTCCCCATTGTCATCCATGCACTCAATATATTTTTCATAGCAATCTACCTTGGTCCTGCGAAGATATAACCAATCCATACCCAATAGCATACTATATGAACCCAATGGAAATATGTTCATGTGCGCTGGTGTAGGCATAACATGTAACTCGAATGTAATATCTCTTACCCAATGGTGAACTCTTTTCTTCGTACAAGTGGCCAACTATACTAACCAAGATTTTGCATGAATTTTCTTACTCAAACCACATTTATCCACTAGGTTAGGATTAATATAACTATAATTAGATCTAGGGTCAATCAAAATAGAAACAACTTGATTGCAAAGCTTACCGTCCATCTAAATGATAGAATCATGATGATCTGCCTGCCTGTTATCCACAAATGCATAAATATGAGCAATGCTTGTTGGGAAAAATATTGAGAGGGGGGGGTGAATCAGTATTTAGGACTTACTCAAACTTTTACTTTTTCATTCTCTAAAAACCCATACGCTACTTTGCTGAAGCCAACTAGCGTATACACATGGATATCCTTCATAAAACTCACGTATATACAGAGATCTTATTATGACATTAATTCTTTACTTAGATCTATGCAAAATTCATTCTTCTGATGATTAGATAACAATAAGCATGTGCAGTAATAACAAAATAAACCATCACACATAAGCATCACACAACAACACCAGGATTTAAGGTGGAAACCCAAGTCGGGAGAAAACCACCACTGCCGTCGTCTCAGTCTTCAATGTTTATTATATAAAGAAAACATGTTACAACCATGTACTGGTGCAGACTCATACCAGCACGCAGGCACCCACCTGCAGAAGGCTACAACCTTCTCTCGTTTACCAGCCTCTCCTGGAAGGGAGCTACAAACCCCTGCTCTTCTCGCTTACCGGGGGCCTCTCCCGGAAGGGAGCTACAACCCCCTGCTCTCGTTTACCAGCCTCTCCTGGAAGGGAGCTACGACCCCCTGCTCTCGTTTACCAGCCTCTCCTGGAAGGGAGCTACAACCCCCTGACTGAAGGCTACAACCCTCAGCACCACCATGGACAACGTTTCATCAATTTTCATATTAGATCCAATAGATTCAATAGATCACAACTTGCAGGCCACTTTTCATTATATTTTCAGACCGGACCCACTCCACACATTTAAGCTCAATCATACATCAAACTGAAACTTATACCCTTATCAATTCATTCAATGGATCATCAAACAATCAATCAACAACTTGATGTTTTCTCAACATAGTCAGCAACATAAACAATATTCAGAAAACCCAGATCTATATGAATACATCATAGACAGATAGCAGTAATACAACAGAATAGATCAGACATTTCATACCACATACTTCAGCAAACCCTAGTTTTCATACGTGCTTTCCTTTCACTGATCTGGCGTATATACATGCTTTCATGTATATAAACCCGCGTATACATCTGCACATATTACAGAATTAATTTCACAACCCATACACGCTTTCTCTTAATCCAACCTGCGTATATACGCGCTTACTCTGTTACAAACCTGTGTATAGATCTTCAGACATTTTAGGTCAGCACAATTCTTCAGAACAGATGCATAGCTTAGATTTTACCCTTCACTTCAGAAGCATGTTTGCCTCATCTCAGATCTAAACATTCCATAAACAGATCTAGAAGATACAAATACATTTCAGATCTAGAGATCCCTCTTCATCATTTTCTTCACTGGTGCATTATGAAATCAGATCTATCATTCAACTGTTACCCATTCCATACAGATATACTTCAAAGATAATTATTCATTAAAACCCATACATCTAACTCCCCCTTTGAACAATGATTTTCTTCTCCTTATATAGATTTAGCCTTTGTCAATACCATGAGCCAAAACCATACCACTTCCAATGGTATTCCTGGACGGGATCAAATAGACAATCCAGCGCTCAATACAATCGGTCAATACCATGGTAGTAACCCCTGGTTTTACACATTTAGAGCGCATTTGAGCATACGCGACTTGGCACGTATTTTTCTGTGTGCGTACGCTACTTCTCCTAAACAAACCCGCGTATGCTTTGTGTCACACACTTTTCATCATTGTTCTAGCCCTTACTGATATTTCTTTCTCTGGTAATTCTGAGCTACTTGTAGAACATTAGATTTACATCCTTAATAAACTCATCAAGCATCAAGAACAACTTCATTAAGTAGTTTGCCATCATCTTCATCAAGTGGGTTGCCATCAAGGACAACACATTACATCATATTGCCAACAATCTCCCCCTTTGGACTTGATGGAAACCACGATGGTGTTTGATCACAACAGATATATAAATTAAGCATAATGATATTCTCCCCCTATTCAAACACCATGTCACTCTCCCCCTTTGACATCAAGGGAAAAGGGCGGATCAAAAACCAATACAAGGTTTTTCTCCTCATGTAGAAAGAAGAGCGTTGTAGATCTGATGTGCACTGAAGTTACCATGCTCCCCCTGAGTTCATGCTGAATGTTCAAACATATTTCTCAATGAAGTACATGACTCTATGACTCATACATACATCAAAGATCCAACCATATGTGATTCAAGTACCCAACCAAGAGGGTTTACACATTTTGACTCAACTACCCAACCAAGTGGGTTTACACATTTTGACTCAACTCCCCAACCAAGTGGGTTTACAAATTTTAACAAGTCCTTACATGACTGAATATTAAATTTTTACATCATAGGTCTCATCATGACCTTTTCATCAAATTACCAATATGAATTTTTATGACGACTACCAAAAAGACCTCAAGAAAGATCATATTTCAGAATCATCATAATGCCAACAATCCATTATGCTCAGCAAGGCTAATGCTCCCCCTGAAAATGTGCATCCACGCCTCCTTTCCATATGACCAAGGCTCCTCCTTAGCTTTTGCAACCTGAATACTTTCAATAGCAAGTCATCAGCAACAATTTCTTCATTATCTGTCCGTATCTCTGAATCATAAGACTTCCATCTCATTCATGTGTGAAAGCAAAGAATACTCTTCAGCAAAAAGCAAACAGGGCTCATCCATAAACTCATCATAATAAATCATGTATCCTGTCATCATCATTTAAAACTGAGACATAAGCAGATATAATGTCAATAATGCAATCATTAATAGTCAGACTGATGCTTCCCCTGAACCTGTGTTCCTGATCTTCAACTGTCATACTAATTTTCTTATCATATATGCATACGCGGCTGTCTCCACTGTAACTCACATGTATACGTGACTTCACTTCATTAAACACGCGTATGGAAAGTGAAATACTGAAAATTTCACACTCCTTCTTCTCCCCCTGAATTTTTACTATCTGTACCTGTCTTCTTCACAATAGATGCACTGTCAGAAATAAACATAACCAGAATTACCAAATCAACCATGACAATCATCATACATTGCTCCCCCTGTGATGATACATTACTAATCTCTATGATGTATCTCACATAATTCCTACAGTCATTATGAGAAGTGCGCTTTAGAAGCGGATGACTGCAGTAGGGTCAATATTCCCTACGTTTCTGACCGGTCTTCCTTCTTTTTCCAGCTTTGCTTGAAATTTCTTATTGTGTGCTGGAAGTTCACCAATTTCTCAGATCTATTCATCCTGCATTATTTTTCTACATGATCATACTTGTTACAAGTATAGCATCTTATGTGACCAGAAAAGTAAGCATAAGGATCATAATGTGTTGTCCTATTCTTCCTTCTATTTCAATCAGCTGCTTTATGACCATACTTGCTGCATGAAAAACAATATCCCTTGAAGAAAACAGAGTACCTTTCTGTGTAGAATCTGTTTGTTTATGACTGAAACAATCTGCTTCTACAATTGGCTGCAACATGCCCATAATTATGACATTTAAAGCATTCAACATTATTGAATTATTTCCTTTTTAATGTTCATGATTGTCGGTTGACTTCTTGTTTCTTTCAACTCTTCAGGTTTTGCATTGACATCCTTTGAATCTTTAGTACTTCCTTGTGAACTAGATTCTCCTTTAATAGTTTCATGAAAACCAAGACCAAGTTTAATAGCGGGAGACCATTGATTACTAAGAATATTTTTCAGAATCTTAGTAATATCTTGAAACCTCAAGAGTTTATCCTTTTCTTCTAATTTACCTTTGAGAATGTTTACCTCAACCTCCAATATTTTGCATTTCTTCATCATGCTTTCTTCGACCCTTTTTCCTTCTTCTACTTGATCATTCAATTTTAAAATTTCTTCCTTCAACCAATTTTCTTGTTCTTCACATGTTTGTAACAGCTCTTCATTCTTCTTATTTTATTTTTTCATATCTTATTTGAGAGAGATGATTTCTGCTTCAAGTCCTTCCTTTTCAAATGATAGGGGTTCTTCATTCTTCTTATTTGATTTTTCCAGATCTTCTTTGAGAGAGATGATTTCTACTTCAAGTCTTTCACTTCGATTGGTTGCATAAACATACAACTTTTGATACTTGTCTATCTGTCCATTCAGTATTTATTTCTGTTCATTCATTCTAGAGATCATATCTTTGTAGATAGATTATATCTTATGAAATTGATTCCAATCATTGCTTTCATCATTGATCTTGATATTTTCTTCTAGACTTATACTGTTACTTTCACTATCTTCACCATTGCATGCACAAGAAGGTGAATCACAAGAACAAAAATCAATACATGTTTCCTCTTCTTCATTTTCTGCTGCACATGTTTTCTGAGGTATCTCCTTTTGAGTAGCCTTCTTCTTTTGCTTCCTTGCCATGAGCACTTGTAGATCTTGGTCAGAATCTTCTTCATCCTCATCATTATCTTCATTTGTATAATAACTCTTTCTCTTTTCAAATCGTTACCCTTTGTCATGATTTTCTTCATAAGGACATTTAGCAGCATAATGACCAACTCTCCCACAAGTAAAACACTTGAAGGGTAGCTTACCTTTGAATCTTCCAGTACCTGGTTGGAGTGTCCTTACAAAATTTGCTTCTTCTTCTTCTGATATATAACTTGATTCCTTGACAACTTCCTTTTCTTTTCCTTTTTCACACACCTTAAAAGCAGCTTCTTTGATTTGAGAGGGACCTCCTTGTCTCATTTCATAAGCAGTCAGAATACCATGTAGTTGAACAATAGTAAGAGTTTGCAGATCTTTCCTTTCTTCAATAGCTGACACTTTTGACTCAAATTTTGAAGTTAAAGATCTTAAGACTTTTTCCACCATAGTAGTATCAGTTATGGTTTCACCCAAACTTCTTATATGATTTACAATATCATCTAGACGTAAAAATAAACTAGCAATACTCTCATCACTATGCATCCGTAAATTTTCATATTCAATTCTGAGAGTTTGGAGTTTTGCACTTTTTACCTTTGTATCTCCTTCATAGCTCAGAATGATTTTGTCCCATATTTCTTTTGCTAAATTTAGCTGCATCACTTTAGCAAATTCTAGTTTAGATAGGCTTCCTAATAAGACATTGATGGCTTTGGAATTGATGTCATATTTCTTCCTTTCTGCTGCATCAGTAGGAATACTTGTCGGATACTAATAACCTCCTTCCACGATTGCCTATACTTCTGCACCAAGACTTTGCAGATATGATTTTGTTCGTATCTTCCAGAATAACAGATTATTTCCATTGAATAGAGGTGGCCTTATAGAAATTACTCCTTCATGACTTCCCATTGCGACGGATCTCCTTCAAGCGATCAAGCTTCTCCAGAAGAACCTCCTCTGATACCAATTGTTGGGAAAAATACTAAGAGGGGGGGTGAATCAGAATTTAAGACTTACTCAAACTTTTACTTTTTCATTCTCTAAGAACCCATGCGCTACTTTACTGAAGACAACTAGCGTATACACACGGATATCCTTCATAAAACTCGCGTATATACAGAGCTATTATTATGCCATTAATTCTTTACTTATATCTATGCAACATTCATTCTTCTGATGATTAGATAACAGTAAGCATGTGCAGTAATAAGAGAATAAACCATCACACAAGAACACCAGGATTTAAGGTGGAAACCCAAGTCGGGAGAAAACCATCATTGCTGTCATATTAGTCTTCAATATTTATTATATAAAGAAAACATGTTACAATCATGTATTGGCGCAGACTCACACCAGCACGCAGGCACCCACCTGCAGAAGGCTACAACATTCTCTCGTTTACCTGCCTCTCCTGGAAGGGAGCTACAACCCCCTGCTCTCTTTTACCAGCCTCTCCTGGAAGGGAGCTACAACCCCCTGACTGAAGGCTACAACCCTCAGCAACACCATGGACCACGTTTCATCAATTTTCATACAGGGTCCAATAGCTTCAATAGATCACAAATTGCAGGCCACCTTTCATCATATTTTCAAACTGGACCCACTCCACATATTTAAGCTCAATCATACATCAAACTGAAACTTATACCCTTATCAATTCATTCAATGGATCATCAACCAATCAATCAACAACTTGATATTTTCTCAACATAGTCAGCAACATAAACAATATTCAGAAAACCCAGATCTGTATGAATACATCATAGACAGATAGCAGTAATATAGCATAACAGATCAAACATTTCATACCACATACTTCAGCAAACCTTACTTTTCATACGCGCTTTCCTTTCACTGATCCGACATATATACGCGCTTTCATGTATATAAACCCGCATATACATCTGCACATATTACAGAACTAATTTCACAACCCATACGCACTTTCTCTTAATCCAACCCGTGTATATACGTGCTCACTCTATTACAAACTTGCGTATAGATCTTCAGACATTTTAGGTCAGCACAATTCTTCAGAACAGATGCATAGCTCAGATTTTACCCTTCACTTCAGAAACATGTTCGCCTCATCTCAGATCTAAACATTCCATAAACAGATCTAGAAGATACAAATACATTTCAAATCTAGAGATCCCTCTTCATCATTTTCTTCACTGGTGCATTATGAAATCAGATCTATCATTCAACTGTTACCCATTCCATACAGATATACTTCAAAGAGAAGTATTCATTAAAACCCAGACATCTTACTCTGCCTTTGCACAATGATTTTCTTCTCCTTATATAGATTTAGCCTTTGTCAATACCATGAGCCAAAACCATACCACTTCTGATGGTATTCCTAGACGGGATCAAATAGACAATATAGCGCTCAATACAATGGGTCAATACCATGGTAGTAACCCCTAGTTTTACACATTTAGAGCGCATTTGAGCATACGCGACTTGGCACATATTTTTCTGCGTGTATACGCTACTTCTCCTAAACAAACCCGCGTATGCTTTGTGTCACACACTTTTCATCATTATTCTGGCCCTTATTGATATTTCTTTCTCTGGTAATTCGGAGCTACTTATAGAACATCAGATTTACATCATTAATAAACTCATCAAGCATCAATAACAACTTCATTAAGTAGGTTTCCATCATCTTCATTAAGTGGGTTGCCATCAAGGACAACACATTGCATCATATTGCCAACAATCTCCCCCTTTGGACTTGATGGAAACCATGATGGTGTTTGATCACAATAGATAGATACATTAAGCATAATGATATTCTCCCCCTATTCAAACACCATGTCACTCTCCCCCTTTGACATCAAGGGAAAAGGGCGGATCAAAAACCAATACAAGGTTTTTCTCCTCATGTAGAAAGAAGAGCGTTGTAGATCTTATGTGCATTGAAGTTACCATGCTCCCCCTGAGTTCATGCTAAATGTTCAAACATATTTTTCAATGAAGTACATGACTCTATGACTCATACATACATCAAAGATCCAACCATATGTGATTCAAGTACCCAACCAAGAGGGTTTACACATTTTGACTCAACTACCCAACCAAGTGGGTTTACACATTTTGACTCAACTCCCCAACAAGGTGGGTTTACAAATTTGAACAAGTCCTTACATGACTGAATATTACAATTTTACATCATAGGTCTCATCATGACCTTTTCATCAAATTACAAATATGAATTTTTATGACCACTACCAAAAATACCTCAAGAAAGACCATATTTCAAAATCATCATAATGCCAACAATGCGTTATGCTCAGCAAGGCTAATGCTCCCCCTGAAAATGTGCATCCATGCATCCTTTCCATATGATCAAGGCTCCTCCTTAGCTTTTGCAACCTGAATACTTTCAATAGCAAGTCATCAGCAACAATTTCTGCATGATCTGTTCGTATCTCTGAATCATAAGACTTCCATCTCATTCATGTGTGAAAGCAAAGAATACTCTTCAGCAAAAAGCAAACAGGGCTCATCCATAAACTCATCATAATAAATTGTGTATCATGTCATCATCATTTAGAACTGAGACATAAGCAGATATAATGTCAATAATGCAATCATTAATAGTCAGACTAATGCTCCCCCTTAACATGTGTTCCTGATCTTCAGCTCTCATACTAATTTTCTTATCATAAATGCATGCGCGACTGTCTCCACTGTAACTCACGTGTATATGCGACTTTACTTCATTAAACACATGTATGGAAAGTGAAATACTGAAAATTTCACACTCCTTCTTCTCCCCCTAAATTTGTACTACCTGTACCTGTCTTCTTCACAACAGATGCACTGTCAGAAATAAACATAACCAGAATTACCAAATCAACCATGAGAATCATCATACATTGCTCCCCTTGTGATGATACATTACTAATCTCTATGATGTATCTCACATCATTCCTGCAGTCATTATGAGAAGTAAGCTTTAGAAGCATATGACTGCAGTAGGGTCAATATTCCCTACGTTTCTGACCGGTCTTCCTTCTTTTTCCAACTTTGCTTGAAATTTCTTATTGTGTGCTGGAAGTTCTCCAATTTCTCAGATCTATTCATCCTGCATTCTTTTTCTACATGTCCATACTTGTTACAAGTATAGCATCTTATGTGACCAGAAAAGTAAGCATAAGGATCATAATGTGCTGTTCTATTCTTCCTTCTATTGCAATCAGCTGCTTTATGACCATACTTGCTGCATGAAAAACAATATCCCTTGAAGAAACCAGAGTACCTTTCTGTGTAGAATTTGTTTGTTTGTGACTGAAACAATTTGCTTCTGCAATTGGCTGCAACATGCCCATAATTATGAGATTTAAATCATTCAACATTATTGAATGATTTCCTTTGAGTGTTCATGATTGTCGGTTGACTTCTTGTTTCTTTCAACTCTTCAGGTTTTGCATTGACATCCTTTGAATCTTTAGTACTTCCTTGTGAACTAGATTCTCCTTTAATTGTTTCATGAAAACCAAGACCAAGTTTAATAGCAGGAGACATTTGATTACTAAGAATATTGTTCAAAATCTTAGTACTATCTTGAAACCTCAAGAGTTTATCATTTTCTTCTAATTTACCTTTGAGAATGTTTACCTCAACCTCCAATATTTGGCATTGCTTCATCATGCTTTCTTCGACCCTTTTTCCTTCTTCTACTTGATCATTCAATTTTAAAATTTCTTCCTTCAACCAATTTTCTTGTTCTTCACATGTTTGTAACAACTCTTCATTCTTCTTATTTGATTTTTTCAGATCTTCTTTGAGAGAGATGATTTCTGCTTCAAGTCCTTCCTTTTCAAATGATAGGGGTTCTTCATTCTTCTTATTTGATTTTTCCAGATCTTCTTTGAGAGAGATGATTTATGCTTCAAGTCTTTCACTTCGATTGGTTGGATAAACATACAAATTTTGATACTTGTCTATCTGTTCATTCAGTATTTCTTTCTGTTCATTCATTCTAGAGATCATATCTTTGTAGATAGATTCTCTCTTATGAAATTGATTCCAATCATTGCTTTCATCATTGATCTTGAGATTTGCTTCTAGACTTATACTGTTACTTTCACTATCTTCACCATTGCATGCACAAGAAGGTGAATCACAAGAACAACAATCAATACATGTTTCCTCTTCTTCATTTTATGTTGCACATGTTTTCTGAGGTATCTCCTTTTGAGTAGCCTTATTCTTTTGCTTCCTTGCTATGAACACTTGTAGATCTTGGTAAGAATCTTCTTTATCCTCATCATTATCTTCATTTGTATAATCACTCTTTCTCTTTTCAAATTGTTTCCCTTTATCATGATTTTCTTCATAAGGACATTTAGCAGCATAATGACCAACTCTCCCACAAGTAAAACACTTGAAGGCTAGCTTACCTTTGAATCTTCCAGTACCTGGTTGGAGTCTCCTTACAAAATTTGCTTCTTCTTCTTCTGATATATAACTTGATTCCTTGACAACTTCCTTTTCTTTTCCTTTTGCACACGCCTTGAAAGAAGCTTCTTTGATTTGAGAGGGACCTCCTTGTGTCATTTCATAAGCAGTCAGAATACCATGTAGTTGAACAATAGTAAGAGTTTGCAGATCTTGCCTTTCTTCAATAGCTGACACTTTTGACTCAAATTTTAAAGTTAAAGATCTTAAGACTTTTTCCACCAGAGTAGTATCGGTTATGGTTTCACCCAAACTTCTCATATGATTTACAATATCATCTAGACGTAAAAATAAACTGGCAATACTCTCATCACTATCCATCCTTAAATTTTCATATTCAATTCTGAGAGTTTGGAGTTTTGCACTTTTTACCTTTGTATCTCCTTCATAGCTTAGAACGATTTTGTCCCATATTTCTTTTGCTGAATTTAGCTGCATTACTTTAGAAAATTCTGGTTCAAACAGGCTTCCTAATAAGACATTGATGACTTTGGCATTGATTTCATATTTCTTCCTTTCTGCTGCATCAGTAGGAATACTTTTCGGATACTGATAACCTCCTTCCACGATTGCCCATACTTCTGCACCAAGACTTTGCAGATATGCTTTTGTTCGTATCTTCCAGAATAACAAATTATTTCTATTGAATAGAGGTGGCCTTATAGACATTACCCCTTCATGACTTCCCATTGCGATGGATCTCCTTCAAGCGATCAAGATTCTGCAGAAGGACCTCCTCTGATACCAATTGTTGGGAAAAACACTGAGAGCGGGGGGTGAATCAGTATTTAGGACTTACTCAAACTTTTACTTTTTCATTCTCTAAAAACCCATATGCTAATTTTCTGAAGCCAACTAGCATATACACGCGGATATCCTTCATAAAAATCACGTATATACAGAGATCTTATTATGCCATTAATTCTTTACTTAGATCTATGCAACATTCATTCTTTTGATGATTAGATAAAAGTAAGCATGTGTAGTAATAATAGAATAAACCATCACACATAAGCATCACACAAGAACACCAGGATTTAAGGTGGAAACCCAAGTCGGGAGAAAACCACCGCTGTCGTCATCTCAGTCTTCAATATTTATTATATAATGAAAACATGTTACAACCATGTACTAGTGTAGACTCATACCAGCATGCAGGCACCCACCTGCAGAAGGCTACAACCTTCTCTCATTTACCAGCCTCTCCTGGAAGGGAGCTACAACCCCCTGCTCTCGTTTACCAGCCTCTCCTGGACGGGAGCTACGACCCCCTGCTCTCGTTTACCAGCCTCTCCTGGAAGGGAGCTACAACCCCCTAACTAAAGGCTACAACCCTCAGCACCACCATGGACCACGTTTCATCAATTTTCATAATGGATCCAGTAGCTTCAATAGATCACAACTTGCAGGCCACTTTTCATCATATTTTCAGACTGGACCCACTCCACACATTTAAGCTCAATCATACATTAAACTGAAACTTATACCCTTATCAATTCATTCAATGGATCATCAACCAATCAATCAACAACTTGATCTTTTCTCAACATAGTCAGCAACATAAACAATATTCAGAAAACCCAGATCTATATGAATACATCATAGACAGATAGCAGTAATACAACAGAACAGATCAAACATTTCATACCACATACTTCAGCAAACCCTAGTTTTCATACGCTCTTTCCTTTCATTGATCCGGCGTATATGGGCGCTTTCATGTATATAAACCTGCGTATGCATCTGCATATATTACAGAACTAATTTCACAACCCATACATGCTTTCTCTTAATCCAACCCGCGTATATACGTGGTTACTCTATTACAAACTTGCGTATAGATTTTCAGACATTTTAGGTCAGTACAATTCTTCAGAACAGATGCATAGCTCAGATTTTACCCTTCACTTCAGAAACATGTTCGCCTCATCTCAGATCTAAACATTCCATAAACAGATATAGAAGATACAAATACATTTCAGATCTAGAGATCCCTCTTCATCATTTTCTTCACTGGTGCATTATGAAATCAGATCTATCATTCAATTGTTACCCATTCCATACAGATATACTTCAAAGAGAAGTATTCATTAAAACCCATACATCTTACTCCCCCTTTGCACAATGATTTTCTTCTCCTTATATAGATTTATCCTTTGTTAATACCATGATCCAAAACCATACCACTTCCGATGGTATTCCTAGACGGGATCAAATAGACAATCCAGCGCTCAATACAACGGGTCAATACCATGGTAGTAACCCCTGGTTTTACACATTTAGAGTGCATTTGAGCATACGTGACTTGGCACGTATTTTTCCGCGTGCATACGCTACTTCTCCTAAACAAACCCACATATGCTTTGTGTCACACACGTTTCATCATTGTTCTGGCCCTTACTGATATTTCTTTCTCTGGTACTTCTGAGCTACTTTTAGAACATCAGATTTACATCATTAATAAACTCATCAAGCATCAAGAACAACTTCATTAATTAGGTTGCCATCATCTTCATCAAGTGGGTTTCCATCAAGGACAACACATTGCATCATATTGCCAATAATGCTATGCCCAACATGTTAGTGTCTATGAGTAACCAATGATCAAATGTACTCTTTCCATGTGATTGATAAGATCTCAGGGTCAAATGGTTATATTTAAAAAAAAAATTCAAATAAATTTAACATTTCTCTATTGTCATATGGTCATTCATTATTGTCTAGGTCAGTGCTACTCCCTTCACTTGCTCTTGGTCATCATCACTCATCATGGCCATGTAATCATTTAGGTGTCCTAGGTCATCAAAAGAGTGAATGCACCATTATATAGTTCATGGTCTAGGATTTTTATTTTGATTGTCATCATAATGTCAGTCATGAAAAGAAAAAATGGAGTCATGTCCATCATTTGGGTAATCATCATGGGAGTTAACCAATTATGGAATAAAGTAAAAAGGTAATATTTCCTTTTCAAGGAATTATGTTGTAGTACAATAACCTCATTAAGTCATTTCTCAAAAGTACATATGATGTTACACCATCAACAAAGCAAAAAATCAAGTTCCGAGCTAATAAAAGAGCATACTCAAGAACTTCATTTCATCCTCCAAGAGCTCTTCTCCACCATTTTTCCTCATCTAGGCCAACAGAGCAACGATTTTCATCACCAAATGCCTTTTCCATCAACTCACTCTATTTCTGCTATACATCTACTACACTTCTGGACATTCACTCCATTTTTTGGTTTGAAGGTCAAAGAAAGAAAAAAACAGGTCATTTATCATCCAAGAAGTTTTCAAAGCTTCTAAACAAGTAAGTGAAGAATTCATAATCCATCTCATGCAATTATTTCCTTCAAAAAGTGATGAAACCCCTCCTAGGGTTTTATGCTGCGTTTTTAATATTTCATGATTTTGGCTTTCTTCCAAGGAGAGAATCCCTATGTTTTCTTCCTAAAATCCCTTTTATACACTTCATAGACCCTACCCAACCATTTCCCATACCTATTTTTCCCATCACACCACTTTTCCCAAAAAACTCAAGCCCACACTATGCTTCTGCTGCGTTTCTGGGTTTTCCCTGTGTTTTCCAAATTTTCCCCTAATTCCCTCACCAATTCTAAGAAATATTACTATCCCTATATTCCTAACATCTACCCTTACCCCCCAGTTTTTTCCTATAACTTTCACTAACTCCTATCCCCTCCATTTCCTTCCCTAAAATACCTACTATGTTTTCCTTGTTTTGTAGCCCTAAACATCTACCCTTTCCCCTATAAAACTAGGGTTTGCAATCAAGAAAAGCCAACAACATGTCCAGTGAAAAGAATAAATACAAGAAAGGGGGATATTTCTCAAGATATGATCAAAATCATATGCAGGAGATCAATGCTTCAGAGTTCATTGAGATGTCATTTGGACAAGTAGGTTGCCTAGGGTTTTGTGAGAAAGTACAAGACATTGGATAACACTGTAAGCTTACTAGTATATTTTCCACCAATTTTAAGATGAAAAATATCACCATAATAGGGATGGACTTCTTGGTATTAGTAGAGGTTATAGTTTCACCCACTGGTATCCCTAACCAAGGAGAAATTTGGTTTAAGGGGATGGATTTGGATATAGAAAACTATAAAGTGTTCATGAAATCACAGTATAAGGAAGATCCCTCTCATATTTTTCCTTGCAAGAAATTATTGGATAAATATACTCCTTTGATGAATATTATTATGAAATATTTCAAATGTGAAGGCAAGTTTAGTAACTTGTATCAATATCACATAATATTGTTGATGCACTTTGCTTCTATCAAACCAATAAATCTACCCAATTACTTGTTCAGAAGCTTGGTTGAGATGACTGAGAAATGCAGACTAAAGGGAGAGACCATCAGTCAAGCTTGTTTCATCATGTCTTGATAAAATTCATAGTTCTCCACCATATCACATAGATCATCATGCCATGGGGGACCTTCTTGGAGGCAGCTGCTCTTATACCTGCCTCAATTCATCTAGAGAGCCCAAGTGTTCCTTCATCATCTAGAACACAAAGAGGTTATATCATCAAGCAATCCATTAGTGACAAAAACTCAGCGTAGAGCAGAGTTTTCAGAGACCTACAACATAGGTAAGAGGCTAGTTTTTCCCCTGTGATTGAAAAGGAGATGCCTAAAACTAGTCCTAGAACTACATTTCATGCTAAGAAACTATTTAAGGAGGTTGTGAGTGATAAAGAAGTGAAATTTAAGACATGATGGAATCACCTAGAGACATAGATAATTCACCTTTCCAACATCATGAAGAATTGCCTCTTGCAATAAAGATGATTGATCTACCAAAACACCATGAGGACGAAGTAGCTGAAGACACACTCAAATAAAAATAGGCACATATAAGAGAGCTCAAAGATGACCTTGCTAAGGAAAATTTCAAGTGTCTTTTTTGCAGCAAGAGAATAGGTGGCTCAAAATAAACCTATTGTTGCAAAGAAAACCACAAGGGAACCATCCATCATCCAGAAAGGAAGATGTTATGGTAGAAAATTAAAAGGGCAAAGCCATAATTGATGTGGAGAAATTATAATAAAAATACATTCAGGTACAACCAAGAAGGCCTAAAACTAGAGGAAAGGCAAGAAGAGAAAAACATGAAAAAGAACCATCTCCTCCTCAATCCCACAAAGACATCAATGACATCATAGCTGGTGAAGTTGAAGAATATAGGGAATTATGACTTGGGTTAGTAAATGAACACCTAGAGGAGCTACTAAAGAGAGAAAATAGAGACATTTCCATGCATAGGCACATGGAAAGGCACTATTACACAAGAAATTATATTTGCAATATTGGGGTTAAGAACATGAAGAAAAAGCTCAAGAAGACCCTAAGGAAGCTTAAGAATAAATATAACCTTGATCTCTTGGCTAATACATCCTTAATTTCTTGAAGGCATAACAGAAAAATGGAAAATGAGAGAAGTTTTGGCAAAATTTTGAATTTTTTTTGGTTTTTTGTCATACAGGCAAAACTAGTGCACAAAAACACAACGTGTGCTCTCTGTGCTTTTTCCCAGAGGCTCAAAATGAGGATTGAAAATAATTTTGAGGTGTATTTTGGCTAGTAAAGTCCAAAAATTTACTTGGGGTTACTTTTTAGTTCATGGATTTTCAGAAAAATGTCAAAAACCACCTATTTTCCATCCTTCTTCCACTGTTTTGAGTCACTCGCTGCGCTTCTGGAGTAGTTGTGATATAATAAGTTTTGACGTGTATTAGAGATGTATTTTTGGTGACTTGAAGCTTCAAAGGTGTAGTATACATCCTAATATAAATTTACCAACCTTCAGCAAAGTTCAAATATCCCTCGGATTCATAAAAAAGTATCGCCAAAGTTTGTTGCACTTCTACTGCCAAACGTTGCACTTTTGTAATTTTCGTTGCGTTTCTGGGTTTGACGATTTTTATTGACACGTGGAGGTAAAAAGTAAAAATATTTAATGTAACATCTCGATCGTGAGTATTTTTATGGTTAATAGGCCTATTTATGGTCATATTTGTAAAATAATCTTATGTTTAATGACTTGAGACAAAAACTAAACTTGTTACCTAAAAAATGGGAATTTATTTCTAACTTCCTTGGGATTAGGCAATGAGTCATTATGTGCATTAATTAGTTTTTTTGGATGAGGATTCGACCCCTAGAGGTGGAAAATTGTTTTATTTTCTATATTTACTAAGAATTAGGTCATTGGGAGGGTTGGATATATGAAGTTCTCACTCTTTGGCACTAGTGTATCTGGCAATTTGCATAAGAAATTTACAGGAAATTGTAGCTATTTTTATGGGATTATTTTGATGTGGTTAGTGATAGTGTTTTTATTTAATTTTCTTATGCATTTGATAAGCAAGTTGTTCAAGCAGCCAGCTACTTTATTCTTATGCTTTATCTTTTAAGTTTTTGAAACAAAAATCATGATTTTATGCTTTGTTTTTGTTTAAGATAGGCATTTGAGTGATTCAACCTCTAAAATAAGTAAATTCATTATGCTCATTTAATTATTATATGTTTTCCTCCTTACTAAACTATAATGAAAAACCAATTAAGTCACTGAATCATATCTACCTTGCCTCATACTATATTTTCAGTTGATCTTTTTGGGATATCTTGCCTAGTTTCCAAACCTAGAGCTTCTTTGTCCAACAAACCCTAATAAAAAAAAATTAAAAAACCCTACCAAGCTAATAATAGCGTAAAATAATTATTCTCCAGTATGATGCAGGAGCATCCAACTCAACAAATTAATTTTAATTTAATAGATATAGGTAGTCTTGTATTTATATGAAATTGGAATGAGTTGAGTGATTTTAATATTTTAAAATAGGATTAATTAATATTTAGAGGATTTTTGTAAATGTTCTTGAAAGAGAATATGAGAGAAATATTCAAGAATTAATTGTATTTTCTGAATTAGAATTAGTTTCATGAATCTGGGGATTTATGAGAGACCTTAGGGATTAAGTAGAGATTTTAGGATTAAAGAGGATTCTTAGGAATTTGTTGAAGAAATAGAGGATCTGAAACCATAATTAGGTTCAGAATTTTTTTTATATATTGTAAGCCTCAAAGGCATTAAGAAAATAGGGAGAGGAGAGACTCAAGATAGACAGATAGGAATTGCTTTGAGTCTACGGGCAATTTAGAGAAAAGGCCACTGATTAGAAAATCAGGCTAGAAGAAAAATTATGTGTATATATGGAGCATTAAAATAGAAAACTCAATTTCTGAGTTTGCATAAAGTGTGATGTGTTAATACATTTATACATGTGTGTATGTACCAGAGTATGCATGATGTAAGTGTGCAGAGTATTTTGGAAGAATCTGATATAGAAACCGAACTCTATGAAATCGAATTCACAAGGAATTTTATATATTCCTTTTGGAAAGTCAAGTGACTATAGTTGAAGTTTCATTGAAAAATAAAACTGAATGAATGAAATTCAAAACATGTACATTGACTTGTGATTGAAGCCACAAATGGAGTAAAGTGCAGAAATGTTGTAAATATCAGTTAAATAAATGAACAAGCAAATTCATGGATAAATAACCACAGAAGATGAAACCACGCATTGAATAAATGACATAATGGGTTGAAGACTGGTAAGTAGCTTACACATATTCTGAAATTTGGAAACATACTTGGTCATTTTTGTAGTTGAAGAATTTCCTGAATTCTGGAATTATGTATTTATGGAACCCTACATAAATATTTGTATCGCTAAAATAGTGAAGATGTATGGTATGGCTATTGTGAAATTATTTCAAGTTGGAACCATAGTTCTGTTCAGAAACCCAAGTCAAATGAAAGAAGACATGATGACGTAGAGGCATGAAGAGATGGTTTTATAAAACCACATGTGGTTGTTATGTAGGTTGAAAACTGAAAGCGGTATTTAGTTGATGAGTGCGATAGTGATTAAGAGATGACACATGGAATTTTAATACCGCCTATTTTAATATCGCCCATTTCGCATAGCACAGCAGAGATCTTGAAGGTGAGATAATTTTAATCTGGTTTGAAAATTTTGATTGCAGAATTCTGGTTGCAGACAAGATGAAGACAAACATTTTGATGATGATGGCAGTGAACCTAATATTCCAGCTAAAATTTGGATAGGGAGAACAACTGAAGTGTTCTCAAGAGAAGGTGAGTTGAGGATATAATTCTAGAGAGAGAAAAAGAGAGTGCTCAAGAGGTTCCAGAGATATAGAACCAGTGCTTGCCAAAAGACCAAGTCCAGAGAGGGGATTGGTGAGGTAAGTGGCAGCAGGGAGGACTTACTGTTGCAGAGGCTTAGTGAAAATCATAGTGAGTGAGGAGCTCATGGAGATGAAGAAGATGATAACGAAGGATCAAAGAAAAGGTTCTAAAGAATGCCATGAAGAGAATAAATAAGATGTCATTTTAGGTGACATAGAGTTAATGAGTCAAGAGGAGCTTGACAAACAACTTGCTGACATAAAAGCAAGAGTTGAGGTATTGATGAAGCTGCTACAAGAAGAGGAAAACCAGAGAGGAGGATGGATCTTTCCACTTAATGGAAAGAAGGTAATTTGGCACCCATTACAAATGAAGTGGAGGCAGAAGGATATTGCCTTATGGAAGGAAGAACTCAAATTTTTTGAGTCAAGGATAGAATTTGAGGATTCCACATTAAAATATGTTCAAGGAGAAATTCTTGAAGAAGCAAACGAGACTGAAAGGTCTTGTGTTTTTAAAACTAATGAATTGTGCATGATTGTAGGTACATCACTAGATGTTGAACAAACTTTGAATTTTGTTAAGGAGAAGAAGTTGAATCTGAAATCTGTTCGAAATGATGCTGAGATAGCAAGATCTCAGAAACAAAAGGGGACAAAGGGGTCTCATGGGAATAAACAACAGAGTATTGAAGTAGAGGAAGAGTGGCCATTTGATGATTGGTCAACAACAAGTGAAGGTATGGAAAGTCGTGTGAAGTTTCCAAATTCTACTCCAATTGAAATTGTTGAGTTATATAGAAAGTTAGATCTTCAAAGAAGAGAGTTGGAAAAGTAGAGGATCTATACTCAGAATAAATTGCTGAATGTGAAAGAAAAATAAATTTTCATGAATGATAGATAGAAAACAAAGAGTAAGAATGCAATAATGATAGAAAGAGTCCAAAAAATTGAAGGAGTTCATTATTGTGAACCAGAGCAAGGAGACATCCTTGAAACAGATGATATGAAGGAGAGACTAGCTGACAGTCTCATGGAGGATTTAAATCAGCATACTGATGTGCTGACAAAGGAGTTAAATGAAAAATAAAAAGCAACATACTGAGATGTTTCTAGAGGAGGAAGAGGCATTGAAACCTTGTATTTTTAATACTGATAATTCATGTGTTAATTATGCAGGTAATGGAGGACAACAAATGGAAAATGTTAGAGAACCTAATGAAAAGGAAACTAAGTTAGCTGAAAACATAGTGAAGGATCATCATTCTATCATGGTGATTGGTATAATGCAGATAAATTTGGAAATTGGGAAGGAAGGCAGTAAAGATTTTCTGAGTCCTGAACAAGGCTTAGAACTGTAAGAAGAATATTTAGTGATTGGATAATCAAATAAGACCATTGGGTCTTGTGATTTTGAAATTGACAATTTGACTGTGTTTACACATGTTGTAGAATGCAATCCATCTCTTGGAATTGTCTTGAATGAAGATGCAGTGTTTTACAAATTTGAATTGATTTCCAGAATCAATCAAGGAGGTGAAGGACAATTTCTAAAGGTTGCAAAAAAAGAAGAAGAAGGATATGCTGAAACTAAATTGCAGCATATTGATGATTTGGTTGAGATGAAACAATTACAAAGGGAATGGCTGAAATGATTGCAATAAACAACTATGTTAGAGAAAGGAATTGTAGACACTAAAGTGGAAATGTCTAGAGTTATGGAAGAAGCGGGAGAAAATACTAGTTTTCCAACATTAATTATGCTTACTAGTATACAAAGAAGAATGAATGAGTATGTTACTTCAATTAAAGAATCAAATGATAATTCATTTTTTAAAAGTTAATTTGCAGGTAGTGAGTAGAAGAAGAATGTTGCAGAGGGATATATCTTCAAAGATATTCAGGAAGCTTGGGAGGTGACAACATATGAAGCAACATCTACAGCAATGTCCAAAGCAATAGTATTTGGAGTAATATTTGCAGTAAAAATTGGAAGCAGCAACAAAAGTCAGAGTGGTTACTAGTTAGAAGATAAAATGGACATATAAATTGAAAGAATAAGAAGATCGATGATGAAGGTGTCTCAGAAAAAGACAATAGCAAGAAAGCAAAGTAACAACAACAAATAAAATACAAGAATAGTCTATAAAATCAAAGCTAGCGGGAAGATGCAGAATAAAATATGGAGGCCTGGAAAAGTGCAGCTAAAGAATATCACAACTTATGGACAACAGCAAAACAAATTATGGGATCGAGGAGGCTAAAAAGCACATGATCAGGAGATCATGATTAATTTCTACTTTGGGAATCTGATGTAGGAGCATCCAACTCAACAAACTAATTTTAATTTAATAGATATAGGGGGTCTTGTATTTCTATGAAATTGGAATGAGTTGAGTGATTTTAATATTTTAAAATAGGATTAATTAATATTGAGAGGATTTTTGTAAATTTTCTTGAAATAGAATATGAGAGATAGATTTGAGAATTAATTGTATTTTACGAATTGGAATTAGTTTCATGAATCTGGGGATTTATGAGAGACCTTAGGGATTAATTAGAGATTTTATGATTAAAGAGGATTCTTAGGAATTTGTTGAAGAAATGGAGGATCTGAAACCATAATTGGGTTCATAAATTTTTTTATATATTGTAAGCCTCAAAGGCATAAAAAATAGGGACAGGAGAGATTTAGGATAGACAGATAGGAATTGCTTTGAGCCTACGAGAAATTTAGAGAAAAGGCCACTGATTAGAAAATCAGGACAGAAGAACAATTCTGTGTATATATGGAGCATTAAAATAGAGAACTCAATTTTTGAGTTTGTATAAAGTGTGATGTGTTAATACATTTATACATGTGTGTATGTACCAGAATATGCATGATTTAAGTGTGCAGAGTATTTTGGAAGAATATGATTTCGAAATCGAATTCTATGAAATTGAATTCACAAGGAATTTGATATATTCCTTTTGGAAAGTCAAGTGACTATAATTGAAGTTTCATTGAAACATAGAACTGAATGAATGAAATTCAAAACATGCACATTGACTTGTGATTGAAGCCACGAATGGAGTAAAGTGCAGAAATGTTGTAAACATCGGTTAAATAAATGAACAAGCAAAGTCATGGATAAAGAACCATGGAAGATGAAACCACAAGTTGACTAAATGACAGAATGGGTTGAAGACTGGTAAATAGTCTACACATATTCTGAAATTTGGAAACATACTTGGTCATTTTTGTAGTTGGAAGAATTTCCTAAAATATGGAATTATGTATTTATGGAACCCTGCATAAAGATTTGCATCGCCAAAACAGTGAAGATGTATGGTATGGCCGTCGTGAAATTCTTTCAAGTTGGAACAATAGTTCTGTTCAGAAACCCAAGTCAAATGAAAGCAGACATGATGGCGTAGAGGCATGAAGAGATGGTTTTATAAAACCACATGTGGTTTTCACGTAGGTTGAAAACTGAAAGCGGTATTTAGTTTATGAGTGCGATAGTGATTAAGAGATGACACGTGAAATTTTAATATTTCCTATTTCGCATAGGATTGAACCTTTAAATTTCATGCTTTTTAATGTGCGATTACAGTCGGATTGATGAGTGTGCATGATCAACGGTGGATAAGTTTGTTGTAAATCTGTGGGGCTGAATATAACATGTGTCGGCACTTGGTTTTGTAACCAAAAGTGAACGGCGAGTCATCTTTGACTTCGTTAAAGGAAAAATATTGGTGGAAGGCATATTAAATAAATATTTAATATGGTATTAAAGAAATTACTCATAGTCATTGTTTAAAGGTGAGTTGGTAAGCATGGGCCATTATATCTGTGTGTGTGTGTGTGTGTGTGTGTGTATGTGTGTGCGTGTGTGATGATACTTTGGGTTTTAATGCAAAGTTGAATATTCGTAAATATGAATATTCATAAGGTGGGTGATTTCATGTTTTCTATAAATGTAATGTTTAAAAAGAGGATGTTTTATTATGGTTAACATCATAATTGGGATAATGTGAAATTTTTTTGCATAAAATATCATCACTGATTGGGATAGTCTTGTTTGAAATGTATGAAGACTTGGATTGATATTCATATTATGGGTAAACGCAGCCAAGGCTGCATCACAGTCATTTCCATCGATTGCGATCTCGATAGAGAGAGCCTTGTCTTATTTGGTAGGGCTAGATACCAAATCTAAAGACTGGTCTTTGGTCACCTCTTTGGTTTATTTTCTTAGCCTTGGGAAACTAAGGAGCCCTAAAATTTTGGCACAATTTTCGAGGAACGAAAGGTTTCATCTTCTCCAGGAAATATTGTTCAAGTTGCAGATCTGATTGTTGATGGTGGAAAATAGTCAGACATATGAAGGCTAAATCATTCACTTGACGACTCCAACCTAATCCAAAGACTCCACTGGAAGCAGGATCCATAAATAGAGATGAGTTCTTAGTCTAGAAGATATGCTCCTATGCATCAATATCATGTTCCGGGATTTGAAAATCATATGCCTCGGGTAGATTGACAGACGTACTTGCCAAAATTCAAATATGGAAAAGGTGATGATGCTACACTTCATTTAATAATATTTCATATGCATGTGTGTAAGTTGAGGATTAATTTTCATGAATATTGTTTAATTAAGATGTTCATGATCACATTAGAAGAAAGAGCATGACTTTGGTATGAAATCTTTCCTCCTGCTTGTATTTATTCTCTCAAATATTTTCACTCGGTATTTCTTGAGAAGTATAGAGAAACCTATCCTTATTTATTTTTTATTGAGGATTGCTGTGTTCACTATGAGAATTTTATTCAAGAGATGGAAAGTGCTTATGGTGATGAAGAGTTTATGGATGATGAACTCTTGGATGCTTTGAATGAAAACCCTTTGCACCACCATGAGAAGATCGTGGATTCTACCCAAGATGATAGTGAACTTGAGGATAATTATTCAAAATATGATATTGATCTTCCATCTTCCGAAGTAAATGATAATTTGTAGCATTCATGACTTTCTTTTAGTGCACAAGACACATATGATAATGGTCATTTCAGTTGCCCTCTACTCCTTGATGAAGATCCTAATTGTGAGTTGGTTTGCATTAATATTCCTTAGAGTCATCATTCATCCATTGAGTTTGAAATTAATGAGCGACAGGTTTTTTTCCTAGAACTTAATGATCAACCTGTTCAGCAGATTTTAAATCAACTAGGAAAAGAAGAAAAATATAGTCAAATATTTATGCTTCTTCTGATGAACTAATGGAAAAAACACATATTTTATATCCTTTTAATCATTCTTATTATCAAGAATGTGAGAATGTAGCCAAAGAAAATCAAATTTAAAAGGTATATAATGTAGAGAAGTTTCTTACTATGCCTATTATGGAATAATGTATGAAAAATGATCTTGTTCAAATAGTTTTTGATTATACTACCCCACAAATTCTAAATCCATATTTACATGAAGAAACACCCATGCATGAAATTTCATATTTGGAGGATGATAGACCAACTACTATCATTCATTTGGAGAACAGTCCTAAAAGAGAACAAAAATATATTACAAATGATGTTTACCTTTGTCCTCTTGTTGATCCACAAGAGGTAATGTTTCATGATTCTCAAGACCCCTTGGGAAATGTTGGAGCAGGGTCCATTACGACAACAATTTTGGGCTAAATATTAGTATTTTTTTTGGTTTTGAGTCATGCATGCTACTAAAAGTGGATTCAAGGGGCTTTGGTGCAGGTCAAAGTCCCTTCATGAGCTGCAATGGGTTAAACAATAAACTAGGTGTCTCAAACCATGGTTTGAGGACCATAGTATGAGTGCAAGCAAAGGTATAAATAGAAGTATAGATTGAGTCAGATAAGATATCGAAGTTAAGAATGGAGGAATGATAAGAGATTAATGATAGATCTCTGAATTTGAATCTGTAGTATCGTTTTGGTATGAAAGGCTCCTGCTAGCTTAGTCTGGCTATGTGCGGACCCTACTGGCTGTGTGCATGGGTAGATCTAGAAAATTGTAAGGGTTTCTATTAGCTGTAACGGTTTCTGTGAAGATTGATTAATAAAAATATGTTTCGGAAATTTTGTGTACCCAGTGCATCTATGATTCACTTCTGTTTATGAATTCTTCTTTCTGTGTATGATTTATGTTATCGGTGATCAAGAATGGTTTATGTACATGTTTATATTGTTGATGCGTAAGTTATTTGCATGAATATGTTTCTTTAAATTTTGAATATTACATTGTTAGAAAATTAAATGGGATTCTGGATCTACTGTCGGTGCACGCGCGTAGGGTTAACATGTGCTAATTGACCTAGGATTTCTAGTTAGGGCTTCTGGTGTGTAAGACAGTATGTTTAATAAGATAGATATGTGGACATCAACTTCGTTTAATTCTGATCTCTCATGGTGTGGAAACCTGGTTCCAACACTCCCCCGTACTCCTTCGGGTGAGACTTTGGCCTCCACAAGAGGTCATTGCCGAAAGGGATAGTAGTAAGAGGGTTTTTGTTGGTTACGCTAACTCTGAAACTGGGTCAGGACCCCTCAAGCCAATAGGAATTCTTTTGGAAGCATCAAAAAAGGTGGAGTTTTTTTGGTCACTGTTATTCATCAGTAAATTTTTCTGATATCAAAGGAGGAATAAGTTATAAATCCTAGATTTCTAGAAACAATATTTAAGGAAAAATTGTGAGTTCTAGAAATCTCACTGCCTTCATCATCCTAAACCTAACTATTCTTCTAAAATAAGGCTATCTTTTTCCCTCTCCAAGTTTACACTGTTGTAGAGAATACTTCAAAATTCTGGGTCTGTTTGCCTCATTTCAACACCTCACTTACACTCTCATTTATCTCCATTTTTCCCTCTAAAAACCCATCATAATTCCCTCATGCATCATATTTCTTCTAAGAAGGCCTTAAACAATGCAAAAAGTCATTTTTTACATTGTTTTAAGTTTAACATTAGGCTTATCGGATCCTCAATTTTTTTTTATAAAAACCATGTTTTTATAAAAGTTTGCCCTTTATTATAATTAGCCATTAAGCCCCTTTCGGCCTAAACCTTAGCCCCGCACCCTCATAAAAACCTTCCTTCCACTCTATCCTAAGACCCTTCCCTACCCTAAACTTCACTTCCGCCCATTCTATTTTTTACATACCCACGCTAAAACCTTATAAACTCACCCAAACCCCCGAGAAATATTAAGGCACGCCCCCTTCTACTTCACCCCACCTCTTCATTTTCTCCTGGATCATCTCGACCGTTGATCAAAGGCCCTCAACCCAATCCAACGGCCATCACCTTTCCACCACATCATCACTCCCGGGCCCCGCTCTCCACTTAACCCCTCGTCAAATAAAAGCCCGCCACCTTTCCTGGGCTCCACTGTATAGATCTGCGCCCTGGCCCCGAAAGCCCTCCACACTGTCGATCTCACCTCTTGAGCATGGAAAATTTTAGGGGCTAATATTCATAGGTGGGCTAATTTTCCATGGTTTTTCCAAAAAAAAATTGCGAATTTCCATTTTTTTATAGAAATGACTCGCCCAAATTTTACAATATAAAATTATTTTACGTTAAAAATCACCAATATTATATATATAATATATATAATATTATTATAAATTTGAATAATTTTACAAATACATCAATAAACATTTTATAGTTTCCATATTAGGGACTAGTGAGATTCACCAATTTTTTAAACATAAAGATAATTTTCCATTCTTAAAATTATCCTTGCTCTTGTGATCTGATGGCTCAAACTCATATCGCGCAGGATTTTGTGCTGAAATTTAATACACTTAACCCTTTTGAAATAAGTGGTTTCACCTTCGACACGCATCGATTAATCTATAGTATCGTCAAGCCCCACGCCAATACCACTTACCGCCCTATGTCCGCGCGATAAACCATTGTGGTTTTTCAAAACCGTCTTTTGCCTCTGTTGCAAAAATTCAAATTCTTCCCCTCTATTTGATTTTCTCCATGGTTCCACCTATGCAACCTTTCCTCTACATCCTCTCTCCCTCCGCAAATCACCCCTGATGCTCAGAAACCCCAAAAAATGAATTTTTCCAGCCCGCGGGTTTTAAATTAACATTAGTTCATGTTTACTTTTGCAAGTTTTAATGGAATAAATGCCCACAGAGGCATTACATGATCAAAATATCCTCTGGATGATGATCCACGAGGTTAATTTTCATTAAAAGGCCAGGAGGGTTACATAAAGGCTCAACTCTTGATGAATCATGATCATCGATGGGTTACAAAACCCTCTATTACCATGAAGGAACCCTCCCTACGCGCAAAGGAAAATTACAGTCAAATGAAGCAATGAATAAATAAATAACAGAAGGATAAAAAGGATAAAATCCTAAATCAAAAGATAAACACAGAGGCTTAGCCCTTAAAGATAGTGATTAAAGATGAAAAGTCAAAGGTTTAAAGATAAAGGATAAATGAATAAAACAATCATAAATTAGAATAGAGGATAAAGGCAGTAAGGCAGATTATCAAAACAAAATCAAGGTTCAAAGGCCTAAAAGACAGATTTATGATTAAAACAAATACATATAACCCAAAGACAACCTCGAATAACTCAACAAAGAAGCAGTTTCTCCTCCAAAAGATCAAATTGCCACCTATAGCATGTTTCCTTTCCATAAAGGCATTGGGAAGTTATTACACACTTAGAATATATTTTTATCTGTCAGGGAAGTTATTGTAATAGTTAAGAATAGGCCTTAAAATTCAAACGTTTTACCTCTTCTTCTTTAGAAGTTAAGACATAGTTATTAGAAAAAAGAAGTAGCTGCAGATATTCCTGCCTTATGCCTTGCATGGTTTTCAAGGTTAGGAATGCATTTACTCTTTAATTAATGACACTAAAACTCTGTCTTGGGCTCCACCTCCTCATTTGTAGCATAAATACTGCATCTAAACTCATTGTGTTGTTAACATTTGATGACTCTTTGAAGTAATACATAGTCTCTTGGAAGTTGAAGGAAAATTGATGTCTTGGATCTTGTGGATACCCTGATTTGTTTATTGATGGAGGAGGCTAGATCACTGGATCCATAAGCTTAGATTTTGGTGAAGTGCTTCTATATTTTATTGTTATTTCATGTCTTCATTATGTTTTCATCTTTCTTTGTTACAATAGAGTAAAATTTTGAGGCTAAGAAATGTCTTTTGAAAGCACCTTAGTTCTGTTTACTCTTCACTGTCTTAATGTTTTCTTCTGCAAGGTTTGATTGGAGGATTCTTAATTGCCCTCAAGTTTCATCTATCTTTTTGTTTTAGAAATAATTCAATAGAGCATAACCAAGGAGTTTCCCTTTTGGTTATTCCATGTTCCTTTGAGTACGGCTTGAGAGGTTGTTTTAAAGAATGATTCCAATAGAGTGAAACTAGGAAATTAAGTGGTGAGTCCATGCTCCTTTGAGTACAACTTGAGATATTGTTTTTAAAGATCTTTTCAAAGTATTCTTAGTAGAGTTTAAAATAGGGAAGTCTATGGTGTGCCCTGTTCTGTGGACTGCCTCAAAAGGTTTCTTTAAATATTCCTAAAGAATTGGTCAAAAGCATATTAGATTATTTATGTTTGATCTTAGGCTTCTCTTACTGTTTACCTTTTATTTTTTCTTATCTGAAAGTGGTCTTTGATTGCTAGATTGCTGTTTAAATGGTTGATAAATAAAATTTTGTCCAAAGAACTCTATGGTATTCCCTGTCCTTTGGCCTAATTCAAAACAGTTACCATGAAAGATTTCTCTTGTTTTAGATTACATGATAAAGGATTCTTAGTTTCCCTTTGTCCTACTTTTGATTGCTAACCTTAATGTTCATCTCATTATCCTAAAACTTTGAAGACCCATTAGCCAAGTTATATTTGCCCTATGATACTCCTCGATCCTTTAATAAACTTATCATGACTTACATTTGACTCCATTTCCCAATGACTTAGAAATTTCTCATTCTATCTATGCTCTTTGATCATTATGTCCAACCAAAACAATCAAACCAACTTTGTACTTAATAACTAACCTAAGATAAACCCTTAAAAATCCAACAAGCACATATTCTTTGCAAATAACCTAAGAGACCCCTCTCTGAGTCTAGGGAGGCTAGGTCCTAGAACTCTAAATACTAGTTCCATGTTGCCTTGTCATTTCATATGCCAATCTGCCAAATCACAAGATACCAACATTCTGGAGATAACGGTGGGACCTTCTGAGTCAATGACAAACTAACTACTCCTTGGGACTCCAAAAACCATAAGAACCACATAAAAACTCAGAAAAACCCAAAAACATTCTTATATTGGTTTTTATTACTTGTTGGTGGTGGACCATAGCACTTAGATTTCCTTAAGGTTGTTTCAAATAAGTCTTAAGAAGTTTAAAAGGCCTAGTCCCATGTTTTAGAAAGGTACTAAACACCCAGATAGGCCAAACATTTGAAAACAATCCCTAGGGCTTTCAGCCTCTCTACATTTTGAACTTGAAATATGGCTTCACATAGTATGAATACCAGATCTCATCCAGACCCTAATCCTCCTCCAATAGTTGATGATCCAGAAAATATTTTGCGGCAAGATTCTAAAGCTGGAAATTTAACTACTGGTAGGCCCATCCAAAGAACAAGATTTGTCCCTGAAAACCTTACAGTCTTGAAAGATGCTCACTTTGACTTGTCTCATACAAGGACCCTATTTAGAACCAAGTCACATAGTGATATTGACCAATCCAACCTTGAGCCCACATATTTGCAGCATAAATTTAGCAAAGAAGCCTCTCCATCCACTCCTCCTAATTTTCAGCTTCTCCACCACTTCAGTTCTTTCCATAACAAATATCCTCATAATCAGCTTACTGGTCCAAGTACTTCCAACACTCCCATCCACACATCCACTGTTCAAAACACTCCAATTCATATCACTTTTCCTTTTACAAATCCACCTCCTGTAAATCCCCCATTTGTTCCTACCATGGCAGTATGGTATGCCCCATTATTATTACCTCAACCTCTGGTTCCTTTACCAAATGATTATCAATCTAGAATTCCCCATTTGACTGGAACTGAATCTACTACTTCCCAACAACATGTAGATAAAATAGATGATGCCTTTGATTACATGGAAATAGAATAAGAGACCATTAAGATGAGAATATTTGCCCAAATTTTAGGAGGAGAAGCCAAGAAATGGTTTAAGATCTTAACTTCTAATAGCATAAATGATCTCCCTTCTTTATACCAAACATTCATAAACAAATGGGAAATTAAAAAGAACCCTCTCCAAATCCTTTCAGAATAGAGAAACCTTAAAATAAATGCTAGGGAAAGTGTACAATATTATTGCACTAGGTTCAATAGTGTTTACAATGCACTTCCCCCAAATATGAAACCCCCATTAGGCTTAGCCTTAGCTAAATTTCCTGAAGGCTTTGATCTAGACATGGCCTACCAGCTAAGAGAAAGAGACCCTCTAACCTTAGAAGATATGCAGAGGGGAGCCATAAGTGTGGAGGAAAATCTGATTGAGAAAAGAGCTAGGTTGAAATCAGAGAAAAGAGACACATACAAAGATGAAATAATGGCATCAACCTCATCAGCTGATGCTAAAATTGAAAACTTAGTGAGGGTAATGGAAAAAATGCTTGAGATAAACTTAAATGTTAGAGTGCCTCCAAGAGAAAACCAAATCAATTCCAAAAATAGAAATAGAAATCCAAATTTAGAAGAGACCCTATTCAAGATAGACAAACAGACAATGACAAACAAATTAGGCCTCCCTTTCAACAAAACTATGTAGATCAAGAAGAGGAAAGGGAAAATGAAAGGTTACAAGAAAATCATGTAAATCTGATAGGATCTGATAGTGCAACAGATGTTTTCCTCATTGAAGAAGAACAAGGATTCTGTTGTGAAAACAGCTCCAAAAATAGAAGAAAAGAGATATCAATGCCTTAGAAATAAGCCTCTTCGAGGGGCCAACCTCCAATACATTACATAAATGAACAATTCTTGGATGATTCAAATTACAAAACCTCCTTTCTATATATAGGAGTCCATGGGGCCACAATGTAATCATAGCCGACCTAACAATAATAATTTAAGGGCACAATCATAGCAATATGGGGGTTACAAGGGTTCAATAATAACAATAAGGGGGTTACACTAACAATAATAAGGGACTATACTAGTAATATAGGGACCTAACATGCCCCTCTCCTTCAAAAAATTTTTGTCCTCAACGCTTGAGTAGCTTTGGGTGCTTCTGTATAAAATTCTCATCCTCCCATGTAGAATCTTTAGTGGGTAAGTTCTTCCACTTGATGAGATACTCTAAAATTGATCAATTTCATAGCTGTCGAATTATTGTTTCTGTGACCGCTTCAGGTTCCAATATGATTTTTCCTTCCTCATCAAGTTCTGGCAATATCATTTGCACTGGAAGATTCTCACCTATAACCTTCTTGAAGCATGAAACATGGAAAACTGGATGCACTCATGAAGAAGCAGGAAGCTCCAATTCGTATGCCATAGTACCAATGTTTTGCAACACCTTGTAAGGACCATAGTACTTTGGTGATAATTTATTATCCTTCTTAGCTTGCTTGAGGGACATTTGTTTGTATGGTTGTAGCCATAAAAATACCCAGTCTCCTACATCAAAACTTCTCTTGCTATGATGTTAATCTACCTGTTGTTTCATTCGATTTTGTGCCAAATTCAGGCTATCCTTTAAGAGTTGGAGAACTTCTTTTTGATGCTCGATGTGATCTTCCACTGCTTGAACCTTTGAATTTTCTCTTAAAGATGATGTGATGGATGGTGGATGATATCCATAAAGTGCCATAAATGGTGTCATTTTTGCTGTAGAAATAAGGAAGTGTTATACCACCATTTTGCGAGAGGTAACCACTTGACCCATTGTGTTTGTTTATCAGATAAAAACAAACGAAGATATCCTTCCAAAAAATTATTTACTATCTCAGTTTGACCATCTAATTAAGGATGATAAGATGATCTATGAGCTAATTGAGTACTCAAACAAGAAAATAACTCCATCCAAAAATTTCCAGTAAAAATGGGATCTCTGTCGCTCACAATAACCCTTGGGTTTCCATGTAGCTTTTGAATTGTGTCAATAAATGTAGTAGCAAGTGTACTTGCTTTAAATGGATGAGATAATGCACAAAATTGTGCATACTTGGTAAGTCTATCAACTACTACCATGCTGACACTCTTTCCTTCGGACTTAGGTAAACCCGTGATAAAATCCATTGAAATCTCCTCCCAACATTGACTTGGAATGGATAAAGGTTGTAGAAGACCCGAGGTCTTAATTGTATCAACTTTATTCTTCTGGCAAACCAAGCATTCCGCCACAAACTTTTGAATATCAGATTTAAGTCCATCCCAAAAAAATTCTTTCTTCACCCTGTGGTAAGTTTTAAAAAATCTTGAGTGTCCTCCTAAAGAAGAAGTGTGCAATTCCAAAAGAATATTTTGTTTTAGCTGGGAATTCTTACAAAGATATAAGCGATATTTGTACCATAAGGAATCATTTTTCCAACTAAATGTATCATATGTACTAGGATCTTGGTGCAACTTTTGAATGAGTGTACACACTTCTTCGTCCTTCTTCCATTCATCTCTTGCTTCAGTTATCCAATCTGGTTGGATAATAGAAATGGCACAAAGCAATTCTTCCACTTCTTCATTCTTTCTTGAGAGTGCATCTGCAACAACATTTAGCTTCCCTTTTTTGTATATTGTTTCAAAATCATAACCCAACATCTTTGTGACCCATTTTTTCTACTCTTCTGAAGATATTCTTTGTTCGAAAAAGTGTTTAAGACTATCATGATCAGTTTTTACCTTGAAGTGTCTTCCCATTAGGTAAGTTTTCCATTTCTTTAGTGCATGTAGTATTGATAACATTTCCTTCTCATAAATAGGTTTCTATAAATATTTTCCTTTCATTGGATGACTTTCAAAAGAAATGGGTCTTCCTTCTTGCATTAAAACAACACCAATTCCATTTCCTGAGGCACCACATTCCACAATAAAGGTTTTTGTGAATTCTGGCATAGCTAAGACCGGTGCTAGGCACATTGCCTCTTTAAGATGTTCAAAGGCCTTAGTTGCTTCAGGAGTCCATGAAAATGCATCTTTCTTCAATAATGTTGTTAGAGGTGTTTCTAATCTCCCAAAATTATTAAAAAACTTGCGATAATACCCTATTAACCCGAGAAATCCTCGCAGCTACTTTATGGTTGTGGGGAATTTCCATTCCTTAATGGCTTTAATTTTGTTAGGGTCTACCTTAACACCCTTGTGAGATACAATATGACCCAGATATTCCACCTCTTGTACTCCAAAGAAACATTTGGGTGTTTTTTCATATAATTTTTTCTCCTGCAATATTTTTAGCACCCTATCAACATCTTGAACATGATCCTTCCAAGACCTGTTGTAGACTAGTATATCATCAAAAAATACTAGCAAAAATTTTGTAAGGAACGGTTTGAAAATGGAATTCATCAACCCTTGAAATGTAAAAGGTGCATTGGAGAGGCCAAAAGGCATGACGAAAAATTCATAATGACCCTCATGAGGTCGAAATGTTGTTTTCGGAATATCTTCAGTCTTCATTCTAATTTGATGATCTCCTAAACGAAGATCCAACTTGGTAAAATAAATTGGTCCATGTAACTCATCCAATAATTCATCAGTCAGAGGAATTGGAAATTTATCTTTAATGGTGAGCTTATTGAGCTCCCTATAATCTGGACACATGCACCATGATCCATCCTTCTTGTGTACCAATACTATAGGAGCAGAGGAAGAACTTTGACTAGGTTGAATTATACCCGCCTCTAACATTTCTACAATCATACATTCAATTTTTCTCTTTTGGACATAAGGATATCTATAAGGCCTAATGTTTGGAGGAAAAATTCTTGGAATCAAATGAATAGCATGATCATTATCACGAATAGGTGGGAGTCCTTTGGGAGTTTCAAACACCTTGGAATGATTGTCTAAGAGTTTTTGGAGATATGCAGAAATAGATGATTTTGATGTTGGAACTTCTAGTGAGCATAATTGTGTAATTATGCCTCTTTGTTCTTTCTTTAGAATATTTTTCATGACATTAGAGCTTATTATCTTTCCTGGATTCCCTGCAATACCCCGTAATTTGACTTCCTTTCCTTCTGAAAAAAATTCAATAAAAATTCTTGAAAATTAAAAGCCACCGTCCCCAAAGATTGTAACCATTGTACTCCTAGTACAACATCATCACCTCCCGTAGGAATGGAAAGCATTGGACTATTCAATACATATTCCCCCATGGTTAGCTTGATATTATGGCATTTTCCAGATAAATTTATAGTTCCTCCATTTGCAACCATCACTTGACATTCTGGTGCTGGGTATAGGAAACAATTCAATTCCTTGGCTACCTTACAATGAATAAAATTATGGGTACTACCTGAATCAATCAACATTATTACCTTTTTCTTCTTGATATTTCCTTCTATATTGAGAGTTTGAGGAGTGTTAATTCTTGCCAATGCATTACATGATATGGTTGAACTCATTTATTCCTCTTCTATAGTTGGTTCCTGGTGTGTATCCTCTTCTTGTTCATTTTCTTCTTCCTCTTCACAATATATGTAAAATAATTTCTTCTCAGCACACTTATGACCTTTAATGTATTTTCTATCACAACTGTAGTAAAGCCCTTTTTCTCTTTTTTCTTCCAATTGTTGTGGTGTAAACCTTGTAGGTTGTGGAAATCTAGGCATAGCAACACTTCCTTCTTTATAGAAGTGAGTGTTAGGCTTCCTTGTTGCCATAATTTTACATTCAATTTTTCTTTCCAACCTGAATTCCTTCTCCAATGAATCAGGTTCCAAAACGGGAAATTCATGTTGGATGTTATCCTTTAAAGTACCTGTGAAGAGATCAATCCTGTGTTCCTCTGGAATATTAGTTACCCTTATATTCAATTTTTGGAAGTCCTCAATGTGCTCCCCCACTAAACCCTTTTTTTTATATTTATCAATTGGCTAAAGAAGGTGTTGCTCTTTGTATCCTCATAATGTGCTATCATTTCCTTCGTAAAAATTGACCAAGTGATAATTTTTTTACGGGAGAAAAGCCATCGATACCATACAAATGTATTTTGTTCTAAATGTAAAGTTGCAATGCGTACCTTTTGTGTGTTTTTCACATTATGGAGATCAAAATATTGCTCCATCTGTAGTATCCATTTTACAGGATCCTTTCCATCAAACTTCCTCATAGCCATTTTTGGAATATGGTGGTTCATCCCACCAACATTAGAGTTTATAAAATCATGATTAGCATTTATTTTATTCTCATGATGAGTTTCCTCTACTATCTTTCCAACATTAGGAAACATTTCTTGTATCAACTTTGTCAAACCTTCCATGTCTGATTTTAGATCATTCTTCATGTTTTCCATTTTTTCATCGATATTAGCTTCCATGCCATCCATCTTAGATTCCATGCCAGCTTCCATGCCATCTTTCTCAGATTCCACATCTTTCTTCAAACCATCCATCTTAGTTTCCACACCTTTCTTCAAAACTTTCATGTCATTTTTTGTTGCTCTTTGCAAGAGAAAAATTTGTTGCACTTGCTCTTGTAATTTTGATATGTCATGTTGCCATTCTTCATCTTCATGAGTCATAGTAGATCCTTTTAAAGGCTTAATGGGTGTTGAATTATTTTTAGGGGGAATTTTAGAAACCAATACTGATATCTATTCTACAATATTCCCTTGGAATCAATTCAACTTTATTCTTCAAACAAGACTTATGCAATTTGGGAAAAAATACATACCTTTTACTTTCTTTTGCAGAGCTCTATATTGAAATTGAATTATCTCTATAATTGCAGATCCTAAATATATAAAATTTGGCCCTATAGTAGTCCTCTGAAGCTTCTTTCAAATGCCACAGGTCTAACTTGATTTGAATTCTTCAAGAAAAAGTTATGTCCAATGTCCCACAATGACCTAATTATGAACTAGTTCAGTAGAGCGAAATTGTACGACTTGCCACATGTCACTATTTGCTCCTTTGGATTTGAAATTTATAGACAGGAAAATACATTCTGTGTGCTTCCAGTCACTATTTAGAGAATTCCAATCCAATTCTCAAAGAGAGAGAGTTATGAATATTTTCCCACGATCACCTCTTTGAGATGAAATTAGGGAGCCTAAAAACGACCTAACTTCCACAGATCATATCTCTGAAATTATTGCGAACCAAGATTTGAAATTTTGCGACGATGTTTCTCAGGATCTCAGCTTCACACTCTAAAATTTTCTGTTTCTAAACCTTTGTAGAAAAAAATTTATATTGAAAATTCCATGATAGTCTTTTAAAGTGAAATTCAAGAGCCTGCAAAAATCCATACTTTCCACAGATCATATATCCGTAAATGTTGCGAACGAAACTCTGAAATTTTGTGACAATGTTCCTTTGAATTTTAGCTTCGCACGCTAGCAATTTCAGCTTTTGAACCTTTGTAGAAAAAAATTTATAGAGAAAATTCCACGATGACCTGTTTGGAGCAGCGAAACCCTAAAATCCAAAGCTCTGATACCAAATGTTGTGAAACCAGCTCCAAAAATAGAATAAAAGAGATATCAATGCCTTAGAAATAAGCCACTTTGAGAGGGCAACCTCCAATACATTACATAAATGAAAAATTCTTGGATGATTCAAATTAAAAAACCTCCTTTCTATATATAGGAGTCCATGGGGCCACAATGTAATCATAGCTGACCTAAAAATAATAATTTAAGGGCATAATAATAACAATGTGGGGGTTACAGGGGTACAATAATAACAATAAGGGGGTTACACTAATAGTAATAAGGGACTATACTAGTAATATAGGGACCTAATAGATTCTTCTCCTCATAACAAATTGAAAACAATCATGAGAATTGTGAAGATTACCAATTGGGGTTTGAAAATGCAATAATGGAGGTACAAAAAAAATATGATCTTAGAAGCAAAAGGAACCCATAAATTTCCAATGATAAAACCACTAACATTTCTGTTAGGAAAACTTCATAAAACTTTCCTAAAAAGATAGCAAACAGTAATTACACTCTGACTAAAAAAATTGATTGAAACATTGATAAAACCAATCAGAAAAATGTTGACCCAAGCTGCCCTAGTACTTTTGCTATTGGCCCTGAGAAATCTGTCCTAAATAACAGTTCTAATAAAACTCAAAAAATCAAGATTGCTGAAAAGACTATCATTGACAAAAAAAATGCAAATATGTCAAAAGAATTAGTCCCTTTCAGCCTACAGGGTGAAATTGCCAAGATCAAAATTAGCATACCCCTAGCTGAACTAGTAACCCAGGATGTATATAAAAACCAAGTTTTGAAAGCTTTGAATATAGGAAATGACACCGATACTTTGAACTTGACATATGATAAGCCAGAGCTGTTGTTTGGTCCTCAAGTAGAAGGAAAATACCAAGAAGGAACCATTCCTCCATTTTATGTCAGCTTGAATATACATGATAAAATTTTACACAATGCCATGCTACATTCTGGTGCCTCTCACAACCTTATGCCAAAAGTGGTTATGGAGAGATTAGGCCTAGAAATTACTAAACCTTACAAGGACCTATATTCCTTTGATTCAAGCAGAGTCAAATGTCTAGGCCTAATCAAGGGTTTATGTGTCAATTTGGCACAAATTCCTACTAAGGGTCTAGTTATGGACATAGTTGTTCGTAACATTCCCCCAAAATATGGCATGCTTCTATCTAGATCATGGGGAGAAAAACTTCAAGGAAGCCTTCAAATGGACATGTCTTATGCTACCATACCAATTTTTAACTAGAATAGAGGATTATACAAATAATCTCATATGAAATTTATGGTAAAAAACATAGGTAGGGAAAACAACACTCATGTTTATTATATTCATTCAGATTTAGACTCCTTTATCTTGTACAATGAAGATGAAATTAGCCAATAATAAAAGGACAATGAGATAGAATTAGGACTTCCTGAAAAGTCAAATCAGTACCCAAAAGAAAAATCTAATAGCCCTAACCTTAGCAGCACTAAACAACAAAATGAAAATGAGTATGAAATAGAAACATTGTGGGAAATGAGCTTTGATGGCTCTTGCAGTAAAACAGGTTCTGGAGCTGGTTTATGGATACACAATACAAACCAAGGACATTCTTATAAACTTGATTTACAATGCACCAATAACATTGTAGAATATGAATTCTCCTCCTTGGCCTACATTTGCTCAAAGACTTAGGGGCCAAGAAAATATCAGTCCAAGGAGATTCAAATCTAATCATTAGGAAAATGAAAGGGGAGTATTCAGCCAAAAATCCAATATTAAGAGAATACAGAAATGTTGCCCTAGAGCTCCTAAAAACCTTTGAAAAATATGAACTCATTTTCATCCCTAGAGCTCAAAACAACCTTGCAAATGAACTTGCTTTTGCTGCAATAATTGCCAAATATCACAGATAAATGAAAAATTCAATATCAAAGTGAAAAATAGGCCCACAATCCCTAATAATGAAGCTATTGGCAAGTGTTTGAAGGTGATAAACACATTGATGATTTTCTGCAATCAAATAATGATTTTTCTGAATTAACACCTAGCTCAAGCCATGAAAAATACCATCTTGATGAAAAATAAGTGTATAAAACAGAGCTGTCCTCTACTGCTGATATAAATCAATTTGAATATCTATATACAATAGAATTACTGAACAAAACAGACCAAAAGGAACTTGAAGTTTTACAATGTAAAAATGATTCAATACCAAGAGGTCTTACACCATTAGAGTTGTTTGATTTCAATGATGTAGCTAAAAAACCAAAGATGGAGCCTACAAAAACCAATGTAGAAGAACATAACATAGGCAACATAGATGAAACCAAAATGATCAAGTTATCTAGTACTCTCCCTACTCATATCAAACAAGAATATATTGAACTTTTCAAAGAGTTTGGAGATGTGTTTGCAGGGGGGTACAAAGATCTAAAATCATATGATACTAGCATTATTCAGCACAAAATTCCCCTTAAGGAAAATCAGAAACCTTTCAAACAAAAACTAAGAAGGGTAAACCCTGCTTTATTACCTTTAGTTGAGAAAGAGATTAAAAATATGTATGATGTTGGGATCATAGTTACCCTTAGATACTCGCAGTGGGTGTCCAAACTTGTGTCTGTTAGGAAGAAGACCAGGGAAATTAGTCTTTGCATTGACTTTAGAAATCTGAACAGATCCCCCCTAAAAGATAATTATCTCTTGCCTAAAATGGACCACAGAATTCAAAAAGTGGTTAGATCTAAAAGAATATCACTGTTGGATGGTTTTTCAGGCTACAATCAAGTGATTGTACTCCCAAGTGATCAACACAAAATGACTTTTACCACACCTTGGGGTACATTCATGTATGTTAAAATGAAATTTGGTTTAATGAATGCAGGGGCCACATTCTGAAGGGCCATGGAAATAGATTTTTAAGAAGATATAGGATATTTTATAATCATTTACCATGATGACATTACTGTTTTCTCCAAAACTGACAAAGAACATTTGATTCATTTGAGATTTTTTTTTGAGAAATGTAGAAAATATGGGTTATATTTGAATCCCAAGAAGACACTCTTTGGTCTCCAAGAAGGAAAAATTCTTGGCCACATAATTTCTTAAGAAGGAATCAAAGTAGACCCTAAAAGGATTGAAGGCATATTGAAAACCATCCATCCTAGAAACCTCAAAGAATTGCAATATTTCATTGGAAAGATCAATTTTTTGAGAAGGTTCATTCCCAACCTTGCTGAACTTTTGAGAAATATCACAAACATGCTCAAAATGGAAACAGGAGTTAAGTGGACCTCAGAATCCAAATATTCATTTGAACTGGTAAAACAAGCTCTCACTCAAACACCAATTCTTATTAGCCCTGATTTCACTAAGGATTTGTACATCTTCTCATTTACCTCTGAACACACCATTTTTGTAGTGTTGTTGCAAAAGAATAACATGGGCCAAGAACAACCAATATCCTTTTTTAGTAGAGCCTTAAGAGATGCTCCACTCAAATATAATATCTTGGAGAAACAAGCCTTAGCCTTGATAAAAGCATTGAAAGATTTTCAAGTTTACATTTTACACTCTCATATCATTGCTTCTGTCCCACATACAGTTGTCAAGGACATTCTAAATCAAGACCCTGATGGTAAAAGGGGAAAATGGATTGCAATTATCTTAGAATATGATTTAGAGATAAGGCATACCAAGTTGATTAAAGGACAAGGATTAGCAAAACTCATGGAAAAATCAAGTTTTCAAGCATTAGATATAAACATGGTCGATGTTTTAGAAGAAGCAGAAGAATTCATAGCTCCTTACATTGAAGAAATATGTTTGAATTCACCTTGGTATGCTGATATCATTTATGTGCTTCTCTATCTTAACAATCCTCCTTCTCTATCAAAGATTAAAGCTAGATTCTTGAAACAAAAGCTTTAAATTACTGCATTTTAGATGGAGTGTTACATTGGAAAAATGTTGTTGGCATGTTGCTTAAATGTTTGCTTGAGGATTATGCAGGAAAAATCATACATGAGCTGCATGAGGAAGGATGTGGAGGCCACCTTTACTGGAAATAAATAGCCAAAACAATTCTTAGAGTTGGCTATTATTGGCCCACCCTTTTCCCAGATACTCAAAAACTAGTCATGACTTTCCATAAGTGTCAAATTTTTTATGGCAAGAGAAAGATCCTTCCTTTACCTTTACATCCCATTAGTGTAGAGGCTCCCTTTCAGGAATGGGATTTAGAATTTATTGGATAAATTCACCCAAACTAATATTCCCAGCATAAGTGGATCATTATTGCCACAGATTACTTTACCAAGTGGATAGAAGCCGTCCCTTCTAGGAATGCTACTGACTCTGTCATTATCAAGTTCCTTGAAACCAACATACTATCTATATTTGGTTGCCCTAGGAAAATTATTATAGACAATGTTGCTGCTTTCAAATTTAAAGGAATTGTTGATTTTTGCTACAAATATCATATCACGTTGGGCCATTCCATAGATTGCTACCCCAAAGGTAATGGATTAGCTGAATCCTCCAACAAAAGCCTGGTCAACATTATCAAAAAACTTTTGGATCAGAATCAGAAATCATGACATAGTAAGCTCGTTCATGCATTATGGGCTGCTAGGCTAACCACCAAGAAATCAATAAACATGTCCCCCTATCAGCTGGTATATGGCCAAGATGCAGTTTTCCCTACATCTTTGGGAGTTCCATTCATGAAAATTCTCCAATTAAAAAAAGAAGAAAATGACATGCAAAGAAGACTAAATCAAACTATTCATTTGCAACAGACAAGAGAAGAAGTATACAAAAGGAGACAGGAAATTCAAAAAAACATCAAGAAGATCTTTGACAGAAGAACCAAATCAAATAACTTTCAAGTTGGATATATAGTCCTAAAATGGGATTGAAGAAGAGAAGATAAAGGTAAACATGGCAAGTTTGAGAATTTATGGAAAGGGCCTTATATCATTCACTCAATTAGGGGTCATAATGCTTTATTTTTACAAGGGTTGAATGGATAAGAACTATTTGCAGGTGCTATAAATGGCAGGATGCTTAAACATTATTTTTTTCAAGAGTCCTAGATTCAAATTTTTCACTCATTATACATAACATAGCATGAGAAAAATCAAAGAAAATACAAGAACAATGAAATAAAGGAAAAGGGAAAAGAGGGAAAATTAAAAGAGGTACAACCCCATACCCAAAAACCAGTACTGTTGAAAGTGTGCAAGTCTAAATGCCACTGCTGATTCAAAAATGATATCTTGTTCAGTCATCTAACCTAATCATGGCTAAACATGCTTTAAATTTATGTTGATAAGTTAGTAGAAACAAATATTGTCAAGATTATTTCAAACTTGACTTATCAAGGATGAAATATTAGGAAAATATAAATATTCTTGTTCCACATGTTAAAAACAAAACCAAAGAGATAGATAAGGATGCATTGCTAATGACAAATCACAATATTATCTTTCTAAATTTACTTTATGCAAATAGTGTTTGTCTGCAGCTTGTTTCAATGCCACGACCATGGTGAATCAAACTGTCTAATCCTGATTTGAACCATGCTTTAAATTTCATGTCATTAGATAGAGAATCAAGACTGCCGAACAACTTAATCTTGGCAGTCAAATAGTTCAGGTAGAAAATAAAAAGAGTTCAACAATTTAATCTGAATTCTTGGAAGAAATAAGGATAGGAGTAGATAGTTTACTTTCTGTTTTCAAAAATAAAATGTCAAGATTTTCCAATTCAAATGCACTCAGAGAAGAAAAAATTTTAGGACAAGTAGGATTAGGTAGGTAGAAATTATGTCAAAGGAGATCACATGTTGCAGATTGTTAAGACTTGTCACTTCAAAGGAATATCAACAAGTAAGAAAGAAGGAAAATCTGGCCAATGGATAAGGCACTGGTCTGCTGAAACTTAGAGATTTCATGAACTGAGGTTCTGGAAACCTTGAAAAGAGAGATGCCCTCCCCAGGTGGAGCCACTATTAGTCATCAGTAAATTTTGTTGATATCAAAGGATGACTAAGTTATAAATCCTAGATTTCTAGAAACAACATTTAAGGGAACATTGTGAGTTCTAGAAATCTCACTGCCTTCATCATCCTAAAACTAAATTTTCTTCTATAAGAAGCCTATATTTTTCCCTCTCCAAGTTTACCCTACTGTAAAGAAGACTTCAAAATTCTGGGCCTGTTTGCCTCATTTCATCACCTCACTTACACTCTCATTTATCTCCATTTTCCCGTCTAAAAACACCTCATAATTCCCTCATGCATCATATTTCTTCTAAGAAGGCCTTAAATAATGCAAAAAGTCATATTTTAAATTGTTTTAAGTTTAACTTTATGCCTATCGGACCCTCAAAAAAACGTTACAAAAACCATGTTTTATAAAAGTTCGCCCTTTATTATAATTAGCCCTTAAGCCCCTTTCGGCCTAAACCTTAACCTCGCACCCTCATAAAACCATTCCTTCCACTATATCCTAAGCCCATTCCCTATCCTAAACTTCACATCTGACCATTATATTTTTTATATACCCTCGCTAAAACCTTATAAACTCACCCAAAACCCTGAGAAAGATTAAGGCGGCCCCCGTTCTACTTCATCCCGCCTCTTTGTTTTCTCCCAGATCATATCAAACATTGATCAAAGGCACTCAACCTGATCCAACGGCCATCACCTTTCCACCACATCATAATTCCTAGGCCCCGCTCTCTATTTAACCCTTCGTCAAATAAAATCCCACCACCTATCCTGGGCTCCACTCTATAGATCTGCGCCCTAGCCTCGAAAGCCCTCCGCACCATCTATCTCGCCTCTTGAGATCTGACGGCTCAAAATCATATCGCACAAGATTTTGTGCCGAATTTTAATACATATAACCCATGTGAAATAAGCAGTTTCACCTTGGACATGCGTCAATTAATCTATGGTATCGTGCATCCTTGGGCCAATACCACTTACTGCCCTCTGTCCACACGATCAACTGCCATGGTTTTTGAAAACCGCCTTTCGCTTCTGCGCCAAAAATTAAAATTTCTTCCCTTATGTTTGATTTTCTCCATGGTTCCACCTATGGAACCTTTCCTCTGCACCCTCCCTCCCTCCGCAAATCACCCCCGATGCTCATAAACCCCAAAAAATGCATTTTTCCAGCCTGCGGGTTTTAAATTAACGTTGTTTCATGTTTTCTTTTGTAGGTTTTAATGGTAGAAATTCCCACATAGGCATTACATGATCAAAATATCCTCTAGATTATGATCCATGAGGTGAATTCGCATTAAAATGCTAGGAGGGTTACATAAAGGCTCAATCCTTGATGAATCATGATCATCGATGGGTTACAGAAACCTCCATTACTAGGAAGGAACCCTCCCTACACGCAAAGGATAGTTACAGTCAAAGGAAGCAATGAAGAAATAAAGAATAGAAGGATCAAAAGGCTAAAATCCTAAATAAAAAGATAAATACAGAGGCTTAGCCCTTAAATATAGTGATTAAAGATGAAAAATCAAAGGTTTAAAGATAAAGGATAAATTAATAAAACAGTCATAAAGCAGAATAGAGGATAAAGGCAGTAAGGCAGATTATCAAAAAAAAATCATGGTTCGAAGGCCTAAAAGACAGATTTATGATTAAAACAAAGACAGATAACCCAAATATAGCCTCAATAAGCCAACAAGGAAGTAGTTACTCCTCCAAAAGATCAAACTACCACCTATAGCATGTTTCTTTTCCATAAAGGCATTTGGGCAGTTATTACAAACTCAAGATATTTTTATCTCTCAAGGCAGTTATTGTGATAGTTAAGAATAGTTCTTAAAAGTCAAACTTTTTACCTCTTCTTCTTTAGAAGTTAAGACAAAGTTATTAGAACAGAGAAGTAGCTGCAGATATTATTGCCTTATGCCTTGCATGGTTTTCAAAGTTAGGAATGAATTTAATCTGTAATTAATGACACTCAAACCCTATCTTGAGCTCCACCTCCTCATTTGTAGAATAAATACTGCATCTAAACTCATTGTGTTGTTGGAATTTGATGAATCTTTGAAGTAATACATAGTCTCTTGGAAGTTGAAGGAAAATTGATGTCTTGGATCTTGTGGATACCCTGCTTTGTTTGTTGATGGAGGAGGCTAGATCACTGATCCCTTAGCTTGGCTATTGGTGAAGTGCTTCTATCTGTTATCGTTATTTCATGTTTTCATTACGTTTTCATCTTTATTTTTTACAGTAGAGTAAAATTTTTAGGCTAAGAAATGTCTTTTGAAAGCACCTTAGTTCTGTTTACTCTTCACTGTCTTAATGTTTTCTTCTGCAAGGTCTGATTGGAGGATTCTTAATTTCCCTCCAGTTTCATCTAGCATGTTGTTTTAGAAATAATTCAATAGAGTATAACCAAGGAGTTTCCCTTTTGGTTAGTCCATGTTCCTTTGAGTACGGCTTGAGAGGTTGTTTTAAGGAATGATTTCAATAGAGTGAAACCAGGAAATTAAATGGCGAGTCCGTGCTCCTTTGAGTACAATGTGAGATATTTTTTTTTAAGATATTTTCAAAATATGCTTAGTAGAGTCTAAACCAAGGAAGTCTATGGTGTTCCATGTCCTCTGGACTGCCTCAAAAGTTTTCTTTAAATATTCCTAAAGAGTTGGTCAAAAGAAGATTAGATTATTTATGTTTGATCTTAGGCTGCTCTTACTATTTATCTTATATGTTTTCTTATCTGAAAGTGATATTTGATTGTTGGATTGTTGTTTTAATGGTTGTTAATTAAAAATTTTTCCAAATAAGTCTATGGTTTTCCCTGTCCTTTGGTGTACTTCAAAACAATTACCTTGAAATATTTCTCTTGTTTTAGAGTACATGATAAAGGATTATTAGTTGCCCTTTGTCCTACTTTTCATTCCTAACCTTAATGTTCATCTCATTATCCTAAAACTTTGAAGACCCACTAGCCAAGTTAGATTTTCCCTGTGATACTCCCCGATCCTTTAATAAACTTATCATGACTTCCATTTGACTCAATTTCCCAATGACTTAGAAATTTCCCATTCTATCTATGCTATTTGATCATTATGTCCAACCAAAACAATCAAACCAACTTTGTGCTTAATAAATAGCCTAAGATCAACCCTTAAAAATACAACAAGCACATATTCTTTCCAAATAACCTGAGAGATCCCTCTTTGAGTCTAGGAAGGCTAGGTCATAGAACTCTAAATACTGGTTCCATGTTGCCTTGTCATTTGGTATGCTAATCTTCCAAATCACAGGAAACCAATAGTCACCAAAATAGGTTTTGGATTTAGGTTTCATTTTGAGTTTCCATTTACTAAATCTTTATTTATGCCTGGTGGAGCTGAATAAAAGCATCCGTCAAGTATTCATTTCCTTGATTAGTTGCACTGGATCTTCAACTTCACTTGATTAGATCACTTATGGATCAATTAAAGTAGGTAAGGTGTGATAAATAAGCTCAATATTCTGAGCATATTTTTCAATGCTATTTTCCAGTAGAGTTTGCAGTTGACGATGTATAATTCAGTTTCCTGTTTGATTTGAGTCGATTTGAGGTTTGTAGATGCAGTGAATCCATTGCCCAATGAACAAGGTGAACTAGTATATGGTGTTTTTGACACCTCCTAAAGGAGATTCCATCCCCAGATAGAGCCAATTTTAGTGTCTCTGAGTCACCAGTGATCAATTGTACTCTTTCCATGTGATTGATAAGATCTTAGGGTCAAATGGTTATACTTTCAAATAAATTACAATATAATTTGACATATATATATTTTTGTATGGGCATTGGTTATTGTCCAAATCAGTGCTAATCCCTTCAATTTCTCATGGTCATCATCACTCATCATGGTCATGTCATCATTTAGGTGTCCTAGGTCATCAAAAGTGTTAATGTGCCATCATATAGGTCATGATCTAGGATTTTTATTTTGATTGTCATCATAATGTCAATTATAAAAAGAAAAAAATGGATTTATGTACATCATTTGGGTCATCATCATGGGATTTTAAAAATTAGGGAATAAAGTAAAAAGCTAACATTTCATTTTCAAGAAATTATGCTATAGTACAATCACCTCATCAAGTCATTTCTCAAAAGTACATATGATGTTACACCACCACCAAAGAAAGAAATTGAGTTTCAAGATAATGAAAGAGAATTAAATCAAAAAATAACTTGATTTAATCCTCTAAGATCTCTTCTCCACCATTGTGCCTCATCTCATCCATCAAAGCATCAATTTTCATCACCAAGCGCCTTTCCCATCAGCTCACTGTGTTTCTACTGTACATCTGTTGTGCTTCTGCACATTCATTGGGTTTTTGAGTTTTAAGGTCAAAGAAAGCAAACAAAAGGTCATTTATCATCCAAGATGTTTTCAACAATACTAAAAAATTAAGTGAAGCATTCATCAGCACTCTCATGTGGTGATTTCCTTCAAAAAGTGAAGAAATCCCTCTCCTAGTTTTTTATGCTAAATTTTTAAGATTTCATGATTTTTGCTTTCTTCCAAGGATAAAATCCCTATTTTTTCTACCTAAACACCCTTTTATAGAATTCATAGACCCTCCCCAACCATTTCTCATATCTATTTTCTCGATCTCACCACTTTTCCCCAAAAAAACAAGCCCATGCTGCACTTCTGCTACGTTTCTGGGTTTTCCCTATGCTTTCCACTTTTTCCCATCCTTACCTCACCCATTCTAATAAATTTAACTACCTCTTTCATCCGAACATATACCCTTACCCCACATATTTTTCCTATAATTTTCCCTGACACCTATGCCCTCCATTTCCTTCCATAAACTAACTTCTTTGTTTTCCCTATTTTATAGCCCTAAATGTCTACCCTTTCCCCTATCAAACTAGGTTTTTCAGTCAAGAAAAACCAACCGCATGGCCAGTGAAAAGAATAAATACAATAATGGGGGTCAGGTCTCAAGATATGATCCAACTCATATGCATGACATCAATTCTTTAGAGTTTTTCAAGAGGTCATTTTGAGAAGTAGTCTGCCTATGGTTTTTTGAGAAAGTAAAAGAGGTTGGATACCACTGTAAGTTGAATAGTCTATTTTCCACCAATTTTAAGAGGAACAAGACCACCATAACAGGGATGGACTTCTTGGTATCATTAGAGGTCATAGCTTCAGCCATTGGTATCCCTAACCTAGGAGAAATTTGGTTTAAGGGGATGGATTTGGATATAGAAAACTATAAACCATTCTTGAAATCACAATATAAGGAAGCTACCTCTCATGTTTTCCCTTGTAAGAAATTATTGGATAAATATAATCCTTAGATGAATATGATTATGAAATATTTCACTTGTGAAGGCAGGTTTAGTAGGTTGTATCTGTATCACATAATATTGTTAATGCACTTCACTTTCATTGAACCACTAAATCTACCCACTTACTTGTTCAGAAGCTTGGTTAACATGACTAAGAAAGTGCAGAATAAAGGGAGAGACCATCAAGCAATATTGTTTCATCATGATTTGATCAAAGTCATAATTATCCACCATCTCACACAGATCAACATGCCATGGGAGTCCTTCTTGTAGGGATATGATCTTATACCTACCTCAAGTTAGCCAAATAACCCAAGTGTTCCTTCATCAGATAGGCCACAAGAGGTTGGGTCATCAATCAAGCCATCACTGACAAAAACTCATCCTAGAGTAGAGTTTTCAAAGACCTAAAACAAAGGTAGGAGGTTAGTTTTTCCCTTGAGATTGAAAATGATATGCCTACAACTAGACCTAGAACTAGGTTTCATGCTAAGAAGCTACATAAGGAGGCTGGGAGTGATAAATAAGTGTAGATTTAAGCCATGATGGAATCACCTAGAGACAAAGATAATTCACCTTTCCAACATCATGAAGAAATGCCTCCTACAACAGAGATGACTGACCTACCAAAACACCATGAGGAGGAAGCATCTGAAGACACACTCAAAGAAAAAGAGGCATAGATAAGGGAGCTCAAAGATGACCTTACTAAGGAAAATTTCATGGCGTCTTTTTTGTAACAAGATAATAGGAAGCTCAAATTAAACCTACTGTTGCAAGAAAAAACACAAGGGGACCATTCATTATCCAAAAAGGCATATGCTATGGTATAAAAATACAAGGGAAAAAAAATAATTGATGTGGATAAATTAGAAGAAAAATACATTTCGGTACAACCAAGAAATCCTAAAACTAGAGTAGAGGCAAGAAGAGAAAAACATGAAAAATAACCATCTCCTCCTCAAGCCCACAAATACATCAATGAAATCATAGCTGCTGAAGTTGAAGAAGACGGGGAATTATGCCTTGGGGTAGTAAATGAACACCTATAGAAGCTATTGAAGAGAGAAAATGAAGACACTACCATGCAGAGGCACATGGCAAGGCACTATAACACAAGAAATTTGATTTGCAAGATTAGGGTTAAGAACACGAATAAAAAGTTCAAGAAGAACATAAGGAGGCTTAAGAAGAAATATAACCTTGATATTATGGATGATAAATCCTTAGTTCCTTGAAGGCATAAAAAAAAATTGAAAAGGAGAGAATTTTTTGCAAAAAATTTAAATTTTTTGGGTTTTCTGTCACATAGGAAAAACTAGTGCAGAGAAAAGTAGTGTGTGCTCGCTACGTTTTTACCTAGAGGCTCCAAATGAATATTGAAAAGCACGTGGAGGTGTATTTTGGTTATTAAATTACAAAATACTCATGGTTACTTGTTAGTTCATGTATTTTCCAAAAAAGGTCAAAAACCAACTATTTTCCACCCTTCTGCCATTGTTTTGAGTCACTCACTACACTTTTTGAGTAGTTGTGTTCTAATTCATTTTCAGGTGTCTTAGAGATGTATTTTCGGTAACTTGAAGCTTTAGAGGTGTCGTAGAAATCCTAAGCTACATGTACCATCCTTCAAAAAAGTTCAAAGATCCCTCAAAGTCATCAAAACATCTTGCCCAAGTTCATTGCGCTTCTTCTACCAGACGTTGTTCTTCCTTAATTTTCACTGCGTTTCGAGGTTTGAGGATATTTCTTGACATGTAGAGGTCAAAATTCAAAATTTTTGATGTAACAGCTAGCTCATGAGGTGTTTGATGGTTAATAGGCCTATTGTTTAGTCAATTTAATGTCTTAAATTTCTATCATAAATTATCGATCAGAGTTGGTATTCTTATGAAGTGCTAGTGCACTATATATGCTAGAAGTCTTTTCTTACTTCATTTTATTATGGTGATTTTATATGTTTAAAGTTGTTTTAAGATTTTGTGTTTATTTTGAATGTATAAATGAAAATGAGAAACTAAACTTATAATTTGTGAAATGAAATCTAAATTCAACTAAGTTCCAAAACTATGATGAAAATATTATCTTAGCTTGTTAATGGTTAACGATTGAATTTGAGAGAAACTAAAGTTCTAGAAATAAGACAAAACTCTAATATTTTTTTGTATGCTTTTGGAAACTTTATATAAATGAAATTTAAAACAAGAAATAACTAAATAGTATTCACCCTTACTAAAATAAAGATTTTAATGATTGATAAATAAAATTTGCAAGAAGGTATAAAGGAAATGTTTTTAAGAAAGAAAACTAATCTATGATAAAGTTATATTGCATGAAAATAAATTAATCTAGATTATGATAACTTAAGCTATACTAAATTAATCTGTGCCAACTACTATGATAAATTGTCTCTAAATATACCCAATCATAAATAAAGCATCTATCTTAACATAATGACATTCTACAAATTATGCTAACAAATAATGAAATAACAATGATAAGCGAGATCATGTACACTATAGAAATCTAAAAATAATTACAATGTAAATGAAAGAAAAGCATATGTCTACAGTATGAAATTAAAGTGTGTATTTGGGATATGAAATGTAAATTAAAACAAATTACATCTATGTTGTAAATCACAACAGAAACAGAGCATGTATCTATGTGAAAAAATACAGCGAAAGCATGAAAAAAAGAACTATGAAAGAACAAGAAATTAAACAAATAATCCTCTTCCGTGCAGGGGCCCTCCACAACATAATGGCTTCTGATATATTCTTTATTAACTATGCATTAAGATTCTGGAATTCTTCCATCTTCAATTAGTTAATAAAATCAAAGTTTAAGAATATAAAAATCTCGCAATAATTCGAACTTGTTTCACAATTACACAACCTGGTATTTATAGGAGTCTTGTATTAAATGTTTGAGGTGTTTACACCTTCTGAGACTAAGAAAAATATTTTTGAAACTCTAAACAGAAATGTGAATTTCATTGCTTCACAATTTGCTACATGGAGAGAAAATCGTGAAGCCTCAATCTTTCTCGCTCGCTTGTTTCGGTTCCTATTTTGACCGTCCATTTGACCACAATCCTAGGCGATTTGTTCCTTGATTCTATTCAAATAGATAGGATAGGATCCATGAACTAATTTATCAATTTCCCATATGTTTTGCTTCTTCATTAATTCCTCAGAACCTGTTGAAATGTGGTGGTGGTGGCTATAGAAATAGAATTTAGCTTCAGAATTGCATTAATTCCGTAGATAAAAGAAAAAAATTATTCTAATAATAAGGATAATATGAAAATATGAAAAATATATCATTAATATACCTTACCAGGATAAAATTATTATTTAAATTCTCATCTGAGCATATGGAGTTGTCAAAAATGAGGAAAGATAGTCAAAATGGATGTCAAAATTGAGACAGTATTGAGGCTCCACATACCCCCACTAGGAGACCATTGCATGTCCTCATGCAAATGCAAAATTATGAGTCTTCATAATGTTACTACATCTGCCATGATGCTTCTACCAAGACATCTAATTTCATCTTCTTTTCCTTCCTTGTGGTTACAACTACCCTTGGCTTCCTCATTAGACTTTTATATTTCAAGTTTATGATTTTCTTGTTTAGTTGTTTATTTTTCTTTTTCAACTTCTCATTCTTCTTGAACCATAAAAACATATGTAAAAGAGTATTGTCATTTATGGTCTTCTCAATTTGATTCTGCAACTTCAGAGCTTCATGTTCCTATTTGATATACCTATTGAGTGTCTCTAGTTAAAATATCTCTTGTTTTAGAGTATTCATAACTAGAGGTTCTTGTTTACTATAAGGATTTTCTTCAAAATGTGATGTCTTTCCTACATCTCTTTTCTCTAAAGACTCAATATAATCATAAATTTCCTATTGTACTAGGTAAATCTTTGAATTTATTTGACTTGGAACCCGCGTGGGTGAAATAGTAGTGGGTGATGGCACCCCATGATTTTCTTCTAGATCGACAAGTTTTGTCTCTTTTGAAGGTGGTTATTTTGTTGTTTTACTGAGTCTAGAGATTCTTCTTACTGGATGAGGAGGACTTTGAATTTTTGGCTTTTCTGTGTTTATGAATTTTTCCTTTCCTTTAATTCTATCGTTTTTATTTTTATTAACTTGATTTTTTAATTTTCCCAAAAGTTATGCAATGGGAATTTCATCCTCTGACTGTTCTGGAGATGGTTGTTCATTCTCAAAAAATATTTCAACTTTTCTTTTTCTTCTTCTTCTTGCCTTATTACAACCAGGTTTTTCTTCTTCTTTTTCGTGGAAATGGTTTTGGACTAAGAAATTTTCCCAAGTGTACCCTAGGCTTTTAAGATGGAATTCAATAAGAATTTTTATTAACCCGTGGTGATACATTGTATTATCTATGAATTGAATTCTATTTTGAACAATTCTTGCCATCTTCTTCAAGCTATGCAATAAAATTTTTGGAAGATTTATTTCCCTATCTTCGAGAAAATTCATTAACAATGTAGCATGAGAAAATAATATACATCCGAACCTTCCCTCATAGGTAACATATTTCTCCATTTTCCTTTAAGAGTTGTGCTAGGAATTCCTTTTCTAAAAATGCTAGTATCCATACTTGGGTTCTTTATGAAGCTTTTCCATCCTTCCACTTCAAGTCCCTTGTTTTTAAACCATATTTCTCATGTCCTCAGTAGTCCAATAGCTTCTGCTACAAAATATTCTATGATTGTAAGTTTCACATCGCTGATTTCAACTTATACTCCATCAAAAGCTCTGGTGAAGGATTTAGTAACTTCTTTATGAAACCCTTCGAATTTTTCCACAAAACTGAGCCACTTTTCTCTCTATAAAATTTACTTTCTTTGCAGGTAACCTTCCACAAACTTTCTCCCTACAGGCTCTGTCCTCATAATTAATCCCATAGCTGTCGAAAATCTTCACCTTTAGGACTTCCTCTTTTGACATTGTAGACTGAGGGTTTCAATATTAATTTGGGAAGATGACTGAATTATGTTGTGGAGTGGTCAATATGTGCAGGTGAATAAGTGAATGAGTGAGGCTTCATGGTTATTAAGAGTGTGAGTGGGGTTTTAAAATGGAAATTGGTCGTTTGGATTATTAACCAACTGTTGAACGGATTAATCAATCTTACGGACCAGACCGATCTCCCTAGTACCAAAAAGGTAATCTAGCAACAAACAACCAAATAAACCTATCTTTCTCTAAACATACATGATTTACAAAATGCACTATATAGGTGTCAAAGACTTACTGTAGGTCCAATTCTTGTTTGAAGTAGTTGTTGTCCCTCGTGCACTTGAAGGAGTTATCTTCGTAAAGCTGCAGTCACAAACAAACAAACATTAAATAGCACATGTATAGTAAACATCATAAATCATGCTTATCATGGTGATCAAGGAATCCATGAAATAAATAGTTAACTAACAGCTTATTGAGAAAAATGAATTCATTTGTATTAATTTCAAAAGAAAGAAAACCTTACAACCTTAGCCTTGATGTTGAACAGGCCTTCCCGAGGTCCGAAGCAGGAATATCCTCTACTCTGATAAGCTCTGCACTCCTCCAACCGAGACAGATAGAGGTATGTGATCTCTCCTCATAAAAATCTCAGTTAAATGAGTCTGAATCCCAACAACACTTAACCTCAAATAATCTAAAGCTTGAACTCCCTTTGAGGCTACCCAATGCCTATTTTTATAGTGGAAAAGAGGAGGTTTCAGTTCCAACTATGAAGGGATAGAATCCTCCTTCAAAGGGATAAGCTCCTCACATCAAGGGGTTAGCTCCATAAGGTAAGGGATACATAGAACCTAAAGAGCGGATTACGCCACACTGAATTCTTTCTAAAGCTTCTAGAAATTCTTTGAAAGTGAGAATTTTTTTGAAGTTTCGCCATGCCTTTTGATATTTTACGAGGTGCTTCACCCATAACACGGAAGAAAGTGTGTTGGGGGTACGCGGAGACATGAACGTTAGGTGCGGACCCCGGAGGCAAGGTAAGTGCGACACCAAAGTTAAGGATATTTTTAGGAACTTTTCTTTGATTTTCAAGGCTTGACATGAGGAACTGATATGTTAGACTTACAAAGGAGGAAGTATGAGTTATAATGAGCTCATACACATAGCAGAATGTCAAGATGACAATTTTCAGTGTAACATGTTACTAAAGTGCAAAGTAGAATAGATGGTGATACATCGTATATGAATGGGTACGATGCTTTATCATTTCAGGGTTATCATATGGACACGGATGCAAGCTTCATAAAAACATTCAATGCAAAATATATGTTATTACATGTCCATGTTTGAGGCAAAATTCATACTCAATCAAAACTAACTAGGCGGTTAAACGTGCAGTACATGAATGATTTTGAGTACATCACAGTATAGTCATGTGTAGACACAGTATGGACGCAACCATATGTTTGTAAATAGTATATTGTAAGATAACAAAATTCCTCGCAGCCTGGATGGTAGAAACTAGATCCAGGGTCTTGATTTTCGCATCTCGAACTAGTACGATTCTATCCATGTGAATGAATGTGTCAAAGTTGAACATGGTAGAAACCACTTGATTACCAGTCAATGATGTAAACTGTTAACAAGTGTGAGAGTAACCACCAGTAATGTCAATGGCTCTCAAAGTACCCAGTACAATCCATGAAATGTGAATGAATGAGATGAAGTCGAACATGTCACGGAATCATTCGATCGAAGGTCAATGATGTAACCTGTCATCAAAAGCGAGAAACCTGCCATTGAAGCATGCAGATTTCAAGGTACTGGCGATTTCTATATCAACTTCCTATATAATGAGTTGTCATTGATAGAAAGTGATCCGTCGTAGGGAGGCCCACAACACGAAATCATAGATCAAGTTTTGAAGAAATATATTGGCAACGACTGACTTAATGATGGTCAAAATGGATGACAGATATTTTGTAGATGAATGATTTGTTTGAACTATCCTCTTGAACACATAACGACACTGCAGAAGGCTTGGTGACAATTGACCCAAAGCTAATACCTAGAAATCGGCTGAAAACTTTCAATATGGTTTGATTAACTATTAGGGAAAGGATTTCCCAACCCAGGTGAAACAAAAGTGTCGTGTTCAAGATTGGTTAACTGGATTTTCGAAAAATAAAAATACAACAAACAAGTCCATTTTTCTCTCTTTTCCCCCACCATTTCTATCAAGTACCTCTTTATTTTTTACAAGCTTGAGGAGGATAACATTTGCTTGTTTATAAGCTCATCCTTCAGATGAGTCCAACTTATTTTAAGATTGGAACCCTAAGAAGGAGTGGTTCGTTCCTATTTAAAATTGAACAGGTCCTTTACTATTAAATTTTAGCAAGTCTAGTATAGGAGAAACTAGGTGTTTTTCAATTTTAGGGAGTCAGAAGAAAAAACTTAAGAAAAATCCATGGGTGTACTTTTTCATAAATTTAGTCTCTCGAGCCCGAAAAAGGATAAAATAATGCAGGAGAGAACTCTATTGACCGTAATTAGTCAACGTATACCTTTTTCGTAAATAGACCATTTCAGTCCGTAAAAGGGGTAAACTTATACTGAAGGGACGATCATTCATTTATTTTAACGAGTTCGAATAATCAAGTGCTCGACAATATTTTCATGTTTAGAGAGTCTGAAAAGGGCTTAAAGGAGGACTCCAATGTTTCACTTTTTCATAAATTTTCAAAAGAGTCCGAAAAAGTGATAAAAGTATGCTCTTTGTTGAAAAATGATCAATTCTCCTGAAAAATCCAATTTCTGCACAAAAACTTGAAACATTACACATACATGTTTAAGATAAATAAAAATGCTTTCAAAAATAACCTTTTTAAAGTGAAAAATAAACAAATTAAAAATTTATTTATTTGAAAAAACTTATAAAAGGGACTTTTCTAACTTCATTTTTACCGTTCGAGTTTAGAGTGAAAAGTAAAAGCTTTTGGGTAAAAAAAAGTTCCTGTGAAGATTCTGGAAAATCCGTCCGACGAAATCGAGAACCGTTAGCTCCAGGTAATCCAAAACCTCCTAATATTTCATTTCATCTATTTACATTTATTTTTTAGGCTTTAGATTTCGTTTTTAGAATAAAAACATGTCTAAAAAATCGCCGTCAGGGGTCCGCAGGCGCAACACACAGGCCCTGCGGACCCCAAATTTTTCCTATATATAAAAAATTTGTAGGCCCGCACTTGTCTTACGATGCCCATGCGTTCCTACACATTTTGTATGAAAACCAAGTGCAGACCCCACGCAATTAAATTTCAAACATAAATTTCTCAATTGTCGCCCAAATTTTTTTAAATTAGATTGTTCTAACATATCTTTTTATGCATTGTAGGAGATACAAGATTTTAATTTGGAGAGAACGTGAGCATGAAGACGTAGATGATGCTGCAATGCTCCATTTTCCTATAATGCAGGCATTAAGAGCATGCGGTTTGTATAAATTCTGGGCCATTCAGGGCATGAGGGCACAAGTAGACCTCCTCACATGGCTGGTGAAAAGGTGCAATGTACAGGACGAGTGTTTCATTATTGGTGGCCAACTGCTCGAAATTGAGCTGGAGGATATCTATTTTCTGACTGGTTTGTCCAAGAAGGGTGAAAAAATTTCTCTGTTTGGGACTAGGCTAGGTGGCCAGACTGTTGCTAGTCTTCGACAAGAGTTCTGTAATGATCAGGCAGACCCCATGGACAAACAGATTGACATAGAAACTATCATTCGTCCCGAGCTAAAATTTATTGCATTTACTATTACCAAACTGTGTGGGAGTGCAACGTTGCATGTGGGTACCGGTTCTCAAATGCGCATCGCTGTAGACTATTTTCGAGGCACCATTTTCAACTGGTGCGAAGCTGTGTTGGCCAATGTAAAAGGCCAACTAACGAGAGAAACGAACAGAAAAATTAATAACTTTGGATATGGATCCATTGTAGTCACCTTTTCTCTAGAGAGGATCCCCATGTTAGCTCAGCAGAACATTCCTGTTGATGCCGGTCGACCTCGAGAACCTAGGATGGTTCATTGGGTTGCATTGATGGGCCGTCATGCTATTGAGGGTGTCGAGATTGTTCGATTTCCTCCTTCATATTTTCATTGGCTGGAGAACCAAATTTTTGTTATAGAGGACTTTCCATACGCCAGAATAGCTTTCCGCGGTGACCAAGAGATGACTCTCCCAGCAGGGGAACAGTGGGATGAATCAGGTAAAATCATTTTCAACAATTTCTAAGCTCTAATTTTTTTTATTTTAATCGTCTTGAAACTAATAAACAAAAGTTTTAAATGCAGATGTGGGTCCACGACGACCAACCCATCTCCAGCCTTATGAAAGAAGACAACCAGCTACAGCCGCACCAGCCCCAGCAAGCCAATCAACAGAGATCCTATCTGATTTAGAGCATCAACTAGAGCGACTGACTCTAGACATTCCAGAGGCAGACATAGATGATATTCCACTCAGATTACAGAGATACGTGATTGGTGTCCCAGGACCTTTTAGGAGGTTCCTATGTAGGGTGGCTCGGGTAGTGGTCTCTTATCATGATCACCATTAGTGATAGGATGATCATGTCGTAGACTCATATTTTGACCTTTTGTATTACCATTTTTACCGATCATAAGGTGTTTCCAACCTATGATCGAAGACAATGTATATTTTTTGAAACACTTCTATACTATGATATATCACTATTTACTGGCTATATGTGTACATGTTATGAATGTTGTTTGATTTACTTTTTTGATTATTGCAAATGTCGATTTATCATATTAGAAGAAACTACATTTTCTAATGTATTTAAATGTCTTGGAATATGCTGATATTCAATGTAATAAAATTCACATTCCAAGAGACAAACTCTTGAAAATAACTGTAATAACACTAGATTTCTAATGGCGTAAACCTTGTTGAGTTGTAATAAAACAAGCTCATAATCCAACCTAACAATCAAACTCTGAATTCCAAATGATATGGATTCATACAATAACTCAATCACTACACTATACTCTACAATGTTATTCATTTTTTGACCAAGGCTTACCCCATGCATGGATACTAACTCGTCAGAGGGTGAATAGATAACCCAAGCTGCGAAAGAAATGTTTCGTGTACTACGACAAGCACCATCAGCAAAACCAACATAGGTTTGAAGAGACGTCGACATCTGCAATATAAAGAGTAAAACTCAGATAAGCAGGAATAGTGACAAAACACACTTCTAAACTAGGCACGCTTTTCTAATCTAAGACACACTAGTAGTAAAGAAATCTAATCTAATAAAAAATCTCCACACCAAGTTTAAGCATAATATCTATTTAAATAAAGCCCATTGCTGGGTTTATCTAAAGAGACACCGTCAAAATCTATTAGCTCATAGGCCCTTTTTGCCAGCGTTCACTTAACAATGAAAGGACCATGCCACATAGGCACTAATTTTCCAGCTCCTAGCTTATCAATGGCTTGATCATAAACTAAGACTAGGTCTCCTTCTGAAAAATTACGAAGGGTAACACTTCTATCATACTGAGCTTTTATTCATTTGACATGAGCCTCGTTTGCTATTGCAACATTTCGTCGATTATCATCTAGCTGAGTCAGGTACAAAAAACGTTTCTCCTCTTCAAACGTAGCTGGGAGTAATTATGTGGCTAGTTTCAATGACGGAATTTCGCATTCAATCGGCAACACAACTTCCAAACCGTAAACCAGTTGAAAGGGAGTGAAACCAGTTGATGTTTTTACTGAGGTTTGAAATGCCCAAAGTGCTGAAAATAACATGGAATGCCAATTCATCTTATGAATACCAATAATTCATCTGATCATAGTGACTAAAACTTTATTGATAGCTTCAACCAGACCATTAGCTTGCGGATAATATGGAGTGGAACTATCGTGGCACAGGCCAAGTTGATCTGTCAGTTTAGTCATCATGATATTCCAAAAATGACTTCCATGATCTGTAATAATGGCTTGAGGAACACCAAACCTAGAAATTATGTGATTGAATACAAAAGTTGTAGCAGTCTTGCCATCAGCTGAAAATGTAGGCATTGCCTCGGCCCACTTAGTAAAATAATCTACCGCTAAGATAATATACACATGCCCCTCAGCCGAGTGAGGGTTACATGTAATAAACTCAATACCCCATTTCGCGAAAGGACCAACAACAATTATAGGGTGAAGAGGAGTGGGTGGCGCACGCATCTTACGATCAAAAATTTGACAATTGTGGCATTTCCAGACTGCATAGATACAATCTTTGAATAACGACGGCCAGAAATAACCAGCGCGCAATATCTTTTGGGTTGTGGCATACCCAGACATATGACAGCCACATGCTCCAGAATGGTTGTCATTTAAAACCTTCTCAGCTTCTTCATGAGTAATACAGCGTCGGAAAATAGAATCCACTCCACAACGATAGAGTGTATCACCAATAATATTGTATTGTTGGGATTGGAAACGTATTTTCCATCACTGAGATCATGAGATTTCAGACCGAAATGATTGGGTTTGGAGATAAACAATAATATTCCCATACCATGGATCAAGAGTACTGATAAGAAACAAATATTCGTCTGCAATGGGCTCCTCTGCCACAATTTCAGTATCAGTAGAGGGGAAATCACACATAAGTTCCGCAAAAACCAAAGATTTCATTACCTTGGATTTTTCAAATTCCAAGTCAAATTCCTGTAGGATAACTATCTATTTGGAATATTTGCCCCCTAGAAATTGTTTGGTTAAAATTTACATCATAGGGTTACAGTCAGAAATTACTGTGGTTTTTCATAATAAGATGTAGTGTCTAAATCTTTGGACAGCTTGAACAGCTTCCAAGGAAAATTTCTCCACATGTGTGTATTTGATTTTCAGTCGGATGCAGATTTTGACTAAGATAGTAAATCACATGTTCAGTATTAGATTTGTCTTCCTGAACTAAAACCATCCCAATTGTGGAATGAGAAGCAGTGAGGTACAAAACGTAGTCCTGGTTGTAGTTAGGAGGATGCAATAACGGTACATGGGTCAACACATGTTTAAGTGCATAAAAAGATCGATCAGTGATCTCATCTCAAAAGAATGGAATTTTCTGTTTCAGCGACCGGGTAAAACCCTTTGTAAGCTCGGCGTAGTTAGGAATGAACCGACGTAAAAAGTTTTCTTTCCCCTGCAAAATTTGGAGTTGGCATAAAGTCAAAGGAGTTGGTAAAGTAACAATATCTTCGACCTTCAACGGATCAACGCAAATGCCTGCTTTCAAAACAACAAATCCTAGTAAGCAACCCGATTATACACAGAAAACACATTTGTGTGGATTCAGCCTAATTCGATAATGCCTACATCTCATAAAGATAGCTCGTAAATGAGTGAGATGGTCAACCCTACGCGATGAATGAGCAGGTAAATCATCAAGATAAGGCTTCACAATGTGCTTAATGTCATGAAATGCGTAAGACATAGCCCTTTGAAAAGTTGCTCCAGCATTCTTTAATCCAAAGGGTAGTTTGCAATAATAAAATGTCCCCCATGGACAAATGAAATTTGTTTTTGGCTGATCAGCAGGGAGTATGTTTATTTGATTGTAACCGGAAAAACCATCCATAAAGGAAAACATTTCACTGCCAGCACAATCATCAATTATTTGATCGATATGGGGGGTTGGATAATTGTCTTTAGGACAAGCTCGATTAATATCCCTATAGTCGATACATACTCGTATCGTTCCTTGTTTTTTAGTAACATGAACAATATTTGATACCTAATCAGCTAAAGGAATTGGATAAATGAAACCTGCACAAAGTAGTTTCTCAATTTCATCTTTGATAGCAGCAGCTTTTCTAGGATGTATTTGACGTAGACGTTGATGGACAGGTTTGGCATCCGGGTAAGTCTTGATTTCATGTATGACAATTGACGGATCGATTCCTGGCATTTATTCATAGGACCGGGTAAACACATCATAGAATTCTTGAAATAGGGCTTTATAAGTTTGAATTTCATCTTTCGTACAACAAGCACCTATATGAATGTTTTCAATTATTCCTGGCTTTACTGAAATGTGAATTGGAATCGTTCAAGAGATATTTTCCAAATTTAACTCAGAATCAGGATTTTGCAATGGATTCTGCAGTTCTTTGACGTATTCAGCAGTAAAAATTGAAGCGAAATCAACTTCAAAATGATCCATCTCAGGTAAAAATGAAGATCAATGATGTAGTTCTTCCCATGGTAAGTCATCAACAGAAAAAAGTTCACGAATCTGCTCATCAGTATGAACAAGATCGGGAAATGTCATTGTGGCTGAACTAGATATAGAAAGTGATTCCTCATGGATCCCATTCATTGGATCATTTTGGGTTGAAGAGGGGTCAGAAAGTGATTGTACAGCCTGATATGCAATTTCAGATGGACTCAAAGGCATCATGCCATCAAATGAATCTAACTCGGAGTCGGAAGGTACGATCCAAGTGTTAGGTCCCTATATTACTAGTATAGTCCCTTATTGTTATTAGTGTAACCCCCTTATTGTTATTATTGTACCCTTGTGACCCCCATTTTGTTATTATTGTGCCCTTAAATTATTATTGTTAGGTCAGCTAGGATTACATTTTATTATTTTCTGGGATTACATTATATGTACATGAACCTATATATAGAAAGGAGGTTTTGTAAATTGTATCATCGAAGAATTTTTCATTTATGTAATGTATTGGAGGTTTCCCCCTCGAAGTGGCTTATTTCTAAGGCACTGATATCTCTTTTATTCTATTTTTGGAGCTGGTTACACAACATTTGGTATCATAGCTTTGGATTCTATGGTTTCGCTACTCCAAATAGGTCATCGTGGCATGTTCTCTATAACTTTTTTTCTACGAAGATTCATAAGCTGGAATTTTTAGGGTGCAAAGCCGAAATCCTGACGAACATTGTCAAAACATTTTAGAGCTTGGTTCACAATATTTTCAGAGATATGATCTGTGGAAGTTAGGTATTTTTTCAGGCTCCTAAACAAGTCATCGTGGCATTTGTGCTATAACGTTTTTTCTACGAGGGTTCAGAATCTGAAATTTTTAGGGTGCGCAGCAGAAATCCGGAAGAAACTCGTCAAAAAATTTCAGATCTTGGTTCGCAATATTTTCGAAGATATGATCTGTGGAAGGTAGTGCTTTTTCGAAGGGAAAATTCGAAGATATGATTGTGGGAAAATTTGAAGGTTCAAGAAGTGGAAGATCACATCTAGCATGAGCAAGAAGTTCTCCAACTCTTAAAGGATAAGGATAACTTGAATTTGGCACAAAATCAAATGAAACAACAGGCAGATCAACATCACAGCGAGAGAATTTTTGATGTAGGAGATTGGGTATTTTTACGGCTACAACCATACAAACAAATGTCCCTCAAGCAAGCTAAGAAGGATAATAAATTATCGCCAAAGTACTATGGTCCTTACAAGGTGTTGAAAAAAATTGGTACTATGGCATACAAATTGGAGCTTCCTGCTTCTTCGCGAGTGCATCCAGTTTTCCATGTTTCATGCTTAAAGAAGGTTATAGGTGAAAATCTTCCAATTCAAACAATATTGCCAGAACTTGATGAGGAAGGAAAAATCATATTGGAACCAGAAGCGGTCATGGAAACAAGAACTCGACAACTACGTAATCGATCAATTTCAGAGTATCTCATCAAGTGGAAGAACTTACCCACTAAAGATTCTACATGGGAGGATGAGAAGTTTATACAGAAGCACCCAAAGCTACTCAAGTGTTGAGGACAACACTTTTTTGAAGGAGAGGGGCATGTTAGGTCCCTATATTACTAGTTATTATTGTACCCTTGTAACCCCCATTTTGTTATTATTTTGCCCTTAAATTATTATTGTTAGGTCAGCTAGGATTACATTGTGGCCCACTAGGGTTACATTATGGCCACATGGAATCCTATATATAGAAAGGAGGTTTTGTAAATTGTATCATCGAAGAATTGTTCATTTATGTAATGTATTGGAGGTTTCCCCCTCGAAGTGGCTTATTTCTAAGGCATTGATATTTATTTTCTTCTATTTTTGGAGTTGTTTACACAACACCAAGGATCATCAAACATAATAGTATCTGACGAAATCATATGAATAGTTGCAATAGAAGGTGATACGTTAGGAGGAGGAAAGGAAAAATTTCCTAGTAAACGAGAATCTTTAATCAAACCTACTCCAACATCCTTGTAAGGGATAGTCGCTTTACCAACATGCTGGATTGTTTCTGTAGAGGCTGGATAGGAAGAAAAATAAGTTAACTGATCTATTGTAATGATCCTTCCTTGATGTGGAAATTTTATGAGCCGAAAGACCGAAGAAACAACAACAGTCATAGCATAAGACCAACTATGACCCAGGAGAAGGTTGTAATCTAGAGGGGCATCAACCACTTCCACATCTAGATTTACTATTTTACCTTCGACCCTTATGGGTAAATCCTGCAAAATACCAAAAGGGTGGAAACCTTGGCCATCAAAAGCCTTTAGAATCATCAGAAATTGATTGAGTTTAGGAGAACCAAGTGATTTCCAACACTGGATCGACATAATACACATTGAAGCTCCCTCATCAATCACAGTCTGAAAGATCGGTCTATTTTTTACTAACACTGGAATTTGGAAAGCCATTTGGTGAGGTAGGCAAGGTGTACTATTCTCTAAATCGAATATTATAAGGTTTTAATCCTGAATATAGACAGCTCCTATGGTAGAAAAAAGTAATTTACGCCGTGCTGGGCATGACTACAGAACTTCCAAAGCTGACATTGCTAAAGGGGAAATAGCTAAATCTTCAACAATGTTTTAATTCTGAGAAGCTCTCGCATGTGGATTGAAAGCTGATTTACGAAGAACACCTTTAGCAACCGGTTTGATTATTAATTCTGGATTTGGTTTCTCGATCTATAGCGGACCAGAAATAGGAGGAGGTGTATTTTACGTGTTTGCGCTAGAAGATTCTACTTCTTTACCATCAACAAGATTCTTAGTACCATAATCTTGCGCTCGCATTGTAATCTTGACATGAGACATCATCAAAATAGGTTCTTCTGAGGCATTCGAGGTAGAACCAATCATCTTACTATCTTGAGTGGGAAAAGGATCCTTCAGGACAGCAGGTTGTTGTGACCCTTTAATGAATTTCGCAACCTCTGCACGATGTGGACATTCTTTAGTAAAATTATCCTTGTCACAAATGTAACAAGGATAGCGAGGCTTGCGTTTTTCGTCATTAAATTCACTTTTATTAGTTTTTTCTTTTGAATTCTTTTTGTTTTTATTCTTCCCTTATTTTTACCGCCGGATTTAGATTTGGACGTAGATGTCTCTACGACATGAATGTCGGCAGAAATTTCAGGGGAAGATTATCCTTTCAGGGAATCTGGTAAAGTTATAATAGGAGAAGAATTATTTAAAGATTTCTTCTTGCTTTTAGTATTGATTGTACCAATCATACCATCAGCGACATGAGACCCTGAAGGAGCTGCAGCTATTTGACCTTGTTTTGGAAGATCGGGGATTTTTTCATGTAAAGTACCTGACTATGTATAAACGAGGTCAAGGTATTGAGCTTGAGAAATTACTTTCTCTTCAGTAACAATGCCAGCCTTAGCTACGTCTTCAGTGATTTTGGGTAACAATGATTTAACAAACCATTCTGCCAAAATTCGATCCAGAATGTAAACTTTCACCAAACGCCTTCTACGTCACCATTCATGAATATGATCAAAAATATATGTGGACGTGGATTTATTTAGTGAAGTTAATAGTTCTGTGCCATTGTCGTATCTGACAGGAAACTGAAAATGAGTCAGGAGGGTAGTTGCTAACTGACTGAAATTATTAAAAGAGCCTCATGGTAACTCAATGTACCATTTGGTGGCAAGACCAATAAGAGTTCTTTGGAAAAGACGTAAGTGAATTTAATCATCAATTATTGAATTAGACGCACACCAAAGGTGATAAGTCATAACATGATTTGATGGATCCTCTCCTAACTTACCTTCGAATTTTAGTATATCACTGGGCAACTTATGCATCATTGGCGGCCAGTACAGATAATAGAAAATTGGATCATTCGTAAGGCGCGTCAAATTAGGTAAATCCAAAGTTGCAATAAATGGTAACTGACGGTTAGGGTCGCGAAAACCTTGAGTAGCCAAAGCAGTTCCCGGAGGAGGATACCCAAGATAATTGGGAATTTGATTTTAATTAGGAATTGTGTAACCTCGCAGATAACCAGGATTAACCAGACCAAACTAGGGTTGTTGAGGCTATTGATAAGTATAGCTAGGGTATGGTTGATACTGATAATTCAGATTTTGTGAAACGGGACCGAATTGAGGTTGTCTTTGGTACGGTTGATACGTGAATTGCAGTTGACTTGTGACCACCGTACTTGTACCAGCTTGTCCCGCAGGCATCTGGACCAAAGTCTGAACTGAAGGTCCTGACTGGGGTACATATACTTAAGGGATTTGCACGGATGCAGGGATAGAAGAACTCGGAGCTACAGATACTCCAGAAACAGGTGTTATAGGTTGAATAGACGTTGCAGCAGTTGTAGCAGTTTGAGGCAGAGTCTGAGGTGTACTAGGCCCAGACTGCTGAATAGAACTAGGTGCAGGAGTTTGAATAGTAGGATGAATAGGTTGTTGAGTTAGACTAGAAGCCAAAGGTTGTCCAGGTTGAGAAGGAAACTGCACATTAGGCTGCATAGGCTATTGATATTGGGATAGATCCCACACCATATTCATTCCAGGGTATTGTCCCATAGAAGGTTGAACGTAAGGACCATAGCCTTGTTGAACGTAGGTTTGATAAGTAAGTGGTAAATTTCCAGCTCCTTGTACATATGATTGACCAGAAGGCTGTGGGAAACCTTGAATTGGGTACTAACCTTGAGGTTGATAACCCTGAGGCGCGTACTGAAGCTAGGGTTGATAAGGACCCTGAGGAGCATATTGAGTTTGTGGTTGACCTTGGGGTATGTATTGTTCTGAAGGTTGAAAACTTTGAGGTATGTACTGACCTTGAGGTTGTCCTCCAAAATAATATGATTCCACAGTTTGTCCTGGGAAAAAGCTACCTTGAGGTTGCCCCCCTGGCGGTAATTGACTGCCTGAAGGTTGCCCCCAGGCGGTAATTGACTACCCTGAGGTTGCCCCCCAGGCAGTAATTGATTTCCCTAAAATTGTCCTCCAGGCGGTAACTGACTGCCTTGAGTTTTAGGATTCAGAATATTACCAAACATCATAAAGATTTGCTCTGCGTTCGACGTTTCAGTTTTAAATCCATTAAGACCAGATGATAATACGTTTTCAATCAGTTGAGGAGCTGCTCCAGAGAAAGTACCAGACAGAGCTTGATATCCCGAAGGAACAGAAGGACCACCGTGTAAAAATGCTTCCGGTGTCTGGGAAAACATGGATGACTCTCCTGCCATAATAGATGACGAATAGTAATCTCTCGGTGTAGGATGAAATGGAATTCGAGGTGGAGAAAAAGCAAGACCCAGATTCTCTAAAAATTTTGTCAGGGATAGATACCAAGCGTCAGTTCGAATAGGGCTATAGAAAATAGATTCATGCTCACTAAGATTTCAAGACTGAGGGGATTCGGGAAAAGATAACTCTTCGTCTAGACTAGTAAGTTCTTCAATAGAAATAAGGCCAGATGGAAGATCTTCAGTGACAATATTTCTTACCCTAGGTGAACCAAGATCTCTAGAAGTTGGTGTAATAAATCCTGAGGATGTTTCCAAAACAAAAGGTTCAGTTTCAGGTTCAGAGATTTCAAGTTCGTCAGCTAGTTCACTGGAAGGAGAAATACTACCAGTAAATTCAGAAACTGAAATCAGTTCTTGAATGTGTTCAGTTGTGGGTATTTGATGATCAAGATGAACAACTATAGATGAAGTTCCAATCTCTGTTGATCTAATCCTACCGCTACTAAATGATGCTAGAGCACACAGCCCTTCAAGCTAACCTGGTGTATTTCAAAGGGTTTCCCTTGAATTCTCCAGGATTGTCTCAGCAATTCCGCCACGATTAAATATTAAATAATCACACGCAAACAAAGAAAATTTCAATGAAAACACCTAAAGTCTCTAAAGAAACAAACAGCTGAATCACACGCTGAAAAATCTAAGAGTTCAAACCACACAAAAATAGTAACTTCCCGTACTAAAAACACTAGTTGGTGATGAAATCCAACTTAGTAGAAATTTAATACAGAAAGGGCGGTTGGAACAGCTACCCTGACAACTTTCTTAATGAAACAGACTGGCACAAGTTTCTTCACAAAACCATCTCGTGTGAAGATAACCCCCTAAAGAGTCTAAGTGAGTCTAGTAGACGTCTGCTCCAGGTACAGTGAGATCTTTCCTTCACCGTCACCTTAGGAAATAATATTAAGCTTATGGAGACTAAGGTCACCAATAGTAACAACTACAACTGGGGGAACATTCTACGATCTAATCCCATGCGCAAAGGCAGAGTAACAAAGCTCAATCCCCTTGAAGGTTCCTCGACATGGTCAATCCGAGGTTTACCGACAAGTGACCCTAGGCTCCTCGACAATGGTTAGTCTGAGGTTTACCGTTTGTAATGCGTGCAAAATCTTCTATCTTCCTCAATGAAACAAAATTGATTGTCTCAAAGGTTCAGACATGATCTCGTGATTGACTTCTTTAAGATAAGCTTCCTAGATTGTACTAATTACAATTAGATTTATTTCCTACCTCAAGATTTATCTACTTGTTTTTTTTTACTATCTTGGAGAGTTAATTACTCCCTACTCCAAGATACTAGCCTAAGCTATGTTGGTGATAAGAGCCCTAGAAATAAAGATATTACTAGATGAATTTTAATTAAGCGTTACTTTTATGAGTTGTTTCTTAAGTCAATAGGTGTGGAAATGAAACTTTGATGACGTGAAGACTCGACTTCCAAAAACACTAAAAATGCACCTAAAAATGATAATCAAATCGTTTTCTTTCAATGAAATTCTAGCTAAAGAAAGAGTTCGAGAATGCAATTCTTTTAAGAAACAATTCTTTCGTTGAACATAAAGAATAATTGGAAGAAAATATTTTTGTATTTTCAACAATAACTCAAAATGATACAAATTATCAAATCTCACAACAAAATCCTTTCACTTTCAAAAACTGAAACTACAAAAAACAATTTTCCTTCAAAAGAAATCTACAAATTTTAAAAGCACTCAAAACTACAAAACTAATTTTGAGATCTACAAACTTTAAAAATCTAATTGAATAAAAGATTTAATATTTTTTGAGGAATGTTTTACTTATTTATTCATTAATATAAGGATCTATTTGTCCAGAATAACAAACAAATCAAAAAACACTCAGATATTTTTTCTTTATAAAAATGAAATTCAAAACCTATACCAAAGTTTTTTTTGAAGATTTGCAAAGAAACAAGTAAATCTATTTCTCAATAAAGGATAGATTTCACAATCAGGTCAAACTCAGCAAGAAGGAAAAAATACCAATGTAATATGAGGTATTTTAAACTTCCAATGCTTCGAATCACTACAAAGACCAAGTGAAAAACAATCCAAAATGAAAAACTTCTAGAAAGTCATCAAAACACAAATACTACTGGAATTCATTCACAAAAGGCTTTTGATAGAAACAACGCCAATCTGGGCAGATACTAAAAAACTCTAAATCAAAATAAAGATAAAATAAAAAAAAAGAAATTTGGAGTTTCTCAAAATTTTAATAGGGTCCGTAGGCTTCTAGAAGTAACAGGTGCGGTCCCGCACTGTTTACTTAAGGAAAGTGTGAAACAACCCGCACTGTGCAAAAAGACAAAGCGCGTTCCCCAGAAAAACTAAAGAAAAACATAAAAGATTTCAAAATTTTCTAAAACAGAGAAAACCTAAGTTACCCAGGCAGATATCTATCAATCAGAAACCAGGAAAAACTCTTCCACAAATCAAAATAAAAGAGAACCAAAAACAACAAGTTCTTCCCCAGTGGAGTCGCCAAGTTGTTGTGCGGATTAATCAATCTTGCAGACAAGACCGATCTCCCTAGTACCAAAAAGGTAATCTAGCAACAAACAACCAAATAAACCTATCTTTCTATAAGGATATACGATTTACAAAATGCACTATAGAGGTGTCAAAGACTTACCATAGGTCCAATGCTCGTTTGAAGTAGTTTTTGCCCCTCATGCACTTGAAGGAGTTATCTTTGTAAACCTGCAGTCACAAACAAGAAAACATTAAATAGCACCTATATAGTAAACATAATAAATCATTCTTATCATGGTGATCAAGGAATCCATGAAATAAATAGTTAACTAATAGATTATTTAGAAAAATGAATTAATTTGTATTAATTTCAAAAGAAAGAAAACCTTACAACCTTAGCCTTGATGTTGAACAGGCCTTCTCGGGGTCCGAAGCAAGAATCTCCTCTACTCTGATAATCTTTGCACTCCTCCAACCGAGACAGATAGAGGTATGTTATCTCTCCTCATAAAATTCTCAGTTAAATGAGTCTGAATCCCAACAACACTTAACCTAAAATAATCTAAAGCTTGAACTCCCTTTGAAGCTACCCAATGCCACCTTTTATAGTGGAAAAGAGGAGGTTTCAGTTCCAACTATGAAGGGATAGAATCCTCCTTCAAAGGGATAATCTCCTCACCTCAAGGGGTTATCTCCATAAGGTAATGGATACATGAACCTCAAAAGAGTGGTTTTGCCACCGCAAAATTCTTTCTAGAGGCTTCTAGAATTTACTAAAAGTGAGATTTTTTGAGTTTACTTGTGCCTTTTTTATCTTTACAGGGGTCCGCACCCATAACACAGAGAAAGTGTGTTCAGTTACGCAGGAGACATGAAAATTAGGTGCGGGACCGCAGGCAAGATAGAGAGAAAGTGCGACACCAAAGTTAAGGAGATTTTTAGGAACTTTTCTCTGATTTTCAAGGCTTGACATGAGGAACTGATATGTTAGACTGGAAAAGCATGAATTATGAGTAATAATGAGCTCATACACATAACAGAATGTCAGGATGACAATTTTCAGTGTAACACCAACGAAATTGGAATCAACGTTGGGGAGATTGTGTAAATAATGAGGGTTTAGTGGCGGAATGTGAAATTGGAATTTCATTTGACATGATCAATCCTTTTAATAATTTAATTTGAGCTTGTGGTATAAAATTATCATCTAATTCATATGTCAATGTTTGAAACCTTATTATTAAATAAAATTTTTTATTTGCATACTTAGACGTCGTTAACCTTTAATTGTTTCTCCTTGTCTTTGTTCTTCAGGTTTTCTCCAGCGTATTCTTCAGTGTAGTCTTCAACTGCTTCGATCAAAAAGGTCCTCTTATATCTGAGCTGTAGAAATTCATAAGAGATGTAATGATTTTATGAGAGATGCATAAACTCATCAATTTTGTAGCTATAATTTTATTTTCTAAAAAAAAAGGAAAGGGAATACAAAGATTTGGGATTTTTAGAACATGAATAAAGAAAATGTCAGGTGCCAAAAATAAATCTCTGTATTCACCTTATATTTTCTACATAATAATGCCAATCAATGATTGATTTTTATACTCGTACAAAATATTTATTATTATTATTATTATTATTATTATATATATTTATTTATTTACTTTTATTTTTATTTTTATTATTTTTTATATAAGGTAATAAAAAGAAGACTTCTAAGTTGGAGAAGAAGAAAAATTATTCTTAACCAACATCATATCAACATTATCTTGAAAAATCTTGACAAATTCCTCTTTTGTCAATGGCTTGTGATAGATCCTCAATCGATGTCCATTTAAAAGGAGAGTAACTTTTTCTTCATCAATAGGTCTAATCTTGACTGATCCAAAATCAAAGACTCTCTTAATATCATAATGCCCAAGCCAATGAGTTTGAAATTTCCCTTGAAAATATTTGAACTTTGAATAAAAAAGATGTGTCCAATCTCCTGCTTGAAATTTTCTTTCTTTGATGTATTTGTCATGCAATTTAGATCTTTGTTGTTGAACTATGTGGGTATTTTGAATTGCATATTTTTTTATCTCGTGAAGCTCATTGAGTTGTTCCATTATATGCCTTTTTGCCTCTAACAAGTCAAGTCCCAATTTGACTGTTGTTTTAAAGGTTTTTATTTTGAACTCTATTGGAAACAATACTTGCTTCCCATAAAAAAGTTCATAGGGAGTATGTCCTGTTATGCTTCTCCATGTCGTATGGTAGGCCCATAAAGCTTCTGTAAGCTTTTTTTCCAAATCCCTCTTATGAAAATGTATAGTCTTTGTGAGGATTTCTCAATCACTTTATTAGTGGACTCTACTTTTCAATTTTCCTGTGGATGATATGGAGTGGATTTTCTATGCTTGATTTTGTATTCTTCCACGATCTTTTGCACCATTATAGAAGAAAAATGAGTTCCTTGATTTTTCACAATTTCTCTTGCGACACCAAAACGAGTAAAAATATCCTAAAAAAGAAATGAAACTAAAACATTTTCATTAGCAAAAGAAAGTGCTTTAGCTTCTACCCATTATTTACGTAATCAATGCACAAAAGAATATAGCTCTTTTGTCTTGATGGTGGATTTATTGGTCAAAAAAAATCCAAAGCCCATTTTTCAAAGTGTTTGATAAGTACCTGTGGTTGTAATGAAATTTCATATAAAGGAACAAGTTACCCCATAATTTCACAACTATCATATCTTTTAACATATTCCTTTGCATCCTTGAAAAGGGAAGGCCAATAATATCCTAAGACAAGGATTTTTTAGGCAGTTCTCTTGTCAGCAAAGTGTACTCTACATGGCTCATCATGACATGTATTTATTATGTTAGGTATTTCATCCTCTTGTACACTTATCCTAATGATGAGATCTGGACCTATCTTGCATAATTATTCATTTACCGATGAATAAGATGCACTCATTTGAATCATCTTCCTCTTTTCTCTAGGAAAAAAATATGATGGTAGCTTTCTTGTGGATAAATAATTTGCAATGTCTGAAACCCATGGATATTTAGTAGATAATGGAAAAATATATTCATAAGGAAAAATATCTTCTACTGGTGTATCATTGTTATCATTTTGAATTCTAGACAAAAAGTCAGCAAGTGTGTTTTGTTTTCTAGGTCGATCTAAAATGGTGATATTAAATTCTTGCAATAATAGTAACCATCTTGCGATTATTCCCTTAGTAATTTATTTATTCATTAGATATCTAATTTTAGAATGATCTGTGTGAGTGAATTTTTCATAGCCAATGATGTAATGTCTAAATTTGTTAATGGAATGGACAACAACTAAAAAATATTTTTCGGTAACAGTATAATTTAACTCTACCAGAGTCAAATTTTTACTTTTATAGTAAATGGAATAAGGGTTCAAGTATTTTTGTCCCAATACAGCTCCCAGAGCTGTCTCTAAAGCATTAATTGAGATATGAAAATGCAATTTCTAGTTTGGTCCTCTTAGGATGGGTGATTCTGAAATATTTTATTTCAAAGTTTCAAATGCCTTTTGGCTCTCAAGATTCCAATTAAATTCACAATCATTTGTGAGAAAGTTAAAGAGTGGAAATGTAATCTTTGTGAAGTTATCTATAAATATTTTACAATATCCTGTAAAACGAAGAAAACTCCTAACATATTTTTTACAATTTGAGATTTCTAATTTGGTAATAAATTCAACTTTAGATGATTCCACCTTAATTCCATTTCCTAAAATATGGTGTCTTAAAACAATTCCTTTAGTAAACATCATAAAACATTTTTCATGACTTAATGACAGATTTTCTTCCTTACATTTTATGAGAACTTTTTCCAAATTTTCAAGGGCTTCTTCAAAAGAATTTCCATAGACTGTAAAATCATCCATATACACTTCCACGCAATCATGAATTAAATAAGATAAAATACCTAATACTGCTCTTTGGAATGTTTCATGTGCATTGGATAATCCAAAAGGAAATACTCGGTAAGCATAAGTTACCCATGGAAAGGTAAAGGTGGTTTTGTTTTGATCTTCTGGAGCTATCTGAATTTGATTATACCCACTAAAACCATCCAAAAATGAAAAATATTTCTTCCTTGGTAGTATATCTAAAACTTGATCTATGAAAGGTAATGGAAAATTATCCTTTAAATTAGCCTTATTCAATTCCCTATAATCAATACACACTCTCCATTTTCCATTGTTTTTAGGGACACTTACTAAAGGTGAAACCCATTGACTATCTGATACTGGATAAATAAATTTTACATTCAATAATTTTTGTAGTTCTTCCTTTACAATTTCCCTAAGATTTGGATTCATTCTTATTTTAGGTTGTCAGATTGTTCTTGAATTATCCTCAATATATATTTTATGTGTGCAAGTTTTAGGGTCGATTCCTTTCATGTCAGTTTATTCCCATGCATATGCAGAAGAATATTTTTGCAATGTTTTTATTAATTTCTCCTTTTGAAAATTTTCTAGATTTTTGCTCACATTTAGAGTTTTACTTGGAAAGATTTCAATTGAAGAATTAAAAATTTATTCCATATAATATAAAGGCATTTGTCTCAATGATAAGTATTCCATATTACATTGTTCCTAAATGTTTTGACTGCTCTCACATTGAGAAGATAATTAATGATTTTCTATTGAATTTAGAATTTGATTTTCTTCACTAATTTGTGAGATAGTAAAAATAGGTTATATTTCATTGTCATCACCCATCCATTCTTCATTTTATACTTCTATCATTGTTTTTGTTAGAGGGGATAATCTAAATTTCTTTGTTGAACTTCCATCAAAGATAAACATGTCACCAGATCTACAGCTAATGAAAGCATCAACTATATCTAACCAAGGTCTTTCTAATATCAACGAATGTCCTCCTAAGTTATTCTTGGGAGTTAAGATCATAAAATCAATTGTATATTCCCAAGAATATAAGGATACATAAATTTATTCTATTACAAAATCGAGTTTAATTATAGATCTATCTGCTAGTTGTAACAATGTCGGTGTATATTGAAGATTTGGAAGTTTTAGTTGCTCCATAATTTGTTTACTCATGATGTTTATGGCTGCTCCTAAGTCGATTAGTGTGTTTAGGATTTTGATACCATTGATGTGTTTTTTTAAAAAGGGACTTCCTGGATCCAAATATTTATGTATTGTTTTTTTCCCATCATGATATATGCAATTTTCCCTACCAACTGTATTCTTGTTACTTTGTTTTTCTCCTATATTTATTTATAATCAACTTTCTTATTGTTTTTAAAGGATTGGGATTTCTTTAATGGCTTGTAGCAAACATTGGGATTTGAAAAAAACATTCTTCAATTCATTTAATATATCATATTTAGGCAACATGATTTGTTTCTCTACCCCTTTATCAATTTGTAGTCTTTTAGGGAAAGGAAAATTTGGTATAGATACCAAAGGTTCCTTTATGATGGGAGTTGAGTTTATTGGATTATCTTGTGTTTGATTTGGAAAATTTTTATTCTAATTAAGAGATTTCCCTTCTTTATAATGATTATTTTTATTTTGAATATTTTTTTCTTAATCAAGAGAAATATCTTCATCTGAATGGTCATCTTTTGTTTTTTTTCTGAATAATAACATAGGCAACTTATTTTCTAATATTATACCATATCTAAGTTGAACATTATTAAGATCTAGTGGAGTTATCATATAAGTCTAAAAAAATTTCCCATCCATGTTATAAATAGGTTGTGCATTTGGGTTTGGAAGTGGTTGAGTAGGTAGTTGGTTTTGCCTTTGTGGAAATGGTAATGAAAGTTGTGGGTTTTGATTTTGAAATTGAGGTTGTTGACTAGTTTGAGGAAAATGTTGTGGTGGAAAGTTTGGATAAGATTGTGGATATTGGTGATTTTGAGAATATATACCATAAGGATTTTTCAATCCTTTTGTCCAAGGTTGGGGTTGAGACAAAAGCTAATACCATGGCATTGATGCATTCCAGTTATTTTGTGGGGGCTGAGTATACATTTGAGTGTCGAAACCTTTAATTTGTGATCCTTGCCATGTTCTTCTAGCAACAAAACAAAGAGGACCTATTTGTTTTGAAGCTATTTCCTCTTGTTAAACGACTTTAAGACTTGGCATGGAAGGAAATTTCTTTGTTTCATGATTTTCAGTACATATGACACCGATTTCTATGATTTTTAAATCAAGAGGGAATTCTCTTAATGCATGTTTCTTTCTGCACTTAGGACAAAATATAGATAAGGAATTACTTTCAGTTATTTTCTCATTTTGTAACTTCAAGGTGTCTATTTTTTCACTAAGACTCCCTAAAATATATGTTTTTAACTCATCAAAAAAATTGCCTATTTCAGCCCTGCTTGCTATTCCAGCTACAAATTTATTAACTCAAGATAAAATAGGGTCTCTTGATCTCCTCCCAATTATTGACTTTCCTCTTGAAATATGTATGCATAATTCAGACATGTCAAACAATGATAGCCGAGAAATGTCTCCTTTTCCCTTCATATTAATAATATCTATCCATTCATCTCTAATTTCTTTCAATAGGGGAGATTTTAAAGTATCTTCATCCAAATTTTCCATCTTATCCCTTTTTGCATTGTAGCCGAATCTCTCAATCAGATCCTCCAAGTTTTCATATTCTCTTTGCATCATCTTAAGAACTTCATCTTTCTAATTATGAGGTGTGTAGTAATACTTGTATTTTTGTAAGAATGAATTCTTCATTTCTTCCCATGTCCTAATAGAAAGTGTTATTAATACCATGAACCATTTTAAAGCTACATCATTAAGAGTTGCATGAAAAATTTTCAATTTTTGAGAATCAAGTAAGTAGTCATATGATATACATAAAACTTCGAATTCAAAAAGAAATTATTTAGGATATTCACTTCTTAATCCATGAAAATTGGGAAGGGTGGAGGGTGAGATATTCTTCAATGTTGTAGTAGTATCTTCATCGAGTATAGGAAATCCAATAGGATCTATTTATCCTCTACCTCATGTTCCTTATCCTCTTCCTCTACTTATACCTCGTACTCCACCTCCAATCCTAGGTCCACCTCCTCCTAGTGTTAACTAGTCATCATTCACATTGTGTACTTCTCCTTCCCCTTCTCCATCTATTGTAGATTCTTCAAAAATAATATAGGATTCTAAATTTGGGATTTTTTGTTTCTCTTCTGATTCTTTTGGTTCCTCTATCAATGGTATATTAAAGAAGACTTCTTCTTCTTCCTCACTAGGGATTTCTAGCTCCTGGGATAAATTTTTTTCTCTAGTATAGGTTAAAAATATTACTCCTCCTCTTGGGGATCTAGGAATTCTTCTTCCATAAATAGTTCAGTTAATGAAGTTGGAGAGTCTCAGAGGTTGAATTTCTGATCTTAATACCTCAGGAAGTCTATTTCGACCTGCTAAGAATGGATACGAGTTTGGGTGGATGGTGTGGCACTGCGAGGTCTTAATGGAGTGTGTGGTGTTGTTTAGATCAGACTTCTACCTCTAGCTACAAATCTACCTCTAGAATCTCTTTCGCTACGCATGCCATTTTTATGTTTTTTTTTTTTCTATTAAGAAATAAGGCTCCTATTTACACTTCCCTGGAAACGACGCCAAAATGTTTAGTCAATTTAATGTCTGAAATTGCTATCATAAATTATCGACTAGAGTCGGTAATGTTATGAAATGGAAGTGCACTATATATTCTAGAAGCCTTTTCTTACTTAATTTTATTATGGTGATTTTATATGTTTAAATGTTTTTTAATATTTTGTGTTTATTTTGAACGTCTAAATGAAATTGAGAAACTAAAATTATGATTTTTGAAATGAAATCTAAATTCAATTAAGTTCCAAAACTATGATGAAATAATTATCTTAGCTTGTTAATGGTTAATGATTGACTTTGAGAGAAACTAATGTTCTAGAAATAAGAAAGAACTCTAATATTTTTTGTATGCTTTTGGAAACTTTATATGAATGAAATTTAAAAAAAAAAATCACTAAAGAGTATTCACACTTATTAAAAGAAATATTCTAATTATTGAGAAATACAACTTGCAAGAAGGAAGAAAATGAAATGTTTTTAAGAAAGAAAACTAATCTATGATAAAGTTATATTGCATGAAAATAAATTAATCTAAATGATGATAACTATGCTAGCTACTATGATAAATTTTCTCTAAATCTACCCAATCATAAATAAAGCATCTATCTTAACATAATGATATTCTGAAAATGATGCCAACAAATAGTGAAATAACAATGATAAACCTGATCATCTACATTATAGAAATCCAAAAATAATTACAATGTATGTTATGAAACCCTCTCAAAAAATAGAAGAAAAGAGAAATCAACGCCTTAGAAAAAAGCCACTTCGAGGGGGAAACCTCCATTAAATTAGATAAATGAATAATTCTTGGATGATACAAATGAAAAAACCTCATTCTATATATAGGAGTCCATGGGGTCACAATATAATCCTAGCCGACCTAACAATAATAATGTAAGGGCACAATAATAACAATATTGCGGTTACAGGGGTACAACAATAACAATAAGGGGGCTACACTAACAACAATAACAGAGTAAAATAGTAATATAGGGACCTAACATGCCCCTTTCCTACAAAAAATTGTTGTCCCCAACACTTGAGTAGATCTGGGTGCTTCTGTATAAAATTATCATCCTCCCATGTAGAATCTTCAGTGGATAAGTTCTTCCACTTGATGATATACTATGAAAATGATTGATTTCTTAGTTGTAGAGTTCTTGTTTCTATGACTACTTCAGGTTCCAATATGATTTTTCCTTCCTCATCAAGTTCTAGAAATATTGGTTTAACTAGAAGTTTTTCACCTATAACCTTCTTTAAGCATGAAACATGGAAAACTAGATGCACTCGTGACGAAGGAGGAAGCTCCAATTTATATGCCATACTACAAATATTTTGCAACACCTTGTAAGGAACATAGTACTTTGGCAATAATTTATTATCCTTCTTAGCTTGCTTGAGCGACATTTGTTTGTATGGTTGTAGTCGTAAAAATACCTAGTCTCCTACATCAAAACTTCTGTCACTGTGATGTTGATTTGCCTATTGTTTCATTCGATTTTGTGCCAAATTTAGGCTATCCTTTAAGAGTTGGAGAACTTCTTGTTGATGCTCAATGTGATCTTCCACTGATTGAACCTTAGAATTTTCTCTTAAATATGATGTAATGGACAGTAGATGATATCGATAAAGTTCCATAAATGGGGTCATTTTTGCTGCAACATGGAAGGAAGTGTCATACCACCATTCAGCGAGAGGTAACCACTTGAACCATTGTGTTTATTTATTAGATACAAAAAAACAAAGATATCCTTCCAAACATTTATTCACTATCTCAGTTTGATCATCAGATTGAGGATGATAGGATGAGCTATGAGCTAGTTGAGTACCCAAACAAGAAAATAATTCCTTCCAAACATTTCCAATAAAAATGGGATCTCTGTCACTTACAATAATCTTTGGGTTTCCATCACTACAAGGAAAAGACCCTCTAGCAGATTTTTTTGAGGAACCCCTTATAAAAATACCCCATACATCTGTTTCTAGTGGAGGTTAATAGAGGAGGTTGGCGGGCGGAGGGTTTTGCGGATGTTTTCTGCTCGGTGCACTTATCATTCAACATCGCACCGATGCTCCTTACAAGAGAAAGCATCGGTGCACACAAAACATTGCCACACCGGACACCATATGCTCCATACACACTCACCCGGTGCGTCGTATTACTGTAGAACACCGGTGCTTTACAACTATTCGGCGTCGGTGCATCATAAAACACTGCACCAAAACTGAAATCGCCCAGTGCGGTATTAAGAAAATGCACTAGTGCATCATAAAAAAATGCGCCAAAATAGAAACCGACCTAAGAAACAGCACCGGTGCACTTATAAACCACGCACACAGGAAAAACATTTAATAAAAAAAAATTACGGAAAAAAAAAAAGATTTTTCACTTTTTCCAGTGCTCTAGAGCTCTCAATTACTGGTGCGCTCTACAAGAGAAAGCACTAGTGTGCACAAAACATTGGCACGCTGGACACCATGCACTCTATACGCACTTGTCCAGTGCATCTTATTACTATAACACACCAGTGCTTCACAACTCTTTCTCGTCGGTGCATCATAAAACATTTTTCCAAAACAGAAACCGTCCGGTGCAGTGTTACCAAACCGCACTGGTGCATCATAAAAAACTGCGCCAAAATAGAAATGAACCAGTGTGTTCATATGAAACAAAACCGGTGTGCCTATAAAACATGCGCACCAGAATAGGGTTAAATAAAAAAAAATTATGTCCAAAAACCCACATTTTTCACTTTTCTGCTCTCAATCACTGGTGCGCTCTACAAGAGAAAGCACCAGTCACATAAAACATTGGCACACTGGACAACGTGCGCTCCGTACACACATGCCCAATGTGTCCTATTACTGTGTGCGTTGTTTTATGATGCACCGGGGCAGTTACTTAACACCGCATCGGGCTGTTTCAGTTTTGGCGCGGTATTTTATGATGCACCAGGGTTGAATAGTTGTGAAGAACCGGTGCTTCACAACTATTCAGCCTGGTGCATCATAAAACACCGCGCCAAAACTGAAACAACCCAATGTGGTGTTAAGTAACCGCCCCGGTGCATCATAAAACAACGCGTAAAATCTGAAACTGCCTGGTGTAGTCTTAAGAAACCGCACTGGTGTGCCTAAAAAACCCCGCGCACCAGAACAGGGTTAAATAAAAAAAAATTACGGCAAAAAAACCGCATTTTTCACTTTTCTCAGTACTCCAGAGCTCTCAAGCACCAGTGTAATTTCTCCTTCTCTAAACCACCCTGACATCAGTGCTCCCATTGCACCCATTGTATGCACAACTACTATGCATTGGCCACCAATCTCTAGCTTGCATTTTGCAAAACGGTGGGAAATTTTTCTTTTGAAAATTTTACAGCCAAGATGCCTCCTCGAAGGTGAAATGTACAAGTATTTTTCTAGTTTTTTCCATAATTAAGCTTTCTAGCGGATTATAATTTGAAATAACCTTAAAATTAACCATTAAAAAAGAAAAAAGAAAAAATTGTCGTGTGGTGCACACGAGTCGTTCGGCTCGCACCGGTAAGCATTGTTACCTGTAAAATTTACAGGCTGCACCACAAACGATGCTAACGGTATTCGCACCATGTCTGGGGCGGTACTAAAGGGCGCCCCTCATTATTTTAAAATTAAAAAAAATTGTGGTGCGGTTATTTAGCAAGGTGCACCGTTGACCATGGTAATAGCAATGCGGTGCGTTGATAAATATATCTGCCCCAGTGTCTGTCAGTGCACCACATTCAGAATTCTGACAGGGTCAACGGTGTGGTTGGGTAAAAGACTGCACCATTGACTATTTAATTTGTCAGGAAGTTGATGCGCTGACACGACTATATGCAGCGGGGTGTATATTTTAGTCAGCGCACCACACTTCTGACACCATATATAGTCAATGGTTCTTGAAAAAAAATTAGTTGCACAGCATACAGTGCATTCTATATCATCTGGGGCACCACCTCCAGTGCTCTACAAACAGAATCCACACTGGAATGGGTGCGTGACTATTTTTGTGGCACACCCACTGGTCTGTTTTTTTTTCCAAAAGAAATTATGTATGTATATTCCTAAATACATGTCTGATTTAATATAAAAAAAAAATTAATATGTCAATGATTCAGAGAGAAGAGGAGGGACAACAACAACAACAACAGGCGGAGCATTATGACATGATTCACCAGTGGGAGGCATGAGAGAGGGAGAGAGATGCTTATCCTCTTCCTATTATCGCATATACACAAGGGATCCTAAGGCAGGTAGGCCTCCTCAAGTTCTATGAAGAGGCTACTTCCCTAAAGGTCCATAGTGTTTTTTTGAGACATCTTATCCGCAGATGGAATTCCCAACAATAGGCTTCCTAGGTTTGTCCTGACCAGTGGTACACACCCACTAAGGAGGATATTTATTTCATTACAGGGATATCGAGGAAACGGGTGGATTTTCCCTTGTTCCCAGAGGTTCCAGCTGTTTGTGTAGTAGGATTCAATTAGTTTACTCTGAGAGATACATTCGAGCCAATGTACTATCTCCTTTAGAGTTTCAGGTCCCTGGAGGTCAGCTACGTATTGGTGCATTTGGTAGACAAGACATGCAGTGCCTCTCACTTCTCATTTCAACCATTTTACACAACACCAGTGATAGGCAACGCATTAGTTTCCCGCTTCTATATTATGTTGATTCTTTAGTATAGGAGCTACGACTTGTCAGGTGGTCATCCATTTTTTTTGCGGCAGTTTTGTATGGCCTTAGATAGATTTCGTGCTCATGCAAAATGGAGGGTCAACTTCCCTTTTTCTTTAGAGCTTTTTTGTTTATTTTTTGAGCGGTTTCCATAGATGAGGCCTGCTTTTGTTCAGCAGCCTCGTAGGCCGATGTTGGAGGCCTGGATGCACATGTGGGGGTAGATGATGCCCAAGAGGGGAGAGACTATGTTTCCAGCCAGGATATCGCATGATGCACTGGACTTACTAGGCAGTGTTGACGAGCTACATCCCTTCATTATGGTCCCCTGTTCTTATGCTAGATTTGATTGGTGAGGATGTGCCAACATCCTCTTCACAGATGATGAGCCGCTAGATGATAGAGGTAATATTATTGTTTTATTTATATTTATTCTAACATGTTATTTAATTTTTTTTTATTAAATTGTGTAATGAAATTGTCTAATTATTGTTGTGTACTTGTATATATTTTTCATACATTGGCTCTTTTGATGATGGGGAGATGCCGGAACCACCACATGATCTAAGTGTGGATCCTAATGACGATCAGGACATGGCAGATGCCGAGGATCATGATCAGGAGGCCGGTGCAGAGAGACATGCTCCTACTAGTGCGCCAGTACCACCTTTTTCTAGGTGTGGTCGACCTGATACTAGATACAGGATGGAGTTTGGAAACCAACTCAATGCATTGAATGTTGAGGTGGGTATCAAGCCCGATCATTATAGAGACATACATGCCGATGATAGGCTATTACGGATGTGGAGAGGCATGCCACGTGACATGTACAGCCTAATGCGGCATGTTGTAGGAGCTACGACAACTGTTACGCGACTGAGGAGGACTCTTGCACATTATAGGCAGGGTTGAGCCACAACACGTGATGGACATCTCACGAGTAGTGACTCATCTCATGATCATTCACCTTGCACCACGCTCAATGAGCATGAGGCTCCACTAGCATCTAGAATTCATCATGGAGATGAGGTTGGACCATCAGCCATGTCCAGTCAACAACCTGCAGCATCCATCAATTCTAGTCATGATCATGAGCAGGCTGGACCATCGAGCGTCGAGGCCATGCCATTGAATGAGCATGCCTCCACTAGTACTGCTTATATTGATGGTGTACTACCTCCAGTTGATCCATCCATCACTACTAGTCATGATCATGAGCAGGCTCGACCATCGACCATCGAGGCTACACCATTGACTGAGCAGGCCTCCACTAGTATTGTTATTGATGTTGTACTACCACCAGCTGATCCATGACATTTATATTACAGTTGTATATTTTTAACATTATCTCTCTCTCTCTCTCTCTCTCTCTCTCTCTCTCTATATATATATATATATATATATATATATATATAGTCCATGTATTTTATGTTCATGTCATAGTTGTACTTAATTCACATGTTGGTGATCATCATGATGTGTATATTGTTAAGTCATGTTAGATCTAAAATATGTTCATTTAATGTTTAGCCTGCAGATAGATGTGTATGTGATAGCATGAGTTATTTGACATGAGATGTATATTTGATGTTTGAATGTGTTTTTTAGTCGAATATGATGTTTGTACGATGGTTATCATGATCATGATGTTTATTAATTGATTCAATATTAAATGACCACGATATTTATTAAATATTATGTCATGATTGTAATTGAAATTGAAATTTTAATTGTATGTAAAATTGTAGAATTGTATTTGTATTTGTAATTGTAATTTTAATTGTAATTGTATGTAAAATATTTAATGTAAAATTTTAATTGTAATTGTAATATTTAATTTATTGTAAAATGATTGTAATTGTATATATGACAAATTGTAAAATTGTAATTGTAATTCTAATTGTATGTAAAATTCTAAAATTGTAATTGTAATTGTATGTAAAATATTTGTAAAATTGTAATTGTAATTGTAAATGTAATTCTAATTCTAATTCTTATTGTATGTAAAATATTTGTAAAATTTTAATTGTATTACTGTAAAATGATTGTACTTGTAAATGTAACTGTATGTAAAATTAAAATTCTAATTCTAATTCTAATTCTAATCGTAATTGTATGTGAAATTGTAAAATTGTAATTGTAATTGTAATTGTAATTGTATGTAAAATACTTGTAAAATTTTAATTGTATTAATGTGAAATGATTTTATTAAAATATTTAAATTTGTAAATTTGTAAATAATTGTAAAATAATAAATTTAGAATAATATGATTTTTTGTAACATAATAAAGTTTAGAAAATAATGCAAATAAATTCATGTACTTTAGAATTATCGTTATTTTATTATGATCTTACAAAAAAAAAAAAAAATTACACAGTCCGGTGCACTTATCATCATAACATGCACTGGTGTGTCTTATTACTCAAACGCACCGGTGCTTCACAACTCTTTTGCACCGGTGCGTCATAAAACACCACACCAAAACAAAAACCTCGATCTTACAAACCACCCTGGTGCGCCTATAAAATAACGCGCACTGGAATAAGGTTTTTTGTAAAGTGCAGTATTGGAGTAGTGGAGGGTTCAAATCGCGAGCAAGAATTTTTCTGAGGAGATGTGTAATGTTCCCAAATTTGCACATAGCAATTTAGAACATTAGATTTTTCTACTTTCACTTGGAAGAGGAATTAATGGGTAAGGAGGCCCATGAATAATAACATATGAATAATTTCCACCTTAATAAGGAAGGGGATCCCTTCAGGAGCTGAATTTTACACTTACAAGTGTGAACAGGGGAAAAATAGATGAGGACATAGTCAAGTTTGACTAAGTCAACATGCATTCTTGAGGAGGAAGAGATCACCTAAGTAAATTGGCTCAATGTGAACAAAGATCAGCCTAAGGCATAGATATGTAAACTAGATTGAAGATCCCTAGTGTGAAAGAGGCATTAGAGGTGCATTAGCTGACCAAGTCAACAACACAGCCACAAAAGGAGGGAAGCAAGCTAGGGCAGCGCAGTTTTGAAAGAGGAATCTTCATGAAGAAGTCACCTCAACATTGTGTGGGGTACGGGGTGAGGAGACTCACCAAAGATAAAAGGAAGGCATAGCATCAAAGGAAATGATTTCATGTATTCAGATTTCTTGGTCTGGAGACCAATTGCATACTTCAACTGTTTAGCTAGAGTTGTTGCACTGCTTAGTGCAAGGGATTCCTGTGCAGGAATTCCAACCTCTCTTTGGATCAGCTTTCTTAAGGGATCGAGAGAGAAGTATTTGAGCTTCATTTCAGTATTTGTCTTGGGGCCATTTATCCACATTCAGCCATAGTGCAGTCTCTTTCAGAAAAATGCGTCCTTTATGCAGCAGTAGCAACAACACAACTGCACCCTTTGATTTGATGCAAATCTTTGAGGAGGAGGTGCTCATTTCTCTCCGGGAGTTCTAATAAGAGGCCTGGGGCCATTTATTTGTATTCTTATGATATTCCATGTAATTTAAAACCATTTTTAATATAGACATGCAGTAACTGCGTTATTTTCTGCAATATTGTTTGTTATTCATGCATTTTTCTGAAAATCTTTGCCGGGTGTCTTTTTATTTGTATAAATGATGTTAAACCTCCATTTCTCTGCAATTTGATTAATATATAATTCATATAAAAATTATTTCATCATTTTCTATAGAAACCCTCATGGGAATTACACTCTCACTGTATTCAGAAATTTATGTTTAGCAAAGTCATGGGAAATCAATGTTTTCTAGCCTAGTCGGGAAAGGAAGAGTTGTTTAACATATATAGAAGCATTAGTTTGAGCTAAAATTTGGAGCATAGGTCCCTCATGACCTAAGCTATCATATCCAGCCATTTCCCCTACTTATTTTTATGCTTATTTCTGAAAAAAAACCTTTTTAGGGCATAAAATTTCCTTTTTCCCCACTTTTCGGATCATGAAACGAAGTACAAGTTGCTGATGTAGCTAAAATTGATTTCTATGTGTTTCGTATGCATATTTTAAGCTTATTCATCATAACAAGACCGTTATACAACTTATGTATTGCAAAGTTTCAGATTTGGAACATTACAGTGGTATCAAAGCAAGATCTTTGGCTCAGCCTGTGGGCTTCAAGCCAAATTGTTGTACAACAAGGGAAAAATTATGGAGAGGATGAGCTTACTCTCATCCATTTTCAGATCTAAGAATAAAGAAGAAGAGAAATTCATTGAAACTGCAAGGGGGTTTCAAGGAGGAAAGAGTTGCAGAGGGACCTCTAGAAGGTTTCAAGAAGCAGAAGAAGATGCATGGACTTCCTATTCTCATAGAGGAAGTGAAGAGAAAATAGACCACTTAGAGCATGGAATCTTGAGTGGGTATTTGGCAGAATACAAGTGCCAACCTAGGGCTTTTAAAGACACCCTAGATTTTCCTCAGTTTATTCGACTGAGAGAAGAGGAAAGATCTTGCAGCAAAGGAGAGATCAAAGGAAATAGATTCCTATTATCTAAATTTGATGGGTCAACTACAGCAAGATCTTGGGCAAGAAATCTTGAGGCATTCTTCATACTTCATCCGGTGGAAGAGAGGGAGGCAGCAGAAGTTGCAGCGCTGCACCTAGAGGGTGAAGCCAATGCTTGGTGGTGCAGTCACTTAAGCCACAAAAGGGTGACTTCCTTTTCTGAGTTCACTCAAGAGCTGATCAGAACCTTTGATGAGGAAATATCAGAGGAGATAAGACCCACACCACCATGGGTGGAGGCAAGTACCAGCGCTGCCATGACCTTGAGAGAGCAGCCATCTACACCAGAAGTTGGATCATCCAACATATTGAAGAGAGGACCTCTTGCAGCCCTATAATATGTCCCAAAGGCTCAAAAAGGTATGCATAAGTTTCCATGTCTTAACATTTTAGAAAATTTTATGGAAGGGTTTGGAGATTTCTTTGCATATGGCCCAGGATCAAATAGTACTGCTGAGATAGAGTAGTAAGATTACACTGTGTTGTGCAAGCTTGGAGGATTCAAGGGATATTTGAACCATCGACCTCATGCATATCTGATGAGTTACACACAACCCTTGAGGTTGAAGTATGAGTTCTTGGAGGATGGAGTGAACTTTTCTCCAAGAAAAGTCATGCGGAAGCAAATGTTCATCCGGAAGTTGACACATGAGATAGCCAAGATACCCTGGAGGAGGGTTACAGCACTGTCAAGTGGTAGCAGCAAGAAGGCTTTGCTTTTATCCCCTTTGGATCCTTATGGGTCCAAGATAATCATTGATGAGAGATATTTTCTTGGAGGTCTCCAAGGAGTTTCATTTCAACATCTTATGAAATGCAAGGAGGAAAACTTGATATGGGAGGATGGTAGCCTCTTTTGGAGGAGTGCCAAGATGGAGAATGCTCAGAGGCATTCATCAATAGATAGGTCGATGTGGATGGAGAGCAAGAAGTTGGAAAATTACTTGCAACTCTATGATATTGGGCAGCAGGAGGTAAGACTACATTGGCTACTCTTGAGAGATTTTGGCCATCATGTGGCATATCCTTCTTCTAAGGGTATGAGGGAGGAGGATACTTGGCAGAGTACTTGCATCATGGGGCAACAAGGAGTGTGGATTCATTATGATGATATGGTAATTTTTTTTTCACTGCATTAGTTATATGATGGAGGTATGATGAGGCAGTAAAGACATTTATTGCTTTAGAGGATTGAGAGAGAGCAAGGGAAGAGTTGCTCTCACATTTTGCATGATGTTGCAATGGGAGGAGATAGCAACATTATGAGAGGAGTCTTTGACATTGAACATGTTAGAGGATGGATTTATGAGTTGGAAGGAGCCTATTTGTATAAGCCAAAATCGCTGTCACTTGGGAGCATGAGCTTATTACTGGAGTGTTCCCAGGATCACTTCATATTTGATGCACTTGGTGGGCATATAGGAGGTGAGATTGATAGAGTGGTGGATGGACTCATTGGTTGTTGTGGTATGCTCTCCTTGACTTGGATGTCCAAGCATAAGAAGGAGTATTCTTATGGGGCATGTGATTCACTGCTCTTCAGATTGATATGCCATACCACTATGGAGGATTCATCTATGGATCTTTTCGCCATCTTTCTTCCGTCACATGGTAAGAACTTTGTTGTTACACTTATTTATTATTCATCACTATATTTGTATACTCTTACCATGTCCTTGCAGTGCATTGCTCTACATAGGGGCACGGTTCTCTTTAGACTCCATGGTCTATTTTTAGCCAGCTATTATGATGGAGACAACCATCTAATGTATGATCCGAGGCAAGTATATGGTTGCTTCTTGTATGCTCAATTGACATATCCATCCATATACTATTTACTAGTGGGTGTGATGACTTATACAACAAGCCATTTTTCAAGAGACAACTTGCCATACCATTTCCTGAAGCTGCAGTGGGGAAGACTGCACTGTGACCACTTGGGAGACTGTTGGTACACTCTAGCACTACATAAAACATTCAGTATTTCTTTCATTATGATGCTGATCATGATCCTATGTGTTGATCTTATTCTTACCTATATGAGGAGCATGGTTGGAGGAGGTACACATGGAGTGGATGTGTTCTTGGGGGAGAAGCATCCCCACACTTTCTGCATTGCATGCTCTAAGGGGAGCATGAGAAGAGACATGTCCTCTACAACAAAATATTTATTTCTTTATGAGGAGGGCCATGATATGGATGAGATACCATATGGAGGTGAGTTCTTGTCCATCATGTATTAGATGGTTTGGGCCATCTTGATTCACAACATTGGGAGAGGGACCATTGGAGGTCTATCTTCCTTCTTGCCATTTGAGGGAAACACTATTGCAGCCCAAGATCAGAAAATCCTCTAAACTTGTCTTAAGTGGAGAGGAAGATAGCATGGGGTAGGCTACTATGACTACCATGACAAAATTTCAGCCCACCTACTTTGCCGGAGCTTCGGGTGGAGGATGACTTGCATGAGTTACCATTTTGGAGGGTGGCTCATTTTTCTTGGTTGATAGCTTGGGGAGGAGAGATTCAAATGGGGATGATGAATCCCAATATATATCAGCCGTCATGCTTCAAGAGGTTCTTCAAACAGCCCATTCTTTCCCCCATGGATGTTTCATTGTCACATCATGTTAGCTATTTGGGATGTTCTCCAATAGATGGCTTGCACACATGGGAGGAGCAACTTGGAGATATATTGATGATACAACACCTTGATCCTTGGATTATTGCATCATATGAGGTTGCTACATGGGAGGAGAGGATACTATTCAGTATTATCCTTGCAGTTGCTTGAGGACAAGCAACATTTGGGAGGGGAGGATTGTAATGTTCCCAAATTTGCACATAGCAATTTGGAACATTAGATTTTGCTACTTTCACTTAGAAGAGGAATAAATGGGTAAGGATGCCCATGAATAATAAAATATGAATAATTTCCACCTTAATAAGGAAAGGGATCCCTTTAGGAGTTGAATTTTACAATCACAAGTGTGAACATGGGAAAAATAGATGAGGACATAGTCAAGTTTGACTAAGTCAACATGCATTCTTGAGGAGGAAGGGATCACCTAAGTAAATTAGTTCAATGTGAACAAGGATCAGCCTAAGGCACACATATGCAAACTAGATTGAGGATCCCTAGTGTGAAAGAGGAATTAGAGGTGGATTAGTTAACCAAGTCAACAACATAGCCAAAAAAGGAGGGAAGCAGGCTAGGGCAACGCAGTTTTGAAAGAGGAAGCTTCATGAAGAATTCACCTCAACATTGTGTGGGGTCCAGGGTGAGGAGACTCACTAAAGATAAAAGGAAGGCATAGCATCAAAGGAAATGATTTCATGTATTCATATTTCTTGTTCTGGAGACCAATTGCATACTTCAGCTATTTAGCTGGAGTTGTTACATTGCTTAGTGAAAGGGATTCCTGTGCAGGAATTCCATCCTCTCTTTGGATCAACTTGCTTAAGGGATAAAGAGAGAATGATTTGAACTTCATTTGAATATTTGGCTTGGGTCCATTTATCCACATTCAGCCACAGCGTAGTCTCTTTCAGAAAACTGCGTCCTTTATGCAGCAACAGCAGCAACACAACTGCACCCTTTGATTTGATGCAAATCTTTGAGGAGGAGGTGCTCATTTCCCTCCGGGAGTTCTAAAGAGAGTCCTAGGGCCATTTATTTGTATTATTTTGATATTCCATGTCATATAAATCCATTTTTAATATATATATGCAGTAACTGCATTATTTTCTGTAGTACTGTTTGTTATTCATGCATTTTGCCGGAAACCTTTGTCGGGTGTCTTTTTCTTTGTATAAATGATGTTAAACCTCCATTTCTCTGCCATTTGATTAATATGTACTTCATATAAGACTTATTTCATCATTTTCTATAGAAACCATCATGGGAATTATGCTCTCACTATATTCAAAAATTTATTTTTAGCAAAGTCATGGGAAATCAATGTTCTCTAGCCTAGTCGGGAAAGGAGGAGTTGTTTAGCATAGCTAGAAGCATTATTTTGAGTTGAAATTAGGAGAATAAGTCCCTCATGACCTAAGATATCATATCCAGTTATTTCCCTTGCTTATTTTTACGCTCATTTCTGAAAACAACCTTTTTAGGGCATAAAATACCCTTTTTCCCCACTTTCCAGATCATGAAACGAAGTACAAGTTGTTTCTGTAAAAAAAAATTATGTCTATGTGTTTATCATGCATATTTTAAGCTTATTCATCATAACAGGACCGTTATACATCTTATGCATTACAGAGTTTCAGATTTGGAACATTACAAGATGAGGGTTTGAAAAGACAAGAGTTCGAATTTTGGATGAGAATTTTATAGTAGAGAAAATGAGTGATTCAAATATAAAGACAGATAAAGAAACTTACAGGGATGCAGATGGCTACAAAGCTTGACAGAGTACAAAAGGAGTACAGGTTGAGACCGGCAGAGAGCATTCGGTTGAGGTCGACGATAGGGTTAAGAGGTCCCGTGATGGAGAAATGGAGAGCAGAGTTGATGGCAGAGAAATATAAATTGAGGCAGTTGATAAAGCCAAGAGGCACCATGAAGGGAAGGATTCTCATTCCATTAAGGACAATAGAGAAAGATCAATTGACGTTTCTGATCGGGCTGGTAGGTCCCATGAAGGGAAAGATTCTCCAGAATGCATTTAAAAGTAGCTGGGAGTATTGTCCGAGCTTTAGTTGGCTTACATAATATTTTACCAGCATAAATCACATCTTCGGCTTTCAATTTAACCTGAATGGCATCTCTAACTTGTCTGAGTTGTGGTCCTGTGGATGAAACTAGTAAAAAGTCTGCTTGTATTATAAATAGAAATCCAATGACCATTTATGTGGGAAGAAAAGCATAGATACCTGCAGCTACCATATTTCCACCTGAAAATTGGTTTCCCATTGGAAAAACTAATGTAATAGCCTATTTTTCAATGTCTTTCCTCTGCTCAACCCTATACTCATTTTCTATGGGAAACCATTGCCTCCACATGTAATAACCACATCGTCTAGTCCAAAATCGGCCTTATTATGCTAACAAATGCAGAATGAAGGACTTGTTGTCATTGCTCCCAGAACATTACCCTTCTACAGATTATATGTACTAATTTTTGGCAGACCATCTGTCTATCTGCAGATTATATTCTAAAACATATTGGTTGCAAATAGTTAAGTGCCAATTATAATAGGTTCACATGCCACAATTGCCCACTTGTGCCCTGTAGTATTGCATCTTCACATGCCCCACATTTCATTATCTCCACATAATTAGTGGGGACCTCCTGCAATAAACAAAATGCATTGGAAGAATAGTTATTTCCATAAAAAATATATCCAATTCCAATTCTCAATTTTAATTCTAATTCTAATTCTCAATATTAAACAAAATTCTAATTCTCAATTTCTATGATTGGAGTTCACTAAATTTTGGTGTACACACCTAAAAGTAATTTCGGTGCCTTAACCACAAATTGGTGCTACTATACATATAACCGCACTGGTGCTGGTGTTACAAAAAGACGCACCAGTGACGAATAAACGCAAATAAAAAAATTGCAACTCTATTTTCATTAAGTAAAAAAAAAGCGGCAAATTGAAAAATCAGCGGCAAAATATTTTCGAAAATCTAATTTCATAAAATAATTCTTTAAATATTAAACACTTTTCATTATTTCGCTATTTTTGCTAAAATTTTCAGCTAGATATTTGCAGGAGACATACCTAGAGCAAGAGAGCACGAGGGCATTATGGAGCAGCAAAATACGTTCTAACAGAAGTATTCAGACAATCAGAAACCAAACCTCTGGTGATTCAAACCCTGTATCATATAATTTCAAACCATCTCGTAATTAAATTTGATTATTTTTTTTACTTTTTTTCTATAGTTTTATCCATTTTTACCCTAAACCCTTCATCTTTTTGTTTTTTCCCTTTCTTCTCCCTGTTTCTGTGATTTCAGAATTAGGGATTTTCATTTTAGATTGACATCCAACTCACGGGATGACTTGCATAGTCGGATCCCAATCCATTCAGCCATTGCGTGATTTTTGGAAAAATTGGATTTTTTTTTTATCGGTGCGCCCTGCGTAACCTAGCGCACTGCACAAGTACTGTGTAATAAAAAAATTTGAAAACATTTTTTTTAATTAGTGCGCAATATCTGAAATAGGGCACCAATGCTCCAGGTAATGAGGATAGCACCGTATGGTCTATTACACTATTTATGCAGTACGTTTATAATACCCCACGCACCGTACAGTCTATTACACTATTTTTTAGTGCATTGGTAATACCCCCATGCACCGACGGTGGTGCGTACATCAAGAAAGGCGCATCGGTGTCTTGAGATTTATTTTTTACCTGAAAATTTGACAATTTATTTATAAATATATTAATTAATGATATGGTACAGGTTTCAAATTGATAAAGAAATGACCGACAAGAGAAAAAATAACAAAAATACTGACAACACATCAAGAAAAGAAAAAAAAAAAGTTCTTTGTAAATTCTTTATAAAAAATATTATTTCTGAACTATATGTAAGTTTAACTAATATGTATTGTTTATTGTGTATCATGCAGAGCCACAAAATAACGAAGTTCAATAATATTATTTCTAATCTAGGACTAGAAGACCGTAAAATCTTGATGGAAAAATTGCAAAACGATGAATTAGGTGAATGAAAAAATACTATCGATCCAATACGAGTTTATTTTTTTAATTATAATTAATAATATACTTGAAATGTTTAGATAACATGTGTCAAAAAATCTATTAATTCACATCTATTTAATATTCTATAGGGACCAAAAACTCAGAAAAGGAATGTTGTTCTAAGAAAAGAAAAAAATAGAACAATAAAATGAAAATGAATTGCTCCTTAGCTCATCTGGAGTGGTGTTGGAACTTAATGAAAGGAGGAAAAAAAATTACAAAAGTGAGGGATCTAGTGGAATGAATTTACAGACATTATTTCCACTTACAATACGAAATTCAATCCAATGATTCCAAGAAACAAATTTTATCTCAACTACAGGAAGATTTTCCAGAGAATTGGTCAATGAGGCATGTCAGGCTTTTAACAAAAAAAATGTACAACAACAAAAAAGAAGGAATGAAAAAGTAATATTCCTTTAAATGTTTGTTTAGAATTATTTATAAATATCACTTTTTTTATATCTACTTTTCAGATATCAATATAGAAATCAAATATTTTATTATCATGTTACATTTTCAGGAAGGTTATGAAAATCTCAAAAGAGGAATGAGCTGATAATAGAAATATGCCAGTAGGAATTTCCAAAAAGGTGTACAAGGAGATGATCAAAGAAATGGACAAAATTGCATCGCAGGAGGAGCCATCTCAACAACAATGTGATTCAAATGTAATATGTAATCATTGAATTTTTCGATCATTAGGTACAATAAATAGACAATTTAGCATTAAATATTAATTCTCAAGAATTTTCTTGCAGAAAAGAAAAGAAAATGGAACCCATTCAGCACATAAAATAGGACCAGAAGGAAGAAAATGGTTGATATCTAAGTTTGTGAGTAATTGTTACATCCTTATAACAACTTAACTAGATTTCATTTTTGTATTTTTTAAGTTGTTTTACAAAAATCATCATTGGATTTCTTCAAACAGGTGCTAACATACAATGAAGAACCATCAAACGAATTGATTGAAATTGGGTTAAATATGGGTTGTGAGTATATGTTGGCATATCAGAAATTAATTGTGGAATTTGTAAGCATCTATCGATCTTGTTTTACTTAGCTCCATCTATAATTAATAGAACAAAAACATATTTTATATTAAATATATGATTTTTTATGGGGTATAAAACTCACAGGAAACAAAGTATGGAACTGCGCCAACAGATGAAATTTTGAAAGATGGCATAGTACATGGTTTTGAAAGAATGTGTATAGTTTATGAGTCAATTTTTGCTATGGTACATAATTTTTATTTTTGATTTAAATTGATGTATATTATTTAATATTGCAATTTTCATTATTCTCACCAATGTATATACACTCATTTCAGTTTATTTTTATGTTTGTAGATGGAAGGTGAAGAAGAAGAATCAACACCGTGAACAAAACATTCCTGAAAATAAACCAAGTTATGGAAGTAGCTCTAGTAGTGACAACAGTTCAAGCGAAGAATGATGATCACTATGTTTGGATATCAAGGCAAGGCATTGTATTTTTTGAAATATGTCTGTGAAATTAGACATTTTGTTTAATGTAATGGAGTGTCCCAATTGAAAGACAAAGGGATACCAATAATTGTTCCATTTTGTATGATAAAGATTGTCTTATTGATATATATCATATATCATAAAATAAGTTTTAATTTATTCTATTGTGTTCTCTATTTTTGCTATTGCATTCTCCATTGTCATTCTCAAATGTACTAATAAAAATTCAATTCATATGAATCATAAGATATATATGTGTCAAATTTTGAAGAATAATGAATTTTAAAAAACCACAATAATTATGATATGATATAACAAATTAATCCAAACATCACATTCAAATGCATTAATAAAAATTTAATTAATATGAATATTGTTATAAGAGGTGTCGACTTTTGATAAATAATGAATTTTAAAAAATCACAATAATTGCACTGTCACATGTCGATGTTTCTAAAAATTACAAAATGAAAACCGGTGCATGTCAGTAAATGTACACTGGTGCATTTGTATTAAGAAGCGTGCCGATGCGTTTCTACGACCTATGGTCACTGAAAAAGCACCGAAACCAATTAAAAGTATTGTTTGGTTTGTGCAGTATGACGCACCGGTGTGTTTATATGTTTATATGAATAGGTGCCATTGTACGATCTACGGGTACCACATGAATACCGATACCAATTATAAATCTCGGTGTGTTTGTGTGATACTGCACATCGGGGCATTTATGTGTCTATAAGCATCGGTGCATTTATACGACCTATGGGCATGACACGAATACTGATACCATTTGTGCCTTTCTGTGATACTGTGCACCGGTGCATTTCTATAAGTCTACACACCAGTGCATTGATACGACCTATGGGCACCGCACAAATCCCAAGACCAATTGGGGCGCCCTCGTGCATTGTATTACTAACACTACGCTCGGTGCGGTTTTATACCTTAACAGCCCAATTCATTCTCCTTTGACCACCCCGGGGCTCCTTCTACATGTACACACCGATGCGTTAAAGCTAGAGTAGTGCACCGATGAAAAAAAACATCTGTAATAACCTTCGGCCGCCCATTTTTTTTGTTGTGTTGAATTTCCGTTAAAATCTCTACCAAAACCTTTGTAACCATAAACAAATGTTGTAGAAAATGTTTTTTTGACAATTTTGGCCAATTTATAACACTAAAAACCTCCTTTATAATCTCCACTAGAGAGTCTTTTCCTTGTAGTGCATGTAGCTTTTGAATTGTTTCCATAAATGTAGTAGCAACTGTACTTGCTTTAAATGGATGAGATAATGCACAAAATTGTGCATACTTGGTAAGTCTATAAACTACCACCATGATGACACTCTTTCATTCATACTTAGGTAAAACTGTGATAAAATTCATTGAAATCTCCTCCCAACGTTGATTTGGAATGGATAAAGGTTGTAGAAGACCCAGGGTCTTAATTGTCTCAACTTTAGTTTGCTGGAAAACCAAACATTATGCCAAAAAATTTTGAATATCAGATTTAAGGCCATCCCAAAAAAAATTCTTTCTTCACCCTATGGTAAGTTTTTAAAATCCTTGAGTGTCCTCCTAAAGGATAAGTGTGCAATTCCAAAAGAATCATTTGTTTTAGTTGGGAATTCTTACAAAGATATAAGCAATCTTTGTACCATAAGGAATCATTTTTCCAACTAAATGTATCAGATGTACTAGGATCTTGCTGCAACTTTTTAATGAGTGTCCACACTTCTTAATCCTTCTTCAATTCATCCCTTGCTTTGTTTATCTAATCTGGTTGGATAATAGAAATGACACAAATAAATTCTTCGACATCTTCATTTTTTCTTGAGAGTGCATTTGCAACAACATATAGCTTCCCTTTTTTGTAGATGATTTAAAAGTCATAACCCAACATCTTTGTGACCCATTTTTGTTACTCTTCTGAGGATACTCTTTGTTCCAAAAAAATTTTAAGACTATCATGATTAGTTTTTAACTTGAAGTGTCTTCCCGTTATGTAAGGTCGCCATTTCTTTAGTGCATGTAGTATTGCTAACATTTACTTCTCATAAATAGATTTTTGTAAATACTTTCCTTTGATTGGATGACTCTCAAAAGCAATGGGTCTTCCTTCATGAATTAAAACAGCACCAATTCCATTTCTCGAGGCATCACATTCCATAATAATTTTTTTTGTGAAGTCTAGCATAGCTAAGACCGATGCTAGGCACATTGCCTCTTTAAGATGTTCAAAGGCCTTAGTTGATTCAGGAGTCCATGAAAATTCATCTTTCTTCAATAATGTTGTTAGAGGTGCTGCTATTCTCTCATAAATATTAACAAACTTGCGATAATACCCTGTTAACTCGAGAAATCCTCGCAACTTCGTTATTGTTGTTGGGACTTTCCATTCCTTAATGGTTTTAATTTTGCTAGGGTCTACCTTAACACCCTTGTGAGATAAAATATGACCCAAATATTCCACCTCTTGTACTTCAAAGAAACATTTGGATGTTTTTTCATATAATTGTTTCTCCTCCAACAGTTTGAGCACCCTGTCAACATGTTGAACATGATCCTTCCAAGACTTGCTATAGATTAGTATATCATCAAAAAATACTAGCACAAATTCTCTAAGGAAGGATTTGATAATGGAATTCATCAACCCTTGAAATGTAGAAGGTGCATTGGTAAGGCTAAAAGGCATGACCAAAAATTCATAATGACCCTCATGAGTTTGAAATGTTGTTTTCAGAATATCTTTAGTCTTCATTCTAATTTGATGATATCTTGAACGAAGATCCAACTTGGTAAAATAAATTTCTCCATTTAATTCATCCAATAATTCATCAATCATAAGAATGGGAAATTTATCTTTAATAGTGATATTATTGAGCTCCCTATAATCCAAAGACATGGGCCATGATCCATCCTTCTTGTGCACCAATACTACTGGAGCAGAGAAAGAACTTTGACTAGGTTGAATTATACTAGCCTCTAACATTTCTGCAATCATATTTTCAATTTCACTCTTTTGGACATAAGGATATCTATAAGGCCTCATGTTTGGAGGAACACTTCCTTGAATTAAATGAATACTATTTTCATGATAAAAAATAGGTGGGATTCCTTTGGGAGTTTCAAACACCTTGGAATGATTATCCAAAACTTTTTGCAAATCTGGAGAAATAGAATATTTTGATGTTGGAACTTCTAGTGAGCATAATTGTGGAATTATGCCTCGTTTTTCTTTATTTAGAAGCTTTTTCATGAAATTAGAGCTTATTATCTTACTTGGATTCCCTATGATACCCCGTAATTCGACTTCCTTTCCTTCCGAAAAAAAATTCAAGAAACGATTTGAAAATTAAAATCTACCATCCCCAAAGATTGTAACCATTGTACTCCTAATACAACATCAGCACCTCCCATTGGAATGGAAAGAATTGTAATATTAAATACATATTCCCCCATGGTTAGCTTGATATTATGGCATTTTCCAGAGAAATTTATATCCCCTCCATTTGCAACCATCACTTGACATTCTGGTGCTGGGTATAGGAAGCAATTCAATTCCTTGGCTACCTTACAATGAATAAAATTATGTTTACTACTCGAATAAATGAACACTATTACCTTTTTATTCTTGATATGTACTTCTATCTTGAGAGTTTGAGGAGTGGTAATTCCTTCCAATGCATTGCATGATATGGTCGAACTCATTTCTTCCTCTTCTAGGGTTGTTTCTTGGCGTATATCCTCTTATTTTAAAGTTTCTTGTTTATTTTCTTTCTCCTCTTCACAATCTATGTAAAATAAGTTATTATTAGCACACTTATGACCTTTAGTGTATTTTATATCACAGTTGTAGCAAAGACATTTTTTTCTTTTTTCTTCCAATTGTTGTGGTGTCAACCTTGTAGGTTTTGGAAGTCTAGGAGTAGCAACACTTCCATCTTTATAGATATGAGTGGTAGGCTTCCTTGTCACCATAATTTTACATTTAATTTTCTTGCCAACCTGAAATCCTTCTCCAATGAATCAAGTTCCCAAACGTGAACCTCATGTTGGATGTTATCCTGTAAAGTCCCTATGAAAACATCAATCCTATGTTCCTCTAGAATATCAGCTACCCTTATATTCAATTTTTGGAAGTCCTCAATGTGATCCACCATTGAACCCTTTTGATTGAGATTTATCAATTGGATAAAGAAGGTGTTGCTCTTTGTATCCTCATAATGTGCTATCATTTCCTCCGTAAAAGTTGACCAAGTGACAATTTTTTTATGGGAGCAAACCCAACGATCCCATACAAATGTATTTTTTTCTAGATGTAAAGTTTCAATGCGTACCTTTTGTGTGTTTTTCACATTATTGAGATCAAAATATTGCTCCATATGTATTATCCATGTTACGAGATCCTTTCCATCAAACTTCCTCATATCCATCTTTGGAATATGGTGGTTCTTCAATCCAACATTAGATTTTATAAAATAACGATTAACATTTATTTTGTTCTCATCATGAGTTTCCTCTACTATCTTTCCGCCCTTAGGAAAAATTTCTTGTATCAATTTTTCCAAACCTTCGATGTCTACTTTTAGATCATTCTTCATGTTTTCCATGTTGTATTTCATCTTTTCATCGATCTTGGTGTCCATTTCATCCATCTTAGCTTCCATGCCAACTTACATGCCATCCATATTAGCTTCCACACCTTTCTTCAAACCATCCATCTTAGTTTCCACGCCTTTCTTCAAAACATCCATTTCATTTTTTGTTGCTCTTTACGATAGTAAACTTTAGTGCACTTGCTCTTTTAATTTTGATATCTCATGTTGCATTTCTTTGTCTTCGTGAGTCATAGTAGAGACTTTTGAAGGCTTAATGGGTGTTGAATTATTTTTAGGGGGAATTTTAGAACCTAATACTGATATATATTCTTCAATATGACCTTGGAATAAATTCAAACTAATTTTTCAAACAAGAGTTATGTAATTTGAAAAAAAATACACACCTTTTTCTTTCTTTGGAGGAGCTCGATATTGAAACTGAATTATCTCTGTGATTTCAGATCTTCAATATTTGAAATTTGGTCTTGTAGTATCCCTCTAAATATTATTTCTAATTCCATAGATCTGACCTGATTTAGATTCTTCAAGGAAAATTTATGCCCAATCTCCCACAATGACCTAATTATAGACTTAGTTCAGTAGAGAGAACTTGTATGATGTGCCACATGTCACTGTTTCCTCCTTCGGCTCTACAATTGATATAAATAAAGCTAAAGTATGTATACGTGTAGCCACTTTTTACATAATTCCAATCAGATGCTCAAAGAGAGAGTTATGACTATTTTCCCACGGTCACCTCTTTAAGATGAAATATTGGAGCTTGAACAAACCCTAACTTCCAAAGATCATATCTCTGAAAATATTGTGAACCAATATCTAAAATTTTTATATGACTTTCCTCAATATCTCGGCTTTTCTTTGTAAAAATTTTAAATTTCTGAACCTTCATAGAAAAAAAGTCATAGCGAAAATTCCATGATGACCTGTTTAAGTGAAATTCGGGAGCCTAAAAAAACCATAACTTCCACAGATCATATATTTGACGATATTGCGAACCAAGATCTGACATTTTTACATGATGTTTCTCAGGATTTCAGCTTCACTTTGTAAAAATTTCAGCTTCTGAAACTTCGTAGAAAAAAATGTATAGTGAACATTCCACGATGACCTATTTTGAGTAGCAAAACCCTAGAATCCAAACCTTTGATACCAAATCTTATAAAACCAGCTCCAAAAATACAAGAAAAGAGAGATCAACAACCTAGAAATAAGCCACTTCGAGGAGGAAACCTCCAATACATTACATAAATGAACAATTATTGGATGATACAAATGACAAAACCTAATTCTATATATATAAGAGTCCATGGGTCACAATATAATCCTAGAATACCTAACAATAATAATGTAAGGGAACAATAATAACAATATTGGGGTTTAGGGGTACAACAATAACAATAAAGGGGATACACTAACTATAATAAGAGAGTAAACTAGTAATATAGGGACCTAACAATGTAAATGGGAGAAAAGCATATGTCTACAATATGAAATTAAAGCATGTATTTGGGCTAAAAAATGAAAATGAAAACAAAGTACATCTATGCTATAAATCACAATGGAAACATAGCATGTATCTATGTGAAAAAATACAGCAAAAGCATGAAAAACTGAACTATGAAAGAACAAGAAATTAAGAAAATAAACCTCTTCTATGGAGGGGCCCTCCACAACATAATGGCTTCTAATCTATTCTTTAATAGCGACTCATTAAGATTCCAGAATGTTTTCTTCTTCAATTAGTGAATAAAATAAGAGTTTAATAATATAAGAACCCCGCAATAATTCAAACTTGTTTCACAATTACATAGCCTGGTATTTATAACAGTCTTGTATTAAATTTTTGAGGCTTTTACACCTTCTGTGACTAAGAAAACTATGTATGAAACTCTAAACAGAAATGTGAATTTCATTTCTTCACAATTTTCTACGTGGAGAGAAAATCATGATGCTTCAATTTTTCTTGCTCGCTTTTCTGGTCCCTATTTTGACCAACCCTTTGACTGCAATCCTAGGAGCTTTCTTCCTATATTCTGATGAGATGGATAGGATAGGATCCATGACCAGATCATTTATCAATTTCCCATATGTTTCACTTATTCATTGATTCCTCAGAACCTATTAAACTGTGGCAGTGGATATAGAAACAGATTTTAGCTGTATAATTGCATTAATTCCATAGCTAAATACATTTTTTATTCTAATAATAAGTAACATTTGAAAATATGAAAAATAGATCATTAGGATACCTTACTAGTCTAAAATTTGGATTTCAATACTTGTTTGATCTTATGGAGTTCTCAAAAAGAAGGAAAGATAGTGAAAATAGATGTCAAAATTGAGGAAGTCTTAAGGCTCCACACCTATTTATGGTCATCTTTGTAAAAGAATGTTATGTTTAATGACTTGAGACAAAAAATCAACTTGATAGGTAAAAGAGGGGACATTGTTTCTAACTTTCCTAGGATTAAGCTATGAGTCATTAGGTGTATTAATTAGTTGCTTTGGATGAGGATTTGACTCCTATAGGTGGAATATTGTTTTATTTTCTATATGTACTCATAATTAATTCATTGGGAGGGTTGGATATATGAAGTTCTCACTCTTTGGCACTAGTGTATGTGACAATTTGCAGAAGAAGCTTACAGGTAGTTGCAACTATTTTTATGGGATTCTTTTGATGTGGTTAGTGATAGTGTTTTTCTCTACTTTTCTTATGCATTTGAAGATCAAGTTGTTCAAGCATCCATCTACTTTTTTCCTATGCTTTATCTTTTAAGTTTTTGTAACATAAATCATGATTTTATGCTCTGTTTTTGTTTAAGATAAGAATCTAAGTGTTTCATCCTCTGAAATAAGTGAATTCATTATGCTCACTTAAATTATTTTATGTTTTCCTCCTTACTACACTACAATGACAAACCAATTGTGTCACTAAATCACATCTACCTCGCCTCATACTATATTTGTAGCTAATATTTTTGGAATATATTACCTAGTTTCCAAACGTAAAGCTTCTTTGTCAAGCAAACCCTAATCAAACCTAAATAAAAAACCATACTAAGATTATAACTAGCCTAAAATCCTTATTCTGCAGACATTTCCATCAAATGTGAGTTTGATAGAGATTTCCCTCTCCGATTTGGTAGGGCTATATAAAAAATCTAAATATTGGTTTGTGGTTACCTCTTTGGTCCCATCCTCCTATCCTACTTCCATATGCTTCATTGGTCCCATCGTCCCACCCATATCTAATCCTAAGTGGCCCCTGTTTTTGTAACACTGACAAAATTTGAAGGATAGATACATTAACCTCTGTTTGATTTTCATGTGCCTGTATGAGTTTATTATTGTCGACCTTGCAACTCCTTATTTCTTCCTTCAGGCTTCTTAGTGTATCTACCAGATCAGGTGAATGTACAACACCATGTTTCTCTTATGACTCATAGGGAGAATCTCTGTATTCTACCATTCTGCTATTCATCCTTGATTTCTTCCTGCAATGCAAAATATGTCAATTAAAATAATTCATAAATAAACCAACGTACCTTAGTGTAATTTGGGTAGGATACATCCTGCAAGATCAAACAATCAATGAAATACATTTATATACATAATCATATCAGCATGTAAACTTGTACACAAGGTATATTATCACATAAAATCACTCTAGTTGGAGTCCAATCATGGATGCATAACCATACCAAATGCAAAACATGACCTAATGCATAACCATACCAATACAATTTGACCAGATACCAGCACAAGAACAGACCATATACAAGCATAAGCGACATGTAACCAAGTGTGACCAACGCATGTTCAACATACAACATCACACAAGAAACCATACACTGACACTACACAAGAATAACCAATATATGACCTAGCATACACAAGCAATTCATATAAAACATGTAACAATATGTAAGCCAATGTGCATGCACAATACACCAACATGAACAATACATAATCTGTCATACAAACATGACCACATATTGAAAGAAACATCATTAACCCATCCATGGTGATGCCACTACCCTCATGAAAAACATAACATAGATTCAACAAACACATAAACCATAGTTATACGAAACACATAAGAAATCACAAAATCATGACCAACACACCATCCAACTAGTCCAAGGATTGAACCATGCTTTGATACCACTCTATAACCCCCTCTTCCCATATCTACCCAAATGACTCTCCAATCAAGGTAAACATGTGACGAGAGGATACTAATATGAGATTCAACCTCCTAGGTGACCTTAAGGAAGTGGTATTAATGGAAACATGACAAATACACCTTACACAGCATCAACAATACCTACAGGAGGTAAACCACCCTCCTAGACCGCTGTACCCTGAAGGGGGATTATTTTTTGACCCATTTAGGCCTTATCCATGGGTATGTAAGGGAAAGGGAACATATAAAAACCTATAGCCACGGAAATGGCTTGGCAAGGCCGCGAACAGGGCCCCAAAATGTCAATTTTGTGCCTGCAACTCAAAGATTCGTGCCACATTTTCAACCCCCAAGCCCATGTCACTTCCAAGAACTTCTTGTAACTTTAGGAGAGGATAAATAAAATACATGGAAGAAATAAAATCATTAGGAACTCATCTGAACCTACCCAACCCTGATAGGAATTTCGTTAAAGATGTCACAAACGTTGCATCTGCAAGTATAAAAAAACAAATTTAAACATGGGGGTCTCTTACAAATATGAGAATAACTAAGAAGAATTGCTCCTATATGTCATAAGTTACAATAAATTCTATTTGACCATAGATATATTTTTCATTCATTTACAATTAAAAAAATAGATAGAGCCATATAGCATCACTGATCAAATAAATGCTTACAACTAGCATAATAACAACAGAAATACAATGGATATAACAACAAATAAATCCATACATAAACCACTAAATTTTCACACCGAATACTAGAGGAATGATCTCTTCATTACTGAATGTAAAAATCAACTGGAGTTGGGACTTCCACATTCCACCTGACCATAGATTGGTTGAGTCAAGTCTCACTTCAGCCAATCACCCCCATTCCATATTCCAGGAATGAATGTGGGACTTTATCAAACAGATTAATCAAAACCAAACCATGGCTCCAGAGACCAAACCTTAACCCCAAAACGAATGATTCCACCTGACGGTTAGACATCACAAACCATCATGGATTGGTATCCACCCAATTTTCTCTAGGGTTCTATAATTTTTGTTCCAACCAAGGCTCCAGGACTAGTAACTCAACCCCAGTTGTTTCTGGCCTTCAGAGAATTTGTCCAACCAAAGCTCCAGGACTAGTAATTCAACCCAAAAATTTTCGCTGAGCTCCAGAGTGTTTGTCCAACCAAGGATACAAGAACTAATAACTCAACCCAACAACTAAAGGAATCATGAGAACCAACTAGAAAAAAAATTAATCTAAATAAACCCATAATACCATGGTTGTCTAGGAAATGGAAAGTCTAGGTAATCCACATGCATATTATTGCATACACCATGCATGCCAAAACTAGTGAGGAAAACATACATGCAACTTGGTATGCACAGTCAAATCCTACTGTAGTTTCTAATCCCGATGTCCACCTATGCTTTCCTACTCTTCCTTTGCCTTCTTGCTCCAAATCACCAAGTATCCACACTCTCCAAGAGTTCTCCAAGAAAACTCTAAGTATCCAAGAGTATGAGAGAGAGAGAGAGAGAATAATGGGAGAGCTCCAAAATTGCACTGAAAAAAGGTACCAAATGATACTCATAAGCCTTTTTATAGAAGAGGCCTCTGTTTTCTTCATTTTCCATTATTTTTCCTTCATTTCCCTCCTCACATGAAACATGTGACCTCTTATCTCCTTTTTCTCCTAATTTCCATTATTTTCATAAATACATGTGCCAAAAATATTATTTTCCTCTTTAATGTCGTACTCATAACCTTTGTCAATTTCCATAGCTATAATAAACCATGTGAACACCCACACTAGGATTTTTTTCCCAACATTCAACTTTGAATACATTTCCCATCAACCATGGCTATTATTTTAACTTTATTTCATGGAATTTTCATTGGGGTTGTTACAACAAGTCAAGAAGAATCCAAAAGGATTTGTATATACTTCATTGCAATGGTATTCTAATTTGGTTACAGAATATAGAACCATTTGTTACTATGGATCTTGTGGCCTTTGGTGCTAACAAATATATTATTATGCATCCTTGAAATGATATTTCTACCACTAATTTTCTGTTACATGCATGAGTTATTTGATTTTATTTTTGAAACTGATTTAGAACTATATTAATAATTATATTTTGAAGATAAATTTGATTCTTTGAAGAGAATGATGGGAGTAGTTTTAATTTCCCAATAAATATATTTAAACATCGTGTGTTGGATGGATACACATAAAAATTTGAATGGTGTATCCTTAATTGAGACTATATGTGCATGATGGTTAGTATTTTTGCAAGGATTTCATGGATGCACCATTTGTTGGGATAAATTTAATGTAATGATTAATTTAGATTATTTTTCAGAAAAAAATGAATATATATATCTATATATATATATATATATATATATATATATATATATATATATATATATATATAAAGATTTTTTAAAGGTGAGGAGGAATATTTTGTTTTCATCAAGATGGATGAACATGTTACTTCGAAACATATGATAAAACATGAGATTCAAGGCAATATTTTAATAGGGTTCAACATAGTACATAGTAGTAGGGTGTGGAAAAAATTTGAATGAGGATTGACTGTTTATTCATACTTATGCATGAGGGTCTTTTAGTGTCTATTATATGAATAGGAAGAAATTTTAAGGAAATGTATAATATGATTTCTCTATTAAAAATATAAAGAAGATTTTTTTTTCCATAGGATATACACTTGTCATGCTATTTTGAAAAGGATGACATATGTATTTCACATTTTAAATTATTTTTAAATATTATTGGGTAACTTTACTATACTTTGATGAATTATATGTGATTATGTGATCTCTTTGTATATTTTAGAGTTTATAGCTACTTATATACTTTTTTTTTTGTATGCCATTGTGGCCTTATATTTATCATTATATTATTTTGTATTGTAGCATACCCCTAAAATGGGAGAAATAAATGTTATTTTTTTAGATTTTTCTATGTTGTATCAATTACTTTAGCCCAATTCCAAACTTCAATTAGAAATATTTCCAATTACAATTAATCTTTCCAATCATCAACAATAATTGAAGATAAAACAATAAATGAAATGAAAAAGGAGACAATCAGTACATCAACAAGAGGTACCAAATTTGGTTAAAGACCAAGGAAAAACCCACCATGGGGAAAACCTGAAATCCTTCTTCTATTATATTGTCATAAAATGTTCAGCAGAGAGTAAAATTATCCCAATATAATATGAACAACAATACAACCCAAAAACTTCAAAAACCTATGCACAGTGGAAAAAATATATCCGAGATAATTTGATTCAGACTTCAAACAACTACAGAAATCTTGGAATGACAGTAAACTATAGTCAAACCCTTATCCACAACCTAAGGTCAGCATGCCTGCCTCTTTAGGTTCCTAGAATCTACCATGCCCATAGAAAGCCTGCGTCCAGAGTTGAAATCCACAGGCTCAGTGCCTTCATACAAAACAAAAACCCTAAATTTTGTGTGAGCTTCAAACCTATGATTTCAGACCTCTGTACGATATTTTTCTTCGCCAATGTGTTGAACCCAATTAGATAGAAGAGAATAATATTCTTGATGTTGTGATTTATAAACGAGATTCTAGGTCAATTGTATTTATATGCTTCTAAGGGGTGTCAATGATGTCCATTTGATGTTGAGGCCAACTTGTCCATATGTGTGAAGTCGCCCTAATCCAATTTCTATGAGTGGGCGCAAAATAAAAAATCAAATTCTACTTATCCGAATGAGGTGATATTTAGGCTGATTTTGGTCCTCTTAGAAAGAGGAACTCAATGCCATCATCATATACATCAAGTGAGTATTCCAAAGTGGAATTTTACCACATTTTCATAATTGTAAGACTCCCTCTCAACTAGGGAGAATTCCACCTGTAAAACATGTACATCGATCAATATGTCATCCTATCATCATGTGTACCAATATGCGCAACCATATATACTGAAACATTATCTAATATAAAGAAGAAGAATCATGGGGAGAAAAATCTACCACTCTCTATCCAACATATTACAACCCGGAACATCTGTCAGTAGACTACTACCTGGAAATGTCATCAGGCTAATGCCCAGAAATGTGACATGGGGGAGCTACAACTCAACCCATATAAGGAAATAGGTGATGTAGGGGAGCTACTAATCAATCCATCCTATTTCCTGCTGATCTTCCCAACAATGACCCATCAAATTCATGTGGTAGAACAAATGCATCATAATATAGCTTGGACGTGATACCCGAATTACCAAGAGTTAAGGATCACACGCCTCCAAGCCTCATCAACTATTGGCCAAACATAGAGAGATAATCCCAACAAGTCCAATTTTGTGGGTATGATGCCAGCTTAGGTATACTTTGTAAATACCATGATAGTGTGAGCTACTACTCCAACCCCGTAGGTAAAATATAGGAGAGACAACATATTTTCTATAGTTCCTAAACCCTAGGAGCCCTCTATTTCACTTCGTCATCCTAGGAGCTCAGACAGGGGGGAAGAGTATGACTCGGTGTCCTCAATTAGTGGTGGCCCTTATCAGGAGGGGTCAAATCCATCATTCCAAGCTACTATCTCAAGACCAAGAAATGTTATTTCAGCAAAGTCTTGGTGAGAATATATGCAATCTGCTTGTCTATCGATATGTGATAGAGACGAACGACTCCTCTTTGTATCATGTCACAAATGAAGTGATATCGAATATCTATGTGCTTGGACTTGTCATAAAATAAGGGATTATATGTTAGAAGGATCCAACTTTTATTGTCCCAATATATCACTGTAGTGTCTAGGACCTACTCAAATAGCTCTCCAAAGAGCTTCCTCAACCAAGCAGCTTCACAACTAACCATGCTAGAAAAATAATAATTTTCCTCGATGGTAATGAATGCTTCAAAATTATTCTTCCTTCTCATCCAAGATATAATGGAAGATCCAATACTAAAACAACATCCATAGGTACTCTTCCCATCGGTGACATTTCTCGCCTAGTCAGCATCGGTGTATCCATGAAGTTAAAAGTACCTAGAAGAGTGTCTCAGATCAAGTGTAAACATCCCCTGTAAATATCTCAATTTGTGTTTGACCACGGTCTAATGTGCATGGAGAGGCTCAGTCATGAATTGACCCAACATTTTCAATGTGGAAGGGTTTTCTTAAGGAACATGAGAGCCCCAATCAACTATTTATACTCAGACAGATTCGCCAAATCATGCCATGCAACTTCTCCACATAATTTCTTGAAGCTTATCTCCATCGATGTGGGTATAGAATTGCATTAATTCATTCCAAATATTTCTATAAGCTTCACAACATATTTTCCTTGTGAAAGGAAAATCTCACTAGGCATTTTCCACACCTCAAGGCCTAGAAAGTAGTGCATGAGTCCAAGGTCCTTCATTTAAAATTTAGAGGCTAGCTCCCTCTTACATTCCATCATCTGAGGCTCTTTATTTTCCATGAATATATCATCAACATATAAAACTAATATCGACGACATACCTTGCACTACCTTGAAGTAGAGGCTGGGATCTACATTGCTTCTTGTGAATCCCAACTTCATCAAATAATTTTCTATGCTAGTGTACCATGATCTTGGGGCTTTCTTCAAGCCATGCAATTTCTTCTTCAATCTACAAGCATGTGTCCTTCAATCCTCTACTTCAAATCCCTGTGGTTTTTCAATATATACTTCTTCTTGTAACATGCAATGGAGAAATGCAATATTTATGTCCATCTAATGAAGGGTCCATACTTGACTTGCGGGAAGGGAAAACATAGAAAGAATGGTTATATATCAAGCCACAGGTGAAAATATATCATTATAATCCTCTCCCTCTTTCTAGGACAATCCTCGTGCCATGAACCTCACTTTGTATTTTTCAATTCTTCCATAAATTCCATGCTTAATCTTGTATATCCACTTTGAAGTTAACACAAATTTTTCCTTTCGGTCTCGGAACAATATCCTAGAAATCTTTCAAAATAATAGATTCATATTATTTGGCCATAACATCTTTCCAAACTTGTTATTTTACGACTCCTTTGAATGTGGAAGTTTTGGCTTGAATCATAGTGCTCATGGCTACAAGATATCTCTGTTACCTGCATGGCTTCTTCCTTTCTCTAAACCATCTTCGAATGGGAACATGTCAATCAAAATCCTAAAGAGTGTCAAAGAGCCAAAGTGGTATCTTGTAGATTTTTTCAGATGTTCTATGATTGATGAAACTTTAATTTTTATCCCAATATCAGTCAGCAATCACATAAACAATAAAGTAAAATTCTGATAAAACATACCAGTAGATTGACAGAAGGCAAGCTAGAAATATATAAGTGTGTTGGTGGGTTACGCCAGTCGACAGGATGCTTCAACCATCAAAATCTTAATATGGTCAGCCAACCAGAAGTGTCACACAGACCTCTAGGACAACCAAAATAGTCAACCCAAAATTCAACCAAAATTCAATGATGTCAGTCAATTGTCAACGCAAACAGCAGCAGCAGCTAGGTTAACACAACCAAGTCAAAGTCACGTCTAGCCTCAGGAATAGCGCAAAAAATGCAGATTTGGAAAATCAAAATTATGGGAGAGATTTAGGTCCATTTGACCTTGCATTGACCAAAGTCAATGATGGTCAACGTTGCTGCAGAGACCCTAGGGCAAAAACAGAAATGTGCTACTGCTGAAATTTTCACATGTGTGGAGAGAAGAGCCTCCAAGGTCATCGAACCAATCAGACGTGGAGAGAGAAATGTGTGAGGATGACATGAGTGAAAATGTCCTCCAATTTTGATCAATTTATATCCATCAATGAGGGTCTGTGACACAACTGTTGGGGCATACAACCTTAAGGCCAACCTACACATAGTCTGAATAATTTAAAAATAAATGTTCTGCTCATCGGATCAGGAGGATCTTTAGATCGATCTTGCACCTCTCCGAAAGAGGAATCCAATAAAAATATTGGAATCTTCATATGAGCATCACAACATGGATTTTGGACCTAGTTGTCCAAAATTAATACTCTCTCTCAATTAGGGAGAAATCCATCAACCTATGCAATCCAAACATCATGCGTCATCCCTCCGTAACTTGCTTTGTTGGCTTCTTTATTTTAGAATAGAAGTGGTTCAGACACAAAGACATCATCCCTAACTGATAGATTCATCCCAGAGTTTCGAAACCTCTATAGGACTCACAAAGAGTCTCATACCAACCTAAAGTTGGTTTACCTAACCCGAAATCAGTTGGAGGTCCAAAACCTCACTATACTTGATCCTAGATCAAGTGGTTGGACTGTGCCATCCTAGATATAGAGTATGAAAATATCTGATGCATTCATTAGTATTTTCTACTAGTCTCTAGTTTTTCTCACCTCACTAGCCAAATGAGAGGTACTTCCGATGAGCCCCGAACTCAATGGGTAGGATGCATATGGGGCACAGATAATGAGAGGTGAACCAACTCAATCATCATAATGGTGGGGTAGAAGCACACCAACAAGGTTCAACAAGCCTAGCCCTATGGTTGCTTATAGCTCTGAGAGGCTATCCCCAAAGCCCCCTAGAGAACCAGGAGCTCATCGTCCAATAGGACCTTCAGCATAGGGTCGTTCCACGATACCAATATTCTCACAAAAGGTTAGGAACTTGACCTTCCCTAGGGGCTTTATGAGAATATTCAAAACCTACTCATCATTTCCTATATGATCAAGCCTTATGGCACCTCATGGTACCATATCCCGAGTAAAGTGTTACCTGATATCAATATGCCTAGATCGATTGTGGAACACGGGATTCTCGGACAACCGAATCCCACTCTAGTTATAACAAGGTATCACAATGGTATCTAGAACATGCCTAAAAAACTCATTGAAGAGCTTTCACAACCAAACTACTTCACAACAGGTCATACTCACTGCAATGTATTCAGCCTCTATGGTGCTCAAAGCCACCGACTTTTTCTTCCTGCTCATCCATGATATCAAAGAAAAAGCAAGTGTGAAGTAGCATCCCAATGTGCTCTTGCGATCCACCACACTTCTAGCCCAATCAGCATCAGTATATCGATGGAGTGTCATGCTCTCGATAGTGTATCTCAGCCCATGGTTTATTATGCCCTGAAGATATCTCAACAGATTCTTGGCACCAACCCTGTGAAAGTGATGAGTCTCAACCATATGTTGACTCAAAGTATTCATTGCAAAACATACATCCGAACAGGTGTTCACTAAGAACATCAGAGCCCCTACGAGTTGATGATACTCAATAGGATTTGCTAGCACAGGCCCAGAAACGCTGCCACTCAACTTCTTCAAGTTGAGCTCCATCGGTGTTGACACGAACTTATAGTCCACCATTCCAAACCTTTCTAGAAGCTTCACAATGTATTTTCCTTGAGAAAGGAAAATCTCGCCAAGTCTTTGCCAGACCTCCAGGTCTAGGAAGTAGTGCATTATTCCTAGGTCCTTCCTCTCAAACTCAACAGCGATATCCCTCTTGCACTGATGAATGAGAGGTTCAGCACCTATCAGGAAGAGGTCATCCACATACAACACCAAAATGAGAGGCTTTTCTCTATCAACCTTGAAGTAAAGGTTTGGATCAACATTACTACGAGTGAAGCCCAACTTCATCAGGTAGCTATCTATCCTCTCGTACCAAGCTCTAGGTGCTTGCTTCAACCCATAGAGGGCTTTATTCAACATGCAGAAACGGGTTTCCAGATCCTGGACTTCGAACCCCAGAGGTTGCTCCACATACACCTCTTCCTTTATCGCACCATGTAGAAATATGGTCTTCACATTCATATGATGAATACTCTAGCCTTGCGTAGCCACAAGGGTTATTATAGATCGGATGGTGGTATATCAGGCCACAGGCACAAATATGTCATCATAGTCTATGCCTTATTTTTGAGAGAAGCCACGGGAAAGGAACCTTGCCTTGAACTTTTCAACGCTTCTATCAGATCCATGCTTGATCTTGTAGAGCCATTTCGAGGTGACAACTTCTTTGTCCTCTGGTCTTGGAACCACATCCTAGACATCATTTTTCATTATGGACTCATACTCTTTATGCATAGCATCCTTCCAAACTTGATGCTTTACGACTTACTCAAAAGATCCAGACTTAGATTGTACGATAGTACTCATGGCTACTAGATACCCTTTGTATCTATTCAACTTCTTTATTTCACAGAATGTCCCCCTTGCAGCCATATGTCCCTCAACATCCTCGAGAGTGTCCCTAAGCCATGATGGTCTCTTCCCCATGGCAGGAGGTGGATCAATCGGGTCCATTGATCCTTCAACATCAGAAATGGTCTCATCCTTCTGTCCTTCTTGATTTCCATGCCTTGCTTCATGATCTTCCTCAGATCTTGGAAGATTGACTACTTTCCTTAGGGAAACATCTTCATCAAAGTAAACATCATGGCATATCTCCACTTCCCTTTGACCAGGAACATAGACTCTATACGCCTTCAAAGTTTTGTTGTAGCCCACAAACATTCCCTTCTTTCCAAAGGCATCCAACTTGCTCCTCTTCTCCTTCGGCACATGAAAATAAGCAGGACATCCAAAAAATCTTAAATGTGAGATGTGAGGTTTCTACCAGACAAAACCTCTTCGAGATTTTTGGAGTCCAAAGTGGAATGCAGGCATTGTTTTTGTATGTACATAGCAGTGTTTGCAACTTCTCCCCACAAAAACTTTGGTAGACCTTGGTCACATAGCATGGCATGGGAAGCTTCCACAATGGTTCGATTCTTTTGTTCAACAACGCAATTCTGCTTAGGAGTACAGATAGTTGTGGTCTCCCTCTTGATGCCAGCTTCTCTTCAAAAAATTTTGAACTTGTTTGTCTCATATTCAGTGCCATTATTGGTCCTCAATATCTTGATCTTCTTCCTTGTAATATTTTCCACCAAGGCTTTGAAGGTACAGAACCACATGAAAGCATCATCCTTCTTCTTCAAGAAGTATATCCAAGTTTTGTGAGAGAAGTCATCTATGAATGTCATATAATAAGAACATCCTCCCAAGGATGTCATGGGCAGCATACCAGACAGATCAGAATGAATCAATTGCAAGACATCAAATATCTTTGTGACACTTGAGGAGAAAGGTCCCCTTGTATGCTTTCCTTTGGAACAACCCTAACATACACCTTCATGATTATTTGAGAACTCGAGCATCCCCGTCACCACCTTCCTTGCTTCGGGAAGGGCCTTGTAGTGAAGGTGTCCAAACCTCAGGTGCCTTAGTTCAATCTGTCGAATAGTATCACACGTCATCGCTCCCAGTGGATTTCCTCCAACCTAGTAGAGTGTATCAACTCTACACCCAATCGTGATATCTTCCTTGAAATTCTTCTTCCAGATACGTACCTTCCCATTAATGAATGCTACATTGAAAACTTTGTCTTCCATGGCTGAAATAAACACAAGGTTCTTCTTTCAATTAGGTACATAGAGTACATCCTACAAGCGGAGGACTTGACCTTGAGACAAGTGGAGGGTAATAGTCCCTGTACCTTTCATGGGATATGTGGCATTATCTCCAAGGATAATTTCCAGATTAGTATCCTTCTTAACCATACCATAAATTTCTTCCTTGAACCCAGTGATGTGCCTTGAGGCACCACTATCTATCAACCAGACATCCATAGTGTCGGGTGGAGATGCAGCAGAGAAGGAAAATACAAGAATGAATTCATTTCTTTTATCAACAACATTTGATTCCTCATACCTGGAATTTCTCGACCTTTTGGAAGGTTACCATTTCCGCTAGAGGGAGCCTTCCTCTTCCCCTTGAATCTGTTGTTCCTTTGATTTCCATTCCTCTCGTTGTTTTTGTTTTCATCATCATCGTGAGACTCCTTCTTGAAAGTAAATTCTCTAGCATAGTAACCTAGCTTGTGACAAGTGTAACAATTTCTTTTCTTTCCTTGGGCCCTTGCTCTACCTTTGTTCCTTAGACCACCAAATTTCTTCTTCTTATAATAAGAAGCGAAAGAAACATTTACTTCATTTTCATATTCCTTCATCCTTGTCTCTTCTTGTATGCATCTTGATAGTACTTCATCAAAATCAGGCATCACATTATTATTGAGAATGGTAGTGTTGAATACATTCCATTTGGATGAGAAACCTCCAAGTGTGGTGAGTACCATCTCTCGATCAACTATTTTCTCCCCAATATCTAGTAGAGTATTCCTGATCTCGGTCAGCTTTAGAAAATATTATTAAATAGATTCATCCCTTCCTTTCTTCAGATTCTTCAATTGGTTCTTGAAGAATATGACTTTATTCACATTGTTGGCCTTGAACATGTGGACCAAATTATAATGCATCTCCTTGGATGTGCCTAGCTTAGAGATGTAGGCAACCAAATTCTTATGAATTGAGACCCTAATCATCAGCTTTACCTTGATTTCCCCCTTCTTGTACTTTGTTTTGGAAGTAACAGTTGTAGTGGATGGAGGCTCTTGGATTTTACCTTGTACGTAGTCCATGACATCTTGGTCTTCCAAATTAAGATCCAATGTCATATTCCAGGCATGCAAGTCATCCTTCCCAGTCAATTTGTCATCATCCTTAAAGCCATTGTAGTTAGAGGAACCCATGCTCTTCTTCGGTGATTGCTACAAACTAGGGCTTTGTTTTCACCTCAACTTTTATACCATGTAAATTTTTGTAGATATTCTATGCTTGATGCAACTTTACTTTTTATCCCAATATTAGTCAGCAATCACATAACCAATAAAGTAAAATTTTGATAGAACCTACCAGTAGATCGATAGAAGACAAGCCAGAAATATATAAGTGTGTTAGTGTGTTACGATGGTCAACAGGATGCTTCAACCAAAAAAGTATCAATATGATCAGCCAACCACAAGTGTCACACAACCCTCTAGGACAACCAAAACATTCAACCCAAAATTCAACCAAAATTCAACATTGTCAGTCAACGGTGAATGCAAACAGTAACAAAAACTAGGTCAACACAGCCAAGTCAAAGTCAATGTCTAGCCTCAGGAATAGTGCCAAAAAATGTAGATTTTAAAAATAGAAAATTTGGGAGAGTTTTAGGTTCGTTTGACCTTGTGTTGACCAAATTCAATGCTAGTCAATGCTTCTACCGAAAACCTAGGCCAAAAACATAAATGTGTTGCTACAGAAATTTTCCCACGTGTGGAGAGAAGAGCCTCCAAGGTCATCGAACCAATCTGATGAGGAGAGAGTAATATGTGAGGATGAGATGAGTGAAAATGTCCTCCAACATTGACCAATTTATATCCATCAATGAGGGTGTGTGACACAACTGCTGGGGCACAAAACCTTAAGGCCGACCTGCACATATTTTGAATAAATTCAAAATAAATGTTTTTCTCATTGGATCAAGATGATCTTGCACCTCTACGAAAGAGGAATCCAATAAAAGTATTGGCATCTTCATCTGAGTATCACAACATGGAGTTTGGATCTGGTTGTCCAAAATTAACATATCTTCCTAGTAGGAGGATTACTAGGAGGAGAATCTAAGGGATCCATGTGATCCATGGGATCATCAACAATATCGGTCTCGAATTTGGGCATACACAGGCCATCCAAGATATCCATATCATCATTATTCTTGGGAGAAGGAAGAATATGAAGGTATCTGGATTTTCCAAGTGCGACATCTTCATTGAATGTGAAATACCTGCTAATTTCAACCATTATTTGACCAAGAATATATATTATAAATGCTTATAATTTTCACAATACCCAAAAAACATACATTTTGTTCCAATAGCTTCTACATTGTTCCTTTTCTCTTTTGGCACATAAGAGTATACGGGACACCCAAAGATACAAAGATGACTCACATCAGTCTTGACACCAATGGATTCTTCTTTGGGTGTTTTTTGTATAATTATTGATGAGGAACCCTATTTTGAACATATATGAAAACATTTGTTTCTTCTACCCAAAGAAGCTTTGGTACCTTTTCATCATGGAGCATGGCACATGCAGCTTCTACAATGGACCTGTTCTTCCTTTCATCTACTCCATTTTTTTCAGGAGTATAAGGTGTAGTTGTCTCCTTCTTGATGCCTCCCTTCTTGCAAAAATAAATGAATTCATTCGAAGTGTACTCTCCACCATTTTTAGACCTGAATATTTTTATTTTCTTCCTTGTTTGATTTTCAGTCAAGGCTTTGAACTCCTTGAAATTTTCAAATGATTCATCCTAATGCTTTAGATAATATATCCATGTATTTCTTGAAAATTCATCAATGAATGTGATATAATAGAGATGGTTACAAAGAGAGTGTATGGGCATTCGGCCACTCAAGTCGAAGTGAATGAGATGGAGGATGTCATTTTTATTGCTTTAACTAGAGGGGAATGGTCCCCTTTTCATCTTTCCACTGGCAAATCTTGGACATACTGCGTTATGTTGAGCTTGAACCTTTGGAATCCTAGAAACCAAGTTCTCCAATTTTGAAAGTGCATCATAATGAAGATGAGCTAACCTTCAGTGCCATATTTTGCTTAGATTATTTGTATTATGAACCAATTCCATTAGTGGCCTTCTACTGACCCTGTAGAGTCCTTCATATTTTGTTCCCAAAGTGAATTCATATTTCATACATGATCTAGTGGGCCAAGTAATATTTTTTACCTTGATGAAGTTAACCCTCATCCCTTTTTCTTCCAAAGTGGATATTGATACCAAATTCTTCGTCAACCCATGAACATACATTACATCATGAAATACAATAGATTCCCCAGAATTCAAATGAAGTTTGACAGATCCAAAATCTTTGAAGGGATGAGTGGAGTTGTCTCCAAGGATGATTTTGAAATTTTACTCCCTCTCTACTAAGTTAGAGAGAACTTCCTTGTAACCACATAGGTGATGAGTGGACCCACCATCAACCAACCAACTATCCTAGGAATCTAAAGGAGATGAACTAGTAAGAGAAAAAATAAGAATGTATTCAGATTGATTTTCAACATTACTGTCATAGTTGGAGAATCTTGACTTCTTTTGTGAATGAATATATTCTTCATGATCACTTACAGCATCTCTTGATCTTCTATCATTTCTTCCATCACAGTCATTCCTTCGATCATCTCTCCACCTTTGTTCATTGAACCTGTTGTTGTTGCTTCTATTTTTATAATGTGGCCCACTATTCTTCTTGGGGAAATATCGAGCATATTGACCCTTCTTGTGTCAATTGTATCATTCAATATTCGAGTATTCCTTCCTTTTATTTTGATTTTGAGGAGGAGGCTTTCTTGAATTTGATGGACCTATTTTCCCTTTCTTCCTCTTCTTGTCATGAAAAATGAATGCATCGGGTTCTCCTTCTTCGTGATCTTGAATCCATGCTCTTCCTATCATAATTGACTCTTCTTGAGTGAGCTTTCCAACAATATCATCAAATGAATGTAGAAAATTTGTGTTGCTAATAGTGGTGATGAATGCTTCCCAAATAGGAGGGAGACCTCTCAAAGTCATGACCACCATTTCCCTGTCAGCCACAACTTCCCCAACTCTTAACAACCGATCTCTAAGACGATATATCCTCATTATGTAGGATTGTATGGACTCTCCTTTATTTATTTTGGTGTCTTTGAGTTGATGTCTCAAAATGAGGATTCCATTCACGTTTTTGACCTCATACATGCATGCTATCCTATAATACATGTCCTTGGACCTTCTCAAGTTTCCAACATATGCAAGTAAATTTCCTTATAAACCATTAGTTATAATTAGCTTTTCTTTATTATCACCTTTCCTATGCTTATTCTTGATGGCAGCAGATGCATTATCTTGAGTCTCAAGTACATTTACTTGAATGTAGTCCAAAACATCATTGTTGTCAGCTATGATTTCGAACCTAGATTTCTATGCAGCAAAATTGGATGGGTGACGATGAGTCACCCAGCTTCTCATTCTCCTTGAAGGTGGTTGTCATCTTGATTTGACTAGATTGGATATTTCAATTTTTCCAAAGATGATCGCTTCAATCCTAGTCTCCTCTTAGGCTTGTCCTTCACCTTAGCTTTGATTCCTTGTTAATTTTTCATATTGTTCTATATTGTATCAATTACTTTATCCCAATTCCAAACTTCAATTATAAATATTTCCAATTACAATTAACCCTTCCAATCATAAACATTAGTTGAATATAGAACAATAAATGCAATGAAAAAGGAGATAATCAACACATCAACGAGAGACATCAGATTTGGTCAAAGACTAGGGAAAAACCCAATATGGGGAAAACCCTTTGAAATTATTCTTCTATTATATTGCCATAAAATTTTCAACAGAGACTACAATGAGCCTAATACAATACGATCAGAAATACAATCCAACAACTTCAAAAACCCGTGAACAATGGCCGAATATATGAGAGATAACTTGATTCAGACTTCAGACAAATTCAAAAATATTTGGGTCATAGTCAATTGTAGTTAGACCCTTAGCCGCAACCTCAAGTCAACATTATTGAATATTTCGGTTCCTGGAGACTACCATGCCCATAGCATGCCTGTGTCCAGAGCCTAAATCCACTAATTCCGTGTCTGCGTCCAGAATAGAAACACCAACGTTTGTGCAAGCTTTGGACCTGTGATTTCGGACCTTCATACGATCTTTTTCTTCGCTAATGTGTAAAACCCAATTAGGTAGAAGAGAATAATATGCTTGATGTTTTGATGTCCAAATGATATTGTAGGTCTCTTTTATTTATATGCTTCAAAGGGGTGTCAATGATGTCCATTTGATGTTGAGGCCGACCTATCATTATGTGTGAATTCGACCTGATCCAATATGCATGAGTGGGTGAAAAATCAAAAACCAACTTATTCTTATCCGAATGAGGTGATATTTAGGTTGATATTGGTCCTCTCAAAAAGAGAAACTCAATGCCATCATCATCTCCATCAAGGGAGTAGTCCAAAGTGGAATTTGACTGCAATTGCATAATTTTAACAAGAAACATTGAAGGGAATTATGGACAATAGGAAGAACATATTTATTTTTATCGTACACAACTAATTAATAGATTCCATGCATTCAATTAGATCCACACGTCTATTATTCATTCATATGAAGGGAGTCATGTGTCTAGTTATAATCAAATGTAGATTTGGGTAAAATAATTGTAAATGGATTGCTAATGGGAATGCAAATGAGAATTAGGGTAGATACATTGATAAAGAAAATTAGATTTATTTTTTTGGATAATTCTTCACACTACTGTTGCTTACCTTTTTTCTTTTCTATGAATGTATTCATGTCCATACATTCCATGCATATAGCTTTACCTCTATAATTTTTAATCTCATCATCAACCTCATACATAACCTAATGAAAGTTGCCAAAAACACTATATAGTTCCTTATATATCACTTTTATGCTTCTTATATATCTAGTTGTCCATGCAAGTAAAGGGCATTTGTGAAATTTCCATTTTAATTGATTCATAAAGTATAAATATATTATGAGAAAAAAACGAGATGTTGCCTTGATGATGTCCACATAGTTAACATAATTTGTTAAATAGCAACTTTTACTAATTGAGTTTATTATATTATGCCTTAGCATAGTCAATTACAGAGAGGAGTCTATGTAAACATCCCTTTTATGCTATCTAATAGTGGTAAGAGGTGCATTGAACTTTGGGTTAGTTGTAGGAAAGAGACTTTGACCACAATAAGGAAAACGCCTTCTAATAGAGGTTTTTAGGGAATCTCCCTAAAATAATTTCTCCGCTAAACTTTTACAATAAAAGTAGGTAAACAAAGGTTTTAGTGAACGTTTCACATGCAAGTGTGCTCCAATATATGAGACATTGGTTCGTGAAATAATAATATGCATCTAATAACATGATATGTATTCCACAAAAAGAATGCAATTTATTTTAGTTTTAAAAAATTTGTGTTTTAAACATATTAATGTAGTGAATTATAATGCACAATGCACTAAATTAGTTATGTATTTTCCTTACAATATTGATTTTTATTTTAAATATTATGAAATATTTATTGATATGCACTAATTTATGATGTAATAGTGGATTACTTCTATATGACACACTAAATTATATGACACACTAAATTAGGCTAAGACGTTGAATTATAAAATACAATTTTTATTTCAAAACAATTAAAAAATTTAATGGTACGTTTTTGTTGGTCATGACATGGATTATTGCACCTACATAAATAATGTGTAATTGAGATTTAAATGAATGGATACAATCGTGCACCATATAATATATGACTCATCTACAGGTGTAAACTAATAAGATACACCAAATATCATTATACATATTCCGTGAAGAAACTTAGTTCATTTAATTTTAAACAATCTCAATTAGATGTGTTTTAAACATATTGACACATTGGTGAATTATAATGTAAAACAAATCAAATTGGTTACATATTTGACCTACAAAAAAAGAATTACAAAAAATTATTGGCGTGCAGCAATTTATGATACATATATGTGTTACTGCGATATAGTGCACCAAATTATGTTAAAATATTAATTATAAACTATAGTTTATTTCAACACATTTCAAAAACTCAATAATGCATTTGTCATGTCACGCATTGGAACACCTACATAAATAGCACATGGACATGCAATTTTTAAGAAACAATGATGCACATGGAACATATTAATGCACTAGTGCCTCTAAATTTCAGGCACACCAAAAATGGGGTTGGATATATAGGAACAATGATGCACTTGGAACACATGAAACATATTAATGTACTAGTGTCTTTCACTTTTAAGCACATAAAAAATGATGGGGTAAGTAATTAGCATAGATCTATCTAAAGCACAGATCTAATAGGAGCTAAGAGGAATCAAATTTCTTTTGTTACAAACTTATTTTAGAGTGGAAAAAAATGTGTAATTTTTTACTGTTTAAATTGCATTTTTGAATGTTATAAAGATTACATAACATGTATATTGAGCCATTTTATATTAATTCATGTTAAAATATTTTATTCATAATTCACATTGGATGTTTCATCTCTATGAAATTATGTTATTTAAGATAGACATAGAAATATTGGATTTATTCTTGAAGAGTAAAAGTGAAATATTAACAACTGGGTTAATTATTTTGTTAATATATTTTTAATTGTTTATATATATATATATATATATTGGCTGACTGAGCGAAAATTATTTTAATTATTTTTTTGAGGACGTGACATACTTACACATGTCCCTCATACTAGATTGTAGAATAAGCCTCTCGGCTCAAAAACAACCTTCGTTGGATATATGAGAATCCTCAACCTATTGGGTTATTAGTATTAAGGAAATTTAGAATTTGTTAATACTTCTATAAATAGTTTTTTTTAGTAAAATGGACCAAAAATAAGCCTTGATATTAGTTTGTAAATTTGGTTGATTCAACTATTTTTTTAATGATGAAACATAATTAGATTCTATTGATATGAATTATGAAATCATAATTCTACTTTTACATTTTTATTTTTATTTTTGTCTATCATACAAACATTAGTGTTCACCAAAATGGTATGACAACCTCATTGTTAGTGCTACTATGTTGTTGAATTTCACGATTCCTTCACCTTACTAGTGAGTATGGTTTGTTTTAACATTTTGAGAAATGGCTTATATTTGTATTTTTATGTGGTAACCATGTCTTGTGTTAGGAAAGAGACTAGGCAAATTGTCTTTTACCTCTTCATTTATACCTATAGAAAATTAGAATTTAGTGTAAAATTAACATTTTTTTTCAATTAAAAAAAATTGCACAATGTGTTAAAATTGTTTATCTCACATTGTACAAAAGAAATGTAGTTTATAGGATGCACCATTAGTAGTGTATCCTATATATTTACATGAGACGTTGTACTTAGGGTGACGATTGGTAAATAAAAGCACTATATGTGGTGCTTCAAAATATCATAAACGTAGTGATATACCCTATCTACATTGAACACAACTCTCATGCTTTGTACTGTGTTGTAAATTTTCAATAACACCACTATTGATGAATAATTTGAATTGGAGCACACTACTAAAACATTAAAATAAATCAAATTCCTCACAGTTTAGTACTATTTATAATGTCAATAATAATAATAATAATAATTGGTGGTCTTTAATATTACACATGCATTTATCCTAAAATATATCGGAACAATCAATGCTCTAGGAAATATACAGATGAACTACTATTTGTGTCTCTTTGTATCAAGTGCAACATTATCCAATAAAAATTGAAAATTTTCCTAAATTATCAATGTGGTTTGGATTGTATGGAAATACACTTTTGTGGTGTGTCAAACCATAAAAATCACCTTGGTAGGTGTTAACACTCCTATACAAGTGGTTCAATGATGATAATAATAAAATATGTATCCACTTTATTGACTTGGTAGGCATTTATAATTAGGATAAATTATGGTGCATGTAGTATTTTGATGCATAACATATGGTGTATCTAAGGTTTTAAGGTGGATGGTTATGTTTTACACATGATTTTGAAAAAAAATAGATTCAATTTATAATAAGTAAAAATGGTCATCTACTATAAAGTGTGTGTTTTCATGCACGCATGTGCCTAATGGAGTTTGAATGTGAATTAGAGACCATAATGATGATGATGATTGCAATAGTAGTAGGTTTATACATATAAGTTTGTATGTGAGTGGGAGGTGCATATGAAAGAGAGGGACATGTACGTCCTTCACCCTATTACAACATATAATCATGTTTTACAACATATACTCGTGTTCTTTTGAGAAATTTTAGCTTTCTCAAGTTTTATGTGAAAACTATATCCTCAACGAGAACACAAACTTGTTAATGTAGTTGATTTATTTCTAGGATCATTGTATGTTGGAATTTAGGTTTCATATTGATCTATTATTCCAACCCATAGAGGAGGATATTTATCTCATCAACGCTTTTCCAGGAGAGGGGAGTATTTTCCCTAGTTGTGAAATCAGTTAGTTAGCACATGTGTAGAGATAGGTTAGTGTAAACATTACTAGTCATAGTGACATCTAGGTTGCTTGTTGTTGGGGTTCCCATGTTTTGGCCAAATTGGCAAGACCAAAAGATGAGACAACATCATAACCACTAATGGCGACTCCACTGGGGAGTGAAGACCACTTAGCCTAGATTGGCTTTTAAATTGCTGATGGTGGACAGCAGCCTGCTCCAAATAGTCAAATTCATCCACCTGGCGACTCCACACTCCATAACTCTCAAAGAATCCACTGGAGGAAGAACCTGAAATATGGCCACACCTCATAGAAGGATAGAACACATGGGTTGGATTTGGTTTAAATAATTCATTGTTTTTGTCTACCACTATGTTTTGTCCTATTTTAAGCCTACTCAAGTGTACAAAGATGAGACCCGCAATGAGTATGGGAGTGATCTCAAGCCTCAGTCTTTAGACCACGAGCAGACTTGTACTCCTGTGAAGAACCTGGTGGAACAAGAGGCTCATGTTGTATCTCCCACCCCTAAAGAAGCTTCAAGCAGCCATGAGCCCATTGTTACACCACCTACACCTACAAAGTTCATAGAAAGATATAAACCTCTTATTTTACCTCTTATCTTCCAACCCCTTCCTTCAGAACTTATAAACCAGCTGCCTCTTTTTGATGGATAAAATAAAAGGGCCACTGCTGAAGAAAATGTTAAAAAACTCGAGGATTTACTTGAATTGTATGAAATAGAAGAAGATGATGTGTGCATTAGAATGTTTTCCTTGTCATTACAAGGAAATGTTAAGAGTTTTCTCAAAGGCCTTCCAGTGGCAAGCATTTTCAACTTTCATTAATTTTCTCAAGTTTTCCTTGACAGATGGGAAGCCCCTAAGAATGCTCTCCTCATCCTAGGAGAGTATCAAAATTTGAAAAGGCAGTCAAGAGAGACAGTACAAGAATTTTAGGCCAGGTTCAATAAGGTATATCACACAATACATGCTAACATAAAACCACCCTTGGGATGGGCTCTACTGCACTATCCTAGTTCTTTTGACCCCGAGGTGGAATTCCATATAAGGGAAAGAGAGCTTCGAGCATGGAGGAAATGCAGAGCATAGAAATTACTGTCAAATTCAACAGAAAGCGCAGAGAGGAAAGGTTAAAAGCCGCAAAGAAAGACCGAGCAGAGAAAATAAGGCAGATCTCTTTAGAAAACAAGCTGGAAAGATTGATAGAAACTGCCAATACCCTGCTGAACATAGAAGAGGAAGAATACGAGGCTGAAACCAGAAATGATGATTGGAAAATACCTACTCCTTGTCCTCAAGAGAGACAAACCGGATCACTGCAAGATAGAAGCCACATGCCAAGCATGTATGATGAACTGGAGCTTGAATCAGAAAATGAACTTGCAGACTATTTTGAAGAAAGACCTGCTGAGAGTCTTGAAGATTTGATGGGTGAAGTTGCTTATAATTATGATTTATCTAATGATGATTTGTCTGATGGTGATCTGTTCCAAAGGGAAATTGAGCTTGCAGGGCCATCATCAGTAGTTTCATGGGAGTAAGATCACGACCATCAACTTCAAGAAAATGATGAGCCAATGCAGGCCATCTATGATACTGATGGAGAAAGTGTTGAAAGCATGATAGCAGATGAAGATTCATTGAATCTTATCTCTCTCTTATATCTAAACATTAGTTATATTTTCCAAGAGGACAGAAGCTAGCAGCTCTTCAGCGCAGAGGACAAGGAGGAAAGAGATGAAGAAAATCTTGAGCGGAATGAATATCCAGAGCCTTCTCCCAAAGGGATTGAGGTAATCAAAGAAACCCCCACTCAAGAATATGTTAATTCTTTCACAGAGTTCAGTCTGTTTCAGTAGAACCAGCCTGCGTTACTAGAGGATAGAACTATCGAATATAATGAGCCCTCTAGCTCAGGCTGTAATGAAAATGAGCCAGATCTTCCTCCCCACAAACATCTTTGTCTAGATCCAGAGGAAGAAAAGGCATTCCTGGTTGATGCTCATCTGCCAAATAATCCAAACCAGGAAGAGGAGGAGTGTGATTACAAAGGCCTCACTGCAGATGCAGTGACTGAAGCTGCCCGGGATACAGACATGCTACCAGCCATGGCAGGCCTTAAAGAAAAAAATTTATATCATGTTCTAATTGATCCTGTGGCAGAATACATGGAGGCCCTGATTGGCTCAGTGTCTCAAGCATTGATACTTTGCAAGAACCAGTTACATCAGAGGTGATCACCATGACTGGTGGCCTCAGTTTTGAAGATCCACATGCAGAGCATCCTACAGTTGTCTCTGATGAGCAGTCAGTTCTTCTTCCCTTTTTTGCTATTGCTTGACTGGCTGCATTGGCATTATTGTATCACCTAGAGCATCAAAGATTTCCAGTTAGAGTAGGGTAGGTAGGAAAATCTCAATAAATCTTAGCCTATGAACATGTAGTTAGTTTTTTTTAATTTCTGCAAAGTCCAACAAGTTAGACAGTCTAATCTTGCCTTGACTGTTTTCAATTTCTATCTTAGAATGTAGAGAAGAAGTTTGCTAGACAGTTTAATCCTAGTAGATATTAGTTTAGTTAGAGAAACTATGAGACCAACAGTTTAATCTGGTCTCATGGAGTAATAAGGGTAGAATTATAATAGGTTTATTTTCCTGCTTGTAAAAAATTGATGATGTAAACGGTCTGCAAGTCCAAATTCACCCAGAAGAAAAAATGTTAGGACAATAGTATGGGTAGGTAGTTGTTTGGGAGAATTTTTTGCTGATATGATGTCTTCATGATTTGTGGTAGTTGATCTAAGAAAGAAAATGGATGGTTCGGGTACTAGGCATCTGGCCTACACCAAAGATCACTATCTAAATTCTTGACTCCTTCAAGAAGAAGCCATCCCCATGTGGAGCCACTGTTAGCCCCCTATAAATTTTTTGACAAGAAAACAAGGGGCTAAAATGTTTTTAAGCCTTCAAGGAATGCATTTCCCTCTGAAAACACATCATCCTTAAAGCCTCCTTATGCCCTTGTCCTTTGATAAATCCCCACTGTTGTTTCCATGAGAAAAACCTCTCTATTGTAAAGAAGAATGCCCAAAAAGGCCCCCCTTTCCTCTTATTTCGTTCCCATTTAACCTCTGTTTTCTCCCATTTAACCCCTCTTTCACCCCCCCCCCCCCCCCATTAACCCCCTTAAATCATCCTAAAATCCCTTGTAAACCCTTCGAATTCCCTTTGTTTGGTTTAATAAGCCCTTTTCCTCTCTACTGTTAGCCTCCTATGGCCTTAAAATTCATTAAGTTTAAGCCTAAAACCTACTTTCCACCTTAGAATAGGCCCAAGCCCCTTTCAGTTAAGCCCCTTAACCACTTCCCCACGTAACCCAGTGCCAGAACCAAGCACTAAGGGTCCGAGCGCCAATCGAAATCGCAACTCGCGGACAGGCACATCTCTGTGTTAACTAAAAAACTCTGATGCGATTGAGTTTTGGTCCATAAGGCCTCCGCCACGATCTCCACTGTCGATCTATCGTTTTTATCGGACGGCCCGGTGCTAATTGCGCTCAATCACCCAAATCGCAATCAAAAATTTTAAACGGTGCCACCCTCCGCCCCTTCTAATTGCGATCCCCTGATTCAATCGTGACTGTTCGTTCAAAAAAGATTGACGGCCCATATTGCATCGCGTCTTCCTCCGTGTTTCTTCCATTGGACCTTCCCAAACAGTTCATCATTTGATCTCCGTCATTCGTTGATCTCCTCCTGAGATCCAACGGTCTAAGTTGAATCGCCCTCCGCCATCGTCGGGTCCCACCATTTCAAATCCATTTCATATGTTTTGACCCTCTTTTCCTTTGTATTTCGCCGAATTCCAAGCCTTCCCGATTTACATTAAAAGGTTTTCCATTCCACCCGACCTTTGAACTTTAATGTTTTTATGTTAAAGTTCACTACATTTTCCATTTCCATTGTATCCACGGCGTTTGCCTCCATTACACCACCATTCCTCCACAGGCCTCCACAGCATTGCTTCCGCCACCACCCTGGATTTTATAATTGATTTATTCCACTGTGCAGGGTTTTCACCAGAGCAGTACTCCGCTCTGTTTATCATAATCGCAGTCACTGCAATTCAAAGTAAAGAGACCATTACAACAGCTGAGTGAAGCAGCAGAGCCGAAATGTAGGATTTACACCCATAATTGAATATTAACAACTATGATCCCACATTCAAATGATTAATACGCAGTTTGAAGACTTAAGCACACTGTCAAGTCCTATCATTTCTTCTAGTGTCAGCATAATGTTTTTCTCGAGATGTACACCTTCGGACAGTGTTCTCCATGCCTCCTCGAGCCCAGAAACAGTTAATTACTCTGACAGAAGCTTCTTTAAGACTGTCAGGACTGCAGTTATGGAAGCATGGAGACCTGAAGACCTTATCAGTCACCTTACTTGCTTCAGAGGATAGAACAGAGGGCCTAACAGCCAGAAGGACTTCACGAAACATTCGAGGTCAAATATGACTCGATAGAGATCTCTGAACCGATGTATAGGGTACAATGTAGAGCTATTAAGCAGAGTGGGCTCGGACTCTTCCGCCACTCTGTCTTAATGGATCCATTTAATTTGTATCTACTCCTGCTATTATTCATTCTCCTATAAGAATTCCCGAGAACATATTGTAAAGGTTGTTGTTTGGTTGCTGCCGTTGTAGTTAGAGGGATTCAGTTTTGACTGTTAGAATAGTCTTGGGAGGGATTAGCAGAGTAGTTGTTATGTAGTAGGTTGGGAGGAGAAATTCAGATTGTAAGAGCCATTGAGCTTAGTGTATGTGACTGGTTTTGCATCAATTAATAAAAGCACATTTCTTTGGATCCTAGTCTATTACTATTGGTGATGTTTTTCTAACACTGTTTATTACATTTTCATACTGTTTCATTTTCCGCTGGCTTGCATCAGAAATCTGGCATAGGATTTACCCTTGTTAGGTACCCTATGTTTCTTCTCTCCTTGCCTTTAATGTTTTCTACTGCTTAGTTATTCTTGTTGGGTTTAAGCTGGAAGATTTGGGAACACTGGGGATTAGAGTTAGCCCTGTCCACTAGGATCCTTGTGCGACCAGCTGGCCTTTCTAAGATCTCTTGCTGGTGTCAAAGTAGTGAAGGTTCAAAGTCCTTTTCTGATCTATAGACCCTGGCTCTGTTCAACTTATCTATGTTTTCCCTTGGAGCATGCTAAAGATGATCTGGAGTTAAATGACCTCTGGTCGGATCTACAAGCTACCCCTTTGTCCCTCCTTTGAGAGTTGCCTTTGAGTATGTCCAAGGAGGTCTGGATTTAAATGACCTCTGACCTAATCTATAGACAAAAATTGGGTTGCTTTCCTTCTTTCACTTTCAATCCTTAATGTTCCATCCCACCATCTATCTAAAAAGATCCTTTAGTGTAGATGGTGGGATGGAACATTAAGGATTGAAAGTGAAAGAAGGAAAGCAACCCAATTTCTGTCTATAGATCAGGTCAGAGGTCATTTAACTCCAGACCTACTTGGACATACCCAAAGGAAGCTCTCAAAGGAGGGACAAAGGGGCAGCTTGTAGATCGGACCAGAGGTCATTTAACTCTAGATCATCTTTAGCATGCTCCAAGGGAAAACATAGATAATTTAAACAGAGCCAGGGTCTATAGATCAAAAAAGGACTTTGAACCTTCACTGCTTTGACACCAGCAAGAGATATTAGAAAGGCCAGTTGGTCGCACAAGGATCCTAGTGGACAGGGCTAACTCTAATCCCTAGTGTTCCCAAATCTTCTAGCTTAAACCCAACAAGAACAAATAAGCAGCAGAAAACATTAAAGGCAAGGAGAGCAGAAACATAGGGTACCTAACAAGGGTAAATCCTATGCCAGATTTCTGATGCAAGCCAACAGAAAATGAAACAGTATGAAAATGTAATAAATAGTGTTAAAAAAACATCACCAATAGTAATAGACCAGGATCCAAAGAAATGTGCTTTGATTAATTGATGCAAAACCAGTCACATACACTAAGCTCAATGGATCTTACAATCCGAATTTCTCCTCCTAGCCTACTACATAACAACTACTCTACTAATCCCTCCCAAGACTACTCTAACAGTCAAAATTGAATCCCTTTAACTACAACGGCAGCAGCCGAACAACAACCTTTACAATATGTTCTCAGGAATTCTTATAGGAGAATGAATAATAGCAGGAGTAGATACAAATTAAATGGATCCATTAAGATAGAGTGGTGGAAGAGTCCGAGCCCACTCTGCTTAATAGCTCTGCACTGTACCCTATAGACCGGTTCAAAGATCTCTGTCGAGTCAGATTTTACCTCAGATGTTTTGTGAAATCCTTCTGGCTGTTAGGCCCTCTGTTCTGTCCTCTGAAGCAAGTAAGGTGACTGATAAGGTCTTCAGGTCTCCATGCTTCCATAACTGCAGTCTTGACAGTCTTTAAGAAGCTTCTGTCAGAGTAATTAACTGTTTCTGGGCTCAAGGAGACATGGAGAACACTATCCGAAGGTGTCCGTCTAGAGAAAAAAATTCTGCTGACATTGGTGTTGGGAAAAATACTAAGAGGGGGGGGGGGGGGGGTGAATCAGTATTTAGAAATTACTCAAAACTTTTACTTTTTCTTACTTCAAAACCCATATGCTACTTTGCTGAAGCCAACTAGCATATACACGCGGATATCCTTCATAAAACTTGCGTATACACAGAGATCTAATTATGCCATTAATTATTCACTTATATCATTCCATCATTCATTCATTAGATGTTCAATAAAAAATAAACATGTATAGTAAGAACAGATTAAGTCATCACACATAAGCAACACACATGAACACCAGGATTTTAGGTGGAAACCCAAGTCGGGAGAAAACCACCGCTGTCGTTGTCTCAGCCTTCAATATTTTATTATAGAGAAAACATCTTACAACATATGTGTTGGCGCAGCCTCCTATCAGCACGCAGGCACCCACCTCAGCTCGTTTACTAGCCTCTCCTGGAAGGGAGCTACGACCCCCTGGTCTCGTTTACCAGCCTCACCTGGAAGGGAGCTCCGACCCCCTGATCTCGTTTACCAGTCTCACCTGGAAGGGAGCTACAACCCCCTGACTGAAGGCTACAACCCTCAGCACCACCATGGACCACGTTTCATCAATTTTCACACTGGATCCAACAAATTCAATAGAGAACAACTTGTAGGCCTCTTTTCATCATATTTTCAGACTGGACCCACTCCACACATTTAAGATCAATCATACATCAAACTGATACTTATAACTCATTAACAGATCACAGTAACACAGCAGAACAGATCAGATATTTCATACTTCATTCTTCAGCAAACCCTAGTTTTCATACACACTTTCCTTTCACTGATTCGACGTATATACGCGCCTTCATGTATACAAACCCGCGTATACATCTGTATATATTACAGAACTAATTTTACTGCCCATACGCGCTTTCTCTTCAGAAAACCCGCGTATATACGCGCTTCCTCTTCGGTGAACTAGCGTATAGTTCTTCAGACATTTAGGTCATTGAAATTCTTCAGAACAGATACATCACACAGATTTAACCCTTTACTTCAGACAAATTTTCACCTCATCTCAGATCTAATCATAAATAGATCTAGAAGATACAAATACATTTCAGATCCAGATTCCCTTCTTCATCATTTTATTCATTAGTGCATCATACATTCAGATCTATCATTCAACTGTAACCCTTTCCATTTAGATATAATTCAGAGAGAAGTATTCATTCAAGCTCAGACTCCTTACTTCCCTTTGCACAATGAAATTATTCTCCTTATATAGGTTTACCCTTTATCAATACCATGAGCCAAAACCACATTACTTTCGATTGTATTCCTGGACGGGGTCACATAGACGAATCATTACTCAATACAATGGGTCAATACCATGGTGGTTACCCCTGGTTTTACATATTTAGAGCGCTTTTTCCCATACGCGACTTGGCACGTTATTTCCCGCGTGCATACACTACTTTGTCTAGACAAATCCGCGTATGCCTTGAGACATACTCTTTTCATCATGTTCTGGCACATACTGACATTCCTTCCATCATTACCTTCTGTACTCATTGTAGATACATCAGATTTACATCATTTAACAAGTTCATCAAGACACATTCCATCAAGGACATCTTCATCAAGTGGGTTGCCATCAAGGACAACACGCATCATTATATTGCCAACAATCTCCCCCTTTGGACTTGATGGCAACCACGATGGTGTTTGATCACCACAACAGATAGATACATTAAGAATACAATGACACCATGTCAGTCTTGACACCATTCTTTCTCTTTATTCAAACACCATGTCACTCTCCCCCTTTTTCATCAAGGGCAAAGGGCAGATAAACACCAACACAAGGTTTTTCTCCTCATGTAGAAGGAAGCAATCTGCAGATCTGATGTGCATTGAAGTTACCATGCTCCCCCTGGGTTCATGCTGAACCTACAAGCATATTTTTCAATGAAATACATGACTCTATGACCTTCCTATCACCAATGACTCATACTTACATCAAAGATCCATCCAAGTGGATTTACATATGAGACTCAAATACCCAACCAAGTGGGTTTACACATCTCAACTCAACTACCCAACCAAGTGGGTTTACAAATTTGACTCAGCTACCTAACCAAGTGGGTTTACAAATTTTGACAAGTCCTTACATGACTGAATATTAAAATTTTACATCATGGGTCTCAAAAAGACTTTTTTATCAAATTACAAGTATGACTTTTTATGACCAATACCAGAAAGACCTCAAGAGAGAGATCATATTTCAGAATCATCATAATGCCAACAATGCATTATACTCAGCAAGACTAGTGCTCCCCCTGAAAATGTGCATCCAAACATCCTTTCCATATGTCCAAGGCTCCTCCTTAGCTTGTGCAATCTGAATACTTTTTGTTAGTATGAATCCTTCGTCGAAGTGTACGAAAAAGGACCACTTTAGCTACGCATAACTAATAGCCCTAACAACCAAAGTGGCTGCCAATATCTTCAGATCTGCGGTTAGCTGGACAGAAAGAGCTGCAAAAAACCAGATCTATGCATGGAAAGACATTAAGCAGAAAAAGTAAGGGTTTGCTCCATATACCAATAGACAAGACAAGAACAATTTTTGAAAGAATTTTTGTATTAATGGGGCACCTGTGAGGAAAACCAGAAGGAGTATCCAATTCCCCTTAGTGGGATGGGTTCTTGGAAGTCCTCAGCACTTCAGATCTAAGATTTCTCTCTCTAGTTGATGTAGAAAACCCAATGCAAAGAGTAGAGCTCAATGGGAGCAAATGGTAGAAAATGGTGACCAAGTGTATAGATCCAGAGTGATCTAATAGGCAACAAAAGGTGAAGAATCGTAGGAAAAACCCTCCTATTTATAACAAAATATTGGGTCATTCTAGATCTTGGTGCATGGGTTAACCAGATCTAGATCCACTTTTTATGGAATATTTTATTATATTTGTTGGAGGGAAAAGGTATTCGACTTGGGTCAAATCCCTTGATTTGTCAAAAATAAATAAATAAATGATTTATTTATCTGTTTAAGGAAGCGGTTGAAAGATAATTAAATAAATAATGATTTATTTAATTATTTGTGGGTGATTTGGTCATATTTAACAAGGAATATTATCTAAATAAGGTTTAAATAATTATTCCTAGAAAATAATAAGATAAGTAAAGGTTTATCTAATTAATTTCTTTGATTTTGGGTTAAACATGACTGGGAATAATAATTAAATTATGGTTTAATTAATTATTCCATGAGGAAAATCAAACAAATATGGGTTTGTTTAATATTTTCTTTTGGGGTTTCCTGTTTTAACATAGTGAAAGCAGTTTTACTTAGGGTAAAACTGGTCTTACATGGTGTACTTGGGTCCATCTAATGATAATAGGTTAGATGACCAAAAAATGGTGTAACTAATTGCCCCCCAGCGTGCGAGTGTCAGGAGAAAATCGTATGACCGAAGTACGTTGTAAGAACACAATCACTAGACAACAAAAGGGATGTCAGAGAGAGAAATGGAAGGTAGATAGTGTGCTGAAGGACTAGACCCTGAGGAGACGAGACTCGCAGGTGCAACAAGTCTCTTTTTATGAGAGGGTACCTGTGCTGAAGGTGGCGGGGGAGGCATACCTATGCCCGCCGAGACAAAGTACAAAAGAATAATGTGTCCAGTAAACAAGGGACCGAACCATAAAATACAGCTGGCATAATCATGAGCCAGATAAAAATACAATGAGGAATCCCACATACATGCTGTGCCTGGGATAACAGCCAGGACTTGTACAATAATATCTGAGTACATGAGATACAAATACAACCCAAATGCCCCCTGTGAATGGGGAAGGGCTCACAAAATCTGACGGATACATGCAAGTCAAAGAGGCGCTGCAAGTGGCTATGGCCAACATCATCAAATATCTGGAGCTGCATCGAAGGCTGCAAAGAAGAGGTCATCCGGGCATGTGGGGGGCTACCTGCAGGGCCACCCCCTCATGAGGGTTGAAACATCTCACACACACCCGGGAATCATCAAGAGCTACTGCTGGATCACTGGACCATCAAGTATACGAATCTCAATCATGCTGAAAAGAGCTGGAGAAACAATCAGGCCAAAGGGAAAGGAGGTATCCCTTTGCCTGATCCAAGGCACCGAACAAGAGTGGAAGCTGGAACCAAGGTACACCGCCCTCTAGACCTGGCTTCTGGAATGAAAGAGCTGATGTCGACAGAAGGAGGTCCGCCATAGTTGAGGCAATGAGAGACCCTCAAATAAGGCACGAGAGAACAGAGTAGAGCAACGGACAGACGGACAGTAATGATGATAGTGAAGTGGAAAGGACTGAGTAGCTAATGGACGACTTCCCTTGATAGAGCATAAAGGGCATGAATGACATGGAAGCGACTGACACAACATCATCAGGGATGGGGGACATTGGAACTGAAGGTCATAATGTGCGACACAAGAGAGAGACCAAGCAATGACGGATGGAGAGCTATAGTGGGGTACAAAGGGACTCGGTATAGACTCCGTGGAGGGAATGATGACTCAACTTGGATGCTCTAAACAAGGGCGACTCGATGGTGCTGCCACACAGTAAAGGCCCCGATGGGGGACCGTGGAAACATGAGTACATGATGGGAACTCATGACGAAAATTGACACGAACAAGGACAAGTAAGGGGGCAAGATGGTGCCCCAAGTACAAGTGTCGTAAGTGAGGAAATTCGATTTTGAGGAGGGGTGAAGTGATCCCTCTTGGACAAAATGTGTCTTGGTGGAGTGTCAGATCTCAAAAAACTAACAGATACCCATTTGAGGGCTCAGTGAGAGCTTTCCAATGGTGCAGACGGTTCGTCAAACGGGGCTACAGTGTGGTCGTAGCAGTCGAAAGAAGAAACATGGGTTCTCTTTTAATAAGGCAGTTTTCCCTCCAAAATCACTCATTTGCTATTGTTGCTGTGGTGAATGTAGAGAGGAGAGAAGGCCCTAAATCTTGCGGCAAACGTAGCGGACAAACCGACCGTTGGAATCGCGATCCGTCAGTTGCAGGTAAGAGGTCTAACTTTTCTCTTGCATTTTGATGGATTACATTGTTAGTTTAGGGCCCAGAAATCCAGGAACAACCCCTCCTTCATCTCTACGGCCGGGTCGCACTTTTTAGGGAAAAAAGTGCGACCTAGGACGCAGGTATCAGGGCAAAAAGTGCGACCTGGTCTAGAAAAGAGCAGTAAACTATGACCTGGGAGATGAAGGGGTTTTGGTGCTGTTTTATGGCTGGAAGTTGGGTTTTGGTGGTTGGTTATGGTTTTCCCGATCTGTATGCTGACAAAAATGATGTGTTTGTGCAGGTATGGCAGAGTTACGGGTCAACTGGAGAGAGAGAGATCTGGGGACACTACGGACAGAGATCCAAAGTGACTGTGGCGTCCACCCCATTTACGATCAGTTCCTGCCCCTGGAGAACCCTTTCGATGAGAGCAGGGGAACCGCATCGGCCCGATTATCGGCCATCGGGACCGACAAGGAGATCTGCAGGCACAGATGTGAGCGAAGACTTCAGGACGGTACCCCCCGATCGGTCTCCCCGCCACCGGGGATGGTGGGAAACAGTATTACCGCATGGGCGGCATATCATGGAGTTCGTGAACGGCCTGGGTCGACTCGGCCCTGCGCCCTGGACTCAACGTATCTAAGATCTAGAGAGGTCGGAATTGCAGCAGAAGGCAAAACAGGTCGCGAATCCCCGGGTATTCGTGCGTTCGACTGCGACCACCGGGGGAAAATGATGATAGTGGAAAAGGAGGACCCACTATGGGTGGGCCCAAATGATGCCGGTGTCGCTAAAGCGACAGTTGTCGCTATGCAGGCAGCAGGTGAATCATGATTGCTCATATGGGACTTTATTGTGCGCCTTCTTCTTTGAGAAGATCCCGACCTTGAGGCCTCGTGTGCAGCTTCCAGATGGGGGCCCGAGAGAGCCCTGGATGCGTCGTTGGGGACGACTACTCTGCAGAGGAGGAGGAGGGGCGGTCGGGCGAGTGTTTCGACCGCCGCAGTTTTTCGCCTATCAGACTCCATGCTCGTACAGACTATCATCCTTACGAAAGGGGATGAGCCACCGTGAGATCCCTCGAATCCGGCCATCACCGAAGCCAGTCCGGTAGTCTGCAGGCGTACGAGTCGTTGTCTTTGCAGCATGTTAAAGTTTTTGAATAATTAATGGTACCCTGATTCATGTACTTTTGGTATGCAGATATAGCTCCGGTAAAACCGGCCGGATATATGGGATGCCTGGCAGTTTCTAGAGCTGCAGGGTCGAGTGGGTCGAGAGCAGCGCGCAATGAGGATGCAGCCGCCCTTCTGGAGGACATCCGCCGTAGATGCGAAAGGTTGTTGACCGGAGTATCAGAGCGCGGGTGGCAGGACTTAGACGACCAGTTCATAGAGCCATGTGTTGGTCTACCCTCGGAGTGGCGAGGTGTCATGTGGCGCATGGCGATGGCCGGTCAGGCTATGCGCGATCTACATGCTGCAGGGGCAGAGCCATTGGCCCGGGAGCCTCCAGATAGTGATTAGGGGTGGAGCATGTGGTGCCCCCTATGATGTATGTAAGGGCAAGTGGTGCCCCCAGTTTTGAGTTTTTTGTAACATGCTGTGGGCATGTCATATGTATCAGAGTAGAAAAGGGTGGTCAAGGGACACAACAGGGGAGGATGCAGATGGGCTAGGCTCCGAGTGTCTCGCAGAGGAGGATAGGTAAAGAATGGTAACAGTAGACTCTGTCATCGGAACATCAGGGGGGGGAATGTCGATGGGAGCGGGGGGATCCTCAGGTTGGCCTGAAGCATACAGCGCGAGGATGGGAGAGGCGGATTGATTTTGTTCAACCTCATACTCGCGGATCACCTCTAAAGAGGCGCGGTAATGCGTCAGGTGAGGACAATGGTGGGAGTAATGGCCATGGACGCCGCACAAAGCCCAGGGTTTGTTGGTGCGGAGAGTCTTGGGGTTCTTGGTTACGGACGAAGAAGGAGTGGAGGCTTCAGGGACTGTAGACTTGGGGAACACGACTTTCACCATGGGCAGAATACGGGGTAACTCAGGACAAGCATGGGTGGCATGACCGGTGACATCACATAATGCACAAGGCTTCGCGGGCGGAGGAGGAGCTGGGTCAGTCGTGGTGGTCTTGTCTTTGGGTGCCCCCTTGCGGGCTTTGCCTTTCTTCCCGGGAGCCGTCACAATAGGAGAAGCGTCCTGTGGAGGTGATGGGGGCACAGTGGCAACGGAGGAAGCGAGGGGGACCGGTTGAACCGGTGTCAAAGCCATGTAAGTTTTGGGGTGACCAGGAGGGGTGGTGGCTGGGGGATCAAGGTACCAGACCGGAATGCCCAAGGTCAAGTTAGGGAGAGAGAGGGTGGCCATGACGGGGACAGAATATACTCCGGGAGGGGGAGCTAGGAAAGGGATCTGCCCAGTGGGGAAATGACCAGGAGGGACGGCTTCGAGATGGTTGAGGCCAGGAGGAACCGATCCTCGGAGGATAAAGAGGTTCGGTGGATACCATTGTGGGGGGAGGGCCGTGGCGAGGAGGTCCGACCGTCGAGATGAATGGCTAGAGCGGGTTGCAGAGGGGCGAGGGGAGTGCTGTCACTAGCCGAGCAGCCGCGACGGCGCCCGAGATCACGAACAAGCAAACATTCAAAGAGCTGGGATCAGTGATGGGAGGAGGAGGGAGGTTAGGGAAAGTTCCAAGCAGGGAGGAATCTTTGTAAACGCCGGGGGAGACACTGGTCAAGGAATCAACAGTTTGCTTGTTGGCTACAGAAGAGATAGTCGTCTCAGGGGAGGTCTGAGATTTTGGCTCATGGTATGTCAACTGGTCAATGGTGACTATCTTTCCATTATGGGGGAAAGACATCTTGCGAAAGACCACGGATGGGACAGCAGACATAGCATAGGTGTAGCTTCGCCCCAATAGAATGTTGTAATCTAGCGGGGCGTCGATGACTTCGACGTCAACGTAAACAGTCTTACCGGCGAGGGTGATAGGAAAATTACGAAACAGGCCAATGGGCTGGGAGGCATGACCGTCCCACGCTCAAAGGGTGATCGTGGAAGGGGCCAGTTCAGGGGATCCGAGTTGCGTCCAAACCGAAGCGGACATCACGCAGGTGGATGCCCCCTCATCAATGATACACCGGGATACGTTGGCATTCCGGATTTTGACTGGGATTTGGAAGGCGACGGAAGGAGGAAGGGGAGGATGGTTTGATTGAGTGGCGTAAAAAACAATCATTTGGTCATCAGCAGGATCTACAGCGCCCACGGCAGATAATAGAGCCTTCTTTTGGGAAGGGCACGACTGGAGGAGTTCCAGTGTGGAAATGGCAGCAGGAGACTGTGCCAGATCATCTACTATGCTATACGAATGAGCAGCTCGACCAGAAGCAGCATTTCGACGTAATGGTCCTTTAGGAATCTTGGTATGGACCTCAACTTTGGGTTGAGGGATATGTAAGGGACCACTGGATGTCGAAAGAGGCTCTGTAGAACCTGAAGAGGGAGGCTCGGGGGCAGACTGAGCGGGAGGCTTGGGGTACTGACGAGACCGAGTTTGAAGGTGAAGATCGACGGATGGGTTAGGATCGGAGTGCATCATAAGGATCTGGTAATCAGAGGAACCAGAAATGGAAGGGGGGGCGGCTATCTGGCTGTCGGGCGGTTGGGTAGCCACGAATCCTTGCTGAGGGAAAGGATCAGTAAACACAGTTGGCTGGGTAGTGGCCACATTAGGAGGAGCATGAGGAGAGGCGTGCTGTCCGCGCAATGTGGCTTGAGACTCCCACATCTGCTGCATCTGGGGTAAGAGGGGACAATCGTGGGTGTAATGGCCATAAACACCGCAACACGAACATGGCTTGTTTGTGCGAAGCGGCCTGTCCGTCTTGGGCTGAATGCCCTGTTGCTGGTTGCCAGTGTTAGGGTCCACACCAGAATTGGGTCCTCGGGTACCAGGGGCAGATTGGTTTTGGTTGCCTCTCCGCCTTCTTTGAGAAGAAGGGGGATTAGTCGCGCCCTGCTGTGCAAATACTTGCTTTGGAGGGGGCTGTAGGTGCTGGTGCTGGGGTTGAGGAGGCAAGGGAGGAGGAAGCGCATATGCTGGAGGAGCTGGCGCACCAGGCTGCGGATAAGGGTAATGGGTAGGTTGGGCAACATTGAGGTAAGCAGGAGGTTGGGCAAAAGGAGGAGGCATGCCGTATCCTGGATACATGCTACCGGGAGGGGGGGAGTGCTGGAGGAGCTGGCCCCTCCCTGAGGGAGACCATAGCCCATAGGAGGTTGAGCGTATGGATGGGAAAGGACTCCAACGATACCGTCGGCGGAATGAGATGCCCCCGGGGCGTTAGCGCCACCGGGCCTGGGGAGGTCAGGAAGAACGGTATAAACATAACCAGATTGAGCGTAGATCAGGTCATATTTCAAGGCTATTTGGAGGGCGGCTTCTTCAGTTTGAGGGAAATGAGAGGCGACATCTTTGCCGATGGGAGCGGGAAGGGTGCGAAGGAACCAGTCCATGTAAACCCGATCTTCGAAGGGAGGGGCTCGACATAAGCTCCGTCTTCTTCGCCATTCCTGAACATGGGCGGAAAGGCGTGTTGAAGAGGATTGCTTAAAGGAAGTCAAGAGCTCCGTGCCAGTATCGTATCGGAGAGGGAGCTGGAAGTACGACAAAAAGGCTTGGGCAAGAGTCTCAAAGGTGGTATGGGTAGAGGTGGCTTGTTCGACATACCATTTAGAAGCTTCGCCGGTGAGCGTGCGTTGGAACAAACGAAGATAGATGGAGTCATCGGTAATGGAATTGGAGGAACACCACATGTGGAAAGATCGGACATGATTGGTTGGATCTTCTCCATTAAGGCCCTCAAACTTAGGGATGTCGGAGGGGAGCTTGGTTGGCATAGCGGGCTAGTTAGCATTGTGGTGAATGGGGTCATTGATCAACTGATGGAAATCGGGGAGGTTGAGGCCTGCAATGTACGGCAGCACAGGGGTGGCCGGGGTAGTTCATGTGGCGGTTCCGCTAGTAGTAGGGCCGGCATTGGGGCCGGGAGAACCGCTAGCGTTAGGCCCTGGACCAGACATAGTGAAGGTGACAGGGGGAGAACCAAGAGGAGAAGGAGGACCCGAAGAATCAAGAGAGGAGTCGGAGTGCGGACTCGAAGGTGGACTGGCTCGACGATGGCAGTGCGGAGCAGGTCGATCAACCAGAAACTGAGGGTGAAGGCCAAGAAGTCTTTGGGAAAGGCGCCTTGGGGGCGCAATGATGACAGGAAGAAGGAAACCGACAGGGGCAGAAAGGGACATAATCAAGTAATGTCAAGGGCAGATAAGGTGCAGTGACAATTGATTTTAGAGTCTTTGCCAGGCGGTGTTAACCAGGCGCTTCTTCACTTAGGGTCAGTGTGTGGCGTGCGTTAATTTTAATTTTTAAACCCTTTCCGTTTTGAGAGCAAGAAAAAAGTGTGCTGTGTAGCTGAAAATAAACCTACAGAGAACAGTATATAATGCTGAAATAACAGAAAAATAACAGCTACTTGTGCATCTATCTAACCCAAGAAGGTGGGTCTCTCAAAACTAATCTGAAAAGAAAGGGAAAAATCTATGTAAAACACACAGAAAAGGGGCCAATAGATCTAAGGTCAAAAGGGACAGGGATCTAAAGGATAAAGTTGCTGAAAAGAGGTGCAGATCACAGCGAAGAGACAGAGACAAGGTGGCTGGAAAAAGGAAGGAAATCATAAAAAACCGAAGGGGGCAAGGCGAAGGCCTTCAAAGGAGGTCCAAACAAAACGACAGGAGGTGATTTGAAAGGAAGAAAGGCTGATTTCAAAGGATCTGAAAGGGAGGTACCAGATCTGGAAAAAAGGAGGCTGAAGCTCTGAAAAACAGACGGCTGAAACAACTTAAAACTCTTCCACAAAAAGTGGAGGGTACTAAAGCCCTAGGGGGCTAGGTTCCCACTTAGATGAGTAAAAATATATCGGGAATCTTTGGTCAAGGCGTCGAGACAAGAGGTCGGAAGACCTCGACAAGTCAAAGAAACCGCCTAGAAAAAATGCGTAAAAATCACCGAAAAAATGGCAAAGTCGCAGCTTTCGACCCGATTTCGTTGCGGTGTCGCAGAAACAACAGGGCAGCACCGAGGTCCGTGCCTGTGTTTAGGGGGCCGGGGGGGCGTGCGACCCCCGTCTCCGCTTGTCTCGCGCATTTTCGAAAGTCGTCGTCTCTGCCATGGGCCGGGTGTCGCTAATTTGCGCAATAGGGCCGAAACACACGGAAGTTGAAATTTTGATGTTTTAGGTTTTATGTGAGAAAAACAACATGAAAATAGGAAAAATAAACAGCTGAAAAGAAACCCTAGGGTCTGAAGTAGGTGGATATGCAGGAATATGAAAAACGACAGCGGTCGTAATTTAAAACCCGTGTGGAGTCGCCATTTGTTAGTATGAATCCTTTGTCGAAGTGTACGAAAAAGGACCACTTTAGCTATGCACAACTAATAGCCCTAACAACCAAAGTGGTCGCCAATATCTTCGCATCTACGGTTAAATGGACAAAACAAAGAGCCGCAAAAAAACCAGACTTATGCATGGAAAGACATTGGGCGTAAAAAGTAAGGGTTTGCTCCATATACCAATACGACAAGACAAGAACAATTTTTGAAAGAATTTTTGTATTAATGGGGCACCGGAAAAAATCGTAAGGAGTATCCAATTCCCTGGGATGGGTTCTTGGAAGTCCTCAACACTTTAGATCTAAGATTTCTCTCTCTAGTTGATGTAGAAAACCCAATGCAAAGAGTAGAGCTCAAAGGGAGCAAAATGGCAGAAAATGGTGACCAAGTGTATAGATCCAGCGTGATCTAGTAGGCAACAAAAGGTGAAGAATGATGGGAAAACCCCTCCTATTTATAACAAAATATTGGGTCATTCTAGATCTTGGTACATGGGTTAACCAAATCTAGATCCACCTTTTATGGAATATTTTATTATATTTGTCGGAGGGAAAAGGAATTTGACTTGGGTCAAATCCCTTTATTTGTAAATAATAAATAAATAAATGATTTATTTATCATTTTAAGGATGTGGTTGAGTAATAATCAAATAAATAATGATTTATTTAATGATTTAAGGGTTATTTAGTCATATTTAACAAAGAATATTATTTAAATAAGGTTTATATAATTATTATTAGAAAATAATACGATAAATAAAGGTTTATCTAATTAATTTCTTTGATTTTGGGTTAAACATGATCGGGAATAATAGTTAAATTATGGTTTAATTAATTATTCCATGAGGAAAATCAAACAAATATGGGTTTGTTTAATATTTCCTTTTGGGGTTTCCCTCGTTTAACATATGGTGCGCTTACTTAGGGTAAAACTGGTCTTACATGGTGTACTTGGGTCCATCTAATGATAATAGGTTAGATGACCAAATTCTCCCCTTGAACCTCTGCTCTTGATCTTCAGCTATCATCCTAATTCTCTTATCATCAATTCATACGCGACTGTGTCTGCTGGAACTCGCGTGTATACGTGACTTTAGTTCACCGAACCCGCGTATGGAAAGTGACACATTAAAAAGTTCACTTTCCTTCATCTCCCCCTGAACTTATGCCTCCTGTACCTATCTTCTTCACATCATATGCACTGTTAGAAATAAATATAACCAGAATCACCAAAACATCCATGGAAATCACCATACATCGCTCCCACTGTGATGATGCATCTCACATCACTTCCCTCGTTAGCTCATTAAGAGAAGTAAGATTTAGAAGCGGATGACTGCAGTAGGGTCAGTAATCCCTACGTTTCTGACCGGTCCTCCTTCCTATTCCAGCTTTTCTTGAAATTTCTAATTGTGTGCTGAAAATTATCCAATTTCTCAGATCTGTTCATCCTGCATTCTTTTTCCACATGTCCATACTTGTTGCAAGCATAACATCTTATATGACCAGAGAAGTAAGCATAAGGATCATAGTGTGTTTCTCCGTTCTTCCTTCTATTGCAATTAGTTGCTTTATGACCATACTTGTTGCATGAAAAACAATATCCCTTGAAGAAACCAGAGTACCTTTCTGTGTAAAATATGTTTGTATGTGCCTGAAACATTATGCTTCTGCAATTGGCTACAACATGCCCATAATTATGACACTTAAAGCATTCAACATTAGTGAATGATTTCCTTTGTGTATTCATGATTGTTGGTTGACTTCTTGTTTCTTTCAACTCTTCAGGTTTTTCATTGACATTTTTTGAATCTTTAGCACTTCCTTGTGAACTAGATTCTCCTTTAACAGTTTCATGAAAACCAAGACCAATTTTAATAGAGGGAGACCTTTGATTACTAAGAATATTTTAATCTTAGTACTATCTTGAAACCTTAAGATTTTATCTTTTTCTTCTAATTTACCTTTGAGAATGTTTACCTCAACCTCCAAGGCTTGGCATTTCTTCTTCATACTTTCTCCAGTCCTTCTTCCTTCTTCTACTTGATCATTCAAATTTAAAATTTCTTCTTTCAAACCATTCTCTTGTTCTTCAAATGTTTGTAGTAGATCTTCATTCTTCTTATTTGAATTTTCCAGATCTGCTTTCAGAGAGATGATTTTTGCTTCAAGACCTTCCTTTTCAAATGATAATAGAGGATCCTCATTCTTCTTGTTTGATGCTTCGAAATCTGCTTTCAGAGAGACGATTTCTGCTTCAAGTTTTTCACCTTGATTGGTTGCAAGAGCATACGGCCCTTGATACTTGTCTATCTGTCCCTTCATTGTTTCTATCTGTTCATTCATTCTAGAGATCACATCTTTGTAGATAGATTCCTTCCTTTTGAATTTATCCCAATAAGAACTTTCATCATTGATCTTGAGATTTGCTTCTAGACTTATACTGTTATTTTCACTATCTTCATCATTACATGCACAAGAAAGTGGATTACAAGAACAAAAATCGATACCTGTTTCTTCTTCATTTTCTGCTGCACATGTTTTCTGAGATATCTCCTTTCTTTGAGTAGCCTTCTTCTTTTGCTTCTTTGCCATGAGCACTTTTAGATCTTGGTCAGAATCTTCTTCATCTTCACTTGACGTATCATCTTCATTTGCATAATAACTCTTTACCTTTGTAGATTGTTTCTCTTTATCATGATTTTCTCTATAAGGACATTTAGCAGCATAATGACCAACTCTTCCATAACCAAAATATTTTAAGGGGAGCTTACCTTTGAATCTTCGAGTTCCGAGTTGGAGTTTTCTCACAAAATTTGCTTCTTCTTCTTCTTCTGATATATAATTTGATTCCTTGACATCTTTCTTTTCTTTTCCTTTTGCACATGCCTTAAAGGCAGCTTCTTTAATTTGGGAGGGACCTCCTTGTCTCATTTCATAAGTATCTAGGATATCATGCAATTGAACAATAGTAAGAGTTTGTAGATCTTGCCTTTCTTCAATAGCTGCTACTTTTGACTCAAATTTTGAAGTCAACAATCTTAAGACTTTTTCTACCAGAGTAGTATCAGTTATGGTTTCACCCAAACTTCTCATACGATTCACAATATCATCTAGACGCAAAAATAAACTGGCAATACTCTCATCACTATGCATCCTTAAATTTTCATATTCAATTTTGAGAGTTTGGAGTTTGGCACTTTTTACCTTTGTATCTCCTTCATAGCTTAGGATGATTTTGTCCCATATTTATTTTGATGAATTTAGCTGCATCACTTTAGCAAATTTTGGTTCAGACATGCTTCCTAATAAGACATTGACTGCTTTGGCATTGATTTCATATTTCCTTCTCGCTACTAGTAGGATTACTTGGGTTTGATTTTGATAAACTTCTTCCACGATTGCCGATACTTCGCACCAAGACTTGCGTATATGTTTTTCTCGTTCGTATCTTCCGCATTGGGCCGTATTCTCAAAGAAGAGGGGACACTTTATAGACATTACTCCTTCTTGACTTCCCATTGTGACGGATCTCCTTTAAGCGATCAAGCTTCTGCACAAGGACCTCCTCTGATACCAATTGTTGGGAAAAATACCGAGAGGGGGGGGGGGGGGGTGAATCAGTATTTACAGCATATTCAAACTTTTTACTCCTTCATGCTCTAAAACCCATACGCTACTTTGCTGAAGCCAACTAGCGTATACACGCGGATATCCTTCATGAAACTCGCGTATACCCAGAGATCTAATTATGCCATTAATTCTTCACTTATATCATTCCATCATTCATTCATTAGATGTTCAATAAACAGTAAACATGTACAATACGAATAGAGTAAGTCATCGCACATAAGCAACACATGTGAACACCAAGATTTTAGGTGGAAACCCAAGTCTGGAGAAAACCACCGCTGCAGTTGCTCACCACGTTATTTATTATAGAGAAAACATATTACAACATATGTGGCTGCGCCTTCTCCTACTAGCACGCACCCACCGTAGCGATTGGTCAGCCTCTCTCTCTCACGGACGGAGCTCCAACCCCCTGACTCGTTTACCAGCCTCTCCTGGAAGGGAGCTACGACCCCCTGATCTCATTTACCAGCCTCACCTGGAAGGGAGCTACAACCCCCTGACTGAAGGCTACAACCCTCAGCACCCCTTCGGACCACGTTTCATCAATTTTCACACTGGATCCAACAACTTCAATAGAGCAATACTTGTAGGCCACGTTTCATCATATTTTCAGACTGGACCCTCTTCATACATTTAAGCTCAATCATACATGAAATCGATACTTCTTATAACTCATCATTGCATCACAAAGAATACGCGAGAATGTATCGTATATTTCATACTTCAAACTTCAGCAAACCCCGGTTTGCATACGCGCTTTCCTTTCACTCATACCGCGTATATACGCGCTTCCGTTCACATAAACCTGCGTATACATCTGTTCATACTTCAGGACAGATACGCGCTTTCGCTTTACCAAACCCACGTATATACGCGCTTCCGCTGTTCCTAACTAGCGTATAGTTCTTTCTCGTACATTTAGGTCACAAATTCTTCGTACGTATACATCACACAGATTTTACCCTTTACTTCAGACAGATGTTCGCCTCATCTCAGATCTAATCATTCCATAAACAGATCTAGAAGATACAAATACATTTCAGATCTAGATTCCCTTCTTCATCATTTTATTCATTGGTGCATCATGCATTCAGATTTCTCCTTCAACAGTTACCCTTTCCATTCAGATATAATTCAGAGAGAAGTATTCATTCAGACTCAGACTTCTTGCCCACCTTTGCACAATGAAATTCTTCTCCTTATATAGGTTTACCCTTTATCAATACCATGAGCCAAAACCACATTACTTTCGATGGTATTCTTGGACGGGGTCACATAGATGAATCATTACTCAATACAATGGGTCAATACCATGGTGGTTACCCCTGGTTTTACATATTTAGAGCACTTTTTTCCCATACGCGACTTGGCACGTTATTTCCCACGTGCATACGCTACTTCGTCTAGACAAATCCACGTATGCCTTGAGACATACTATTTTCATCATGTTCTGGCACATACCGACATTCCTTACATCATTATCTTCTGTACTCATTGTAGATACAACATATTTACATCATTTAACAAGTTCATCAAGACACATTCCCTCAGGGACAACTTCATCAAGTAGGTTGCCATCATCTTCGTCAAGTGGGTTGCCATCAAGGACAACACTCAACATCATATTGCCAACAATCTCCCCCTTTGGACTTGATGGCAACCACGATGGTGTTTGATCACCACAACAGATAGATACATACAATGACACTATGTCACTCTTGACACCATTCTTTCTCTTTATTCAAACACCATGTCACTCTCCCCCTTTGACATCAAGGGCAAAGGGCGGATCAACACCAACACAAGGTCTCATGTAGAAGGAAGCGCTCTGCAGATCTGATGTGTATTGAAGTTACCATGCTCCCCCTGAATTCATGCCGAATCTTCAACCATATTTTTCAATGAAGTACATGACTCTATGACCTTCCTATCACCAAGGACTCAAAGATCCAACCAAGTGGATTTACATATGAGACTCAAGTACCCAACCAAGTGGGTTTAAAAATTTGACTCAACTACCCAACCAAGTGGGTTTACAAATTTGAACAAGTCCTTACATGACTGAAAATTACAATTTTACATCATAGGTCTCAATCATGACCTTTTCATCTCATTACAAGTATGACTTTTTATAACTATAACCAGAAATACCTCAAGAGAGAGATCATATTGCAGAACCATCATAATGCCAACAATGCATTATTCTCAGCAAGGCTAATTCTCCCCCTTAAAATGTGCATCCAATTATCCTTTCCATATGACCAAGGCTCCTCCTTAGCTTGTGCAACCTGAAGCTCTTTCAACAACAAGTTATCAGCAACAATCTCTGCATGATCTGTCCTAATCTCTGAATCATAAAACTTCCATCTCATCCATGTGTGCAAGCAACGAAAACTCTTAAGCAAGCAGGGCTCATTCATAATCATAAGAAACCATGTAACATGTCATCATTATTGAGAAATAAACAGAAACAGTGCCAATAATACAATCATTAATACTCAGACTGATGCTCCCTCTGAACCTGAACTCCAGATCTTCAGCTGTCATACAATTCTCTTATCATCAATGCATACGCGACTGTGTCTGCTGGAACTCGCGTGTATACGCGACTTTAGTTCACCGAACCCGCGTATGGAAAGTGACACATTGAAAATTTCACTTTCCTTCATCTCCCCCTGAACTTATGCCTCATGTACCTATCTTCTTCACATCAAATGCACTGTCAGAAATAAATATAACCAGAATCACCAAAACAACCATGGGAATCACCATACATCACTCCCCCTGTGATGATACATTACTAATCTCTATAATGTATCTCACATCATTCATGCAATCATTATGAGAAATCAGCTTCAGAAGAAGATGACTGCAGTAGGGTCAATAATTCCTACATTTCTGACCAGTCCTCCTTCCTATTCCAGCTTTGCTTGACATTTCTAATTGTGTGCTGAAAATTATCCAATTTCTCATATCTGTTCATCCTACATTCTTTTTCCACATGTCCATACTTGTTACAAGCATAACATCTTATATGACCAGAGAAGTAAGCATAAGGATCATAGTGTGTTTCTCTGTTCTTTCTTCTATTGCAATCAGCTGCTTTATGGCCATACTTGTTACATGAAAAACAACATCCTTTGAAGAAACCAGAGTACCTTTCCGTGTAGAATCTGTTTGTATGTGCCTGAAACATTCTGCTTCTGCAATTTGCTGCAACATGCCCATAAATTTGACATTTAAAGCATTCAACAATATTGAATGATTTCCTTTGAGACTTCATCATTGTCGGTTGACCTTTTGTTTCTTTCAACACTTCAAGTTTTTCTTTGACATCCTTTGAATCTTTAGTACTTCCTTGCGAACTAGATTCTCCTTTAACCGTTTCGTGAAAACCCAGACCAAGTTTGATAGAAAGAGACCTTTGACTACTAAGAATATTATCCAGAATCTTAGTACTATCTTGAAACCTCAAGATTTTATCCTTTTCTTCTAATTTACCTTTCAAAATATTTACCTCAACCTCCAAGGCTTGGCATTGCTTCTTCATGCTTTCTTCTTTCCTTCTTCCTTCTTCTACTTGATCATTCAAATTTAGAATCTCTTTTTTCAAACCATTCTCTTGTTCTTCAAATGTTTGTAGTAGATCTTCATTCTTCTTATTTGACTTTTCCAGATCTGCTTTCAAAGAAATGATTTCTACTTCAAGACCATCCCTTTCAAGTGATAATAGATGTTCCTCAATCTTCTTATTTGATTCTTCGAAATCTGCTTTCAGAGAGATGATTTCTGCTTCAAGTTTTTCACCTTGATTGGTTGCAAGAGCGTACAACCCTTGATACTTGTCTATCTGTCCCTTCATTGTTTCTATCTGTTCATTCATTTTAGAGATCACATCTTTGTAGATAGATTCCTTTCTTTTGAATTGATCCCAATAAGTACTTTCATCATTGATCTTGAGATTTAATTCTAGACTTATACTGCTATCTTCATCATTACATGCACAAGAAAGTGGATTACTAGAACAACAATCGATACATGTTTAATCCTCTTCATTTTCTGCTGCACTTGTTTTCTAAGATTTCTCCTTTCTTTGAGTGGCCTTCTTCTTTTTCTTCTTTGCCATGAGCACTTGTAGATCTTGGTCAGAATATTCTTCATCCTCATCATTATCTTCATTTGCATAATAACTCTTCCTCTTTTCAAATTGTTTCCCTTTACCATGATTTTCTTCATAAGGAAATTTAGCAGCATAATGACCAACTCTTCCACAACCAAAACATTTGAAGGGAAGCTTACCTTTGAATCTTCCAGTTCCTAGTTGGAGTTTTCTCACAAAATTGGCTTCTTCTTCTTCTGATATATAACTTGATTCCTTGACATCTTCTTTTTATTTTCTTTTTTCACATGCCTTAAAAGCAGCTTCTTTAATTTGAGAGGGACCTCCTTGTCTCATTTCATAAGCAGTTAGGATACCATGTAATTGAACAATAGTAAGAGTTTGGAGATCTTGTTTTCGTCAATAGTCGCTTACTTTTGACTCAAATTTTGATGTCAAAGATCTTAAGACTTTTTTCAACCGTAGTAGTATCGCTTATGGTTTCACCCAAACTTCTCATACGATTCACAATATCATCTAGACGTAAAAAGAAACCGGCAATACTCTCATCACTATGCATCTTCAAATTTTCATATTCAATTCTGAGGGTTTGGAGTTTGGCACTTTTTACCTTTGTATCTCCTTCATAGCTTAGGATGATTTTGTCCCATATTTCTTTTGCTGAATTTAGCTGCATCACTTTAGCAAATTCTGGTTCATACATGCTTCCTAACAGCACATTGACTGCTTTGGCATTGATTTCATACTTCTTCCTTTCTGCTGCATCAGTAGGAATACTTGCCGGATATGCTTTTGTTCGTATCTTCCAGAATAACAGATTATCTCCATTGAATAGAGGTGGCCTTATAGACATTACTCCTTCATGACTTCCCATTGCGACGAATCTCCTTCAAGCGATCAAGATTCTGCAGAAGGACCTGCTCCAATACCAATTGTTGGGAAAAATACTGAAAGGGGGGGGGGGGTGAATCAGTATTTAGGACTTACTCAAAAATTTTACTTTTTCTTACTTCAAAACCCATATGCTACTTTGCTGAAGCCAACTAGCGTATACACGTGGATATCCTTCATAAAACTCACGTATACATAGAGATCTAATTATGCCATTAATTCTTCACTTATATCATTCCATCATTCATTCATTAGATGTTCAATAAACAGTAAACATGTATAGTAATAACAAAGTAAGTCATCACACATAAGAAACACACATGAACACTAGGATTTTAGGTGGAAACCCAAGTCAGGAGAAAACCACCGCTGCCGTTGTCTCAGCCTTCAATATTTTATTATAGAGAAAACATATTACAACATATGTGTTGGCGCAGCCTCCTACCAGCACGTAGGCACCCACCTGCGCTCGTTTACCAGCCTCTCCTGGAAAGGAGCTACGATCCCCTGGTCTCGTTTACCATCCTCACCTGGAAGGGAGCTCCAACCCCCTGATCTCGTTTACCAGCCGCACCTGGAAGGGAGCTACAACCCCCTGACTGAAGGCTACAACCCTCAGCACCACCATGGACCACGTTTCATCAATTTTCACACTGGATCCAACAACTTCAATAGAGCACAACTTGTAGGCCTCTTTTCATCATATTTTTAGACTGGACCCACTCCACACATTTAAGCTCAATCATACATCAAACTGATACTTATAACTCATTGACAGATCACAATAACACAGCAGAACAGATAAGATATTTCATACTTCATTCTTCAGCAAACCCTGGTTTTCATATGCGCTTTCCTTTCACTGATCCGGCGTATATATGCGCCTTCATGTATACAAACCCGCGTATACATCTGTATATATTACAGAGCTAATTTTACTACCCATATGCGCTTTCTCTTCAGAAAACCCGCGTATATACGCGCTTCCTCTTCGGCGAACTAGCATATAGTTCTTCAGACATTTAGGTCATTGCAATTCTTCAGAACAGATACATCACATAGATTTAACCCTTTACTTCACACAGATGTTCGCCTCATCTCAGATCTAATCATAAACAGATCTAGAAGATACAAATACATTTCAGATCCAGATTCCCTTCTTCATCATTTAATTCATTGGTGCATCATACATTCAGATCTATCATTCAACTGTAACCCTTTCCACTCAGATATAATTCAGAGAGAAGTATTCATTCAAGCTCAAACTCCTTACTTCCCTTTGCAAAATGAAATTCTTATCCTTATATAGGTTTACCCTTTATCAACACCATGAGCCAAAACCACATTACTTTCGATGGTATTCCTGGACGGGGTCACATAGACGAATCATTACTCAGTACAATGGGTCAATACCATGGTGGTTACCCCTGGTTTTACATATTTAGAGCACTTTTTCCCATACGCGACTTGGCACGTTATTTCCCGCGTGCATATGCTACTTTGTCTAGACAAATCTGCATATGCCTTGAGACATACTCTTTTCATCATGTTTTGGCACATACTGACATTCCTTCCATCATTACCTTCTGTACTCATTGTAGATACATCAGATTTACATCATTTAACAAGTTCATCAAGACACATTCCATCAAGTACATCTTCATCAAGTAGGTTGCCATCATCTTCATCAAGTGGGTTGCCATCAAGGACAACACGCAGCATCATATTGCCAACAACTGGAAGCACTAATAGGACTTGACAGTGTGCTTAAGTCTTCAAACTGCGTCTTAATCCTTTGAATGCGGGATCATAGTTGTTAATCTTCAATTATGGGTGTAAATCCTGCATTTCGGCTCTGCTACTTCAGTCAGCTGTTGTAATGGTCTCTTTACTTTGAATTGCAGTGACTGCGATTATGATAAACAGAGCGGAGTACTACTCTCGTGAAAACCCTGCACAGTGGAATAAATCAATTATAAAATCCAGGGTGGTGGCAGAAGCAATGCTGTGGAGGTCCATGGAGGAATGGTGGTGTAACGGAGGCAAACACCGTGGACACAATGGAAATGGTGGAGAAATGCAGTGAACTTTAACATAAAAACATCAAAGTTCGAAGGTCGGGTGGAATGGACAACCTTTTAATGTAAATCGGGAAGGCTTGGACTTCAGCGAAATACAAAGGAAAAGAGGGTCAAAACATATGAAATGGATTTGAAATGGTGGGACCCGGTGATGGTGGAGGGCGATTCAACTTAGACTGTTGGATTTCAGGAGGAGATCAACAGACGATGGAGATCAAATGATGAACTCTTTGGGAAGGTCCGATGGAAGAAACACGGAGGAAGACACGATGCAATATGGGCCGTCGATCTTGTTTGAATGGACGGTCACGATTGAATCGGGGGATCGCAATCGGAAGGGGCAGAGGGTGGAACCATTTAAACTTTGCGATTGTGATTAGGGTGATTGAGCATGATTAGCATCAGGTTGTCCGATCAAAACGATAGATCGATGGTGGAGATCGTGGCAGAGGCCTTATGGACCAAAACTCAATCGCATCAGAGTTTTTTAGTTAACATAGACATGCGCCCGTCTGCGAGTTGCGATTGCGATTGGCGCTCGGACCCTTAGTGCTTGGTTCTAGTGCTGGGTTATGTGGGGAAGTGGTTAAGGGGCTTATCCGAAAGGGGCTTAGGCCTATTCTAAGGTGGAAAGTGAGTTTTAGGCTTAAAATTAATGTATTTTAAGGCCATAGGAGGTTAACGGTACAGAGGAAAAGGGCTTATTAAACCAAACAAAGGGAATCTGAAGGGTTTAAAAGGGAATTTAGGATGATTTAAGGGGGTTAATGGGGGGGAAAAAGAGGGGTTAAAGGGGAGAAAACAAAGGTTAAATGGGAACAAAATAAGAGGAAAGGGGGGCATTTTTGGGCATTCTTCTTTACAGCAGAGAGGTTTTTCTCATGGAAAAAGTAGTGGGGATTTATCAAAGGACAAGGGAATAAGGAGGTTTCAAGGATGATGTGTTTTCAGAGGGAAATGCATTCCTTGAAGGCTCAAAAACATTTTAGCCCCCTATTTTCTTGTCAAAAAATTTATAGGGGGCTAACACTTGTAGCCAAAAACATTTTCCTATAATAAATGTAGAGGAGGTGAGGTTCATGTTGATTACAATCACTACATTGGAACCACATTCCTTTTATGGGTAGTGCACTTAATTTCCCTTTGATGGATTATGTAAATAATTTAGTTTATAAGCCTATACTGATTGGGTGGTAAACCATATTTTTTGTGATATTTTTGTATTGGTTTTGATCATTGTCATGTTATGTTTGATTGGAGGATGGTATTCCTATTTAATTTATTTTTTGATACGTATTTGATCACTTAATTGATTCAATATATTCTATACTAAGCTAATGGATAATGTGCATATGTGGATGTGGGGGTAGATGTTTACGAAGTGGAGCCAATCACAATACCCTGTAGGTTAGTGAATTCATGTGCTTTGGGTTTGTTATCTAGTAAGGATGATCCCATCCTCAATTTTGTAGACTACCTATACATGGGGATGGAATAAAAAAGATGTGCAAACAACTTATTTAGCAAGGTGGAGCCACTACATGCTAGAAATAATATTATCATTACATTTTGATTAAATCTTGTTGCATTTATTTTTAATTATTTAATGTACATATAAATTTATTTTAAAAATTTATTTAAATTTTCTAAATAATGTTGTATACTATTTTATAGATATTGGCACATTTGGTAACAATGTTCTTTCCCAATAGGAAGAGAATATGGTTGTGGCTATGAGTTGTGTCAAGAAAGTCACAACATAACATGCAACATAAATCATGCATTTCATCGAGAGGGTGATGGATTAGATATGTGCATTCATGGCTTGCCATGAAGTTGTCCGTGCGTGAGTTTTGGAGATCACATGAGACCTTGAGCTTGCATTAATATGGGTGACCCTGTTCCCATTACATGATATTATTAATGCATCATGTTGTAGGTTCTCTCAACCTAACTGATAGGATGAGTGGTTGTTGTTATCACATAAAAAGTGATCACTTAGCAATAATTAATTAAGTGGATTGAAGTATGCCATCTAGTATGAATTTTACACATTAAAAACCACTTTCACCTAAGGATATATCCTAAAGGACCACTTTTCCTAAGTTATTTCCATTAATTAATTCACCCGCATGATAATAACCCACAAATTCGTTAATTTCATGTTATTCTAATATTTTGCCCATTAAAGTTAAAATAATTCAAAATATTTTCACTCACAATTTTTGTTTCCATGAAAGAAATTCAATAAATAATTTATTTATTGATTATTCAATCCATTAAACATTCTCATAGAGATAATTTGTTAAATCATTATTTATAAATGATTTCTAACTTAATACCATTTTACCTAGAAACAATTTAATATGTACCCATTTGTTTGTTACTGATTTCTTATTATTTTACCCACTTTTATTAATTAACTCAATAAGTCATTATTTTCTGAATAAGTTATCTAAATAAAAGTTATTCACCATTACTTTGACATTTTCCTCTCATAAATAATAATATATACCTAAATTGGCTAGATGTTGATTTGGTTCAACAAGTATATTATTATTTGACCACATCAAATCTAACTAGAATTTTAATATAAATAAAGAGTTCTTCTCTTTTAATTTCACATGATCATTATTATTGCTGAAATTTTGATCTTGTGACACTTGAGTGTTCTCCACAAGAGCCTCAATATCTTTCTCTTTCTCTTGGTGTCTTTGGATATTTCAACTAGTTTGGAGAATAGGAGTCAATGCAGCTGTGGAAAAACGATAATCAAAGAATCATCTCAAGGAGGAGGCACTATTGAGCCATTATTATAGGGAGTTTATCAACAGGTTATAATGTTTTAATAAAAAACTTCATCTTTGGGTAATGGATCTAGTAACTGTTGTGTGATTTAAATCTATTTTCTGTTGTCTGAATTATGTTGTTACTCTTTTATGCTGATTTGATAATTACACACACATGAATGATTACTAGTTCTAGGGTTTGATCTTCATATTTTGTTGTTAGGCTACTAACCACCATAGAAATAACCCTCTTTTCTAACCTGAAATTCACTAGGAAACCTGAACTTCATTTCCTAGTGGCATTCCGTAAGATGTTTTCTACCCTTTCTATTTTTGGAAACTTTATATTTGTGGTGTGTTTTTTTGAGAAAATTGGTTTTTATTTCCTTTTCAATCTCTTCTTTAGGTAATAGGTCTCAGAGGTGCAATATATAGAAAAATCGGAGAAGACCCCAAAATATTAAAACACTAGGAAGTCAATGCAATTTTCAGGCCACTTCCTCCTCTTTGAATCACTTCATGCATCGGTAAACACACTTCTTCCCCAACAATTGCATTGGTCAACACACTTTATAGATACTTTCCACATGGGTGAAAGTTTTTAAAATTTTAGTTTTTTTCACTTTTTGTCAGCTTTTTTTTACTATTGGATATTTGGCTCCCTCCTATTTACAATCACTTAGTAAGCCTTGATCTCTTTAAATTTTAAACCCTGAGAGGAAGGGACCCTTTATGGGATTCTAGTATTTATCCACCAAGCTCGATTGGGAAATTGAATTTGTAGTTTAATGTCATAGTTGGAAAACCCCATTATCACCATTATTATTATAGATTTGAGAACTTATTTCCTCGTTAGAGCTTCAGATTAAGAAATCCCATTTTTTACCAATATTGCTCTCCCCTTGTTTTTCTCTCTTGAACCTCCATTTTGGTAGATTTATTTGGAGCCTGTTTATAACCCTGAAACCTCTGTTTCCCAATGGTAGCCTCTACATAAAGATGGTTGTGGGAAAATACATCAAATTTATCTCTTATCCTTAATTTTGTTTCCACCATTCGATTCCTCCTTTTTTCCCATTTTTGAGCTTCTTTCTCTTTGCACAAAATCCTCCAAAGGGCGAGTAATGAATTATTTTTTGCAAATAAGTGATTATTGTTCCATTTCAATAATTTATTTACTATTATATGCAATTTATTATATGTTATTTTAGTTCTAAGTAATTTAATTTCAAGTTGTATCACTCATACACTTCCACACACCTACATACCACTAAGTTAAAACGCTTGGTTCAAGACCCCAAGTTGAGCCTTTAAAATCAACCCGAAATTAATGCATAATGATTAAACCCACTTAGGCATGAAGAAAATGCCCTCGTTTTTCTCTCTTGAACCTCTGTTTTGGTAGATTTGTTTGATGCTTGTTTGGAACCCTAAAACCTATGTTTCCCATTTTTAGCCTCTACATAAAGTTGGTTGCAAGACAACAAATCAAACTTCTCTGTTATCCTTGATTTTTTTTCCACCATTTGAATCCTCCCCTTTTCCCATTTTTGAGCTTCTTTCTCTTTTCACAAAATCATCTAAAGGGTGGGTAGTAATTTTTTTTGGAAAATAAGTGATTTATGTTCCATTGAAACAATATATTTGTTGTCATATGAAATTTATTATATGTTATTTTAGTGATAAGTAATTTCATTTCAAGTTGTATCATGCATACACTTGCACACACCTACACACCACTAAGTAAAAATGGTTGGTTGAAGACCCCATATTGAGCCTCTAAAATCAACCCTAACTTAACAAAAAATGATTAAGTCCACTTGGGAATCAAAAAAATATATTATCTTGGTTAGGATCAGTGCCCATCCATCATTACGTGTTGAAACATAGTGGTTTTCTCTAGGGAGCTTAAAATATTTCACCATATAGTAGGAAAACTTAGTGTGTAGAAGAAACCTTTGAAGGGGGTAACGCTTAGACTATTGATACAGGAATTTCATGTTGAGGCTCCCAACTGTTGTTTGGGAATTTGGGTCCAAATTTGACACCCAAAATTTGAGATTCCCTCACCCCCACTAGACGAAGGTAACCATGATGGAAATTGTGGAAGGTGACCACATCGCTTCATACTTTCACTCAACCTTTCTCACAACCTTGATCATCTATTAGAATGGTTGTTTTGAATGCCACCCTGAATGAAGTTTAGGAATTGTTTGAGATGTAGTTGATATTTTAGGTTAGAGTATTTTTCTTTGATAGGATGAGATTACTTGAATTACATTAGCATATCTCTTAGTTAGAAAGCCATATTGCATTATTGCACATAGTTTTCTACCTATTGATTGCTGATTTGGTTCACTTTTTCATCACTTATCATTTTAGATTCATACCTATCCTATGAATCATCAAGTTCTAGACATGGATATTGAGAGGTATTCACCCTCATTTTCCTCTAGGAATACCATCTACAGTTGCATGACGAGTTAGGGTACCTCACCCTAACCCACTTTTGGGTTCTAACTGATCTGATTCTTCTAACAGTTCCTCTGCATCTAAATCCATCCAACCCCAACCCAATAACATGGAAGGTTTAAATCCCATTGACAATGATGGTACCATTATGGGAGCTAATAAAGGAGGAAATACAAGTGTCAATTCCATTACTAATGCGAGTCCTAAACTTGGAACTAATATAGGAGAACATACCAAAACCATTTTAAATTATCCCTTTCTCCCTTTCATGGATAGATTTGTCTTACCAAATTTAATCCAAATGATTAATGATCTTCTCCTCAAAGATCTATCATGGCCCTCGATGTAAACCAAGCTTCCCTTAGATATATCCAAGTTTGAGGGGAACCTAGAATAAGGTCCTACCAACTACATTTGGTTTTTCCACATGTGTTGTTTATCTAACTCCATAATATAAGACTCATTCCACTTCCATCTTTTTCAGCACACGCTAACTGGTTTTGCAGCGAAATTCTATGACAACCAACCCCAAGGCACTCACTAGGTGTTTTCAACCATAATGAATGCTTTATTTTCTTACTTTCAATTAATTATCCACCATGACACCAGCATAGATATCTTAAATACATGATGCCAAACAATTTTCTCTCACATCATTGATAATATATATGAGTCGTGTAGATGAAAAAGCTTGCACAAAGCTCCAAAACTCAATGACCTCTTTTTCATGGACTAGTTTTTGAATTCACTCCTTCCTCCCATCACCAAGGATGTTGCTTCAACATACCCATGAATCAAGTAAGAGGCCATTCAAAAGGGCATGTAGTATGACCTCATCTATTCATAATTGGGATATTTGTACACTATCAACCGTGATTCCCCACACTCTCGCCTATGTGATCACTCTACATTGGCGACATCTCATGATGCTGATGGTATTATTGGATCTATAACATATCATCAACCTTCCCCATACCCACTAGGAAAAATTGGATATGTACATCCCCAAGGAGGCCTAATACGTCTCACAATTATCCTCCCCAAAATCCCTCTAATGTTGTGTCACAAGGAGGCAATGATATCGCTTCTGATTTTCTCATTCCACATCAATTTGTTCTTGGGAAAGCGTGTACTTCACCTACATACCATTACATAATGGTTAATCCTTACAATATGTTTCCACATATGAGCTCTCTAGCCCCTATGGAACCAACACCTCTAATTCCCATGCCTAAACATGGATATCCTCAACAAGGTCATGTGTATGCCCAAGAAAATGTAGCTAATCCCCATAATTTGAAGAAACTGGAACAAGGGGAAGGGAAATAGAGATTCTAAAAATTAAGGTAATCAAGGTATTCAAAGACAAAAACCTAATTGATACCCGAGATAAAACTCAAATACGACAACTCAATAATAGGGAAATAAAACCAAGAAAAAGAAGGCCCTTTGAACAAATAAGCCCTGTGTTCATTGTGGAATATAGGGTCATTACACTCATGAGTGTACCCCATCTCTAAAATGCATAGGTTATGGGAAAATAAAGATATTGAAAAAAAGGGTTCTAAGTCTGCTCCACCCCCTTTGCATCTCGTTGTGCTTAAGAACTCGTTCCCTAACCAAGGTTACATGCCCACTCATGATGGAAAAATTCTCCTCCCTCTCCAACTCCCAAAAACCTTGAAAATGGAACCTATTAGATCTTAATCATAGATCTAATAGACATCAACCTCTCAACTCGATCACATCAATATGTACCTTCCCCTGATATGCCACCGACACCCACCATAGAGCATATGGCGTTAACAAATGGAACCCTATATACCCATCAACCAATGGTTGAGGTGCATGCGAAGATCACAAAGGTTCCATTACATTGCAATGTTACCAACACCCTTTCATAAGCTACCCATCATTATAGTATCCTAGATGACTTGGAGTAATTTCCTACTACCATGAATCATTGGAAGTCCTCTAGACATGCCCTTCATAATGAAAGGATATACTCTCCACTTTTGTCACTGTGCACTTGTATGATTATCAAATGATTACCTTTGATGTTGATAAATAATAATTTTTTTGTCTCCCCTCATCTATTGCTTTCAAAATCCTTGTATTCATCAAGAATTCCATTTTCTAGTGATGCATCATTGATGAAGGGTTTTTTATAGCTAAAGACTACACCCCCTTGGGTCCACTAGAAGTGAACATCATCTGCCAAATCAAAATTTTAAAATTCATTTGTGGAATGCTCCAACAAACATAAATTGGTTCCTTAAATTCTCCCTTGTGGTTTTAGTCAAGAAACAATAGGCCTAAAAACACTTTGTGTACATCAAATTCAAGCAACAAAGAGCCCACAACACCCTAGTGACATTGTGTTGGAGAAAAAAAGTGCAAATTTTCATGGATAAGTTTGGATCAGGTCAAAATTGATCATTTCATATTTCAGATTGCTGCGATTATTATCATGTTGCAAATAATCATTTGGATCCACCACACTTCATGCAAGTTTTTTATCGATGTTATGAACCCACAACTTGTTGGTGCAGGAATCGCAGTTAAGAAAAATCCTTTAAACACTTAATTGTCAACCCAGGGTTTGTAAACTTAGAGATGAAGCACATGAAATGCGAGAAGTGGTATGAAATTTTCCTATCTATTCCTACTTCTCAAATCAAGGTCTTACAAAATTGAAAAGAAATATCACACATAAATTTACACAAAAGAAGTTCTAGTGCCGAAAAGTGAAAGAAAGTACTTTGCGAAGAAATCCAATAAAGGAAATTTCACACTTGCTCTAAACAAAGTAGATTCATGAAATGAAACTCTATGTTTATCTCCAGTATGGGTGTTGGCGGGCTCACAAGTGGGCCCTTGGAAAGATCTACCTTCTTAAGGATTTTCCTTCCTGCACCAAGCTGTTATTCCTGTACTCCTGCAATTTGCTTGCATTAGTACAAGTACAATACTTAGGTGCGGGAAGTATATTTTTCACTTGCACTGGAGATTTCTGGCTTCGTGCACTCTATTCCTGTAACAAGATATTGGTTCCTATACTGGAATAAATATTCCTTCACCAATTTTCCAATTACCTTCGAGAAAAGAAAGGGCGAGTTAATATATGAAAGAAATTTGTAAAGGAGAATCAGAATTCTAAAATAAATTGCACACGTCAAAAGGAATGCTTCAACCAAACTGAATCTTGCAGTGAAGATAACTTTGAAATAAAAAAAAATTCCAAAAGTTAAAGCACACTTTTCTTCAATGCAATGAAAGAAATGGCTCAAGCATGAAAACATGATTTTATCCCTGCGATCGTTACTCAAATAAACCATATCTACCTCTAATATTTGTAAACTCAAAAAAGGTTCACCTTAATTGTTTAGATTTATGTTTTAATTCTTTCCGTTTAAAAATATAAAGTGCAGGAAAAAATCGATGTGTCATAACAACATTCGTTCATCAGTTAACCAAAGATATTTTAATTCCTAATATTTAACTCTTAATATTGAAAAGACTATTACTTACTATTGAACATTCACTTGCGGAAATAAATCGAATTCTTGCAAAGGAAAGAAATGAAACAATATTGTTGTGATGAACCGAAAAACAAAGTTTAAGAAATTATAATCACACTAGTGCAGGAATGTGCTTGGACTACTCCATGTGAAAATCAATTATGATTCGTAGAAAGGGAAATGAATGAAAGTAAATAAAACTGTAATTCTTAAACACGCCACAGATATGTCACACTTGACTGTTCAGGAAATGAAACTAGAATTATTATAAAGAAATGAATTACAAATTCAATCCACACCTTGCTTAAATAAAATCAACATGCACACCTTTAACCGAACGAAAGCACGAGGGGGAAAACGAGATGGGTTGGTTCCTAGCCAACCAGCTCATTTCCCATTTTAGGAAATGTAAAGATTCAACACTCAGATATGCATCAATGACAAATCAAAATGTAGAATGTAAACAACATGGCATAGCTCCTTGTATTAATTTGATTCAGCAAAAATATATTATAAGTACATATCCAACCCAGAACGAGGGCGACACCAAAAAGTTATAAATTTTCCAGAGTTACAGTAGCATGGCTATCACTCCCTAATTTCATATTTACAATATATATTTATACGACCCTTTCAGCCTTGGACATATCAAAATTACATACTGTCATCTAATTCTAGCCTTTTGGCTTCAACGAAATAACAACCAGCGTTACAAAATAAGCAATCGACTATAATAAAATGCTAAAATATTAGTTGGCAGATGATCCAATCTTTAGTCATATCCCTAATTATCCTCCACTCCAAATTCCACTCAAGATGACCGTGACTGAACGGGTCAAGACAGAACGAAAAGCCCATGTTAGGTAACGAAATGTTGTGGAAGTTTAGGAGTGGTCGGCTACCAACGATGCAGGAATATACCTGTAGTAGATCATGCTGATTCGAGATTAATTCATTTTATTATCAAAATAATTTAGGAAGAGAAATATTATTTGCAAGGATATAAACTTAATAAAATATATTTAAAGATTATTAATTAAGTACTTAATAAACAGTAAGTATGAAATATAAAAACTAGTGCAGTGATAGGACAAGATTCTTGGACTAGTGCAGGTATATAGAAGTTTATGAGGATAAAAAAAAGGTTTATGAATGTGATTTTAGGGTAGGAAAGGGGTTAAAAATGAGGCATTTTCACTTACTAACACAACTGTGGTACATCTTCAAGATAAATAATCTATGAAAATGATCAAACCTAGGGCTATAATCGTATGTTTGAAACATTGAACCCATAACTTTGGTTCATCTTCAGGATAAATAATGTGTAAAAAATGATCAATATAACCCTAGGTTTTATCAATTTCCCACATTATTTATATTGAATATGAACCACAGTTGTGGGTTCAAAATGTCGATAAACAACTCGCATGAAATTTGATGGATCCGAAAATTTATTTGCAAAAAAATATCACTTAGAGAAGATAAGGATCAAAGGACGATACATGGTCAAGAAACTGTCTACATTCAATGTGATCACTCCCTAATAAAACCTAGAAAAGTATGCTCCCCATCTATCACAAAGAAGGAAAAATGAAGATATCCTGAAGTGATTCTTGAATATTTACCTATAGTTTCTCATTGGGATAAGATAACACATCAAATTCAACAAACAATGATGATTTTCGAGGAGGAGACAACATGTAAGTACCTCAAGAGAGAATGACTATGTACAACATATTATTCAAATAATACAATATTAATATATTTTCCCCATTTTCTCGTGTTCTTCATTTAAATTTGCATATTGATTATGGATATGTTTATATGTGTATTCAATAATATTTTTTTCAAGTTATAGAGTCTTGTTTGTTTTTCAATTGTGTGCATGTATTCAAGAGTAGGGATAAGAGTGTAGATCTCTGAAATATTTCTCTCAAGTTGGATGCATCAACTAGAGACCTTTCTTGTGATATAAAGGTGAAAACCCTCACCTCTATCGTGATTTCTAGTCTAAATGTGTATGCGCTGAGATTTTATAGAGTTGTATTCTGCTTTGACTACAATAATATCTATGTAGGTAGGTCATGGGTAGGTATGCTGGGTTTAAAGTAGCTTGTTACTGCAAGAAAAATATTCTCTTAAATAGAATTGAAGACTCTACTAGGGAGATCGGAGTGGGAACACTCTTTTAGTTTTCGTCTGTGCCTATACCATTATATTTTTTATTTCCTCAACATTATAGAGTAGTCATAAGTCATAGAATTAGCTTGGATTTGAAACCATGGTGCTAAAAATCTTAGGTTCCAAGTCTTTCCCTTTCAATTCCTCGCTCTAGTTAGTACCCGGGCATTGAAGACCCTTCTATTGCTTAATTAACTCTAAAATAGAGTTTTGTTAGCTTATTGTTTCTCACTTTTATTTGCACCAAAGTGTTGAAGCCTTATTTTTTGGGTTTTAATAGGGTTTTACTTGGAATTGCTTTAGTTTTTTGGCAAATTTTTTTTCCAACTTGGTGTTTAATGTCATATCCATATTTTTGTGTCTTTTTACGTGTAAATTAATCATATTTTATTAAAATAAGTGAATTTAGTTCTAATTTTTTAGGGTTTTTAACTCTCTCTTGGGTTTGAATCCCATTAGGGGCATTGTTGGCCAAATACCTCTTTGTCATCATAGTCTTGCCAATTCTCTTCTATTTTCTTGCTTGTGAGTGTGTTTTATTGTTGGATTTTCCCTATAAGTGCATACTTGCTTCTAGGCCAGGGTTTTAGCTTTTAGTGGGTATTTTTGATTGTTTTCCATTGGTTTCTTTTGTTGTTCATTTGAATCTATGATTCTGATCTGATTTTTGTGTCTAAGAGCTTAATGGGAGTGTATGAGGACTATATTCATCATTGCATTTGAAAAATAAAATATCCATCCCTTTTCTATCTAGTTTTATTTGAAGGTCAATATTTGCATGAGAATTTATTTGCATGATTTTCATTGAAAAACAAGTGTTAAACACTACATATGTTTCATCCATACACCCTTGACATAATAAAAAACCAATAAAATTAATTCCTAATGAAAATTTATTCGATATTTTTACTATATTTGGTATTAAACTCACAATAGCTCAGATTAAGATCTTGGATTAGGGGAGTGAGGTAAACTATCCAACACCATGAAAAAAACCTATTATCTTGAATTAATGAGAGAAAATCCACTTGCAATGGAATGTTGGCAAGGAATCCTTCGCACACAAGGGTTGATCATGATGTCACATTAAATCCAGAAAATTGATATACCCCCCTATGTTGGTCTTGGTGCCATTGATCTACATATATGACTTAGGGGTCTCTTTGGGGAGGCTTTAGGATTAGATACACTTCCCTTTAATGTAGACATGAATCACAACTATTCCCCCTAGTTGTGTTGTTGTATGTGGTATCCTTCATTAAAAACATCTTCGGTAAATATCAGAGGTGACGATGAGAGGTTCATCCTTTCTATACTTGGGGGAAAACATTAGTTAGGAATCACTCGACTCTCTTGGAGGGTGCTCGATGACTCATAAGATAACTTGATTTTAGGTGTAAGAGTCATTAAGATGAAGGCTAATGTAACTGTCCCAACCATTTTATCATAAAAGATCTGGGAATTCATTATGTAGTCTCCTACTACAGGAGTATCCCATTGATCTCTGGTATGCTTTCTTTCTCCTTTAGATTATATAGGTGCATGCTTTTTTGTCATGTCTAGTGGCCTCAAGATCCATTTTTTTCATGTTTGTGTCACCTTTTTTCCACCAACATGGAATATTTTCATATGTGTCATTATCATCACCTTAAGGGCCTTGATCCCTATGAGGGTATTCCACTTACCATAAATGTAGACTTAACCATAACACTACCATAGATACACATATTTATTGGATCACTTCGAGTTCTAATCAAGGGGATGAGACTTTTTATAACTGAGTGGTTGACCATAATATTGCACCTCATCTTCATACCTCAACACCCATCTCCCTAGGTGGGGGTGTAGACTTGTATAGATTTATACACAATCCTTTACCTGATTTCTTTATTGATAACATGACTACTATGGAAGAGCTTGTTGTGTCCACACATATAGCGTCTAGTGGTCCCCCACATAAGACTTATATACCTACCTCTATGATCACATGTCTTGTTCACACCACGTCCATGGAGAAACATTTCTAATTCTAGAACAATCTTTAGGGATCCCTTTTCCCTCCATACAACACATCCACTATTGATGTCTCCACATCAACCACCTCATCGTGTTCATTCATATTTTTTTATAGGTTCTAACTCAACCATGTCTAGCATACATATGTTCAATGTTAGAGGTTCGAACTCCATGTTTAGATTTGGATCTTTGGGCCCCCCGATGGGTATCAAAAACTCAGTAGGGAGTACATACATACCCAATAGTGGGTTTCGTTATGGTTGTAATCCTTTTACCCAATCCATGTCATCCTCTAGCAGAACTGAGGAAACTTTCATTTCTCGTGGGGATGTGACATAGTATTTAATGATGAAATATCAAAATGAAGAAGGAAATATGTATCATTGACCTTTTCCACATTGTTTCACTATAACTTAGCGACCACCCCCATTAGTTTGTGCAATTAACCATGTCTTTTTACACATCATAACTTGTGTGGTAAATCCTTACCCTTCAAGGGCACCCTAGAATACCACTCGATTTCCATTTTGGTTCCCTTATTATGTTAATTTGCAGGTTCAAATATCCTATTAATTAATCACCATGCCATCATAATTGATCCTCATTCCTCTCTTTTTCACTTATTTCTATCCACTCTCACCCTATATGGGGTCTCCACTCTTCTACTTAGCAATTTTTGGTATCCAATGCTTATAGTATTTTTGTGAACCTTTCATTCATGCTCGACCTCTTTCCTTTGCATCAATATTTCTTCCATATTGTAACCCATTTCACCCTTTTAAAGAGACCATTGTGATGAGTGGATTTCCAATGGAAAACACTTTTCCACTACCTCTTTCTTTTCTTAGGTTGGTTACATCATCCTTGGAGCTAGATGCATACCATTATACCACTTGTCTCTCTAGAACGAGCTTCCTTTTGGTATTCTTTTCATGTTCATTAAAAAATGAAAACATCGAGCTTGTTTTGACATCTTTTCATGCTCATTAAATATACCTAAAAATGACGAGTTCTTTTTGTTTTTTTTCCTACTTTTTAGTCAAGATGAAAGAATGAAAGAAATCTCTTTCCCATTCTCAAGCTCAATAAACCATGAGAAGGACATGAGTGTACATTTATCTCATTTTTGGCCTCGCTATCAAAATTACGTGAAAGGAACTATTTCAAGTATTATTTTATCCCTTTTTTGGGATCATTAAAACTAAATGAAAGAGGAACTTATCGAGCTCACTTGTCTTCTCTTTTATTCTCGCTAACTATGAATTGGGTCCAATGTAGAAAAAGGGAAGGGGGGGGAGTCTCTTTGTTATGTGTTGTATCATGTAAGTTGTATTTCACCCTTGAACATGGCACTTGTTTGAGTCATACTCTTATAATTGGTCTTTGCCGAGCTTTAGAGCCACAACATCAACTTGAGTCGAGTCACTATGTTATTCAGTCAATATCTCACCTAATTCGTTACCCTTCTAGTCTATGGGATTTTGTGATGCCTCCTATGTTATCACTATGTCTGTTTGGTCTTCTATAGTTTATGCTTCCAAGTTCAAATTTATGTCATATCGTTATATGTTCAAGAGAAGTATTAGCTATATTTAACCATATGTAAGAATCATTATACCCTTTGTGTTGGACACCCATGTGTTAGTTATGCATTATTTATTTAGTTGTTATTATCCGAGAATTTATCTTGACGTTAGTTTCATGTTAAACTATGGGGGATACATCAAGGTCCTCCTTTTATGAATCTGTTTCCATTGACGCCTACACATTATCTGGGATGTAGTTCTAGAAAAATTCTAGTACCTTCAAGCTTATAGTCCTTAGTTTTAGTTTTCCTCGTGGTTTATAGTTGGTTTTAATCAGTATCCCATGTTGACTGATTTTGTGGAGTGATCAAACTTAGCTCATTAATTTTCACTTTGTAGATTGTGCTAGGTATCTTGGGAACTATTTTCATTTTTGGTGGTTTCCCTCACCTCTGTTAATGATATACCTCAATGCCTAGTAATTAGACAATATCCTTGCATGCTTCACATTAACTCATTCATTTTCATGTAGTATATTAGTACCATCAGGACAAGTCGAAAACCTTGGGGAATGGGGATACCTAACTCATGACCATTTCCTCACCCAAGTTTCATTGAATAATATATTATGTACTTTGAAGTCCATCATTGGGGGCTCTTATATTAGTGTCCAACTCTACTGATCACTAATTTTCCAGAGATACATATTATATTATGAGTAGTTCTGGATAACATGAGTCCACATTATGTTGTGTGGGTGGTCATGATACATTATCTCAATCCCAAATATGGGTAGCCTACCTTAGGGATGTACTTTTCTATATATCTAACAATTATTTTCACAACTAGATATTATGTCTATGTTCTCTCTTTTCTTCACTCATTGATTGATTTATTGTAATTTATTTTTGCCATCAACTTCTCTTTTGAACTCATACATTAGGGGGGCATTTTTTATAGCTCAAAAATCCACCCCCTTCGATCCAAAAGAAGGGAACATCATCTGCCAAGTTATAATGTCAAAATTGGTTTGTGGAATGCTCAAAAAGCATGAATTGGTGCCTTTAATTCTCCCCTCCTGTTGTAGCGAATCAACACTAGGCCTAGAAATTCTCTGTGTACATTGGATTCTATCAAAAAATACCCAAAAATTCCCCAATATAATTGTTTTGGAGCAAAAGAGCATAGATTTTCATGGATAAGGTTGGTTCAGGTAAAAAATTGATCACTCAAAGGAGATAAGGATCAAAGGACTAGACACGATGAAGAAGTTGTGTACAATTGATGTGATCACTCCCTAATAAAACCTATAAAATCAAGCTCTCCATATATCACAAAGGAGGAAAAAGAAATATATGCCAAGGTTCTACTAGAGTATTTGCCTATGGTTCCTCTTTTCAATATGCTAGCATAACATATTTAGCAGATAGTGAGTGTTGCTGAGGTGGATATTATAGGCAAGGAACTCAGTAGAGTGCAATGATGTACAACAAATTCTTGGTATAATAAAAGCTTAATATAGTTCCCTCATTTTCAAATTTTCTTCATTTATATTTTCATATTGATTATGAATATTTTTATAAATGTATTTACTAATAGATTTTGTAGGGTATAAAGTCTTAATGGTTTTTCTATTGTGTGCAAGTATTCAGGAGCAAGGATAGGAGCACAAATTTTTGAAATATTTTCTCTCAAGATGGATGCATCAACTAGAGACCTTTATCGCGATAGAAAGGTATAAACCTTCACCTATCTCTATGATTTTATTTTAAATGTGTATGCATTGGGATTTTATTGTGTTGTATTATGCTTTGACTACAACACCCACCACCTGGGAAGGTCTTAGGTAGGTATTTTGGGTTTAGAGTATCTTGTTATTACAAGTGAAATCTTCCCTTAAGCAGGGGCATCCACATGTGTGATATATACTCAAGTTTGGAAACAAATTGGATCCAGAAAAATCTAGCCATCTATGATCACACTTAGAGTGTATGATGGACGTCCCTCACAACTTGATTAAGGCTTGTACCAAATTTTCCCTATCAAGTTAGCTGGAAAGGAAGTCTTGATTCATGTGTAGGTTATTTATGCACCCTTAGACTATAATATCCTACTAGGAGGTAGTATCTGCTATTTAAAGTTGTCATTGATGTTAATATGACATTGTTGGAGATGGAAATATTATGGTGATACATGTCCTAACCCTTGAGATGTTTCCCTGACCTCATGCAAAACCTAGGAGAAAAACCTAAGCATGAAGATGACACATGATCAATTGATGATGCATGATCTAATGATGGATGGAGAAGTCCTTACCATGAAAACCTCCTAGGCACATGCATGCATAATAATGACAAACTATAACCTTTGAAGTGATATTTCTTAGCTCCATGGTTTTCCCTAGAATGATGCAAGCATAAATAAATGAAGCCCTTGAATCCCTAGCATGAATGAAACCATAAATTCCCATGATTCCTTTGAAGATTCCCTAATCCAAATAAATGAAGAACGCATGTGGTGAAACTCTCTTCTACCATGTCATAAACTTGAAGTCCTTAGAGATAAAATGAAATCCCTAATCCTAATAATCTTTATGGCCTAATTCTATGAATTTGGAGCCTCTAAAACAAGGTTGGATCCTTCAGAAATATAGGGTTGGAGCCCTAGATTTTGGAGCCTCATAAAGCCCAAGTTGGAGCTTGGAAATATGTTGAATCCTGGTAAATTGAAGGGTTGGAGCCCTCCACATAATTTTACTCAAACTATTGTAAAAATAGGATTGATGTCCTCATTTGTTCCTAATAAAATTCCTATTATTTATTTTCTGATTGTAATTATGAAAAATATTAACTGGTAAAATTAAGAATCAAAATGAAATAATGATTCACCCCCCCTCTCAGTATTTCAAATAATTAGTTTCAGATCCAACTTCTTCATAATCATCCTTACAACTGGAAGAATTATTCTTAAGTCACAATGAAAAATAATGATTCAGAAAAAGTCCCCTAATTTCATGGAACAAAATTTTCCTTTTGGAAGCATAGGATGACATTTTATTTAATGTCTCTTGGACCAAAAGTATGGAAATCAATTATAGATGGGTATAAAGTTCCACCTACTCCACCAAAAAATTAGTATGGAAGAAATGTTTACATAAAAAATTCCAAAGCACTAAATTGTATAACAAGTGGAATTTTTTATTCAGAATTTACAAAAGTTATGGACTATGATTCCACCAAGGAAATGTGGGACAAACCTATTTCTATCTATGATGGATATTCCAAGGTCAAGAAGGAAAAAATCAAAACTTATAGAAGACAATTTGAGAGTCTTAAAATGTATGAAAAAGAAGATATTGCAACCTTTTTCCTTGGAGTGGATGAAGTTGTCAACTCACTCAAGGTCCTAGGTGAAAACATTAAAGAAATCACAATTGTCCAAAAGGTTTTGAGATCACTTCCAGAATGTTTTAATTCCAAATTTAGTGCCATATAATAAATAAATGACTTGTATACATTAAATATGGATGACCTTTATGGGATTCTCGTTGCATATGGAATGAGAAAAGGAATCCCAAACTCTAAGGAGGTTGCATTAAAGTCTTAAAAAACATCGAAGAAAGGAAAAAATTATAATTATAGCGGTGATGATTCCAATACTGAAACATAACTAGAAAAATTCGTGAAGAAACTAATGAAAGGGTCCAAAATCAAAGGCAAGTATCCTTTTGTTTGTTTTAAGTGTGGTAAAATAGGACATTATGCTACCAAGTGTCCTCATAAAAATGATAGTGATGATGAAGATGAATATGAAAATATGATGTTCAAGAAGAAAGGGTCAAATAAGAAGAACTCCTCCAAACCAGATGAATTTGAATAAGAATAATTCTTGATTACAAAGAAAATATCAAATAAAAATACCTTTCTGCTAAAAAGGGATAATGATGAGTCTGATGAAGAAAATGACTATGCTGGAAGAAGTGAAGTATTGTTCATGGAATTTACAAATGATGATGATTCTGAAAAACAAGATGAAGGAAATGTAGATGAATGACTAATGAGCGCTATTGAATAAAATTATAAATCAAGGAAAAATATCATTTCGCTCAAAATAGAAAAGGAAGAAGCAAAAAGGATGGAATAATTTTTGAAAAACAAGTTAAAAGAAAGAGAAATATGCGAGAAATGTGAAGCTGAACTTCTCTCTGTAAAGAAAGAGTTGAATCAAGATAATAAGAGTTGGAAAGGTTCTCAATATCTTGATAACATCCTTTATACTCAAAAACTGCAACATGATAAGACCGGAATTGGATTCAAAGGTGAATCATCAAGTTCAAATAAGAATGCCAATAAAGAAATCCAAAGAAGTTATATTGGCATCCTTTGCAATCATCTAAAAGAGGAGAATTCGTTCCACTGAGAACAAATATCCACTTACAACAATCCAAGGAATGAAGGAAAGAAATATCCAGGAAATAATGTTACATAAAGTCAATTCTATTCTAATAGGTATCAAACTATCTTTCTTGGTCATTGTTTCTATTGTAAAAATTTGGTCATCACGCTAAGCATTGAAAGGCTTATAAGGATAATAGATCAAGGAGATATAGGACCAATTATCAAAGAAAAATACTTAGCTCAAAAGAAGAAGATCAAATCAAGATCTATAATTCATTTTATCAATTGAATAATTATGACCTAATATGTTCAAAATGCAATGATTTTGACCATGATTCCCCCAGTTCCAACCAAAGAAAGGAGAATAGTCAAGATGAAATTGAAAGAAACACTACTCCAAGAAGACTACAAATGGTGTCACGAATGCATGAGAAAATAAATTTGACCAAAGAATTTTAAGTCAAAATTACCTTAGAAATACATATAGGAAATACTCCGAAGAAAGAATAAAGGATGCAAGAGGCAATGGATATCATCAAAAAATACCAAGGAAAAAATAATTCAGAAATACATCAAGACAATCTCCATCTCCCAGGTACCAAAGTATATCTTTTGGTTATTTCTATTCTTGTACAAATTTTGGGCAAATGAAAAATGATTTTAGGGCATACCACAAAGACAAATATAATGGTCCTCAGCTCCCTAGAGGCAAGTTTTCAAGAAGAAGCCATGATTCCTCATTTATGAAAAAGGTGGGGTGCTTCAAATGCCATAACATTGGACATATGGCTTGTGATTGTAACTTAACTTGGTTCCCTAAACAAGCTAAAAATGACTACCAAGCAAGAAATTAAAGTTGAAAAAGTATGGAGAAGGAAGAAAATTGGATCAGAAAAACTCTTGAACACTCAAGGCATCAACTCATGTTGTTGATCTGATAAGTACATCTTTGGCAGATATGATATTCCAAGTTTTGATGATAAAATTATACCAATAAAGAGACCATGCATACTATCAAGGGGATATTGTGATTCTTCATTATTCTTGCATAAGTTTTCTATGAAGAGCCTTATGAAACCCTTGATCAATGACGCATGGACAATAATCTCTTGACAGATCATCTCTTGGGAGTAACTCCATTGAAGAAAATCATGGTATTATGAAGTTGTCTTCCAATTGATCACAAGAAAAAAATCTTTCTTGTTTTGAGAAAAAAGAAGAGCTATAGGAGTTTATGTAGGCAAGGCGATTTGGTTGATCATCTACCACATCCATTTCCATGAAGGCATGCAAATGCTAGAAATTTCATTAAAGAAGAGCACCATGACAGGGGGAGAAATGTATCTATCATGAATAACTATCATTGATAAAGAAAATATGATGAAGCAGAATGAAAAAGAAGTATCTTTATAGGGGGAGTACTTGGGCACAAAATTTTCGATTTATGTCAAAGGGGGAGAAATTGTTGAGAAGGAAACAATATTTCCATCAATGCAAAATGTGGAGACTATTGGCTAAAATTTTGATTGATATCAATATGACATTGTTAGAGATGAAAAATATTATTGTGATACATGTGCTAACCATTGATATGTTTCCCTAACCTCATGAAAACCTTATGATAAAACCCTAAGTATGAATATGATGCATGATCTAATGATGGATGAAGAAGCCCTTACCATGAAACTCCACTAGACACATGCATGCATAGTAATGAAAAACTCTAACCATTTGAAGTGACAATTATTAGCTATATGGTTTTCCCTATGATGATGCAAGCATAAATCAATGAAGCCCTAAAATCCCTAGCATGAATGAAGCCCTAGATGCCCATGACTCCTTTGAATATGCCCTAATCCAAATAACTGAAGAAAACATATGAAAAAACTCTCTTCTTGCATGTCATAAAATTGAAGGCCTAAGATATAAAATGAAATCCCTAATCCTAATAAGCTTGATGTCTTAAGTCTATGATGTTCGAGCCTCTAAAACAAAGTTAGTGCCTTGAGAAAGCTAGGGTTGGAGCTTCATAAAATCCAAGGTGGAGCTTGGAAACATGTTGAAGCCTGGTAAATTGAAGAGTTGGAGCCCTCAACATAATTTTACTAAAACTATTGTAAAAGGAGGATTAGTGTCCTCATTTTTTCCTAATAAAATTCCTATTATTTATTTTTTGATTGGAATTGTGAAAAATCTTAACTAGTAAAAGTAACAATTGAAAAGAAATACTTATTCACCCCCTCTCTTGGTATTTCCAATAGTTTCATGTATACCATGAAGGTGTTCTATCCATATAGCTATCATATCATGAGAATTACCCATGATGGGAATATTTTCACTATTGACCAGTTGAAATAATATGATTCAGATCTTATGGTTCATATTGAGATCGACTTGGGAGTCTACAAAGATTCCTATTTTCTTGGAGTGTATCATGGCCCAACCCCTATTCATAATACACCTAGCACCTCTAGGGTATGCATGGTTTCCAGGTATTAAGCTACACAAAAACCTAGGCCCTCCTTCTAGTATCTAACTTCTCAACAATGTGCTTCCACAAATATAACTCATGTAACTAGGTTCATTCCCCTTGGTCACTATGTTAGGTTTACCATTAGGTTAATAATCCTAACCAGTGTGTGTGAGAGCCTTTTATAGTCCAATGTTGAATCCCTTGCTCCATTATGATTCAATCTACAACACTTAACAAATATTCTAATTTTTTCTCTTTCAAGGCCCATCCAGTCCAAGTGTTAAACCTAGGCACAATGACACAACCCTAATACATATCAATTTGTAAAAAAACTTCTAACTCTAGCTCTCAAGGTCCATCGAGCCCAAATTTTGAACCTGGGCGCAATGACACAACTTTGATACATATAAATTTTTAATAGGGATTCTAAATCTAGCTATCAAGGACCATCCATTCCAAGTGTTGAACCTAAGCTTTTATACCACTTTGTGACACTCCCTTCGACCCCCTTGTACTATCTTAGGCCATGGGAGGTGTTACTTATCGTTTAACCTAACCCCGAAGGAATGTTATGAATATGGGGTTAGCAAAAGACCACGTTCCTACAAGTATGTGGAATTAACTTCTAAAACCACCATTGCATTCAAATCACTAAGATATTTCTAGTGGTACGACTTTCACTTTGATCTAATTCCTGGATAAAAAAGTTACACTTGTTTAGATTTTGGCCTATTAGAAGATGCCATGTGGCCTCCACACAATCCTAAATGTTCAGCTTGGTGGATCATGATTTCAAGCCCATATCATATCATTGTAGCCATCACCACCCATGACGTTTGATGTTTAAGAATGAATGGTAATAGTGGGCACTAAAAAGTAAGGTGAAAACATGGTTGATCAAGAAAAATCTATCTCTATTGATGAACCTCTACTATCACACTCATAAGTGTTGTATCATGTAAATATCTTGGAAAGAAGTGGTGAGTAATAGAAATTAGGGTGGGTTCCACATTTAAGGTTATGCCAATTCTCACCCTTAGACTTCTCTCTCACTATAAAAATTGTTTAGCCTAGTGTATTGGCCACCACCCATTCCATAAAATTAATGACTACAACTAGTATACAATGGGTAGTTTTTTGTCACACATGACACATTTCTGTTGGTGCATAGTTCCAACAGTTCCTACTCGATGTCAGCTCACCACTATTCATTTGAGCCTAAACCTTGTCTCCCATTGGTGCCAAAAACATACCATATGCTGCATAAACTATTGATTATGGGGTAATGTCTAAGAAAGGGGAGGATGAATGCCTCACTATGCTCAACTACTCATAGTATTAACACAAGTATATCATTGAGAGCCATGGCCCAAGGCTTGAGGTCTCAACCTCTAAATTTGAATGAGGTAACCAAAATGGGACTTTCTAGAACTATGTATTCCTTATGTAATATTCCAAAATTTGCACACAGCAATTTGGAATATTAGATTTTGCTACTTTCACCTATGAAAGGAATAAATGGGTAAGGAGGCCCATGAAAAATAAAACTATAAATAAATTCCACCTTAGTAAGGGAGGATATCACCTTAGGAGCTGGTTTTACACTTCCAAGTGTGAACAAGGACAAATTAGATGGAGACATAGTCAAGTTTGACTAAGTCAACATCCATTCTTGAGGAGGAGGAAACACTCAAGTAAACTAGCTCAATGTGAACAAGGATCAACCTAGACACACATATGAGAGCCGGATTGAAGACCCCTTGGTATGAATAGAGGAATTGCAGGTGGATTGGTTATAGTTGACCAAGTCAACAACACTGTCATAAAGAGGAGGGAAGCTAGCTAGGGTAGCGCAGTTTTGAAAGAGGAAGCTTCATGAAGAAGTCACCTCAACATTGTGTGGGGTCCGGGGTGAGGAGGCTCACCAAAGTTAAAAGGAAGGAATAGAATCAAAGGGAATTCATTCATGTATTCAGCTATTTTGGTCTTGAGACCACTTTCATGCTTCAGTTGTTTATCCGTAGTTGCTGCACTGCTTAGTGCAAGAAATTCCTGTGCGGGAATTCCATCCTCTCTTTAGATAAAATTTCTTAAGGGATCCTAGGGGAGTTATTTGAGATTAATTTTAGTATTTGGCTTAGATCTATTCATCTACATTCAGCCATAGTGCAGTTCACTTCAGAAAACTGTGTCTTTTATGCAGGGGCAGCAATAGCAGAGTTGCACCCTTTGATTTATGCTAGTCCTTGAGGAGGAGGTGCTCATTTCCCTCCGGGAGATCTAATAAGAAGGCCTTTGGCCATATTTCTGTACTTTTCAGTTATCTAATGTCATATTCAGCAATTTATAATACATAAATGCAGTAACTACATTATTTTCTGCAGTGCTGCTTGTTATTCATGTATATTGTCGAAAACCATTGCCGGGTGTCTTGTTTTTGCTGTACAAGAGATTCAACCTCCATTTCTCTATTGTTTGATTAATATAAGTTGCATATAAGACTTATTTCTCCATTTTCTATAGAAACCCTCATTATAATAACGTATTCCTTGCTTCAGTAGTTGTTGCATGAGCTAGGCTATGGGGTTTTGGCTTATTTTAGCTGCATAGACTTGGGAGATCTGTTTATATGAGCTAGAGTGATTTTTTTCACCTAAAATTCTGCATGTGAGTTTTATATCATGTCCTATAATGGATCCAAGTCCCATTTCTCACTTTTATAGCATTATTTTCTGAAGACAATTGTTTTATGCTCTATATTATTGCATTTCCCCACCCGGGAAGGAGAATATAGATCATCTTGTTGCTGAGGTTATCTCATCTACTGATTTTATGTTATTGGACATATAATGAGCTTCTCTACATTTCCATGCTCATGAATTTTTGAAGCTCAACATCGGTAATAAATCATATTATTCCCAATAGTGTAGCTGTTCCCATTTTAGGATATTGCAGTGGTATCAGAGCTTCCATCTTGGATCAGCTTGTGGATTTCAGATCCACTCAGAAGATAAGAAGGATAGGATAACAAAATGATGGAGAGGATGAGCTTAATCTCATCCATTTTCAGATCTAAGAAGAAAGAAGAAGAGAAACGCATTGAAACTCCAAGAGGGTTTCAAGGAGGGGAGATTTGCAGAGAAACCTCTAAAAATTTTTCAGAAGCAGAAGAAGATGAATGCAATGCCTGTTCTCATAGAGAAAGTGGAGATCAAGGATACCACTTGGATCATGAAATCCTGAGTGGGTATTTGGCAGAATACAAGTGCCAACCTAGGGCTTCCAAAGAGACCCTATATTTTCCTCAATTTATTCAACTGAGAGAAGAAAGAAGACCTTGCAGCAAAGGAGAGATCAAAGACAATAGATTCCTAATGTATAAATTTGATGGGTCAACTATAGCAAGATCTTGGGCAATAAATCTTGAGGCATTATTCCTACTTCATCCAATGGAAGAGAGGTAGGCAGCAGAAGTTGCAGTGCTGCACATGGAGGGTGAAGCCAATGCTTGGTGGTGCAGTCACTTAAGCCACCTAGGAGTGAATTTTTTTTTTGAGTTCACTCAAGAGTTTATCAGAACCTTTGATGGAGAAATATTAGAGGAGAGTATGCCTACACCACCATGGGAGGAGGGAAGTACCAGCGTTGTCATAACCTTGAGAGAGTAGCCTTCTACACCAACAATTGGAGCAACCATTACATTGGAGGGAGGAGTCCTTGCAGCACTACAAGAGGTTCCCACATCTCATCAAGGTATGGGAATATTTTCACTTTTTCTTATTTAAAAAAAAACTTATAAAAATTGTGGAAATACGCATTCATATGGCCCATGATCAAACACTATTTCTGAGATAGGGCAGCAGGATTGCACTGCGTTGTGCAAGCTTGAAGGGTTCAAGGAGCAAATGAACCATTATTCTCATGGACCCTTGTTGAGTTGCACACAACCCCTAAGGTTGGAGTGTGATCTTTTGGAGGGAATCATGAACCTGGAGGATGGAGTGAACTTTGCTCCAAACAAATTAATGCAGAGCCAAATGTTCATCCGGGAGTTAAGACATGAGATAGCCAAAACACCCTGGAGGAGGGTTACAATGCTATCAAGAGGTAGTAGCAAGGAGGATTTGCCTTTAGCTCCCTTGGATCACTGTGGATTCAAGATGATCATCAGTGAAATATCTTCTTTAGGAGGTCTCCAAGGAGTTGCATTTTAGCATCCCATGGAATGCAAGGAGAAAAATTTGATATGGGATGATGGTAATCTTCTTTGGAGGAGTACCAAGATAGAGAATGGTAGGAGGCATCCATCAGTGGATAAGTGGATGTGGATAAAGAGCAAGAAGCTGGAGAGCTACTTTCAAATCTATGATATTGGGCATCAAGAGGCAAAACTGCGTTGGCTACTCTTGAGAGAGTTTGGCCATCATGAGGAATGTCCTCTTTCCAAGGGTATGAGGGAGGAGAATACTTGGTAGAGTACTTGCATCATGGGGCAGCAAGGATTTTGGATGCATTATGATGGTAATGCTCATTGTAAGCCTTACCGCATGTTGTGTTATTTTCCAAATCCACCTCGTAAGCCGAAGGAAGGCGGGATCTGTGGTAATCATACCACGCTCAGTCTGGTAGCTAGCCCTACCAGAATAGGAGAGGGCTCTCTCCAGGTCAATCTCAGCGAAAAGTAATAAATAGGTCTTGAGATGACTGAAATGAAAGCTAATTTTAAGCTAGGTATATGAATAAAGGAGTTTGATTTTGATTTTTAGGGTTTTTTTTGGAAAAAGGGAAAGGCAATTTTTGGGCTTTGGGATGAGGCCAAATTCTTGCAGAGTTCAAGTTGGGGCAGGGAAGGCAATGGATTTGAGGTCCTAGATTGAATGAATGGATAGAAAATACTGTTGAGGAGCTGAAGAGGGAAAGAAGCTACAAGGGTCCTCTTCAAACAGGTGAAAACATATAAAACTAAACAAAATTTTAAGGCAGAGCACCAGCAAACTAATGAATTCTACCTTAGTTACTCATTTGTTTAATTTCAGAAGCAAAGAGAAGGGAAATGGCATACATAAAACATTAATGAAACTCACAATTACATGGATAAGAACACCATAAAAACTCAGAGCCACAAGGATCCCAACAAGTGCTGCAAAACCCTGGTCTTTCCTTTGCCAAAAATGTTGAAATGAATATACAATGAGGTGCCAAACTATTCCCAACAGTCAAACCCTGAAAATGACTCAGAAAATACATAATATAGACCAGCCTAACCCCTTCCCATGCCTCTAGGGGTCGATTTCATCCTTCTAGGAGTTGTTTCAACCAATTCTAAACTAGGAACTGAAATCTAGGCAATCAAACAACTTGCCTCTATATGGTAGGAAACTGATCCATTCACTCACATTTCACCTTTTAGTGAATGAATCTTCTAGAAAAAGTAAAAATATGCCCAAATTACATCATGAACATGAATTTACATCAAGGTACAACAATATTTACAAGAAAAAGTGAAACTGGTCAAAACTAGGCGAAATTCTGAGCTGTGGAGTGAAAAATAGGCCAAAATCCTCTATGCATCGTGCCCAAAATCTCTATGCGTAGCACATGTTTGGAGCTGATTTGGAGGCACTTCCTGAAGTCAAAATTGAGCTCATGATAGCTCTTTGGAAAGCCCTACCTGTCTAATTTCCAACCCAAGTGGAATTTCTGGATTTGGTGTCCATTTGCCTCTCCAAAAATTCAATCTCCCAAGACTGGTTCCTGTGTGTGTAAAAGGTGGCAAAAAGGCCATTTCTGAGGTGTTTTTGACCCTTTAGGCCACCCAAATTTAACTTATTTAACTTGATGAAATCTCTCATCTCTCATCCATTCCCTTCAAAAATGCATAATTTATCATAAAAAACCCAAAAATATCAATTTTTCCTCCAGAAGATGTCCCAATCATAAGCGCGTGCCAAGTGGCGCGACGCGTCGGGCAGGAAAACCTGTTTTGTGACCAAAATTTCAAAAATGACAAAATTTTCTCCAAATTTGCTGAAATTTGGAGTGAAGTTCCCCCATCAAGTTCCATGCTCAGCCAAAGAAGCTTCGACCAAGATTTGGAGTGGATCAGGCCTTTTCCGATGTTTCAGTGCCCTCCTGGTGTATGCAGTTCAGTGGGGTCATATGATGAATCTGTGTCTGTCATGGTGTCGCAAGGTATATGTAAAGTGAATGTTTGGTTTGTTGAAAATGATAAATGAAGACTTGGTTTCTTTTTCTCCAAGTGCCAAATGTGTGCCAAAGGGAAATGAGCGACTGTGAGGAATATGGAAAAGTGGGGAAAAGTGGAGTTTCTGTCAAGTGGATTTAAAATGTAGGACAATCACTTGACATGTTTGGGATATGGGATTTGGAGATTTTTTGTAAATTATAGGGAAAGGGACAATAAAAGGGAGTGAAAGGATTTAGGGAGAGGGGTAATGGGAATTTGTTACAAATGATATGGGAGAGGGAAAGTGATAGGGAATGATATCTTTTATGGGTAGGGAAATAGGGCTTAAATGGTATGAGTGTTTTGGAGAACATGGGAGGTTTTGTGATAATAGTGTGATAGTGAGGAGGTGGAAGAAACAAGGTGGAGAATGGAAGTGTTTGGCACAAAACAAGTTTTAAAACCCTAGGAGCAATCTTAAAACAAGAGAATAGGATTTTGAGTTTTTTGCATTTAAAATTTCATACCAGCACCAAACACTTGTTAAGAGAAATGAGGAAGTGTCTTTGACTCACTTGAAAAAGGAGAGACTGAGAAAAATTTTATGGGTGAAAGGAATGGGAAAAATCTTGTGTTCTGGCCCAATGCGCCGCGCACCAACCTAATGCACCGCACACAAACCCAATGCGTCGCGCCCACTCTTCTATGCGCCGCGCCATTTTGAAAGAGCCTTTTGGAGGCCTTCCCGATGTCCAAATTGGGCGTGTGATAGGTCATTAGAAATATTATTGAGTATGATTTCCAACCGAACTGAAATTTTTCAATTTTTAGTTCATTTTCCTTGTCAAAAATCAAATCTCCCAAGACTGGTCAAAATGAGCAAAATGAGGCTGCCTCAAGGCAACGTGTTGTTGCATTCAACGTTTGAATGTCTTTATCAACTCCAAATTGAGCTCATGATAGCTCATTGGAAATATATTTGTGTCTAGTTATCATTTGACTCATCAAGAAAGTCATTTGGCCAACCAAGCTAGGAGAAATCTTGATTTTCCCAAGGTCATTTCAGCGGTGCATTCAATTCTCCTGAGGCAACGGTATTTTTGACATTTATCTAAAACCATGACACCTGTGTAAAGAGTGAAGGAGGTTTTTCTTCCTTGGCCTGTTGTGGACAAAAACCACTCTCATTTTTCCCAAATTCATATTTTCTTGCTCAGAAACATCATTGGAGTAAAACCTATCCCGATGTGTGGAACAAGGGATTTGTCGAAATGAAGCAAAATGAAGGGGATAAGGGGCTTCTAAATTCTTGAGAAAATTTTGGGAAGTAGGGAGGGATGTTAGGAAGTAGGGGAAAGTGGAATTTCAGAGATTGAGTGAGGGGAAGGGGTCCAAAAGGGAAAAACACAAGCCTAGCCTAGAAAATTGCCAAGTTGTAGCAAGAAACTAGGGTTTGTGCAAAAATGAGGAATTTGGGGAATCTCAGTGATGGGAAGTGTTTAATAAGGTATATTAAGGATAGGGGAAGGTGTATGAACATCAGGATACAATTTTTTCTAATGATTTTACCATCCAAGAGAAATTACCTCCAAAACCCTAGGAGAGGGAAATGAACCTTACCTAGGCACAACTGAAGCATGAACAAGGATTAAAATGACCCTTTGGAATCTGGCATGATGATGAAAACCCTCTGAATGATGGTACACTCAGCTGAATGGTGACATGGACCAACATTTGGACAAATCTGGAAGGAGTGAAAGCAAACCCTAAACCTAGTACTTAGTGAGCAAATTTTGCTTGAAGGCTCACTGAAATGACAAAATTTGACCCTGACACCTCAAAATCACTTTGTAAGAGCATGTTTGATCACTGGAGGAAGGCTGCAAAGATTGACACTAACATTGGCTCCAATGGGGATGGTAGCTCCTTGGAGGTGCCAAGAACTATAGATCTTTGGAAAGCAGACAGTGCCTTCATCCATTGGGCAATGGAATCAAAAACTCAAGCTGAAATGCATGACTGAAAACTGATGACTTGATGACACAAATATTCTCTTACTTAAATAAACACTGACTCAATACTTAAACACAACTGACAAACTAGAAAATATGCTCAATATGAAGCTTTTTCAATACAACCTACACTAATTGTTCCATTCATCACCTGATCAAGTGAAATGGAACAACCAATGCAACCATGTGAGCATCCTAGCTGCTATTTGATTTCTTCCCAAATGTTTTCTGATGCGTAGGAAAAGGGAAGAATCGAAAGGCAACTCCCATGGAAACTCAGAATCAAGTTGACTGGTGATAAACTTGCAAAGCATGAGTTGACTGGATGACTTCAAAAATACTGCGAAAGGATCTTCATAAACATAGCTACTGATTTCCATTAACAGATTACTGCTCTGGTCCAAGTGATCTTTATAGCTGGAAATTAAGATTTTCCTCACATCTGTGCTGGCTTTCTTTGGTGTCTGCAGCAAGCTGTCAAAAGGATCCTGAATTTCGTGAATAACCAAACTCTGGAGTTGATTCCAAACAGAACAAAAGTCTCCTTTATCAATCTCCTCATATGACTGCAAATCTTGATATAGGCTTTGTAATGAAAAATATGTTAAACAAGAGAATGAAGGCAACCTTTGAATAAGATTATCATCAATATTCTTTTCCGGCACATGGTTAGCTAATGGAGCAGAATTTTTACAACAAACATCATCCAACACACAAGCAATAGGATCATCAAAAAATTGAGAAGACTGCTGCGATGTATCCATTGAAATTGTATGACATCCTACTGGCTGTTCATATTTTTCTTGAGAGATATTACGAAGATTCTTCTTTATAAACTGAAATGATTCAAAAAAAAAGGGTATAGAATCCTCTTGCATCATTAAATCATGTATTTCAACTCCTACGCCTTCATCTGTAATCTGACCTTCAATTTTGTTTGGTGGCTGCAAATCTGATGCTAGGGAGGGTTTTGTGTCCAAAATGATTTCATCAGTCATTTCAGGGGAGGATTTCTCATTAACAACTTGCTCAAGAATTTCACTATCTGTCTCATCCTCTATATTAACACTTAGAGATTTTTGATTTCCTATGGGCTGCTCATTTGAAGATTTACTATGCAATTTACCCTTCAACAATTGAAATGATTTAAAACAGAATGGTACGGAGTCACCTTGTAGCATTTGATCATATGTGCCAGCTTCCATGTCTTCATCTGCAACTTGACAATCAATGGCATTTGGGGACTGCAAATATGAATATGAGAAATCTTGAACAAGGTTTTCATTGCCTTCAAAATGATCCAAACCAAGACTGTTGGCAGTTGATTTCTGATTGCATGGAAATTGTCTGTGATGAACTGAAACGAATCAAAACAAAAAGGCAAAGATCCTTCACTTACTTCAAAATTTGTTGCACTTTACTTGTCATCCTCATAGCTGATATGCAATGGTTGATCACTATACTCGAGCTGTTGAAAGTGAACTGCCTCCTTCCACAAACTAGCTGCTAATTCGTCTACAAGATTAGCTTCAGTTTGGAGAACATAATCATCATCATACTGATCAAAATGAGGCAAATCATCAGTATATAACACATCATCAAGCATACATGTCAAATCAACAACTCTCTCTTCTTAAAGATGATCTATAAAGCAATCACTATGACAACTGGGATAAGAAACAAAATGTTTTGGATCAGCAACTTGTTCTTCTTCAATCAGCAAGCCATGGGTTTGAACATTATACTCATTCCTTGTGGTGATCTTTTGCATCATCTCTTCCACTGCACTTACCAACATGTCAAGCTTTACCTCTAAAGATGTTGATTTCTTCGGATCCATGTTTTTCATCTCTTCTTCCTCCAACCTTGCCCTTCGGATCAACAAATGAGCCTCTACATTCACTGCACTATTTTGAATCTCATGAAGTGTTGCAATATTCCTTTATCTCAATTGAAACTCCGTTTCTAGATCAAAGGCACCCGGGTAGTGAAAGAGAGAAGATCTAAGAGAAGGTCTTATATCAACTGGCATCGAAAAATATACTTGGTTAAATCTGGCAGAAAATTGTTGTACTATCTCCCCTGGCAGTATTTTCAGCTGGTTATACTCTTCTATAATAAGGAAAGGATTATGTTCGATCACCCACCTGTCAAGGAAAACTTTGACGAACTACTGGAAATCTGAGATGCTCGCATCAGGCAAGTTTTTGAACCAACTCTTCACTTGGCCTTGAAAAGAAAGAGCAAAAAGCCTAATACTAACATCTTCGTCATCAACTTCAAAAAGATCTAGGAAATTCTCAACATTCTGCACATGTTTCTCAGCGTTGAAATTGTTACATTCACCATCAAATCTTGGTAGATATAGGTCATAATTTTTATGGAAAGCATGAAGAACAGAAGGTAAAACAAGAGGTTTATACCTATATGGGACTATAAAAGGTGTAGGAGTATATACAAGAGCTACGGGATCAGTTTTTTTTTCAGGCTCATCACTCTGAAAAGAGTCATCATAAGATGTGGGAAAAGTAAGGAGACCAGGATCAAAGGGAAACTCAGCATTTACACTTTTTAAATGGGTCGAGTGAAGATTTTGATCACCTTTCTCATACAAAAAATTCTGAAAAACTTTCAGGATAGCTTCAAGAACAATAAAGAAGTAATTTACAAGAAAGCAGACTAGATCCTGAATACCATTCCACTTTGGATACCTAAACTTAGTGTAAGATCCTTCCATTTTCTCAGAGAAAGAGTTAGTCCTCCAGTGGAGTCTCTACATTGAGTTGGAGTCACCAGGTGAATGATTTTAGCCTTCTTATGTCTGATCGTTTTCCACCATCAACCATCAGATATGAACTTGATACATGTACTGGGGCAATTTACAAGCTAGATGTTACGTTTACAAGCTAGACCGAATATTGACTGAGGCAACATTTATCTACTTCCGCTAATGCAAAGAAAAAGCGTTTCGAAGGCTACCTGGCATAACTTCAGGCTCTGTCTGTAGCTTATGAAACAATTAACACCAAAAAGCAAACCATTTTCATCCCCAGTATGGTTGCCACTATGTTATTGCCCAAATCCACTTCAGGCTGAAGGAAGGAGGGATCCAGGTTAACATCATACCATGCTCAGTCTCGTAGCTAGCCCTACCAGAACAGGAGAGGGCTCTCTCCGGGTCAATCTCAGTGAAACGTAATCAATAGGGTCTGAGATGACTAAAACAACAACTAATATTAGGCTAGATATATGAATAAAGGAGTTTGATTTTGATTTTTAGGGTTTTTGCTGGAAAAAGGGAAAGGCAATTTTTGGGCTTGGGGATGAGGCCAAATTCTTGCAGAGTTCAAGTTGGGGCAGGGAAGGCAATGAATTTGATGTCTTAGATTCAATGAATGGATGGAAAATACTGTTGAGGAGCTAAATAGGGCAAGAGGGTGCAAGGATCCTCTTGAAACTGATGAAAACATATAAAACTAAACAAAAGTTTAAGGCAGAGCACCAGCAAACTAATGAATTCTACCTTAGTTACTGAATTGTTTAATTTCAGAAGCAACGAGAAGGGAAATGGCATACATAAAACATTAATGAACTTAAAAAATCATGGAGAAAAACACCATCAAAAACTTAGAGCCACAAGGATCCCAACAAGTGCTGCAAAACTCTAGTCTTTCCTTTGCCAAAAATCTGAAATGAATATACAAAGAGGTGCCAAACTTTTCCCAAGAGTCCAACCCTGAAAATGTCTCAGAAAATACATGATATAGAATAGCCTAACCCCTTCCCATGCCTCTATGGGTCAAGCTCATCCTTCTAGGAGCTGTTTCAACCAATTCTAAACTAGGAACTGAAATCTAGGCAATCAAACAACTTGCCTTTATATGGAAGGAAACTGATTCATTCATTTAATTTTCACTTTTTAGTGAATGAATCCTCTAAAACAAGTAAATATGTGCAAAAATTACATCATAGTCACCAAATTACATCAAGATAGATCAATAATTACATCAAAAAGTGAAACTAGTCAAAACTGGGCAAATTTCTGAGCTAAAGAGTCAAAATGAGGCCAAATTTCTCTATGCGCCACGCCCAAAAACTCAATGTGTCGCGCCACTTTGAGCCTATTTTGAGGCACTTCTCAAAGTCCAAATTGAGGTCATGATAGCTTTTTGGAAAGACCTATCTGTCTACTATCCAAACCAAGTGTAATTTCTGGATTTGGATGTCTTCTACCCCTCCAAAACTTCAATCTCCCAAAACTGGTTCCTGTGTGTGCAAAAGGTGGCAGAAAGGCCATTTTCAAGGTGTTTTTGACCCTTTAAACCACCTAGAACTTGATGAAATCTCTTAGCCATTCCTGAACATGCATAATTTATCATAAAAAACCAAAAAATATCAAGTTTTCTTTTAGAAGATGTCCCAATCATAAGCGCGCGCCAAGTGGCGCGACGCGTCGGGCAGGAAAACCTGTTTTATGACCAAAATTTCAAAAATGACAAAATTTTCTCGAAATTTGTTGAAATTTGGAGTGAAGGTCCCCCATCAAGTGCCATGCTCAGCCAAAGAAGCTTCGGACAAGATTTTGAGTGGATCAGGCCTTTTCCGATGTTTCAGTGCCCTCCTGGTGTATGCAGTTCAGTGGGGTCATATGATGAATCTGTGTCCATCATGGTGTCCCAAGGTATATGTCAAGTGAATGTTTGGTTTGTTGAAAATGATAAATGAAGACTTGGTGTCTTTGTCTCCAAGTGCCAAATGTGTGCCAAAGGGAAATGAGGGACTGTGAGGAATATGGAAAAGTGGGGAAAAGTGGAGTTTCTGTCAAGTGGATTTAAAATGTAGGACAATCACTTGACATGTTTGGGATATGGGATTTGGAGATTTTTTGTAAATGATAGGGAAAGTGATAATAAAAGGGAGTGAAAGGATTTAGGGATAGGGGTAATGGGAATTTGTTACAAATGATATGGGAGAGGGAAAGTGATAGGGAATGATATCTTTTATGGGTAGGGAAATAGGGCTTAAATGGTATGACTGTTTTGGAGAACAGGGGAGGTTTTGTGATAATAGTGTGACAGTGAGGAGGTGGAAAAAACAAGGTGGAGAATGGAAATGTTTGGCACAAAACAGGTTCTAAAACCCTAGGAGCAATCTCAAAACAAGAGAATAGGATTTTGAGTTTTTTGCATTTAAAATTTCATACCAACACCAAACACTTGTTAAGAGAAATGAGGAAGTGGATTTGACTCACTTGAAAAAGGAGATACTGAGAAAAATTTGATGGGTGAAAGGAATGGGAAAAATCTTGTGTTCTGGCCCAATGCGCCGTGCACCAACCCAATGTGCCGCGCACAAACCCAATGCGCCACGCCCACTCTTCTATGCGCCGTGCCATTTTACAGGAGGCTTTTGGAGGCCTTCCCGATGTTAAAATTGGGCGTGTGGTAGCTATTTGGAAATCGTATTGAGTCTACTTTCCAACCCAACTGAAATTTTTCAATTTGGAGTTCATTTGCCTTGTCAAAAATCAAATCTCCCAAGACTGGTCAAAATGAGAAAAATGAGGCTGCCTCAAGGAAGAGTGTTGTTGTAGTCAACGTTTGAAGGTCTTCCTCAACTCCAAATTGAGCTCATGATAGCTCATTGGAAATATCTTTGTGTATAGTTATCATTTGATGCATTAAGCAAGTCATTTGGCCAACCAAGCTAGGAGAAATCTTGATTTTCCCAAGGTCATTTCAGAGGTGCATTCAATTCTCCTGAGGCAACGGTATTTTTGACATTTATCTAAAACCATGACACCTGTGTAAAAAGTGAAGGAGGTTTTTCTTCCGTGGCCTGTTTTGGACAAAAACCTCTCTCATTTTTCCCAAATTCTTATTTTCTTGCTCAAAAACATCATTGGAGTAAAACCTATCCCGATGTGTGGAACAAGGGATTTGTCGAAATGAAGTGAAATGAAAGGGATAAGGGGCTTCTAAATTCTTGAGAAAATTTTGGGAATTAGGGAGGGATATTAGGAAGTAGGGGAATGTGGAATCTCAGAGATTGAGTGAGGGGAAGGGGTCCAAAAGGGAAAAACACAGGCCTCGCCTAGAAAATTGCCAAGTTGTAGCAAGAAACTAGGGTTTGTGCAAAATGAGAAATTTGGGGGATCTCAGTGATGTGAAGTGATTAATAATGTACATTAAGGATAGGGGAAGGTGTATGAACATCAGGATACAAGTTTTGTTGATTATTTGACCATCCACGAGAAATTACCTTCAAAACCCTAGGAGAGGGAAATGAACCTTACCTAGGCACAACTGAAGCATGAACAAGGTGTAAAATGACCCAGTGGAACTTGACATGATGATGAAAACCCTCTTAATGATGGTACACTCAGCTAAATGGTGACATGGACCAACATTTGGACAACTCTGGAAGGAGTGAAAGCAAACCCTAGACCTAATACTTAGTGACCAAATTTTACTTGAAGACTCATTGAAATGACAAAATTTGACCTTGACATCTTAAAATCACTTTGTAAGAGCATGTTTGATCACTGGAGGAAGGCTGCAAAGACTGACACTAACAAGTTTTATGATGGAGGTGTGATGGGGCAGCAAAGACATTTGTTGCTTTGGAGGCTTGAGAGAGAGCAAGGGAAAAGTTTCTCTCACATTTTGCATGATGTTGCAATAGGAGGAGATGGCAACATTATGAGAGGAGTCCTTGAAATTGAAGGGGGCCTATTTTCATTCAAGAGTTGGAGGGTGCCTATTTTCATAGGCCAACAACATTGTCACTTTGGAGCATGAGCTTGTTGATGGAGTTTTCCCAAGATCACTTCATATTTTATGCATTTGATGGCCATAGAGGAGGTGATATTGACAGAGTGGTGGATGGACTCATTGGTTACTATGGCATGTTCTCCTTGACTTGGATGCCCAAGCATAAGAAGGAGGATTTTTATGGGGCATGTGATTCATTCCTCTTCAGATGGCTATGCCATACCACTATGGAGAATTCATCTATGGACCTTGTCACCATCTTGTCTTCACTACATGGTAAGAATTTTATTATTGCATCTATTGATTGTACCACACAATATTTTTCTCTTACCATTTCCTTGCAGTGCATTGATCTTCAAAGGGGAAAGTTTTTCTTTAGGCTCCATGGTCTATTTTTGACTAGCTATCATGATGGAGACAACCAACTATTGTATGATCTGGGGCAAGTATGTGGCTACTTATTGTGTGCTCAATTGACATATCTAGCCATATTCTATTTACTGGTGGGTGTGATGACTTATACAGCAAGCGATTTGTCAAGAGGCAACTTTCCATACCATTGTCTGAAGCTGCAGTGGGGTAGACTGCGCTGTGACCACTTGGGAGACTGTTGGTACCTTCCAACAACACATGAAACCTTCAGTATTTCTCTCGATATGCTGCTGATCATGTTCCTATTTTTTGATATTTTCCTTGCCTATATGAGGAGCATGATTGGAGGAGGAACACATGGAGTGGGTGTGTTATTGGGGGAGAAGCACCCCCACACTTTCTGCATTACATGCTCTAAGGGGAGCATGGGAAGAGACATAGCCTCTAGAGAAAAACATTTGTTTATTTATGAGGGAGGCCATGAGTTGGATGGGGTGCCATATGATGGTGATTTCTTACCCATCATGTATAAGGTGGTTTGGGCCAACTTGATTCACAGCGCTAGGGAAGGGACCTTTGGAGGTGTATTTTCCTTCTTGCCATTGGAGGGCAATATTATGGCAGCCCAAGATCAGAAAATCCTTTACACTTGTCTTAAGTGGAGAGGAAGACAACGTGGGGTAGGCTACTATGTCTACCATGTCTAGAATTTCAGCCCACCTAATTTGTCAGAGCTTCAGGTGGAGGATGATCTGCATGAGTTACCATCTTGGAGGGTGGATCATTTTGCTTGGTTGATAGCCTGGGGAGGAGAGATTAAAATGGGGATGATGAATCCCAATATATATCAGCCTTTATGCCCCAAGAGGATCTTCAAATAGCCCATTGTTGCCTCCATGGATGATCCACTGTCACATAATGCCAGCTACTTGGATAGCTTACATACTTGGGAGAGGCAATTTGGAGATATATTGATAATGCAGCGCCTTGATCTTTGGAGGATTTCATCTTATGAGGTTGCTACAGGGGAGAAGAGGATGCTATTCAGTCTTACCCTTGTAGTTTCTTGAGGACAAGAAACATTTGGGAGGGGAGGACTATAATATTCCAAAATTTGCACATAGCAATTTGGAATATTAGATTTTGCTACTTTCACCTAGGAAAGGAATAAATGGGTAAGGAGGCCCATGAACAATAAAATTATGAATAAGTTCCACCTTAGTAAGGGAGGAGATCACCTTAGGAGCTGGTTTTACACTTCCAAGTGTGAACAAGGACAAATTAGATGGAGACATAGTCAAGTTTGACTAAGTCAACATCCATTCTTGAGGAGGAGGAAATGCTCAAGTAAACTAGCTCAATGTGAACAAGGATCAGCCTAGACACACATATGAGAACCGGATTGAAGACCCCTTGGTGTGAAGAGAGGCATTTTAGGTGGATTGGTTATAGTTGACCAAGTCAACAGCGTTGCCACAAAGAGGAGGGAAAGAGGGAGCTTCATGAAGAAGTCACCACAACATTGTGTGGGGTTCGGGGTGAGGAGGCTCACCAAAGATAAAAGGAAGGCATAGCATCAAAGGGAATTCATTCATGTATTCAGATATTTTTTTCTTGAGACCACTTGCATGCTTCAGTTGTTTAGTCGGAGTTGCTGCACTACTTAGTGCAAGGAATTCCTGTGCGGGAATTCCATCCTCTCTTTAGATCAACTTGCTTAAGGGATCTAAGGGGAGTGATTTTAGCTTCATTTCAGTATTTGGCTTAGGTCCATTCATATACATTCAGCCACAGTGTAGTTCACTTCAAAAAACTACATCTTTTATGCAAGGGCAGCAACATCAGAGTTGCACCCTTTGATTTATGCTAGTCCTTGAGGAGGAGGTGCTCATTTCTGTCCGGGAGATCTAATAAGAAGGTATTTGGCCATATTTATATATTTTTCAGTTATATAATGTCATATTAAGCCATTTATAATACAGAAATGCAGTAACTGAGTTATTTTCTGCAGTGCTTCTTGTTATTCATGTATATTTCCGGAAACCTTTTCCGGGTGTCTTGTTTTTGTTGTACAAGAGGTTCAACCTCCATTTCTCTATTGTTTTATTAATATAAGTTACATATCAGACTTATTTCTCCATTTTCTATAGAAACCCTTATTATAATAATGCATTCCTTGCTTCAGTATTTTCTGCATGAGCTAGGCTATGGGGTTTTGGCTTATTTTAGCTACACAGACTTGGGAGATATGTTTATATGAGCTAGAGTGATTTTTTTCACCTAAAATTTTTCATGTGAGTTTTATATCATGTCCTCTAAGGAATCCAAGTCCCATTTCTCACTTGTATAGCGTTATTTTCTGAAGACAACTGTTTTATGCTCTATATTGCTGCATTTCCCCACCTGGGAATGAGAATATAGATCATTTTTTGCTGAGGTTCTCTCATCTGCTGGTATGATGTTATTTGAAATATAATGAGATGCTCTATATTTCCATGCTCATGATTTTCTGAAGCTCCACATTGGTGATAACTCAGATTACTCCCAATAGTGTAGATGTTCCCATTTTGGGATATTACACTTTATGGAATTGTAGGGTTCATTAATGTAACTATTAATACACATATATACATTTTCCATGAAAGTAATGATAAAAAAGTAATCCAAGAAATCATCAAGCCACATTTTATTCATGGATGTATCAATGAGGTTCAAAGCTCTGGCATTCATTCATATCCATAACACACAAGATATTTAATCATTTGTACATGAAATAAATTCATGATAGTCCATAAATTAATATTCATGAAAAATGCACACTTATTTGCATTTTTAAAGACAACTAGCAACTAAAGGAGGGGGTTCAACTCTCCACCCAACCCTAGTCTAGAAAAATTATAATTGTTTCTTGCAACCGACCATGCATGAGCTAGATCCAAGGACTAAGAGGATGTGTATCTAGGTAAATTCAAAACCAATGCTTAATCACAAAACCAAGATAAGGATTCCACTATATAGGTAGTTTGACAGCCCTAATGGAAGCACCACAACTACTCACTTTCTCTTTGGTTAAAACATAGGACTTCAACCAATACCAAATGAGTTCTAACTTAGTTCTAGGAGATGGAATCATTTATTTTTGGTGGTTTATCAACCACCTCTCATGTTAAGCACAACAGGGGTCCACAATCCACTATTTAGGTGGTTTCATATGCACAAGGAAAGCACCACAATGAACCATATTTTCTTGTCCCAGTGGTTTAATATCCAGTAAAAAATAACTAGGTTGCTTCATATCCTCAAGGAAAGCACCACAGTGATCGAATTATCCATTGAGTTCCTCATTGGTTAATTAGGCCTAGATACACCATATAGTGGCATTAACACAATCGCATGGAACACTTTCTCAATTCTTAGAAAACTGGTTCAATTCACACCCATGTTTTCGCCTTCTAGCTTCCACACTAGTAGCTTTCAAAAATCTCATCTCTAATGTATTCACTCAGATTTATATTAATCCAAAACTCTTGGTGCTCTAGGTTCTCTTTACATAGTAAAATTATGCACCAATTTATTTGTGCCTTCTTTAAACACTTCGACCTATCCCCTCTTCATCTGAAATGTGAGAAATTCTTATTTCTAATACATATATGGATTGTAGGGGCATTTATAGGATATTTAGACTCTGACTAAATAAATAATAGAAGTAATCACTAATGATATGGAAATGAAACTACTTGTTTGCTGGTTCAAGGTATTCATTATCGATAAACTTATGTGTGCAAACTATTTAATGTGTTTTGCAATTGGAACAAAATGCTTTTGGTGAATTTATGAGTCTTTTTGTGTGTAGGAAGCTTATTTCTTTTTACTGCTTAACATCTTTAAATATGATAAAACAGAGCAAACAAATCACATAATATAACACAACATATGATAAGGCAGTTCACCCCTCGGCTACATCTTCCGTGTCCAAGGCTCCCAAATGGGCATGTCCTTACTCTTATTATGCTCAAAATTAGTTATACAGTGTGAAGAAAGCCTAAACAAGCAAAAATAGTTGTAGAAATGAGTTCAGAACACTGAAAATAGTAAATATAGGCTTTTGTTTCACCTCCAAAGGTTAAGCATAGCCCAATACAGCTCCAACACTCCCTTGGCCCTAATGGCTCTCCAAGCTTCTATGCTAAAAAAGTACCTAAATATGTTCTCTGTTGCCTCTACAACCTGCACCATTGGCTCTGGAATGCTCAAATTACCTAAAATCAAAAAACAATTCGCTCCAAATGGTCTTTCCTAGCAAAAGTTATGAGCCAAACAATTTTTGCCTAATTAGGGCTAGAAAAACTCCAAAAATGGGAGGACTGCCAGTTAAGCCCGCTAGTTTAGGCTTTGTGCCAAATTGGGCGGAGTTTTCCAAAATATCCACCAGTTGGGTGGTTAGCACTTAATGTCACGGGCGTCATGTGACCACACCTGGAGTGTAAAAACTCTGGTAAACTTGAATAAGTATATATTATTATTGATAAAAGATGAGATGATTACAAGTGGGGATCACCAAGGCTTTAAATATAGCCTTATGGTGTCGCTTGGTGAAGAGGCATGATCGTTGATCATGCCCTTCCACATTAATAAACCTAAGATAACTATATTTAACGAATAATTAATAAAATATACATAACATTGCCCCTCTCTTAAAGATGTTTTGTCCTCAAAGCATACGTAAGGATGGACATTATTAATGAACGCCTGGGTTTCTCGAGAGGCGGGCTCTTACTTCCCACATTTTTAAAATATCATGGAGCATCTCCTCGAGTTCAATCTTTTGGTGATGTGGATAGTGACAAGATTTGATATGGACAGGGTCGGGTCCTTTCTTGACTTCTATTAGATGTTTGTGTTCCCTATTAGGAGGTATTTTCATTTGCAGGTTTTGGAAGACTTTTTCGTGTGTCTGAACTATTCCTTGTACTTCCTGTGACTCTTCGTGGTTCCTTTTTGTAGATAACATTTCTAGATGATGACATTGTACTATAGAGGGTGGCACTCCTTTTCGAATCATCTTCGTCATCTGAGATGATGATCCGATGTGATTTCCTGGGGCTTAGAATCCATACAACTTGTGCTTCTATCCTTGCCATTTAAAGCTTATAAACTGTTTTTGATGGTTGGAAGAATAAGTACCTAAAGTTTGTAGCCATTGAATTCCTAAGACCACATCTACTCCTTGTAATGGCACAGTGTAGAATGGAGATTCTAAATTAAAATTTTGAATCTGCAATTTTACCTTATGGCATTTCCCTACCTTCTCAATTTTCTTACCATCGGCCACCATTACCTTCATATTGGGCATGGGAAACATAAATATGTTGAGTCTTTTGGCCTTGGTAAAATCTAGAAAATTGTGGGTACTGTCAGTGTCAAGGAGAACCATTACATTGTTCTTCTTAATATGTCCTTTAAGTTTTAGTGTGTGAGGTTGTGACATACCTGTCATAGCTGATAAGGACATTTGTGTAATGCTTCCGTCATCTAGTTTTAGAGTGGCTTCATCTGATTCATCATTGTTAGAGTCATTAGTTTCTTCACAGTTATATATATTCTTTATCTCATTTCTTTTTGTGCACCTATGATTAGGGTCCCACTTTTCACCGCAACGTTTGCACTTGCCCTCTCTCATCCTTTATATTTCCATGTTAGATTTTTCTTCTTCACGAAGATGGGGTGGGACATATTTTATGTTATCTATATTTTCAGATTGAGGAAATATTTGTCTCGAATATACTCTTTCTGATTTTGACCATGATATCCTTTCAAATTTCTTTTCAGCAACTTTTTCTTTTTTCCTTGCTAGTTCTACTGATGTAATGTCATGAAGTTCGAGCTCTTCTTGTAGATGTGGTTTAAGTCCTGAGATGAAAGATTGGATTAAACAATATTCTAACAATCCAGGTACTCATGTCGCTAAGGTCTCCCATTCTCAAGTGTACTCATCCCCATCTCCTTTTTGGCGTAATTTGATGAATGTTGAATTTTTTTTTTCCTCTTTTATACCTTGGAATCTTTTAAAGAATGCATCCTTAAATTTCCTCCAACTGATAGCAAGTGTCGTCTTTTTCCACCACATATACCAGTTAAATGCTTCTCCTTACATTTTCATGGAAGCGTGCTTAATTTTTTGGTCATCACTATCAATCTCATAAATCTCAAAATATTCTTCGGCTTTATTAAGCCACACAATGCTATTTTTTCCATTACTGTCAAACTTAGGTAGCTCGATTTTTTCTCTTCGACGATATGCTAATGGTGGGACGAGAAATGGGTATTGATTAGGAAATGCATTCTAGAGCTGCTTATTCTGAGAATATGCATTACTATCTTCGTGATGATTTGGGGAATCAGTTTTTTCCTGATGCTCTTCAGAGTTCCCTGAATCTGCAGAATTGTTCTGTTTATTTTGTTCCATATTAGGGGATATGGGTCATTGTGTTTGACTTATCTTATCTATCTTATCATTTGTCTTATCGAATGGTTTTGTCATCTATTTCATTTCTTCGCTAGGATTTTCTGTGGCCTCATTATGATTTAGCCACATTTGTCTTTCTAATCGATTCGTCATATCTTGAACCTTTTTTATATCGTTGGAGTTTCCTGTAACTGTACCTTCGAGACTGACTAATCTTTTTCCAAAGTCATCGGAATTATTATTGATTTGTTTCTCAATATCCATCAATTTTTTTTAAAAATCGGCCATCGACATTAATGAAGACATTGAATGCATATGTGGTGGTGAATATTTATTTGCCAGTTTTTTCCTTTTTTTTTAAACTAATTTTTATATAAAATTAATTTTAAATTAAGTTTAAATAAAAATTAAATATATATATATATATATATATATATATATATATATTTTAAATCAAATTTACTTTTGAATGTCCACACCCTATGGTCATGATGGTTCACAAAAAATAAAAATAAAAAGACTGAATTTAAAAAACTCGTGGGAGGCAGGTTGTAAAAATATTTAAAAATTAAAAAATCTGAAGTGTGAGGGGCGTGGGGTGTGGCTAGGTGAGGGAGCGGTGGTCGAAGGGAGGGATGGGGCTTGGGTTGCAGTGCAAGTATGTAATGGAGAGGGGGGGTGAGTGGTGGTGAGTGGGCGGTTGGGTAGAGTGTAGGGGGTGAGTGTATGGTGAGCGGAGCCGAGTGTGAGGGAGTCCGTAATTGGGGAGATTGGGGAAGGGTAGTGAGGTGTGCAGCGAGGAGTGTAGGCCATGAGGGATGGGGAAGAGATATGGTGTGAGGGGGAGGGAGAGAGGGTTGTAAGGCCGAGTGTGAGGGGAAGCAAGAGGTCGGTAGGCCGAGCGGGGAAGGGGGTTGGGAGCGGCTGGGGAGAGCAGGGTTGTGGGGTGGGGAATATGAGACGGGGTGGAGGGCGGGTGAGTGAGGCTGAGGGGCCGAGGGTTGGGGAGGGAGTTGGAGTGGGTGAGGGGGAGGTGCATTTGCATAGAGGGAGAAAGAGAGTGTAAGGGGGATGGGTAGCGAGTGTAATGTAATGGAGGGCAGTGCTATGTGAGGGGGAAGAGGGAAAAGAAAATTTGGTGGAGGAAAAATCTGTAAAAAAAAAAATTTAAACAAATGTTGCCCACAAGCACTCGGTTTAAAAAAAATCTGCAATTCTGGAATTTTCTTGTAATTCCTTAATTCCTGGTGATCACACAGATCCTAAAGAGTGACTACTCTGATACCAATGGAGTGTAAAAACTCTGGTAAACATGAATAAGTATATATTATTATTGATAAAATATTAGATGATTACAAGTGGGGATCACCAAGGCTTTAAATACAGCCTTATGGTGTCCCTTGGTGAAGAGGCATGATCGTTGATCATGACCTTCCACATTAATAAACCCAAGATAACTATATTTAATGAATAATTAATAAAATATACATAACAGCACTCATCAGATAAAAGTTTGGAACAACGGTTTTATAACCGTAACAATAAATTTGGTATTAAACTTCGTAACCTCTGCCATGTTACATGTGGCCTTATCCATAACACTTAAACTTAACCATTACATTTATCCATCGTTGGAGTTAAGCTACGGTTCCAGGCGCCCGGTCTTGTGGTAGAGGGGGCTGGCCCCCTTTTGTCCCCCGCCCATTTGCAATTTGAAGTTCAAATAGAAGTTTGGTCTGTCATATGTTAAGACTCACCGTAGAGTGCCTGGTCGGGCCGCCCGGCTGGCAGTGCCTAGACCTAGGTTCAAAACCCGTCGACGCCATATAAAATTTTACACCACACATTATTTGACTTCTTGGGGCCACGTGGCAGCCTCCGGGCAGGCCATGTGGCGCCCCCAATTGGCTCTCATAAAATATTCCATGGAATATTCTGTGGAATATTCTGTAGAATATTCTTGGAATATTTTGTGGACAATTACTTTTTTTAATAATTTTTTATTCAAATTCAAAATGAGTCAAATTGGGCTTTTTCCTTGAAATTTAGAAACTTCAAACTTGAACATCTTTCTCATACAACATTAGATTTGAGTGTCGTTCACGGCTACAGGATCATTTTGACGAGACCTTTCCTACCATTCTAGTTTCAACCAATTCTGAGTAAATAAAATTTTGAGCATTTTTGCAACTTAGGACATGATCACCTAATCACACCTCCCAAATGGGAAGCTTTTGGACCCACAAAAGCTCTATGATTACAAAAAATGAATATGAGGAGACTGATTCTCCACTCTTCCAAGTTTGAACCACTAAAATCTTCCCGACTTCATCAAATTGAGCTTTTCATAAAGAGATAAATTATTCCTTGATTCACTGACCGAATGTTGCTAACATTGACTGAGTCATGACGCAAATTCTTGAAATTTGTAGAAAAGAAACTATAATTTGTAGAAATCATACTATTTCTACAATGGTCAAGCTTCAAAGAAGACTGGAAATGAGATTCACCTTGCCAACTATTCATATGGCGAATTTTTTCTGTGTGAGCCATGCACTTGTGCCGAATCCCGACCAAGTTTTCTCGCGATAAATGTGCCATTATAAAACCAACATTGACCCATGATTAAATATGTGCCCTCTTTTCTTGCATGCCTTTCCACCTCATGGACTCTTGCACTACTTTGCACCGACCCTCCCTTCTCTACACCAATCGACACCAAAGGTACCTTGTGCAGCAAATTGTCAACTTCTTTCAAAGATGAACTGTTATCAGACTATGAGATATCATTAGAAATATCATGAAAATTTAAATGTACAAAACCTTGTCATTTAATCATTAACAAAGTCAGATTTTGACTTGCATTAACTAGCCTTTTCAATTGACCTACATGGACTAAAGAATATTCTAGCTTCTTCTTATGTGCTCTCACAATGTACTCTTTTCCATCCTTGAATAAGTGATACTTATTCTCATGGCGATAGAGGATTTCATTTCTGTCATATAAACATGGACTACCCAACACAACACCTGTTATGTCAATCGGTACTACATCTAGTTCAACCCAATCAACATATTGAGCTGTTATGGCGAAGCGCAAGATGCACTTTCTTAAGACTTGTAAGTTTGCATCCTTGCATATCCACCTAAGTGGATAAGGCTTTGGATGTGGAATTGTTTCAATTTTTAGTTCTTTGACCAAGTCTTCTGAGATTAGATTAGCTTGAGACCCACTATTAAAAAGTGTTTCTATATTTGTGTGGTTTTAGATTATCCTCACATGAAATAGCTCTATCCTCCTCTTCTCATTTTGAGTTTCTTTGTGACAGTTTAATGTGCTAGAACTGGGATTTGTGTCTTGTACAACTTCTTTCCCCTTTATTTTCTTTAATACCATGGCGATAATTTTTGTCTCATCACCTGATTCAGACCCTAAGTCCTGTTCAATAGTTGCAACAATTTTTCCCTTTTCTTTGGTTTTGTCTTTGTTTTTATATTTCTCGAGTTTCAGCTCTAGATGAAGCTTCCAACAATGATCTTCATCGTGGATTGTTTTTGAACAGTTCTTGCAAAATAATTTTCCTTTTTCCTTTCTGGATTTTTCAATCCTTTTTCTTCCTTTTCTTTTAAAATCACTACCCTCATTCAATGCATCAAAAGTGTTTTTCCCTCTAGCCTCTAAATGCATAGCTTGTACAAAAACTTTGTCTAGACTAGTAGGATTAAACATAAGGATAGTATGTATAATGTAATTGTGCAATCCACCTATATACTTCAAACAAGTGTCTTGGCTTTGTAAATCAACCCTAAGTAAGAGTGCTCTCCTCCTAAATTCCTGGGTATAGTCTTGCACATTCTATCCCTTAAGCTGTCTAAAGTTTTTCCAGTTCATTATAGCCTTTTGTAGATGAGCAAGAGGATAAAATTGCTTCTTAATTATGGAAATAAATTCAACCCATGATAAAGTAAGCTTACCATGTTTTCGAATTTCCTCTTTGGTTTTGGATTCCCACCATACCAAAGCTGCTCCTTCCATCCTTAATGAGGCTAGATGAATCTTGGTGTCGTCATCATGTAGATTTTGAATCCTTAAATAGACCTCCAGTTGTCTGATCCAATTATCTAATTTCTCTGCATTAACATCACCATTAAACATTGGCAATTCAAATTTGACATCAAGCTTTAACAAAATATTTTTACCAGTTGATTTTGACTTATGTGACTGATTTACTGAAGTCGAAGAAGATGATGTTGAGGAAGAGGATGACGATGGAGATGAAGGATCACCATTTCCTCCATTCCCTTTCTTAGACTTATCCTTGTCCTTATTTCCTCCTGAGGATTCCTCTCCTTCTTTTTGGTTTTTAGATCCTTCTCCAGCAATTCTATCATTTCTTTCTTAATAGAGGATCCTTACCATTTCAGTCATATCCAAGAAAGCTTTCTGAAATATTGTTTCTTCTTCCTTGGGATCTATTTATTCATGAGCTTCTTCTTCTCTTGAAGACTTGCTTGTAGCTGCTTCTAAGGCTATTGATGGTGAGATATAAGGTGGAGATAATGGCACCCTGGCCCTCCTTGGTTGTGGATTAGTTTGTGCACTAACTAATTGTCCTTCCCCTCTTTTAAGTTTAAGCTTAGTAAGCATCAAATTTTCAAAACAGTAAAATATTTCTTTGCACAAAACTCAAAACTTTTGAGCTCAAACCTATGCTCTGATACCAATTTCATATGAAATGTGAGAAGTTCTTATTTCTAATACAGAGATGAATTGTAGGGGCATTTACAGGATATGACACCTTCAAAGAAAGGATGAGATCCCGAAGCTTGCTGGCCCTTTGCAGACTCTGCCTAAAGAAATAATAGAGGTAATCACTAATGATCTAGAAATGAAACTACTTGTTTGCTAGTGCAAGGTATTCATTATCCATAAACTTATGTGTGCAAACTGTTTAATGTGTTTTTCAATTGGAACAAAATGTTTTTGGTGAATTTATGAGTCTTTTTGTGTGTATGAATCTTATTTCTTTTTACTGTTCAACATCTTTAACTCTAATAAAACATAGAAAATAAATCACATAATATAACACAGCATATGATAAGGCAGTTCACCCCTCTTGGGCTACATCTGCTAGGTCCAAGGCCCCCAAATGGGATTTCCTTGCTCTTGTTATGCTCAAAATTAGTTATACAGTGTGAAGAAAGCCTAAACAAGAAAAATTAGCCATAGAAATGAGTTTATAACACTGGAAACAATAAATATAGGCTTTTTTTTCACCTCTAAAGGTTAACCATAGCCCAATACAGCTCCAACACTCCCTAGGCCCTGATGGCTCTCCAAGCTTCTCTGCTGAAAAATTACCTGAAGATAATCTATGTTTCCTCTGTAACCTACACCATTGGCTCTGGAATTCTCAAATTACCCAAAATAAAAATAAAAAGTTTCCTCCAAATGGTCTTTCCTAGCCAAAGTTATGAGCCAAACAACTTTTTCCTAATTAGGGCTAGAAAATCTCCTCCAAAAATGGGAGGACTACCAATTAAGCCTGCTAGTTTAGGCTCTGCACCAAATCGGGCAGAGTCCGCCAGAATCTTCACCACTTGGGTGGTTAGCACTTAATTTCACAAGGGTCATGTGACCGCACCCGTCGGATAAAAGTTTGAAACAACGGTTCTAAAACCGTACCAATAAATTTGGTATTAAACTTCGTAACCTCCGCCATGTTACATGTGGTCTTATCCATACCACTTAAACTTAACCATTATATTTATCCACCGTTGGAGTTAAGCTACGGTTCTGGGTGCCCGGTCTTGTGGTAGAGGGGGTTGGCCCCCTTTCGGCCCTCGCCCATTTGCAGTTTGAAGTTCAAATGGAAGTTTGGTCCGTCATATCTTAAGACTCACCATAGAGTGCCCGGTCGGGCCGCTCGGCTGGCAGCGCCCAGACCTGGGTTCAAAACCCGCCGAGGCCATATAAAATTTTACAACAGACATTATTTGACTTCTTGGGGCCACGTGGTGACCTTCGGGAAGGCCACGTGGTGCCCCGCAATTGGCTCTCATAGAATATTCCATGGAATATTGTGTGGAATATTCTATAGAATATTCCTGAAATATTCTGTGGAATATTCCTTTTTTTAATAATTTTTTATTCAAAGTCAAACTGAGTCAAATTAGGCTTTTTCCCTGAAATTGCGAAACTTCAAACTTGAATATCTTTCTCATATAGTATTGGATTTGAGTGTTGTTCATGGCTACAAGATCATTTTGACTAGACCTTTCCTGTCGTTCTAGTTTCAACCAATTCTTAGCAAATAAAATTTTGAGAATTTTTACAACTTAGGACATGATCACCTCATCACCTCTCCACAAATTCTAGAATATTGAAGCTTATAGTTTCTAGAATTAGGTCTTTCCCTTCCTTTTCCACTCATAGCCTTTGGTTCACAACCTTCTTTCTCTCTCTCCATGTTCCACAAGGAGAGGGGATGGTATGGCATTGTCCTCCACTTAGGATACCCACTTTGACTTTAATGCTTGTCAGTAGGCCAATCTGTCATTAGGTCAGTGGTCATGGAAATTAAGGGTGGTTGGTGTGGGCCTAATCACGACATGCCATAGGGAAAATAAGCAACACACAACTGTCAGGTCCTTATATTACTAGTGTAGTCCCTTATTGTTGTAGTGTAGCCACCTTATTGTTATTTTTGTACCCCTGTAATCCCCATATTGTTATTATTGTGCCCCATAAAACCCCACTATTGCTATTTTTTGCCTTTATATTATTATTGTTAGGTCGGCTAGGATAATATTTATGACCCCATGGATTCCTATATATATAAGGAGGTTTTTACATTTGAATCATCCAAGAATTGTTCATTTATGTAATGTAAAGGAGGTTTCCCCCTCGAAGTGGATGATTTCTAAGGCATTAATCTCTCTTTTATTCTATTTTTGGAGCTGGTTTCATAACATTTGGTATCAAAAATTTGGATTCTAGGATTTCACTGCTTAAAACGGGTCATCGTGGCATGTTACCTATAAAACTTTTTCTATGATGGAACAAACGATAAAAAAACCCATTTGTGAAGAAATTCTGAGGAAGTTTCTGTAAAAATTTCAGATCTTAGTTCACAATAGTTTCAAAGATATTATCTGTGGAAGTTCAAGTTTTTGTAGGCTCGCTAATTTCATCACAAAGAGGTGACCTTGGTAAAATCATCATAACTCTCTCTCTTTGAGCATCAGATTGGAATTCTATAAAAAGTGGCCAAAATTACACAAACTGTAGTTTTATGTATATCAATTTCAGAGCCAAAGGAGGAAACGGTGACATGTGGCACGTCATACAAGTTCACTCTACTGAACCAGTCCATAATTAGGTCATTGTGGGAGATTGGTAATAACTTTCCCTTGAAGAATCCAAATCAGGTGAGACCTATGGCATTGGAAATAATATTGAGAGGGTTATTATAGGAATGAAGCTTAAATATCAGGGATCAAAAATTACAGAGATATATCACATTCAATATCGAGCTCCTAAAAGAACGAAAAGGGTGTGTATTTTGTTTTTTCAAATTACATAAGTCTTTTTTTGAAAAATCATTTTGAAGTGATTCCAAGTGCATATTGAGGCATAGATATCAGTATTGGGTTCTACAATGCCCCCTAAAAATAATTCAACACCCATGAAGCCCTCAGAAGGATCTATTATGAATCATGATGAGGAAGAAGTGAAACATGATATATCAAAATTACAAGAGCAAGTGCACTGAATTTCACTGTTGCAAAAAGCAACAAAAAATGAAATGGAATATTTGAAGAAAGGCATGGAAGACAAGATGGATGGTTTGAACAAAGGCATGGAAACTAATATGGATGGTTTGAATAAAGGCATGGAAGCTAATATGGATGACTGTTGGGCTGCTAGTTTGTCATTATTATTATCACTTTTTAACACCTATTTCATCCATTTCTACCATTCTTTATCACGTCATTTATCACGGTTTATCATATAATTCCATTCTATAATTATTTATGCATTTATGGATAAATATTATTTCTTCTCCTTTATTTTTAATAAATTGATGATTATTATGCATGATTTTACCAATTATGGTTTATTAATAAATTTGTTGTAACATCACTCACCATTTTAGCCTCCAAGATATTTTCCAGATTGCAGATTTGATCTCTAGCTCGTCATTAAATATTCCAACTCAAAAATTCTCTGGAATAAGAAGTGGCAGTTTTGCATTGGATGGTTTCGGTAGATGGAGAAGAATCTAGAAAATCTGAAACTTGGGTTTTGTCCAAAATGGACCGAATTAACTTTAACCAAAGAGAATTTTTCCCAAATTTGATTCGTATTAAGAGAAATGGAAGGTTCTCTGAAGATGATTTTCTCCAATTCACTGTTGTGGCTGTTTTCAAAATTATCTTAGTTGCAATACCAATTTCGACTCGTTCTTGTTGAATGATTGATGGAAATATATTAGAGATATGATATTGCTGATCAATTTGTTGTGAACAATCCAATTTTGTTATTGGAATCATTTTGTAATCATCTCTGTTGTAACTTCTCTCCGCTCTCTGTGTATTTAAATGAAAAACAGAGATCAAAGAAGAAGATGATTTATGAGAATAATTATGGAATTATTAGGGGATTATTAGATTAGAGATAATAGGAGGACATATTAGAAAGTGGAGAATGTAAATCAGATCGTATCACATATTGTATCATGTCTCTTCCATTTATGTATCATTTGTAATGAACAGAACATAGTTCTGAAAGACAGATTTGTATTGTAATGGTTGCGATGATTAACACATAGTTTGCATTGTTGTTCATTCGATTGTTCTGGAGTAACTAAGCAGCGTTCCTTGGTGGCTAAGGGCCCAGTCTTTGGTGAGTTTCACTGCTATTCTTTGTGCTATAACTTTCCATTTACTGCAAGTATATTATTCTTTTTTACCTTACAGTGAATTGCTTTTGATGATTTAGATTTCTGCATTTGTTCCTCTATGTGCGCATTTTTGATTTATTAGTTGTTTGTTAAAAGAATTGGTTTTGATTATTTAAAGCATAGATTGTTATTTCCATTACTTTCCTTTTGTCCAATTGTTTAGATCCAACTGCAAGAGCTCGGTTACTGTTTCTGTGCTCTCGGTTGATTGAATCATTTGAATTAAAGAATGAATCACAGTTTCAGATTATAATGCATAGATGAATCCTTTTCTTTAAAGCTTGAGATTTATGATTGCATCTATATTAAAATGATTGGATTTAGCATTACTCTTTGTATAAATAGCTTGCACATATTTTGTACACTCTTGAAATAAAAAGACTTACCTAGGTTGATAATTAATGTGAGGAAATTAGGAGTTTTAAAAGACCCCTTTTAGCACCCAAGATTTTGGCACTATTGCCGAGGAGAGTGTTTCCATTTCACAGAGAGTGATTTATGTTTGATATTTGTTGCTGGGAAAGAATTGGGTATTAAAAATAGAAGGTAAGAACCTATGTAAGGAGCAAGTAAAGTGCTTTCTCCTCTGACCGCTTTTTAGCACAATTGCATAGAATTTGAAGTAGGTGTTTGATGTTTGTCTGCTGTGAAAGAATTGGGTATTAAAAATGGAAGGTAAGAACCTGTGTAACGAGCAAGTAAATAGCTTGCTCCTCCACCCGCTTTTCAGCAGAATTGCGTAGGAATTGAAGCAGGAATTTTAGAGGTAGAATTTTTGAAAAAAATATTGTAATTCCACTCGAGCGATGATGTAAGCACTACCCATTTCACTAACCAATTGACAGGAACATTTGAAGTAGGATCCTCAAAGAAACACATGAAGAACATCTTCTATTATGGTAATAAATGGCTCACATTGCAACTTTTGAATTCCCTATCAAAGATCTAGGAGTAGTGACACAAATGCACATAATTCCCCCATCGTCTCTGCCAAATTTTCATGGTTTGACAAATGAAGATCCAGATAAATTATTATTTGAGTTTGAAATAATTTGTAGAGGATATTATTATTGTACTAATGATCTAAGGTTGAAAGTGTTTCCTATTACTCTAAAACGAGCATCTCTCCAATGGTTCATGAACCTTGGTGGGAATTGCATCCAAACTTGGGGGGACATGAAGAACGTATTCTTGAAGAAGTACCAATACTATTGCAAGGCTGACGAAGATATTTTCAATATGATACAAGGGGAAGATGAAATCTTGGATGACTATGTGGAGCGATTTCGATACAACCTTCAAAAATCAAAGCATAAGTATTTGGAAAAAGAGATCTTAAAAACACTCTGACTCAAAGGAATCAAAGATGAATTTTTAGAACTCTTAAATCTGATAGGAAAAGGAAATGTTTTTCAGTTATCATATGATGATGTTTGTGACTTATGCATAAGGTATTCAAGAGGAATCTCCAAGGCTGGTAAGAATTACAGAGAAGCTTCTTATTTCTTTTCCAATTATACTACAAGAAGAGGAGACATAAGAGCTGAAATTAATGTTTTATTTGAAAAATTTTAATTTGATTTTATTAGCTCACTAAATTCACAATTGGATGTTTTAAAGGTTCAGAAAAATCAAGAAATTGAAGAAGTGTTTTTCCCTCATTTCCAAAAGGAGCATCCCATAGATACTCACTCTTCCTTATCTAGGATGGAAGTATCATATCAAAAAGATGGGAAAGCTGCAACAATGTCAAAACTATGGAAATAATGCCTACATGTATGGTTCAAAACACTTCCCCTCCATTTTCTTACTTGTATAATCAATTATGGAATACTCATGTGTTAGGGCAATAATGTCAATCTCGATATAACCCCCACCAATCTTGTCTACAAGTTTGGTGTGGTTCATCTTATGACTGCATGACTACTCTCCTTCATCTTGTAGCACAAACAAATCCTCCATATCCTCCACCAGCTCTTCCACAAAATTTTTCTTGCCTATCAAAATCATCAACTCAACCCAATCAACTACATCATCAAAATGCTCCATTCCCTACACAATTTATTGCTCAACTCATTCCACACCCTCACCATAATAAACCAATACAACATGCTTACAGTGTTGAACTACAAAATTTACCCACCCTTCCCACCCATTCTATCTCACATGCACCATTGGATAAAACTTATACTAAGATTCAGAATGTATCAAATCCAAAAATTGTAGAGGTTATGAAAGAAAATGAGGTTTGTTCTAGCTTGCATCAACAAGCCATTTTAAACACTCAAGAACTTGATGATATGACGGTTATGGGAAATAAAGAATGTAAGGGATACATTGAAGATTGGTTTCACTCCATTTGTTTGCAGCATCACTCCATACTTCAACAATTTTTGGCACCATCTTTTCAAAGGAAGTTGGCTTCTCATACCCTACTATTTATTAACATGCATTTTTCAAATTTGCGTATGTACATACTAGAGGCCTTATTTAGAAAATGGCTCCACTGAAAGTACTCTTATATGTAAGAATATTAAATTTTCAAAAAAGAGTAGGTTATTGTAGAAAATAAATAAATAAGGACATAAATAAATACATTTTTATTATTATGTAAAAATAATTGTTTTTTGTTGCAACACGTTGTGGAAATCAACATCGGTGATAAATATTTTAATTTATTTGTGTATGTAGATGTATTATATTGAAAATAATAGTTCTAAAAATAATCATATTCAATTTTATCGCCAATATGGAAAAATTGCTTGAATATTATATTTTTTTGGCTTGCGGGCTTGATGAAATTTCTGAAAATAGAGTCAGGACAGTCATGTTTTGAGGGACCAAAAGTAAATATTTTAAAAACATGTTTCTATCCTAAGTATCCCTTTATGTATAATTTCCAACCCAATTTTAATCACTCCACTTGGATTTGAAACGAAAATGTTATAACCAAAACATTGACAGTGCGTCTAGTAGACAGCTCAGGAACATAGTTGGAACAGTGAGGTTTTGTAGGACTAAATGACTATATTTTTAAAACTTGTTTCTATGGTACATTCCTCTATTAATATAGTTTACAAGGAAATTTGAATCACTGATTTTCGATATCGTATGAGAAATTTATGACCCAAATACTGACTATCTATCCTTAATCAGCACTCTTAAAACTTTGTTTTTCCAGCTGTTCATTAAAGTATTTGACCCATAAATTCTTCTTGTCTTAGAAACCTATTTCTATTGGAGACAAATAAATGAATCTAATTTCATTTCCAATTTTAATAAGCTTAATCCATCATCAAATGAAAAAGGTATGCTTAATATATCCATTGTTGGTCTAAGATGGGTAATCGAAAATGACTCCATTATGCAGGTTGTTCTAAGTAAAATTGACATATCATATCATTGAATTTTTAAAAATACTATTTATATTGGTAGTATATATTTGAATTAGCTCTCATTTGGCTTTTGAATCACTGAAATTGGAAGAAAAACAAAGAAGTTATGATTAAAACACTGCAGGTTAGCATGATTTGCCACTACTCTCCCGCAGGTAATAAATTAATTTTGTCCGTGGATTTGTTTTACAGAGTAACTAATTTTTAGTTTTTTTGCATATTTATTGGATTAGGAGAGCCTGATCACATATTTTTCTCCATGATTTAATGTTTTATTGCAAGTAGACGCTCGTTTTTTTGCAGGTCTTAGGAGAATAAAGAAGGTCAATTTATGGACGAGCGATTCTTGAAAGAAATTTTAATGAAACAAGGGAATTTCATCCAATTCATTACCTAATGGATTCATAACAGAACAAATGAATAATTGACTCCCATTCAAAGATTCATGTCACTGCTGCCAAAACATTTTTCCAAGAGATCATTTCTTTTTCCATTGACAGATTGATATTCCTTTAGGAAATGACATCATAGCTGTTGTAACTTAATTTATTTGTATCTTGTTTTTAAATAAAGTGTTGTTTCTTTTTTTGTTTCTCTTATGTTTTTGTGTTTCAAGTGTTGCTTCCTTCAAATTGTAGTTTCTGCTGCATTGGCGATTGAACAATGAGGACCCCACCATGCAAGTTTCAATTGCAGAAGGCAATCCTTCGGTAGCTTCATTTCTGTAAAAAAATATTTCTTTTTAAACTGTAAATATGATTGTTTTATGTGTTTTTCTCTATTTTTTTACTGCTGTAAATATGATTGCTTTTCTCTATTTTTCTGTAAATACAATTGTTTTTTCCTATTTTTCTCTATTTCTTTTCTTTATTTTTACGATTGTCTTTCTGTTGTTTAGAGAAGTAGGGATGATTGCTTGTCAGTGATTTTCCTCTTCCTGTTTTCTTTTGCTATTCTCTAAAGGGAACAAGCACTTTTTCATGTGTATTTTCTTTGTTATTCTCTACAAGGAACAATTGTTGTTCGCTATAGGGAACAATACTTTTTAGTTTGTATTTTCTTTTTCTGTTCCCTAAAGGGAAAAACTGTTTTTCCCTATAAGAAACAACCCTTTTTCGTATGTATTTTCTTTTGTTGTTCCCTACAGAGAATAGTTGTTGTTCCCTTTAGGGAACAACACTTTTTCGTGTGCATTTTCTTTTTTAATTCCCTATAGGGAACAGCACTTTTTCACGTGTGTTTTCTTTTTCTGTTCCCTACAAGGAACAACTGTTGTTCCTTCAAAAGAACAAAATTTTGTGAGTAATTTCGAGAACAACACTTTCTTCCCCTTACACGATCATTCCTAACCATCCCAGCCCATTTTTCCGATTCCCTTTCATGACATAAAGTACAATACGTCTATGAGGACAAGAATTACGGATTCTATTGAAGCATGTGAATATCATTAACATTATGATCTTTAAAAAGAAAACTTCTGGATGAGAGATTCTTTTAAAAAAAAGGGACACAGTTATTTATATACTACTTTACTGCATCATTTTCTGTTCTACATGATACTAATTGATCATCTTAATACCATGCTGGTTCCACCCTTCCTGGTTATAATCTTCTTTGTCTATAATAAATAAGATTATGGGTATATTTTTTTTTTTATTGACATGTTCAACTTCTTCCACCATCCCTGCTCTTAAGGACTACTGAGCCTCCCTCTTTTTATCATAAAACTGTGTAATCACAACAAAATTTTGTTTCAAGATGGAGGATAGGGGGTCTCATTATGAGCCAACCTACCATGTTCATAAGGCTGTAATGAAGTGACATTCCCATTATGGCCACCACACCAGGGTTATGATCCATTGGATAGCCAAAATATCCTTGGAACATGAGGTCTCATCATGAGTCGGCCTGATCACTTTTGCTACATCCCAGTGAATGGCAGTGTGGTTATCTGGTTACCATGCCAGCACACTGATCTCTTCTGTAGAACAACACTGGAACTCTCCATTTATAAATTGAGGATCCTGGCTCATACGGGTTAAAAAGAAACCCTGCTGAGGCTATGGACGCCTGTTGGCAGCAGAGGCTCTGCTTATGGTATTGAAGTTATATCTTATCATCAATTATTTCTATAATACTCTTTCTTATTCTTTTTTTTTATCGTAGAAGTTATTTCCTTAATTTTTCCTTTGTTTTGAACCTTTACGCATGAGAAATTGTTTTCCGATGAATCGCATCATTTTCGGCTAGAATACTGTCATAAAAGCATCTTTTTGGCATATTGTTGTTCCTTTATTTTTTCTCATAACTTATCATCAATCCAAAGCATCCTATCTCTTATTCATAACTATATTTACACACTCTGCTTTCATTATAACCATACTTCTTTTCGTCCTACCATTGACATGTGTACTCTGCTTCATTTACCGTTGTATTGATCATTCCCTTGCCTTGCCGTTAGTACAACACCTTTCATATGCTTTACGGTCATGGAATCCCTTTTCCAATTGGAGGGGGGAATGTATGCATTATGGGATAACATGCGATATAATTACTGAACTCTACCATAACTTGATGATTTGAAAAAATATTAGTAGTGCATTTATACAAAAAAATTTCTGATTAAAATTTTTGCATGCATCTTATCTGTTGCTATTCAAAACTCAAACTTTGGATTCAAGAATTTTGCATGCAAAATAGTGACTTGTTATAGGAGAACAACAAGTATGGGGGGAATTCTATTCGCAGCAAGGCCACACTATTGCCCCTAAGAACAGAGGCTCGTGAAACTCATGAACACGCACAATTGTTTAGACATTATGTGCTTGCATGGCTTTCACATTTTGCATCACTTTCAGTATTTGCTCGGCCTACATCAGGTTCACCAAATGCCAGTCCATACATGTCATTCCACATTTTTTTCGGCGGTAAAACTTGAGGTAAAATAGCATACTTTTCTGATTTATTACGAATTTAGGAGAATTTCATGCAAAATCCATTGAGCATTATTTATCATCATTCATTACACATCTTTACCACTTCCCATTATTCAAAGACAAAATATTTTAGTTTGGGGGAGCGTTCCTTTCATTTATTTATTTATTATGACCATCTTATTCATTCTCAACACCTCCCTTCTTCCATGTTGTTTTACACCAAGCATAGATTTCAATAGATTGTAGAAACCACCTCTATTCATTTTCTAGAATTGCATGAGGGCATGCTAATTCTTTTGTTTGGGGGAGGCATTGCTACACATGATGGATTTTTTCTACTTTCTTTCTCATTTAAGGCATACAATTTCATTTTTATATAGTGCAGAAATTGATTTTCATATATCTTTAAAACTATGAACTGAATTCTTGTGATTTCTGGATAACAAAGAGGTATCATTAATCACAAACCCATATAATTTCATGCTAAATTAGTTCATAAAATTTCGAAAATCATGCACTTTCACCTACAACCATTTTGTTTGTATCTCATGATTTGTGCATCGAAACTATCTGATTTTTGGATCATAGAAGCATTAATATAGTAGAAATCTAGTTTTTGAGAAAATGGTTACTGAAGTTTGCTGTTACTTATATCATATTTTGCTACAACTTCATATACATATAGTTGAATGTTAAATGTAAAAATTTTTACGCCTTCATAAAGATTTCTAAAATTAAATATTCATTATTTGAGGAAGAATTCATTTGTTCCATCCATTTCATGAGTTGGGATGAACAATTTTTGTATTATTGCTTGGTTAATAAAGAGGCTTTGGGTTGCATGAGGACATGCAATATATTTAGTTTGGGGGTATGTTGGGCTGCTAGTTTTTTATTATTATTATCACTTTTGAACACCTATTTCATCCATTTCTACCATTCTTTATCACATCATTTATCATGGTTTATCATATAATTCCATTTTATAATTATTTATGATCTTATGGATAAATATTATTTATTCTCCTTTATTTTTACTAAATTGATGATTATTATGCATGATTTTACCAATGATGGTTTATTAATAAAAATTTTGTAACATGACTCACCATTTTAGCCTCCAAGATATTTTCCAGATTGCAGATTTGATCTCTAGCTCATCATTAAATATTCCAACTCAGAAATTCGCTAGAATAAGGAGTGGAAGTTTTGCATTGGACAGTTTGGGAAAATGGAGAAGAATATTGAAAATATGAAACATGGGTTTTGTCCAGAATAGATCGAATTAACTTTAAGTAAGAGCAGTTTTCCCAAATTCGGTTCGTATTAAGAGAAACAGAAGGTTCTCTAAAGACAATTTTATCCGATTCGTTGTTGCAGCCATTTTCAAAATTAGCTCAGTTGCAATACCAAATTCGACCTATTCTTGTTGAATGATTGATGGAAAGATATTTTAGATATGATCTTTCTGATCAATTTGTTGTGAAAAATCCAATTTTGTTATGGGAATCATTTTGTAATCATCTCTATTGTAACTTCTCTCTGCTCTCTGTGTATTTAAATTGGAAACGGAGATCAAAGAAGCAGATGATTTATGAGAATAATTATGGAATTATTAGGGGATTATTAGATTAGAGATGATAGGAGGACATAGCAGAAAGCAGAGAATGTAAATAAGATCGTATCACATATTGTATGATGTATCTTTCATTTATGTATCATTTGTAATGAACAAAACGTAGTTCTGAAAGATAAATTTGTATGTAATGATTACGATGATTAATATATAGTTTGAATTTCTGTTCATTCGATTTTTCTGGAGTAACTAAGCAGCGTTCACTCGTGGCTAAGGGCCCAGTCTCTGGTTAATTTTGTTGCTATTCTTTGTGCTATACCTTTCCATTTACTGCAAGTATATTATGCTTTTCTGCTATAGTGAATTGCTTTTGATGATTTAGATTTTTGCATTTGTTCCTCTCTGTGTGCATTTCCAATTTATTAGTTGTTTGTTAAAAGAATTATTTTTGATTATTTAAAGAATAGGCTATTATTTCCATTACTTTCCTTTTATCTGATTCTTTAGATCCAACTGCAAGAGCTCAGTTACTGTTTCTGTGCTCTCGGTTGATTGAATCATTTGAATTAAATAATGAATCACAGTTTTGGATTATAATGCATAGATGAATCCTTTTCTTTAAAGTTTGAGATTTATGATTGCATCTATATTAAAACGATTGGCTTTAGCATTAATCTTTGTATAAATAGCTTTCACATATTGTGTACACTCTTGAAACAAAAATATTTACCCAAGTTGATAATTAATGTGAGGCAATTAGGAGTTTTAAAAAACACCTTTTAGCACCTAACAATGACATGGAAGCTAAGATGGATGGGATGAAAGGTAACATGGAAGACATGAAGAATGATATAAAAGAAGACATGGAAGATTTGAAGGAAGGTTTGACAAAGTTGATGCAAGAAATGATTCCTAATGGCGAAAAGGTAGTACAAGCAATGCATTATGAGAACAAAATAAATGTTAATCCTAATTTCAGAAACTCTAATGTTGGATTGAATACCCACCACATTCAAAATATGGATATGAGGAAGTTTGATGGCAAGGATACCGTAGCATGGATACTACATATGGAGCAATATTTTGATCCCCATAATGTGAAAAACACACAAAAGGTATGTATTGCAACTTTACATTTAAAACAAAATACATTTGTATCGTATCGATGGCTTTGCTCTCGTAAAAAAAATTTCACTTGGTCAATTTTTACGAAGGAGATGATAGAACATTATGAGGATACAAAGAGGAACATCTTCTTTAGCCAATTGATAAATCTGAAACAAAAGGGTTCAATGGTGGAGCACATTGAGGACTTCCAAAAATTGAATATAATGGTAACTGGTATTCCATGGGAACAAAGGATTGATGTCTTTATAGGTACTTTAAAGGATAACATCCAACATGAGGTTCACCTTTTGGAACCTGATTCATTGGATAAGGCATTCGAGTTGGCAAGAAAAATTGAAAGTAAATATATGATGACAAGGATGCCTATCACTAACCTTTATAAATATGGAAGTGTTGCTACTCCTAGAATTCCACAACCTACAAGGTTGACACCACAAAAATTGGAAGAAAAAATAGCAAAAGGGCTTTGCTACAATTGTGATAAAAAATACACTAAAGGTCATAAGTGTGCCGAGAAGAAATTATTTTACATAGATTGTGAAGAGGAGGAAGAAAATGAACAAGAAAATTCAAAATAAGAGGATATACACCAGGAACGAACCCTAGAAAAAGAAGAAATGGATCCAACCATATCCTGTAATGCATTGGAAAAAATTACCACTCCTCAAACTCTCAAGATAGAAGGACATATCAAGAAGAAAAAGGTAATAGCATTGATTGATTCAGGTAGTTCCCATAATTTTATTCATTGTAAGGTAGCTAAGGAATTAAATTCCTTCTTATACCTAGCACCAGAGTGTCAAGTGATGGCTGCAAATGGAGGGACTATAAATTGCTTTGGAAAATTCCATAATATCAATCTAACCATGGGGGAATATGTATTGAATATTCTAGTGATTTGCATTCCAATGGGTTGTGTTGATGTTGTACTAGGAGTACAATGGTTACAATATTTGGGGATGGTAGCTTTTAATTTTCAAGAACTTTTCTTGAATTTTTTTCTAAAAAAAATGAAGTTGAATTACGAGGTACCGCAAGGAATTTGGGAAAGATAATAATCTCTATTTTCATGAAAAATCTTATAAAGAAAGAAAAACGAGGCATAATTGCAAAATTATGCTCACTAGAAGTTCCAACATCACATCCATTTCTCCAGATCTTGAAAAAGTCTTGGACAATCATTCCAAGGTGTTTGAAATTCCAAAAGGACTCCCACCTATTCATCATCATGATCATGCTATTCATTTGATTCCAGGAAGTGTTCCTCCGAACATAAAGCCTTACCGATATCCTTATCTACGAAAGAGAAAAATTGAATGTATGATTGCTGAAATGTTAGAGGCTGGTATAATTCAACCTAGTCAAAGTTGTTTCTCTACTCCAGTAGTATTAGTGCATAAGAAGGATGGATCATGGCTTATGTGTCCATATTATGGAGAGTTCAATAAGATGAATATTAAAGATAATTTTCCCATTCGTGTGATTGATGAATTATTGGATGAAATACATGGATTAATTTATGTTACCAAGTTGGATCTTCATTCAGGATATCATCAAATTAGAATGAAGGCTGAAGATATTCCGAAAAAAATATTTCGAACCCATGAGGGTCATTATGAATTTTTTTTCATGCTTTTTGTCCTTACCAATGCACCTTATACATTTCAAGGGTTGATTAATTCCATTTTTAAACCCTTCTTTAGAAAATTTGTGTTAGTATTTTTTGATGATATACTAATCTACAACATGTCTTGGAAGGATCATGTTCAACATGTTGATAGGGTGCTCAAACTATTGGAGGATAAACAACTATATGCAAAAATCTCCAAATGTTTCGTAGGAGTACAAGAGGTGGAATATCTGGGTCATATTGTATCTCAGGAGGGTGTTAAGGCATACCCTAACAAAATTAAAGCCATTAAGGAATGGAAAGTCCCCACAACCATAAAGCAGTTGTGATGATTTCTCTTATTAACAAGGTCTTATGGAAAGTTTGTTAAGAATTATGGAATAATAGTAGCACCTCTAACAACATTATTGAATAAAGATGCATTTTCATGGAATCCTGAAGAAACTAAGGCCTTTGAACATATTAAAGAGGCAATGTGCCTAGCACCAGTCTTAGCTATGCCAGAATTCACAAAAAAAATTATTATGGAATGTGATGCCTCATGAAATGGAATTGGTGTTGTTTTAATGCAAGAAGTAAGGCCCATTTCATTTGAAAGTAGTCCAATCAAAGGAAAGTATTTACAGAAAGCTATATATGAGAAGAAAATGTTGGCAATACTACATGCACCAAATAAATGGAAACCTTATCTAATGGGAAGATGCTTCAAGGTAAAAACTGATCATTATAGTCTTAAATAAATTTTGGAACAAAGGCTATCTTTAGAAGAGCAACAAAAATGGGTCACAAAAATGTTGGTTTATGAATTTGAAATCATATACAGAAAAGGGAAGATAAATGTTGTTGTAGATGCACTATGAAGAAAGGATGAGGAGGTGGAAGCATTGATTTCCCCCATTTCTATTATCCAACCAAATTGGATAACTGAAGCAAGGGAGGAATGGAAGAATGACAAATAAGAGTAGAAACTCATTCAAAATTTGCAGTAAGATCCTAGTACATCTGATACATTTAGTTGGAAATATGATTCCTTATGGTAAAAATATCACTTATATCTTTGTAAGAATTCCCAACTAAAACAAAATCTTCTTTTGTAATTACACACCTCTCCCATTGGCGGACACTCAGTATTTTTAAAAATTTACCACAGGGTGAATAAATAATTTTTTTTGGATGGCCTTAAATCTGATATTCAAAAGTTTGTGGCAGAATTTTTGGTTTGCCAGCAAAATAAAGTTGAGACAATTAAGACCCTGGGTCTACTACAACCTTTACCCATTCCAAGTCAACATTGGGAGGAGATTTCAATGGATTTTATCACAGGTTTACCTAAGTTCAAAGGAAAGAGTGTCATCATGGTGGTAGTTGATAGAATTACCAAGTATGAACACTTTTGTGCATTATATCATCCATTTAAACCAAGGAAAATTTATATTGCATTTATGGAAACAATTCAAAAGCTACATGGAAAACCAAATATTATTGTAAGCGACAAAGATCCCATTTTCACTGGAAGTTTTTGGACGGGATTTTTTTCTTTTTTGGGTACTCAACTAGCCCATAGCTCATCTTGTAATCCTCAATCCAATGGGAAAATTGAGATAGTGAAAAAAAATTTGGAACGATATCTTCATTGTTTTGTATTTGATAAACAAACATAATGAGTCAAGTGGTTGCCTCTGGTTGAATGGTGGTATAACACTTCCTTCCATATTGCAGCAAAAATGACCCCATTCATGGCACTTTATGGATATCACCCACCATCCATCACATCATATTTACAAGAAAATTCTAAGTTTAAAGAAGTGGAAGATCACATCGAGCATCAAAAACAAGTTCTCCAATTCTTAAAGGATAACCTAAATTTGGCACAAAATCAAATGAAACAATAGGCATATCAATATCATAGTGAGAGAATTTTTGATGTAGGAGACTGGGTACTTTTATGACTAAAACCATACAAACAAATATCACTCAAGAAAGGTAAGAAAGATAACAAATTATCACCAAAGTACTATGGTACTTACAAGGTGTTGCAAAATATTGCTACTATGGCATACAATTTGGAGCTTTCTACTTCTTCTTGAGTGCACCTAGTTTTCCATGTTTCATGCTTAAAGAAAGTTATAGGTGACAAAATTCTAGTTCAAACAATATTTCCAGAACTTAATGAGGAAGGAAAAATAATATTGGAACATGAAGCAGTCACGGAAACAAGAAATTGACAGCTACGAAATAGATCAATTTTAGAGTATCTCATCAAGTGGAAGAACTTATCCACTGAAGATTCCACATGGGAGGATTAGGATTTTATATAAAATAATCTAGAGCTACTCAAGCGTTGAGGACTACACTTTTTTGAAGGAGAGGGGCATGTTAGGTCCCTATATTACTAGTGTAGTCCCTTATTATTGTAGTGTATCCACCTTATTGTTATTTTTGTACCCCTGTAGTCCCCATATTGTTATTATTGTGCCGCATAAAACCCCATTATTGCTATTGTTGGCCCTTAGATTATTAATGCTAGGTTGGTTAGGATTATATTTTGACCCCATGGACTCCTATATATAGAAGGATTTTTTTTCCATCTAAATCATCCAAGAATTGTTCATTTATGTGATGTAAAGGAGGTTTCTCCCTCAAAGTGGCTGATTTCTAAGGCATTGATCTCTCTTTTCTTCTATTTTTGGAGTTGGTTTCATAGCATCAATAGACACTCAATGACCAATCAACAACCCCACATAGGATTTTTGTCTAAGAAATTTGGATCTATATATCCTGTTATAGCCCAAATCCACCTCAGGCTGAAAGAAGGTGGTATTCAGGGTAACACAAAACCATGCTCAGTCTGGTAGCTAGCCCTACCAGAACAAGAGAGGGCTCTCTCCGGTCAATCTCAGGAAAAATGTATCAATAGGCCTTGAGATGACTGAAATGAGTGCTAATTTTAGGCTAGGTATATGAATAAAGGAGTTTGATTTTGATTTTTAGGGGTTTTTGTTGGAAAAAGGGAAAGGCAGTTTTGGGCTTGGGGATGAGGCCAAATTCTTGCAGAGTTCAAGTTGGGGCAGGGAAGGCAATGTATTTGATGTCTTGGATTCAATGAATGGATAGAAAAGACTGCTGAGGAGCTGAAGAGGGCAGGAAGGTGCAAGGATCCTCTTCAAACAGAGGAAAACATATAAAACTAAACAAAAGTTTAAGGCAGAGCACCAGCAAACTAATGAATTCTACCTTAGTTACTCATTTTTTTTATTCAGAAGAAAAGAGAAGGGAAATTGCATACATATAAAATTAATGAAAATTATAGATACACGGAGAAAAACATCATAAAAAATCATAGCCACAAGGATCCCAACAAGTGCTGCAAAACCTTGGTCTTTCCTTTGCCAAAATGCAGAAGTGTATGTACAATGAAGTGCCAAACTATTCCCAAGTATCCAACCCTGAAAATGTCTCAGAAAATACATAATATAGACCATCCTAACCCCTTCCCATGCCTCTAGGGGTCAATCTCATATTTCTAGGAGTTTTTTCAACCAATTCTAAACAAGGAACTGAAATCTAGGCAATCAAACAACTTGCCTCTATATGGAAGGAAACTGATTCATTCATTTAATTTTCACCTTTTAGTGAATGAATCCTCTAGAACAAGTAAATATGTTCCAAAATTACATCATAGTCATCAAATTACATCAAGTTAGATCAATAATTACATCAAAAAGTGAAACTAGTCAAAACTGAGCGAAATTCTGAGCTGAAGGGTGAAAAATAGGCAAAAGTCCTCTATGCATCGCGCCCAAAAACTCAATGCATCACGCCACTTTGAGCCTGTTTTTGAGGCACTTCCTGAAGTCACAATTTAGCTCATGATAGCTCGTTGGAAAGCCATACCTGTCTAATTTCCAACCCAAGTGGAATTTCTGGACTTGGATGTCATTTTCTCCTCCAAAACGTCAATCTCCCAAGACTGGTTCCTGTGTGTGCAAAAGGTGGCAGAAAGGCCATTTTCAAGGTGTTTTTGACCCTTTAAACCACCCAGAACTTGATGAAATCTCTCTGCCATTCCTGAGCATGCATAAATTTTCATAGAAAATCAAAAAATTTAATTTTTTCCTCCAGAAGATCTCTCAAACATAAGCGCGCGCCAGGTGGCGTGACCCGTTGGGTAGAAAAATCTGTTTTGCGACCAAAATTAACACAATTGACAAATTTTCTCCAAATTCCTTGAAATTTGGACTGAAGTTCCCCCATCAAGTATCATGCTCAGCCAAAGAAGCTTCAGCCAAGATTTGAAGTGAATCAGACCTTTTCCAACATTTCAGTGCCCTCCTGGTGCATGCAGTTCAGTGGCAGAATCACCGTCTTTTTCATTGATGAATATGTGCCCATCATGATGTTGCAATGTGTATGACAAGTGTATGTTTGGTTGATTTGAAAATGTAAAATTGATGTTTTGTTTTCAATTCAAAATTTTCCAAATAGCAATAAGGAACTGTGAAGAATATGGGACAGTGGTAAATAGGGATAGTGAGGATAATGAGGTCTTGTCAAGTGTTATTTTCCCTTTGAGAATTTGGAAAATGTAGGAAAAATGGACAGTTATTTGAATGCTTGGGTACTGTTTGGGTAACTTGAATTTTTGGGAATTTTACAAATAATATGGGAGAGTGATAGTGATAGGGAATGGTAGGGTTTTAGGGATAATGGAAGTGAGAGATAATGGGATTATAATGGAATAAGAGAGGGATGTTAATGATAATGTGACAGTGATGGGAAAGGAATAAACAATGTGGGGGATTGGCACCAAGATCAAACTTTAAAACTCAACTTTCAAACCCTACAAGAGCCATTTCTAACAAGAGACTAGGGTTTAACTTTTGATGTTAAAAATGCTCCAACCAATCTTTGAAATCACACCAAACAACAACCATGAGCTATTACAAAGTCGCACAAACTTTCATGGTGCATAGGAGGATGAGTTAATTTGAGTTTTCGTGAAGAAATGACAAAAATTAGTGTTCCAGCCCTGTGCGCTGCGCAGCCAGCCCAATGCCCCGTGCAGGCTGTGTGCACCACGCTAGTGTAATTTTACACTGTGGAAATCGGCTCTATGCGCCGCGCACCTCCAGTGCATCGCGCCGCTTGTCCAGTGCCCCACGCAGAAAATTCTTCAACATTTCGGCCTCTAAACTATGTTTTCGTTTCCTCCATGATTTCTCTTTGCTCTCTTGCGTGTAAATGAATTATTGAAGCACAAGAATATCTCCTATGACACGAACTTTGATTCTTCATTTGGAAAACTCTCTTTCTAAATTTGCAGACTTTGGCACCTCGCTTATAACTATGTTTTCTGTTTCCACTTTGATTTTTGACTAAAATGATGGCTCCTTTGTCAATTTTTGTAGGGATGGTGGCATGCTTTGGCAAAGGAGGACCAGGGCTGCCTCTGAATTCTTCATGACTGAAAAACCTTTAAAAATTACATATTTATTTACAAACAATAAATTTTACGATTTTTTCTTCAAAACAGAGTTTTGAAGAAGAATCATTCTCAGAATTATTGATGATGAAAATATTGAAATAGAAACTTATTTTGAACCTCCCTTTGGCCTGCTTTATTGGACATTTCGAAGACAAAATTTGCAAAACCCTAAACTTAAAGAGAGCTAAAACCCTAATAAGACTCTTTGCTGACCAAAAGACCATCCATGACTATGAATGACTGTGAAATTGACTTTGATGAACTTCGATAAACAGACCTAAGCCAGCAGGTACAAGGCACAAGGGGTATGAGTGAAAAAACCCTTCCGTCAGAAGACCGATGCCCCTAATGGAATGCAAAATGATCGAACTGAATGAGACACCTAAAATGAAATGCAGCAAAAGAGTTTTTGATCTCTGACGGAGGTATAACCAGAACGACTCTAACATTGGCTCCAATGGGGATGGTAGCTCCTTGGAGGTGCCAAGAACTGCAGATCTTTGGAAGAGCAGACAGTGCCTCCTTCGATTGGGCTATGGAATCAAAACACGAAAACTGACATTATGTAGACTGACTCAAAGCTAAATCTGAAAACCATACTAAAACCAAAAATGACTAAAACATAACTCACAAACTGGAAATATGCTCATAATTGAGCTTATTCATCAAACCTACTCTAATTGTTCTTTTCACCACCCGATCAAGTGAAATGGAATAGCCAATGCAACCATGTAAGCATCCTGGATGATATTTGATTTTTTCCCAAATGCTTTCTGATACGCAGGAAAAGAGAAGAATCCAAAGGCAACTCCCATGGAAACTCGAAATCAAGTTGACTGCTGATAAACTTGCAAATCATGAATTGACTAGATGACTTCATGAACACTGCGAAAGGATCTTGATAAACATAGCTATTGATTTCCATTAACACATTACTTCTTTGGTCCAAGTGATCTTCATAGCCGGATATTAAGATTTTCCTCACATCTGTGCTGGCTTTCTTTGGTGACTGTAGCAGTCTATCAAAAGGATCCTGGATTTCGTGAATAACCAAACTCTGGAGCTGATTCCAAACATAACAAAAGTCTCCCTTATCAATCTCCTCATATAACTGCAAACATTGGTGTGAGCTTTGTAATGAAAAATCTATTAAACAAGACAATGAAGGTGACTTTTGAATAATATTATTATCAACATTCCTTTCTGTCACATGGTTAGCTAATGGAGAAGAACTTTTACAGCAAACATCATCCAACACACAAGCAATAGGATCATCAAAAATTTGAGAAGACTGTTGTGATGTATCCATTGAAACTGTATGACATCCTACTGACTGTTCATCTTTTTCTTGAGAGATATTACGAAGATTCTGCTTTATAAACGGAAATTCTTCAAAACAAAAGGGTACAGAATCCTCTTGCATCATTAAATCATGTATTTCAGTTTCCACGACTTCATGTGTAATCTGACCTTCAATTTCGTTTGGTGGCTGCAAATCTGGTGTTAGGGAGGGTTTTGCATCCGAAATAATTTCATCAATCGTTTCAGGGGAAGATTTCTCATCAACAACTTGCTCAAGAACTTCGCTATATATCTCATCCTCCACATTAAAAGTAAGAGATTGATGATTTCCTACAGGCCGCTCATTTGAAGATTTACTATGCAATTTACCCTTAAAAAACTGGAATGATTCAAAACAAAATGGTACGGAGTCATCTTGTATCATTTGCTCAAATGTGCCAGCTTCCAAGTCTTCGTCTACAACTTGAAAATCAATGGGTTTCGAGGGTTGCAAATATGAATATGATAAGTTTTGAACAAGGTTTTCATTACCCTCAAGATGGTTCAGATCAAGAATTGTTGAGAGTCGATTTCTGATTGTATGAAAATTGTCTCTGATGAACTGAAATGAATAAAAAAAAAAGGCAAATATCCTTCACTTACTTCAAAATTTGCTGCACTTTCCTCATCATTGTCATATCTGATATGCATCGGTTGATCACTGTACTCAAGATGCTGAAAGTGAACTTCCTCCTCGCACAAGTTGGGGTAGGGAAGGCAATGTCTTTGATGTATTAGATTCAATGAATGGATATAAAAGACTGCTGAGGAGCTGAAGAGGGTAGGAAGGTGCAAGGATCCTCTTCAAATGGAGGAAAACGTATAAAACTAAACAAAATTTTAAGGCAGAGCACCAGCAAACTAATGAATTCTACCTTAGTTACTCATTTGTTTAATTCAGAAGCAAAGAGAAGGGAAATGGCATACATATAACATTAATGAAACTTACAGATACATGGAGAAAAACATCATCAAAACTCAGAGCCACAAGGATCCCAACAAGTGTTGCAAAACCCTGGTCTTTCCTTTGCCAAAATGCAGAAGTGTATGTACAATGAAGTGCCAAACTATTTCCAAGTATCCAACCCTGAAAATGTCTCAGAAAATACATAATATAGACCACCCTAACCCCTCCCCATGCCTCTAGGGGTCGAGCTCATCTTTCTAGGAGCTGTTTCAACCAATTCTAAACAAGGAACTGAAATATAGGCAATCAAACAACTTGCCTCTATATGGAAGGAAACTGATTCATTCATTTAATTTTCACCTTTTAGTGAATGAATCCTCTAGAACAAGTAAATATGTTCCAAAATTACATCATAGTCATCAAATTATATCAAGTTAGATCAAGAATTACATCAAAAAGTGAAACTAGTCAAAACTGGGCGAAATTCTGAGCTGAAGGATGAAAAGTAGGCAAAAGTCCTCTATGCGCCGCACCCAAAAACTCAATGCGTCGTGCCCCTTTGAGCCTGTTTTTGAGGCAATTCATGAAGTCCAAATTGAGCTCATGATAGCTCGTTGGAAAGCCCTGCCTGTCTAATTTCCAAACCAAGTGGAATTTCTTGACTTGGATGCCATTTTCCCCTCCAAAACTTCAATCTCCCAAGACTGGTTCCTGTGTGTGCAAAAGGTGGCAGAAAGGCCATTTTCACGGTGTTTTTGACCCTTTAAACCACCCAGAACTTGATGAAATCTCTCTGACATTCCTGAGCATGCATAAATTTTCATAAAAAATCCAAAAATGTAAATTTTTCCTCCAGAAGATCTCTCAAACGTAAGCGTCCGCCAGGTGGCGCGACGCGTTGGGCGAAAAAATCTGTTTTGCGACCAAAATTAACACAATTGACAAAATTTTCTCCAAATTCCTTGAAATTTGGACTGAAGGTCCCCCATCAAGTATCATGCTCATCCAAAGAAGCTTCGGCCAAGATTTGAAGTGAATCAGGCCTTTTCCGACGTTTCAGTGCCCTCCTGGTGCATGCAGTTCAGTGGCGGAATCACTGTCTTTTTCATTGATGAATCTGTGTCCATCATGATGTTGCAATGTGTATGAAAAGTGTATGTTTGGTTGATTTGAAAATGTAAAATTGGTGTTTTGTTTTCAATGCCAAATTTTCCAAAGAGAAATAAGGAACTGTGAAGAATATGGGACAGTGGTAAATAGAGATAGTAAGGATAATGAGGTCTTGTCAAGTGCTATTTTCCCTTTGAGAATTCGGCAAATGTAGGAACAATGGAAAGTTATTTGAATGCTTGGGTAATTTTTGGGTAACTTGAAGTTTTGGGAATTTTACAAATAGTATGGGAGAGTGATAGTGATAGGGAATGGTAGGGTTTTAGGGATAATGGAAGTGAGTGATAATGGGATTATAAGGGAATAGGAGAGGGATGTTAATGATAATGTGACAGTGATGGGAAAGGAATAAACAATGTGGGGGATTGGCACCAAGATAAAACTTTAAAACTCAACTTTAAAACCCTACAAGAGCCATTTCTAACAAGAGACTAAGGTTTAACTTTTGATGTTAAAAATTCTCCAACCAATCTTTGAAATCACACCAAACACCAGCCATGAGCCATTACAAAGTCGCACAAACTTTCATGGTGCATAGGAGGATGAGTTAATTTGAGTTTTTGTGAAGAAATGACAAAAATTAGTGTTCCAACCCTATGCACCGCACAGCTAGCCCAATGCGCCGTGCAGGCTGTGTGCGCCGCGCCAGTGTAATTTCACACTGTGGAAATCGGCTCTGTGCGCCGCGCACCTCCAGTGCGTCGCACCACTTGTCCAGTGCACCGCGCAGAAAATTCTTCAACATTTCAACCTATAAACTCTGTTTTCATTTCCTCCATGATTTCTCTTTGCTCTCTTGCATGTAAATGAATTATTGAAGCACAAGAATATCTCCTATGACACGGACTTTGATTCTTCATTTGGCAAACTCTCTTTCTAAATTTGCAGACTTTGGCACCTCGCTTATAACTCTGTTTTCTGTTTCCACTTTGATTTTTGACTAAAATGATGGCTCCTTTGTCAATTTTTGCAGGGATGGTGGAATGTTTGGGCAAAGGAGGACCAGGGCTGCCTCTGAATTTTTCATGACTGAAAAACCTTTAAAAATTACATATTTATTTACAAACAATAAATTTGATGATTTCTTCTTCAAAACAGAGTTTTGAAGAAGAATCATTCTCAACATTATTGATGATGAAAATCTTGAAATAGAAACTTATTTTGAACCTCCCTCTGGCCTGCTTTATTGGACATTTTGAAGACAAAATTTGCAAAACCCTAAACTTAAAGAGACCTAAAACCCTAATAAGACTCTTTGCTGACCAAAAGACCATCCATGACTATGAATGACTGTAAAATTGACTTTGATGAACTTCGATAAACAAACCTAAGCCAGCAGATACAAGGCACGAGGGGTATGAGTGACAAAACCCTTCCGTCAGAAGACTGATGCCCCTAATGGAATGCAAAATGATCGAACTGAATGAGACACCTAAAATGAAATGCAACAAAAGAGTTTTTGATCTCTGACGGAGGTATAACCAGATCGACTCTAACATATCCCTCCCTTTAGGCCAATATTCAATTTATTTCCACATATATTTACATTCATCTATAATTCACATAGTTGGGTTTACACACATGGGGTGTTATGGAAAAAGGGTTGTTCCAATTGTTATCAATTAAAAACATATGTAGCAAAGTTCGTAATCTAGAAAGGAAGTTGTCATGCAAGCAGTCATAAGAGCTTCTCTTAACATCATCAATATATATGTATTATTCTACTACTTATTCCTTGTAGGATTTCTCTATAAGTTTCTATACCCACTTTTATAAGTTCATTTGTCCTGAGTTAATTCATTTGGACGTCAAGTGTTTACCTTTCCTGAGATTATTCATGTGTGACTTGAATGATGTACTTGTTTATTTTTTTGGAATTGATTCTATAAATATTTAGTGTTTGTTAGTGAAAAAATATGCCCTTGATTCGGTCGATTAGTTTAATGCTCAAAATTCAAAGTTATCATAATGGATCAAAATTAGAGCCAAAGCGTGGATATCATCGTCCTAAATTCAGTGAAAATTGTTTTGCTCAAATTCGACATCAGAAGCTACCAATATCATGTTCTGTTAGTTTTAGGAAACAATAAAAAATTTTGGAATTGGGTTTTAAGAGTGCATAGCCAGCAGTTTGTACTACTGACTATGCCATGACATGGCAGGGTGACTATACTCCTTCGGCCTGTGGCTGGTCGACACTAGGCCGAATATTATTGGTTTGATTTTGGTTTAATTTCATTGGTTAAAGTATTGTTGAGGTGGTCCAATAGAGGGTGCCACATGGCCCAACTAGGTGCTGCCATGTGGCCTCCTCATCGAGGACCAAAATTTTGTTAAGGCCCCGAGTCGACCTCCCACGGTTCGAACACGAGACCTCCAACCAAACAACAAAGAACTATGACCAATTATTCTACAATGGCTCTTAACCCATATAGTTCTAACACATTATTTAAAGTTTCGTTGTTTTGAAATTGGGGTTGGGGGCTAGGGTTATTCGCCAACCCCGGTCCATGGACTAGGGTTAAGGGTTAACCCTGGCCCCAAATGTTATATATATATATATATATATATATATATATATATATATATATATATATATATATGCCAATCCAAAGGTTGTAGAACATAGGTTAACATGATATGCCCTGAGACCATGTATTAAATCTTATACGAAATTTTTATGCCATGTATGTTTCGACAGAGTAAATGACATATAACAGTACTGAAACCTTTTGTTAAAACCCACAAACCTAAGTCTTGGGAAGAGGTGGTTAACGTTTGAAACATTGGCAGGTTATGACATCAGGTCACATGCCATGGCTACATTTTATGTTATGGTCAAGGGTTAATATATATAACCATATATCAAAGTCTATGCAGCGGAGTATTATAGGTTGTTTTAACAGTTCCCCAATGGTTTAAGAGTCTGGAATGATGTTCACATAGGAAATCTCCAAACCTATGTTTCCATGGTTAGTCGACCATTCCTACTAACCCAACCACCATATAAATTTCATTTTAAAATGGAACCCAAGTAAATAAACCGACCGGAAATCAATCCAAAGAACCGAAATCAATGATGATTACCATGCCCAGTGGCATATTTTATGCGGTATAAGACTGACTTAGGAAATTTAAAGAGGTGACAATTTGCACCTAGTGCAGTGAGAATCTCGCCTGCGCGGGGAAAATTTGTTGCCCTAGGTGGCCGAGAAAGTTGGAATTTGTAGAACAATTTACAAGGAAGTGCGAATTGTAGGATGATTAGTGAAAAAAGCTTCATTGGAGCATAACTCTTTCATTTGTTCACCTTATTTAGAGCAGAAAGAGACAAACTAGGGGATTTTTACTATTCTGGAGCCATGTAGACATTGTTTAAGCATTATGAGCACTATAACTTGATGTAAACACACTTTTTAAAGCATAATGAAAGAGGCCCAACGAATGGAATCTGGGCCAGGAGATGCAGCCGAGGAGGGGTGAAATCCTTCATCATTTGTTGTCTTGTGTTTACTGTTATGGTACGGATGTCTTTATTTTTTCAAAAACTGAGTTTTAAAGCATGTTTATGTGTTAATGAAATTGACATAAGAGGTTAAAAACCCTAACATTTTCACTTGAAAATTTTGACATATATCCTCAAGGTTTCATATACATATCAGTTTGGTATCAGATATTTGGTTATTTGTATCTTTGAAGGTTTAATTTGTTTACAAGTGTTTATGATGATTACAAGGTTGAAGCTCAAGAGAGGAGATAGAAAGCTTGTGGTTACATCAGGTCTAATGCCATGGTTAAATTTTATGTCATGGTCAATGGTCAATATATATATAACCATATATCAAAGTTTGTGCAACGTAGTATTATAGGTTGGTTTAACAGTTCCCCAACAATTTAACATTTTGGAACGGTGTTCACACAGGCAGTCTCTAAACCTGTGTTTCCATGGTTATCCAACATTCCTGCTAACCCAACCACCATATAACCTACATTTTAAAATGGAACCTAGGTCAAGAACTTGCCATGAAATCAATCCAATGAACTGAAATCAATGATGATTATCGTGCCTAGTGGCATATTTTTATGCGGTATAAGGCCGACATAGGAAATTTAAAGAGGTGACAATTTGCACCTAGTGCAGTGGTAATCTCGTCGGCGCGGAGAAAATTTGTCACCCCAGGTGGTCGAGAAATTTGAAATTTGTAGAACAATTTACAGGGAAGTCTGAATTGTAGGACAGTTAGTGAAAAAATCTTCATTGGAGCATAACTCTTTCAGTTTTTGACCTTATTTGGAGCAAAAAGAGCCCAACTAGTGGTTTCTGACTGTTCTAGAGCCATTTTAGACATTGTTTAAGCATTATGAACACCGTAACTTGATGTAAACACACTTTTTGGAGCATAATGAAAGAGGCCCAACCATTGGAGGCTATACCAAGAGATGTAGCCCAAGAGGGGTGAAATCCATCATTTGATGTCTTGTGTTTATTGTTATGGCATTGATGTCTTTTTATTTTGTGAAAAAACTAAGTTTTAAAGAATTTTTTTGTGTTAACGAAATTGACATAAGAGTTTAAAACCCTAATCTTTTCACTTGCAAATTTTGACATATATCCTCAAGCTTTCATAGACATATCGTTTTGGTATTAGAGCTTCAGTTCTTTGTTTCTTTGAGGGTTTAATTTATTTGCAAGTGTTTATGGTGCTGACAAGGTTGAAGCTCGAGGGAGGATATAGAAAGCTTGTGGTTGCAAGTCCTAAAGTTAGGTCAAGGACAAGGAGATCACAATTGCCACAATATCCACCACAAATTTTACCTCAAGTTGCACTTTAAGCTTCAGCAGTCATGGCACATGAAGGAGAGCCTCACAATATGTCAGAGGATGAAAGGATTTCAAATAAGAAATTTTTGACATAACACAAACGGTGAAAATTCTCTATGAAGAGAGAAACACAAGGTTGCAAGGTGAGAGCTCCACTCCTCAACATGGAGATAAGTCTTTAAGAGGAGATGGAGGAGATGGGAACAAAACTCCAAAATTTAATGGAGGGAATGGTGACAAACCACCTTTAAAACCACCAATATCTTCACCACCATCCTCACCACCATATTCACCATCATCATATTCCACAAAAAGCCCTTCACAATCACCTCCACATTCTCCAAAGGGACATGGTAAAAATCCAATTTTGAAACTTGACATTAAATTTGATTTGCTTATGTATGGTGGAGAGGTAAATTTTTAGAGATTAGATAATTGGGTTCATCAAATTGAAGTGTATTGCACAATACAAAGGATTAATGATGATGAGACCAATATTCAACTTTCTTCATTAAGGTTGGAAGGTGAAACACTTATTTGGTGGGAAGTCAAAACTCAAGAGGACATGAAGAAACATGGTAAGGTATTAACCTCTTGGAATGCTTTTTTTGCTGCATTGAGAAGAAACTTAGGAAAAAGTGTGAAAAGCTATACCCAAGGGTTTAGAAGAAGAGCATTGATATTGGGTGTACATTTTTCATCTCAAGATACTTTTCTGAAATATATTGGAGGCTTGCATAGTTATTTGAGTCATATATTTCTAATTTTGAACCCTAAAATTTTAGATGAAGTTTATGTACAGGCCACACATCTAGAGGTAGCAGAGAAACATGTTTGAGATTAAACAAGTGAGAATACCTTTGAGTCTAGGGAAAAATGAAAGGGTAAGTTCAAGGGAAAAGGAAATAAGAGTGCTTCCATCAAGATGAAGAAATAAAAACTCACATGCAAACATTGTTCCAAAGATGGCCATGACGAAGATCATTGTTGGAAACTTCATCCAGAGATGAGACCAAGAAGTTGAAAAGTATGGCTAAGGAGAATATAACTGCAAATATACAACATGATTTAGGTTTTGATTCTGGAGATGAAACAAATATCACAAACATGGGTTTGAAAGGTAATGAAATTGCAAGTAATAGTTATTCAAGTTGTGTAAATGATACTCAAGATGAAAAAACAAGAATTGAGATTTTCCATATTATATTTATTTCAAAACATACCAAGATAGACACACTATTCGAGAGTGGTTCACAAGAAAATATTATCTCTAAGACATTGTCAAGAAGTTAAATTTAGATACCGTTCCACATCCTAGACCATATCCTTTATATTGGGTATGTGAGAATGAAAAATTATAGGTTACAAGGAGGTGCATCCTTATATTTACAATCACTGCAAACTTTCTTGATGAAGTTGAACTTAATGCAATTCCACTTGATATTTGTGGCAGAGTTTTGGGAATCCCATAACTTTATGATAGGAGAGAAATGTTTCATCTCCATGAGAATAAGTATCAATTTTTCAAGAATGGGATTGAGTAAATTGTTCGAGCGCATATTAAGAATATGAGTTTGTCTCTTATGAATGTTGGCCAAATGAAGAGAATTGTTAATGCTAGTCAGAATTTTGCATTGTTAATGTTCAAGCATAAATATGTTGTGAATGATGCCTTTCAAGGAGATGAATCAAATGTAAAAAATGATTTTATAAATGTTGCTAATGAATGTGATTAAGATGTTTCATGAGTCTAATAGGTTTCCTCCTAAATTAGGTAAACAATATGGGGTAAATTTGTAGCATCATGCATCATTATTGAACAATGGTGTGAACAAGATGTCAGTGTTAGAGAGTGCACAGGTCAAAGAGAAATTTAAAAAGAAATTTGACAAAGAGGAAAATGGTTCCAAAATTTCTTCTTTTGGGTTTTATAATGTGTTGGATTTGAAAAGGGATGGTGCATGGTGATGGCGATCGCATTTGGTCAAGATTCGAGCCAAGCACAAGACTAGACAAGTTAAACATCACCATGTCGACAATGTTCAAGGTGAGAAGAAATTGAGATTGTTTAAGCTTCCTTTGATTAAAGACTGAGGAGGGAATGCATTTATTCCTTCAAATGAAGTTTTTTTTTATGCATATTCTAGGAAATTGCAGCAATATTTCATCCATGACAGCAAGACAAGGACCCAAAAATCAGGGAAAATGATTTATTTTTATGAAAAACTCAAAGTGTCGAATTCAAGAAAAGTTTAGTGGATTGAGTATGGAAGGGTGAGGGACCTGTAACCTCGTATATTTTTTGATTGATAAATATATTTTAGAGGCCCAAAATATTCTAGTGGGGAGAAATGATCTAGTGGATCAGTTTAATGCTCAAAATTGAAAGTTAGCAGAATGACTCAAAACTAGAAAAAAAGCTTATATATCGTCATCCTGAAACCAATGCGACTAGTTTCACTTAAATAAAGCATTAGATTCTCCTGATATCATGTTCTATTCATTTTTGGGAAAAAAAAAAATTAGAATTGAGTTACAGGAGTGCACAGTCAATATTCTGTACTAATGACTTGACCATAACATGGCAGGGTGGCTCTACTCTATCCAACAATGGCTAGTCGATGCTTGGCACAATATTACTGGTTTGATTTTGGTGGAATTTCATTGATTGAAGTATTTTTTAGGTGGTCCAATGGGAGAGTGCCACGTGGCCTCCAAATGGCCGACCAAAATTTGGTTAAGGGCCAGAGCAGACCTCCCGGGGTTTGAGCATGAGACCTCCCACCAACCAAGAAAGACCTCCAAACAACTCTTCTATAATGGTTCTTAACCCATATAGTTCTAACACGCTATTTAAAGTTTCATTGTTTCACAATCGGGGTGGGGACTAGGGTCAACCCCCAACCCTGGTCCACGGACTAGGGTTAAGGGCTAACCCCAACCCCAAATCTTATATATATATGTGTGTGTGTGTGTGTGTGTGTGCGCCAATCCAAAGGTTGTAAACCATAGGTTAAGGAGATATGACCCGAGACTATGTATTAAATCTTATACCAAATTTTTATGCCATGTATGTTTTAGCTGAGTAAACCACATATAAAATTACTGAAACCTTATGTTAAAACCCGCAAAACTAAGTCTTGGGCGGAGGTGGTTAATGTTTGAAACACTGTTGAGTTATGGCATCAAGTCACATGCCATGGTTACATCTTATGTCATGGTCAACAGTTAATTTATATAACCATATATCAAAGTCTGCACAGCAGAGTATTGCAGGTTGTTTTAACAGTTCCCTGGCAGTTTAAGAGTCTAGAACGTCGTTCACACAGGCGGTCTCCAAACCTATGTTTCTCGGGTTAGTCAGTGGTTCTCGCTAACTCAACCACCATATAACCTTGATTTTAAAATGGAACCTAGGTCAAGAACCCGATGAGAAATCGATCCAACGAACCAAAATCAGCGATGATTACTACATCAAGTGGCATATTTTTATGCGGTATAAGGCTGACATTGGAAATTTAAAGAGGCAACAATTTGTACCCGGTGTGGCATAAATCTCGCTAGTGTGGGGAAATTTTTTCGCCCCACGTGGCCAAAATAGTTGGAATTTGTAGAAAAAATTGTAGGAAAGTGCGAATTGTAGGACGGTTAGTGAAAAAAACTTGATTGGAGCATAACTCATTCAGTTTTAACTTTTTTTGGAGCAGAAAGAGCCTACCTAGGGGTTTTTTACTATTCTGGAGCCACTGGAGACATTTTTTAAGCATTAAGAGCACTATAAATTGATGTAAACTCACTTTCTTGAGCATAATGAAAGATTCCCAACCATTGGAAATTGGACCAAGAGATATAGCCCAGGAGGGGTGAAATCGTTCATCATTTTATGTCTTGTTTTTACTATTATAGTACTGATGTATTTTTATTTTCTACAAAAACTAAGTTTTAAAGCATGTTCACATGTTAATTAAATTGACATAAGAGGTTAAATAACCTAATCTTTTCACTTGAAAATTTGACATATATCCTCAATATTTAATATACAGATCAACCCTTGATTATGTGAGAGTTATTCTATTACTTTTTGCAAATTTTTCTAGATATTTATGTAATTTCCTCTACCACCACTCACAAATATCATCTAAACCTATCATTGATGCATGCATGAAACTATCACAAAGTCTCAGTTCATGTAACATAGACAATGTAACCAATGTTGTTCTCTATGGGTTTACACAAGGGAGTCTGGTAGGGAGCATAAACATAAGAAAATAAAAAGGTATTCTATAATAATATACAAGAATGCATACATATAAAAAAAGAGTGTGGGAGAATGGTAATGAAACTAGTAATAGTTAGTTTTTTGTTATATGAAATCAAGGACTAGTTCTCTTTGTACATCCATGATCACATCTATTTATACATTTATTTAGTTGATCAACTTAACCAAATGGTTAACTGACTATGCTACATAGTAAACTTCTTTCCACAATCATCTCAAAATTTGCAATGGTTGACTACTTAGCCTAGTCAAATATGCCCTCCAACAATATCCTTTTCCTACAATACTTGCAGTTTTATTGTATAAAAAACATTTTTTCACTAAAGAGGAAATTTGTACCAAATTAATTATGTTAAAATACATTACATAGATAATAAAATCAATTAACATGCTTATTGGAACAAACTCCTAGACTTAGATAATTTTGTGCGGTGTTTTCACTTACACCATACAATAAAGAAGGTCTCTCTACTATGATGGGTCTTGACATGTTGTATCATGTATACATTATCTTAATTTATTCCATTCATCAATAAATGGTTGAAACTAAAAATGCATTTTCTTCATTTTTCTTATAATAAGGACTACAAAAGTAGACATAAAATGTTCATTATCTATGGGAAACAATGTGGCGATATTAATTTATACCATTGGAATAATGGAATATTTGGTATTTTGGAGGGAATATTGGTTAGCTCTATTCATGGATGTGTTGAATTGAAGGCTTCACACTTCATCATTGAATATATGAGACCATGTATCTTCTATATGATTCACTGATATCAATGACTATACTCAAACAAAGGCTTCATACTTCATCCTTGAATTTATCATATCATGTATCTTCTATATGCTTCATGGATATTAAATCTACTCGGATCTACATAAATATTGGGTCAATTTCATATAAGGCATACCATCTTTAAAATGTAACACCCCATCCTTTAACCTACCACCAATATTTTAATTATATTAATTATGTTATTGGTCCTTGTATGGGAATATAAATGTAAATGGAAAACTAATTATTAAAAAATAACTAATAAATAGGTGAAGCCTTGATATGGACCATGAGAAGCCATAAGGAGGAGGGAAGCCAATTAAGGGTAATTGGAGAAAAATAATCGCCAATGAATTGTTTATCTAATCTATTAGTCATAAATTATCAACTTTCCCCAAGAAAATATCTAGTGGGAAGGTGTGGAAATAACATCCAAATTTATGGAAGTAGTGGGGATGTACCCAAATATCTAATACAAGGTATGTGCATCATAAGACAAGAATAATTCTAGATTTTAATGAGAAGCTTCTGATTTTACCAACATGGGTAGAACTAAAAAGAAACCCATCAAGGAATAAAACCAGGGAAGAAGAAAGATAAGGGAAGAGTAGCACAAAGAGCTAGTGATGTGTGTAGGAATCCCTCGTGCTCTTGAAGGGGAAGGAACATTTGAAGTAATTAAAATTTATTATAATTATATTTAATAAAGTATGTTTAACTATGAGTCTATATGTTGAATGGATATGATGGTTTCAGGATTATTTATTTATGGTATGTGATGTAAAAACATGTTTGAATGGATATGGTGGCATGTTTATTGATGTATCTCAGTATTACAACAAGATTTTTGTAACCCCAGTAGCCTCCTTTGATTATCAACCCAAGGTTCCTACAAAATTAACATGGTTCGACACTATACGTGAAAAAAACACCCTCCTCTTCCTAGTTTGACTCCATTTTATGCAAGTGAAAGAAGGAAATGAAGTAACTTAAAATGATCAAATATCTAGGTAAGACGCTAGTCCTAAGTTGCAGAAGGTAAATAGCAATATTCAAACCTATTCTGTTTTTCTTGAAGGTGAACATTAGAAAGGAAATCTATTCTACCTATAGAAATGTAAAGCACACATTATATATTATTTTTGTATAAGGAAAACATTCCTTTAATATAATTTTGCAAGAAATAAATCACACCTTGTTGAAAGTAAATTACTAGAAAGTGAATCTAATCTTGTTGCATAAATCAACATTCAAGAAACAAGCATTGCAGAAGATAAATGGGGACTCTACCGAGCCTCAACTAGATCAAAGTGGTCTCCGAGAATTCATAGTCTATTATAAGACACCGAAATAATTCTACCATGAATTTTGAGTAAATATGGGCAAGGGAACAGCTTGAAAACAATTTTCTTCCTTAGTTTTTTTACTAATTCTATGACTTTCCTGTAGCATTATAGAGCTTTCTTATAGAAACTCAATACAATGAGAAAAATAAATGGGAAAGGATTGGGAATGATTGGTGAAGGTTTTGAATGGTTAGGAAATGGATGAGAGTGATGGATTGACCTCGTCTTAGCCCCATTGGAGCATTTTGTCACATGAGGTGAAAACTCATGTTTGACTTCCCATTACTAGTGTTATAGGTCAATTTGGGCAACATTCCCAATGACCTGGTTAAATGAGCATCATCTCCAGGACCAAAGAATAGAGTCTACATCCCCTATCATTTGAGTTTTTACATGCCCTAAGACAAAGAACAAGACAAATCATTCAAAAATTTCATCTGCAAAGGTTTCCAAGATTTGAATTTTATAATACATCATATGAGAGCTCATCAAAGCTGCATCTAAAGGGACTAAGTGCATTCCATATGCAGGTATCCCCATGCAAGGTTTCTCTGCAAAGCACTTCCTGACATCCAAAGGTGCATTGGTCACATTGGGAGCGAAATTCTCATTGTTCTGGAATCTCCACTTGTCCAGTGCCTTCTAGAAGAGTTCACATGTGTCAAACTTTGAATCCATGTGTCCATTTGACATCTACAATATTAGGAACATGTATTTCATATTATTGGAAAGTCATTGACTGTAAAAATACCTTCAGCTCCTCTATAAATTGAGCACAGATCTTAGTGTTTCAGAAGGAAGAATTTGTGTAGAGAAATGTTGGTGGAATTTCAATTGAGGAGTTGATTTGAGTGACATATTTCTGGAGATATCTGCATTGTGATGAGGCTGGGATGTTGTTGGAGATGGTGACACTAAATCAATCACTGGGTTATAACCTCCCCTTCTATCATTAATAAATATTACTTCTTGTTTTTCCCTATATGCATATGTATAAGCTTTGATTTTCTATATCATGATTTCTTAGTTGATGTACATGTTCTATGATTTATTGATTTAGATAAATAACTTGAATAAACATCTGTATTATTGTTATTGTTATCTCTTGTTGTTTAGTGCTCATTCTTGCAGAAAATATTTTTCACAGCCGGCTATAATTTGAAGCTACAGCAAAAGCGACAGAATGAGACTTTGGAAGCACTTGGATTCCATGTAAGCTTCTTGTTTCATTCTGTGTGTTTGTTTACAGTTAGGAAAGATAGTCGTAAATTCTTTGATTTGTTTTTCTATATTAGCACGTACCTAGGGAAGAATGATTTATCCGTAATTCATAATTCCGCATAAAAAAATTGCGACTCCACTGGGGAGATTACTATTTATCCTAGGTGTTTTAGCCTCTGATTTTCTCTGTTTATTCACCCAATAGTTTTTACTCCCAAATATTAGGATTTTTAAAATAAAAATTTTCATTAGAAGTGTGTTATACAGCTTTGTTTTTCATTATACACTATGCCCAATGCACTCTTGGATAGGACACAGTGCTTTTCATAGCACTGTCTCCCTTTCAAGCCTACGTTGCAAAGCGCTGTCTCTCTTTAGAGACTGTGTTGCCTCCTGAAACCATCCAAATTCCCTTGAATTTTTCTTTGCAATTTGATTCAGTTTTTTTTTTGTTGTGCTTTGAAAAGCCTGAAACTCATATTGACCAGTGAACCTATCTACCTCTTCCTCCTTTGAAATAAAATTTTTTCAATGTTTGTTTAAATAATTTTTCTTTATAATTGACGAATTGATTTCAAAGTATTTACATTGTCGCATTAGATCCATTTTCTTTTGAAAATGGAAATTGTCATAAATTCTTTGTTTCCTGATAGGAGAAATTGTTGTTTAATTCCTCATTTTTCCTTCAAAAGAGAAATTGTTGTTTATATTTCTCATTTCTCAAAAAGTAAAAGGCATTTGTTTTTGTTGATTTAGTGCAGTTAGTTTCTTTTTTTCATTCATAACATTAAGGAAACTAAAAAGAAAAATATGCATTTGTAGTAATGGTTTGTGCGTTTTTGAAAAAGGAACAATTAGGAAATATGCATTTAGTTTGTGCTCATTGATTTGTTTGCTCGCAAATTGATTGCTCTTTCCCTATAGTAGCTAGGATTTTCATTTAAAAACTAAAAGTGAAAGATTGCTTATCATTCTTAGTTTGCATTTTAGGAATTTCCAATACATCATCACAGTGAACCTTTGAAAGGAAAATTGTTAAACAAGATCAACTTAAAATTTATCTCAATTTACCTAACAAAGCATTAGAACCATAACGATAACATTTAGAAGGTCTAGGCTAGAGACGTGTTCTAATGTCGTAAAACATAACAGCTGTCGTGAAATTGTCTACGATACATTCTAAGTGTGATACCTCACTCCACGTACGTAAGTATATCATAGCTCATCCTCATACTTTCGGGTATATCGGGCAGTGTTACAGTACGAAAAGTATAAAGGGGCGCTCTCACTATGTGGTTTCGCATCAGACAATGCTAATACAGACTTGGGCCTCCACGTACCTTTAGGTATATTTGGGAGGAAAACTTTTAGATGTTATCCATCCATAGTGAACCGAGTCGGCTGCCTTGTAAATTTTGATACACTGAATACAACATTTGGGGAGATTGCTTGCCTGTACTTCTTGGTTCGCAAGGAGGTATTTTTCATTTCACAGTTTCTTAGTAAACCCTTTTTCCTAGAATTACCCTTTTATTTTGTTTATTTTTTTTTGGTTAAAATAAATCAGTAATTGTGGAATAACAAAATCCTTTCCCTCATCGTTCGTGTAGATTAGCATTAAAACCACCTTTACCACCAAAAGTTACTTCTGGTAGGCGAAGGCAATCACGACCTGTCGAATCAAGTAAAATTTGTACCTCTGGTAAAACATCATCTTCCCATAAACCAGAGTTAGCTCAAGTTGTTTCTACACATCCCAGTTTTTCTACTATTGTTGAAACGGAGTCTTCATAGCTACCTGTGGTCATGATCCATCCAATTTGTGAGACCATACCTCCCGAACCAGACGTTGTTCAACTGGAAGTTGATCTAGATCCCATTGTGCTTTAGGGGGCAGTTGTTATTGGTAAAAATGGACATCATCCCCAAGACCAATGAAATAGGGTCTATTATCCCCTTATATTTGAGTTTCTATATTCCCTAAGTGGAGAAAATCTTGATCCCGAGGTCGAACAACCGGAAGTTGTTCCTGTATTGGTCACTCCAAAATCTATTGTAGCCATTGAGTCTCCCATATCATGTAGTGGACCACTTGAAATATACTTCGGGCCTAACGGTGAAGTTCTTCCACCTAGTTTGATTTCGAATGAAGAAATATCACAAGATGAGACACTTTTAACTCCAACTCATTTTTGGTAGGAGCTTTACCTGTACGATTCTTTTCCTCAATCACCTTCATCTGATTTTGTTGATCGTGTTTCACTTCGAGTTCCCATAGATTCTATAGGGTATACATTAGGTCATTTGACCATGGCTTAGATAACATCCCTGACTGAACCATCTATTTCAGCTGCGACAACATCTACTGTTGCTTCATCTTCAATGTTTTTTCCATTGAATTCACCCATGTCATCATCTGAAATCCTATCTGGTTCCTCCTTTATGAGTACTGAATGGCTTGATCCTTTATTCACATCTTTAGTGCAATATCAAGCTAATCCCATCAGTTATTCTCCTTGGTGGCTGGTGATACCACATAAATTACCCTCAAAAATTCCAAAATTCAATGGAAACCCTGGAGAAGACCCGTCAACGCATGTTATAACTTATCATTTATGGTATTCATGAAACTCCTTAAATGATGACTCTGTTAGACTACGTCTTTTCCAGCACACACTCACTAGTCTAACTGCACAATGAGGATGGTTATTTTACTGTGTCAACCTCGTTATAAAATGAAACAAATTATGAGGATAGTTATTTTTTCTTATGTCAACCTCGTTAAAAAATGAAACAAGTGCGTATGAGGATGGTTCTTTTCCTGTGTCAACCTCGTTAAAAAATGAATCAGGTTATGAGTATAGTTCCTTTTACTATGTCAACCTCGTTAAAAAATGAAACATGTGTCGAGGATAGTTCTTTTACTGTGTTAACCTCATTAAAAAATGAAACAAATGATGAGCATAGTTATTTTCCTATGTCAAGCTTGTTAAAAAATGAAACAAATCCTCCCTTATAATGAACCTTCATTCCATCCAGCTATTAATAACCGATAATCTACTTAGGTGAATGAAATGAAGCTTGGGGGAAATATTCTCTTACAGGGGGCATTCGACATGTGCTCTTGCAGGGGGAATTCAAAACAATCTTACTAATTGCATGTAATCAGCAGGAGAAGTTCGGGGGTAAAATCAGGTTCAAAGCTCCAAAATACAAATGGTAACTATGGAATGGTAAAAACGAATAGTAAAAATCTCTTTAATAGTCATTTAATTGTTCGCAAATCAAATTTATTGCTATGACTATGGTTTTATTATGTTTTCATCATGAAATAGGTATTTTTAATCCATTTGATGTTGTTTTGAACAGGTCTTACCACTGATAAACAGATTAGTTGTGCAGATTTATTTCAAGAATGATTTGACCACAAAGAATACTTTTTCTCCTTATTTTTTGAGCTTTGTTAAAAACAGAAAAAGGATTTGAAGTGCACTTTTATCTGTTTTCGAGCTTTTATAACAGCGAAAAAGGAACCCTTGGAGTCTTCTTTCAGCTCTTTTCAGACTCCGATAATGTGAAAATATTATCGAGCACTTGTCTTTTCGATCTTGTAAAAGTAAATGAATTGATATCTACTCAGTATAAGTTTAACCCTATTCCAAACTGAGATAGATTAGTTATGAAAAAGGAATACCTTGGTCAAACATGACTAAAGAGGTTCCCTCAGATTTTATTTTACACTTTTTTGGATCTGAGTGACAACTTTATGAAAAAGTACTTATGGATTTTTCTTTCGTCCTCTTTTTCAAACTCTCTAAATATGAAAAAGGATCGGGCTATCACTATTGTTAAGCTTGTTAAAACATAAAATAGTGACGGGCTTGTCGATCATGGCAAGAATCCAGTTTCATTCATCACTAGACTCGTTAAATTATTAAATAGCGATACTTTATTTTCCTGAAGGGTTGAATTATATATCAAGCAAATGTTATCCTCCTCAAGCTTGTTAAAAAATAAAGAGGTAATGATCAATAAATGACTGGGGAAAATTTGGGAAAAGTGAGCATAATTCTTTATAGTAGAAAGTCTCTCTTGAAAATGACACTTCACTCCATGTCCATGACTATTTGGGTTGGGTAATCATCTTGACAGTTCGTTCATACCTATGGTTCATCATACCTTCACTTCGTTTTTGGGTCAATGTTTCCAACTCATCTCAGTGTCAATGATATGTTCAAGAGAAGTCATCATGTGAATACTCATCGTTCTACAATACTCATAAACCTTCATTCTCATGATCGTCATCCCTGAAAATTGCTATATCAAGTCATACCTTTGTCTCCAAAATCAATAACTAATGTTTTGGTAATAAGGTGGCTTCCTGTCGACGACAAATAAATATCCAGGAAGTTCACTTAGAAACATCTAATTCCAGTACCATGAGGCTTGTTACAGCATTGACAAGATCCTCACTTCCGGACTTTTGACCAAAATATTTTGTTTGGCGTTCGACATCAAATCATCTATTCATGCCTTACGAAATGTACAATAGTAATTTGATGGCCATTGACATTAATGGAGGTTCTCTCGCATTTGTTAATAGCTCACATCATTGGCTAGTAATCACACGATGTATTTCTGTGTTCGACTACAAATCATATATTCACATGGCTAGACTTGTACCCAAATGATCGAGTGAATGAGATAAGAAGACCTCGGATCTAGTTTTAGCCATCTAGGTTATGATTTCAAGATTTTTTTACACATCATCTGTACAGTGACCTTACATATAGATCGTCATTCGAACATGGGCCTATATCTGTAGGCGTGTCTGTATTGGGCAACATTCCAATGTAGATGACTTTCTAAATTATGTACATGTTATTAGATTATTTATGTGTTGAACATTGGAATTCTTAACCTCACAAATTATGATCAAGAGGATATATCATGATGTAATGTATTCTAATATTTATGCAGGTTTCCACTCCACTTCATCTCCAGCCCATCATAGTGTAAATCATCTCAATCAAAATATTGTTATTATTATTCTGACTTCATGCTTTAGGGAGAAATTGTTATAGGTCAATTTGGGAACCATTTCCAATGGCCTGGTTAAATGGGCATCATATCCAGGACCAATGAATAGGGTCTATCATCCCCTATCGTTTAAGTTGTTACATGCCCTAAGACAAAGAACAAGATAAACCATTCAAGACTTTCATCTGCAAAGGTTTCCAAGATTTTAAGTTTATAATATATCATATGAGAGCTCATAAATGGTACCTCTAAAGGGACTAAGTGAATTGCATATGCAGGTAGTCCCATGCAAGGCTTCTCTGCAAAGCACATCCTGACATCCAAAGGTGCGTTAGTCACATTGGGAGCGAAATTCTCATTGTTTCAGAATCTCCACTTGGTTGGTGCCTTCTAGAAGAGTTCACATGTGTAAAACTTCGAATCAATGTGTCCATTTGACATCTACAAGATTGGGAACATGTCTTGCCTATTATTGGAAAGTCATTGATCATAAAACTACCTTCAACTCCTCTATAAATTGAGCACAAATCTCAGTGTTTGAGAAGGAAGAATTTGTGTAGAGAAATGTTGGTGGAATTTCAATTAAGGAGTTGATTTGAGTGACATATTTCTGGAGATATCTGCATTGTTATGAGGTTGGGATGCTGTTGGAGATGGTGACACTAAATCAATCACTAGGTTGTAACCTCCCCTTCTATCATTAATAAATATTACTACTTGTTTTTCCCTATATGCATATGTATAAGCTTTGATTTTCTATATCATGATTTCTTACTTGATTTTTATGATTTATGCTTTATTGATTTACCTAAATAACTTGAATAGACATCTGTATTATTTCTATCTCCTGCTGTTCAGTGTTCATTCTTGCAGGAAATATTTTGCACAGTCGGCTGGAATTTGAAGCTACAGCAAAAGCAACAGAAGGAGACTTTGGAAGCGCTTGGATTCCAAGTAATATTCTTTTTTCATTCTGTGTGTCTATTTACAGTTAGGAAATATAGTCGTAAAGTCTTTGATTTTTTGTTCTAGATTAGCATTTGTCTAGGGAAGAATGATTTATTTGTAATTCAGAATTCTGCATAACAACTAGATGCCTGCTATTTTGATCAGTTTATTCTTATGGTGTTAACTTGTTTTGATTTCTTTTGTAGGTTGGAGAGAAATTAAATACATCAAAGAGATAGACATGGAGTAAATTATATATATATATATATATATATATATATATATATATATATATATATATATATATATATATATATATTTGGTAGTATATACTAAATCCTAATCACCCAGAGGTTTCGAACTAGTGACCTTGGAGATGGAGTGCCTTGATAGTGCACCCCATCACCGACTACTCCACACCACGTGGGTGGAGTAAATTATATTTTTAATTTCTTTTCATTTTTCTATATTTTCTTCTTTTTCTCTTTTTTTCTTGGCGTACTAGCTCCACCAATGAGGTTTTCAACTAGCACGTCTCCCTAGGAACCTAAGAGGAGATTTTCACCTAGGATATTATTTCCTTTTTCATTTTTCTTTTCAAATCATTGGCTTCCTCATGGAGGTTTTCAACCAATGAGCCAATCTCAGGCGTCTCAAAGGAGATTTTCACCAAATATTTATTTATTTTTATTTTTATTCCATCCTACCATTATTTCAAAATTAAGTATCTCTTAAGAATAAGAATAATTCCAATGGATCCATGCATGAACTAGGATGAAAAATAAACTCATATGTAGGTTTTAAATATATTCATTGGTATATAATGAAATGTGACAGATCAACTGCTCTGATTGGGATGATACCAAAAATTTTCGAAGAGGAGCATGGTGCCCCAAATTAATGTTTGTATGGAGCCAATGTTCAATATAGTTGTGATGCCATTGGTTCCCTTTCTCATATGGATCACTTTCTATGTCCTCTTTTTCCATCAGATTTAGATCTTCTACTTTTTGTTGATTAGTCTCTCGAACACATGGATGATATGCTAATAATAATGGTAGAAATTATTCAATATGTGGCTCCAATTGGTGGTATCTATTAAATGTGATTCATGATTATTTAATATCTTCTATATGTTCTTCTTCAATGACAACAAGAGAATATTTTTTGGTAATAATCTTCCTCATATCAGATGAATATCCTTTAGATCAAGAGGAGTTTTTTGTAATTTTGTTTACTTCAAAATTGTAAGTGAGATGGGTTATTTTATTATTTGGGTTTGGAAATGGTTGTGTAGCTAAGATTGGGAATTGATCTTTGATATGGTTGTGGTGGAGGTGGATGATATTTATATTGGAATTGAGGATATTGAGGATGTTGAGAGAAATATGGATCACCCCATTGAGGAGGTTGGTATTGATATGGTTGAAAAGGATGAATGTGGTATTGGGGAGTATAATACCATTGAGTGGGGATAGACCAAGGTGATGTGCTAGGTGGATAAAAAGGTTGAAAGTGTGTATTATAACTTGTATTGAAAGAGGAGGGATAGTTCATACCTTTCTAATATGGGTTGAAAAGGTAGAGTTGCTCCATGACTCCTTCTAACTTCTATGCCACCTCTTCTTCTTCTACTTGCAAAAGTGGATGGTGATGTGGTTATTACTTCACCACATGACCAAGGGTGGACATTTGTGGTATTGAATAAATTTATGTTTTCTTTTGGTCAAAATTAAGAAAGGAATGTTAACACCACTTTGTATTTTTTTCTTTGTGCAGAAAATATGAATGCAAGAAATAAAGAATGAATTGGTCAAATAACAAGAGATTGTTTTCTTTGAAACCCTCATTGAAAACCTTGCCAAAAAGGTGATGAATCTCAGTATGGTATCAAGATTGTTGCAAGTCAAAGAGCCTCCTTTAATTATCAACCCAAGGTTTTTAGAAGCTTGAGAGGTGCCGACACTATATGTGTAGCAGACACATTCCTCTTCCTTACCTGACTCCCTTTTATGTACGTGAAAGATGGAAATGAATCAAATTTAAATGAGAAAATATCTAGGTAAGTTGTCGGTCCTAAGTTGCATAAGACAAATAAAAATATGTAAACCTATTCTACTTTGCTCGAAAGTAAATGATAGGAATGAAATCTATTCTACTTGTCGAAATTTAAAGCACACATACTATATTACTTTTTCTAAAGGGAAACACTCTTCTAATCTACTTTAAAGGAAATATAACACACCCTATTGAAATTAAATTGCAGGAAAGGGAATCTAATGTAGTTGTAGAAATCAACATTCAGGAAATAAGCATTGAAGAAGCTAAATGGAAACTCTACCAAGCCTTAGCTCATGGTATTAGAGCATTCATCAACTATTCTAAGACAAAAATATAATTCTACCGTGACTTTAGTGTGAATCTAGGAAATCGAAGAGCTCGAAAATAGACCACTACAAATAAATATGTTTGGCCATAGGAAACTACCACAAAGCTTTTCTGTCAAGTTAATATACCAAATTTCTAAGATAATTAAGTGCAAATGTTGGGGGGTCAATTTTATAATTAATTTTAATTTTTTTTGGACACCAATACAAGTGGAATCAACTCAAAATAGATTCATTAACATGTGCTAAAATTCAGTAGAAAGTAACTATTAAAACCAAATATTTGAAAAAAGTGAATCAACAAACTAATTTAAGTAATATAATGATGAAAATGAATTTACTAAGCTTTGACTATTGATTCTATAAATAAACTTAAAACAAAGTCACTTCAATAATTTAATCAATATAACCTACAACAAATGAAGCATGAACATGTTGAAAGGTGTTGGAAATCTATTAACCAAGGGGTCTCCTCGATGTGAAGTCCCAATTAGAGCTCACAACATTTGGAATAGGAGTCCCATCCGGAATATCAACATGATTTCCATATATTATTACAGGCATTCCTTGGATTTAGCTATCAGCAAGAGAGAGAAGCACATATGTGCCTTTGAAAAAGAAAGCAAGTGTGCCTAGTGAATTTTCGGTTGCAGGTGTATCAAGGTTCTTCTACTGTAGAGGAAGGAAATGTGAGCCTCCAAGAGAGAGGTAATAGTACCATCATAGTATAGGTGCACAAAAGCAAGAAATAATCACCTAACAACAAGCATAATAGTCCACATAAATGCGACAATGGTTATAAACATTACAACAAATTCTCAATATGATAAGCACTAAAATAATCAAAATAGGTAAAATACTTTAGTAGAATTGAAATAAAACATGAATCATGAACATTTACAGAACAATCTTAAAAATATTCAAAATCCATGCATGAAAACGTGATGGTTGTCACACTTCAAGTATTAAGTAAAAGTCCCAAGGTACATGTATACAATGAACATCACTAACTCCAATAGTGGAGCATTGGAGCCACAAATTACTCCCCAAAAGTATTGCCTCTGTCTCTATGATGCCTTATGAGAGAATCCAAGTTGAAAAGCCCATTTCTTGTACAATGAGGGTTTATATATTATAAGTGGAGTGATCCTTCACCTCCCTTATGACTCTTGGACTACTCTCATGACTGTTTGAATTCTCTATGACCTTTTAACTTCCTACATGAATTTTAAAATTACATGAATGACTCTTGGACTTCCACTTTACATTTTTTTTATCCATTATAGAATTTACATAATCCAAAAAATGATGTGGCACATGATGAATCATGACACAACATGACATGAAACTAATGAAATCAACTACATGATGACGTGGCAGTGTTAAGTCACTCCTTTCTTCTAGTCTATTTGTGTCTTCTTGACAAGTTGAACATGGTATTTTCTTTCTCCTCCTAATGACTTGAAGATAAGGAGTCTTCAATGTGGTATTGATCTTTTGTCTTCTGTTGTAGTTTTGTGTTCCTTCATATTCTCGCTATATAATCATCCAAATTATTTAGTTCCATAGGTGTCTCTCAACATGTTCTCCTTATCCATATCCTTCATAATCATCCTATGATAGCATGAAATAATACCTGTGACAACAATCCACTCATGAAAATACAACATCAGTTTGACAAACCCCTAATATAACATGCTTCATGAAATCACTTGTCAGGGATGGAACTAGTGATTGGTTGAGTGACTACCTAAAGGATTGTGTAGTTCCAAAGATCAACGTTTGGGACTTAGGCATGAGACTACACAATGCACAGTTATGGAGGCCTGGGTAGAGGGACTATGCAGTTGAGGGACTCAAGAGCTCAAGGATGGGGATTGAGGCTTGAGGTTGCCCAATGAAAAATTCTAGAGGCAAAGAAGCTAATGGGTTGCACAATTGTGTATTTAAAGAGCTCAATATTGAGGATTGAGGCTTTATACCACACAATGCATAGTTATGAAAGGCCAAGGCTAAGTGAATTTGTAGTTGAGGGACCCAAGGAGCCAGGCTAAGGGATTGATTAATGATTTTTCCTAATGCAAAGTTATAGGAGGTAGAGGAGGCCAAGTCACTGCACAATTGTATAAATCAGGAGCTCAAGGATGAGGCTTGAGTCTTGAGACTACACAATGTGCAGTTAAGGTTGGGATGGAGAAAAGGACTACACAATTCTGGAGATCAAGGGTTGGGCTTGAGCATTGAGATTGCACAATGTGCAATTATGGAAGGAAAAAATTGTGCATTAAACAATGCCAAGATACAAGGCTTCTGCTTAAGGGCTAAGACTAAAAAGTGCATAGTTTAGGAGGGTTGAATGAGGTTGAGTGGACTGTTCAGGGGTTTTTCCTAGTTTTGACTAAGTGTTAGATCAATAAGGAAAAGTTAAACCAAGGTAGGACTTGAACATGATCACACACTAAGATTACTTGAAGACATTCCAAGGAACACTCAGAACACATGAACAACATGCTTTTCCTCAATGCAAAAACTTTGTGATGACCTAGGTCCTACACCAAGTGTGAACAATGGTGAAAGTGACAAATTACAGATAAAAGGTACACTTTGCGATGACAGTGACGACACTTTTGCGATAACAATGATGACACGTGTGACAATGCTTGAAAATTTTCAAATGAGTGTGATATATTTTCATGATAAGAAAAAATAATTATCACAAATGTTACCCCTTGAAACAAAACAAAGCTCAACTTTCCACGATAAATGACACTTCTCATGCGAAAATTTGAGAATTTCTAAAGCATGAATGACACTTGCGATATACGAACGATGGTGAAATTGACAAATTCTGGAGAAAATATAATCTGAAAATGAAACTAATTAATGTGAAAGAAATTAAAGTGACAGTTTAAAGCATGAAAAAGACACTCGTGAAAGAAAAGGTACATAAAAGTGAAAATTTGCAAAACTCACCAAAATAGAAGTACAAATGCAACTAGAAGTGAGAGAATATCAATGTTAGTGAAAATTGGCTATTGACATGGATTGAAAATTACATAGGCACTATATTGATGGATTGTGCTAGGCCTATTCAATATTGTGTGAAGGAATGTGCTCATGAACTTGTTGCAAAATAATCATGTGTGAGTGGGTGACTTCAAAACTTAGAATTTAAGAATGGAGCTCAAAGACTTAGCAAAACATCAACTAACCAAGAAGTTACTACGAATGAGCGATCGCGAGATCCAAAATAGCCTCCAAAATTAAAGTGTAGGAACATTTTTGGAGGGTGTTTGGTATAGTGAAAACACTTGGTGACACACTAGTAGAACTCCAACTTCTTATTTTGGGTTTTATCGTTAAATGCAAGGTCTCATCCCTTTAGGAAGTATTGGTTCACCAAATATATTACCTTGAATTTTCCACTTATCCTGGTTAATGATATAGTCCTTTCTATTCTTTGCTTAGCTTAAAACACACCAATATAAGACTAGTCAAGGCTCAAATAATTCGATAAGGAAGAAGGACATTAATTATATTGATATTTTAAGAAGATTCCCTAGTGTTGCTCAATTTCTAGTGCTTGAACAATACCCTGGTAGATTCACCTCAAGAGAACAAAAACATCGCCTCATTTCCACCAAACATGGAAAATACCTTGAGGAAGTTTCTTGCGTCACCTCTCTGCGCATGAAGCCTTTCTCTTCTTTCACCCTTTATTTATTTTATTTGCAGAAATGTGTGTAGGAACTTATTTATTTACTAGGGAAGAAGAGGGATCCTAACTTCTTGAGAGTAGGAAAGTTTGTTCCTTGTTTAAGAGATTTAAAATATACATGTCCATTTTAAAGTTTTTATCCTTTCCCTTCTCTACTTGGTAGAGTCGACAAGTCAAAACACCGTTCAATACAAAGTTGAATAAAAAAACTAGGTTCCTAATAAAGATACGGGATTTGTAGTTTGGCCAAAGTTTTTATGTTTGGGACGAATAATATTTTTCGTTCAAATATAATTAACTTTAAAGATAATTAAACCCAAGATAGAGATGAAGAGGAAACAAATAATCCAAGCATTGCTTGTCATCCCAATTTTCATTTTCAAGTCTTTCCGCAATGTCTTTTGATTCAATATAGAATCTTTGTGTAAAGTCTTATTAAGAAAAAAACCAAAAGAAGAGACAAGAGAACAAAGTCAAGAGAAAAAAAAACATGCGAAAAGCTAGAAGACAAACTAAAAACTAGAAGAAGCGACTGCAGGATGCACGTGCAAGGTAAACTAACATGCAACTATACCTACTCCCAACCTAAGAAGCCAGAAGGTTGGGGTCAAGTGTAATGAAATTTCCAATGAAGCCACCATAGTTTTTCCCAGCCTACAATAAAAAATTACAATCGATTAAAAGTGATATAAAGTGATGTGCAACAAAAAAGATAAGATCTTGAATAAATTGCACAACAAATTGAAGGTCTTTCATGTTAGTAGAAAGATATGCCATAGTCATTACTTCTACCCAACTTGTGACCTTAACTTTTCGATGAAAATTATAAAATGAAAAACAATGAAATCTTCTTGTGAATGCATGTTCATCGGTACCCCCCTTTTTAGCAAGAATGAGAAAAGAAAAAAACTCATTATTTGCAAAACACCTTTCTAAGTAAGATGATTCCAGGGAATCATAGATTGGATCATGAAAATCAAATCAATCCTCTTGAAATTCCTAAAATCCTTGAGGGAAACAATTTTCAATTAATGGTGTGGAATTGGGATGAGAATCTTGTGAGGTATTGTTCATCATCGTAGAAAAAATTGAAATTCATTTTATTTGTTTTCTTACAATGTTGTGTTCCCTTTCGCATTTTGGTAAAAGTGTCATCTTTGGAATATTGGATATCACATTGTATGTATGTGCCTATTCTAGTCGTTCCAAGAGGTCATATTTTTGAAAATTAATTTTTCTAACCTTGTAAGTACCTGTCGCACTCATTTCCAAAGTTTTGAGGACTGTCACACAAGTGTTGTCACGGTCATCGTAAAGTGTACCTTTGGTGTCGTACTTATCATAACCAGTCATAAAGTTGTCACACAGAGGGAAATGATTTTTTCGTATGTCATGGATGATCTATGTTTATTACATCATCCAATTATTCTAGGTGTATGATCATAGTCAAAGTTTCATCATTGTTCCCACCGATCTCATTGATCCTGCACTTAGCCATTTTTGGAAAAAATTCCCAACCAAGAAACCTAGCTTTACTCGGCCTTACTTGAGATACGAAATGCATAGTATCAATCCTATAGTTATGGCCTTGCTTCTTGGCACTACCTAGTTACTACCTCCCAGCATTGCTACATTCCGTAGTTTTTGTGACCAAGCCTCAACCTTGAACTTCATAATTGCGCATCCATGTCCCCCATCACAGCTTGAAGTGCACACTTCACAACCAAATCCATCATGCTCATTCCTTGAGTCCTTGAAATTCATATATGCATAATAGCTTGACCTCCTTTGATTCCTAGAAATGCATAAGTAATCTCTCCCAATGTCCATCTCCTCAACTTGTCCCACTAGCTCTCGAAATTGCGTAGTATTTTTCCTTACCCCTACCTAAACTGTGCACTATGTAGTCGCAAGGCTCAAGGGTTCCCATTTACTTCCTGAAATGTGAAACTATACAGTCACTGAGCCTCTATTCCTAGCCTATCATTTGTTCTAGGCTTAGTGTATGGATCATAATGCATCATCTTAGGCTAGTGGTTTTCATATTGATGTCGTCTCTTCATGAGTGAATTGCAAAAACATGTACCCTATCATGTCATGGAAATATGATGGAGAAGGATAAGAAGGAGGTAATCGTTCTCAAAGAAATTCTTGTAGATGAACTTGAAAGATAGTAGATCAGGAGAAAGTGAAAGGGAACTAGTTTTCAACCATTATCCAATACTTGAGACCATTCAAGACTCCTTATCACCAAGGCATGCGAAGGTGAAAGAAAATATTCTTCAAGAAGACATGTAACTCTCAGTAGCAACAATGGCTTGGCATTGCCACATCATCAAGCAGACCAAGTCAGAAGTGTCCGCTCATGTCATGTCATGAGCGGTCATATGCCACATCACTATTTTGGATCATGTATATTGTATTCAAAATTCATTGTAAAGTGGAAGTCTAAAGGAAACACATGGAATGTAAAGAGTCATGTAAGTTTAAAATACATAAGAATTCAAAAAGTCATGAGGGTAGTCAAAGAGTCACAATTGGTTATATATACTCCCTCATTGTACGAGAAAATGAATTTTCACCTTTGCTCCCTCGAAAAAGCATGAGAGAGATAAGCTAGTTCTTTTGTGGAGAAAGGAGTGGCTCCAACGCTCCATTATTGGATCTAATGATGTTCATTGGACATATGTGTCTTGGAAATTTTACTTAATAAACATAAAACTTTAAGCCCAGTACATTCTTCACACATGGATTATGAATGTTTGTAATAATGTTCTGTGGATGTTTGTATTTCATGTTTTCTTTCACATGTGCTAATATATTGAACTATTTCACTTATTTTAGTACTTATCCTGTTGAAAATGTGTTGTAATGGTTGTTATTACTATCCCTTCCTTATGGACTATTCTGCGGGATATTAGGAGGATATTTCTCATTTGTTGGTTGTAAGGACTGTCGCATCCCCTATGGACTATTCTGCTAGATGTTAGATAGGTCCTTCAGTTCAATTCTGTCTCTTCTGGGGTGTTACTTGTTAGTGTCAATATTTCAGTGACCAAACATACTCTTTCAATCAATCTTCTATTATCATAGGTCAAAATGTTTAGTTTTTCAAACAAGTTTTCAAATTAATTTTGGTCACTAAAGGAGTCTAGGTCAAAATTTATACTCCCTCATGTCATCCATGGCCATCATCACTTTAAAGGTCATCTCATTCATTATCATTTAAAATTTTTAGGTCATTTCACTTCATCTCATCTAGGCCTATTGTCTAGGTGTCATCATCTGGCTTTGAAAACAATCTAATTTGTCATCAAAACAAGGAAAATCATCCTTAATTTCACTCATAAGACTTTAAAATGGAGTTATCATACTTATTAGGTTAAGTAATACAAGTTATCTTATTAAAAATGTGTTTAAATGTCAAAACAATTTCAAATGAAAAATTGTCTTATTGTTTCACTACAGGACAGAAAAGGTCATTTTTAGGATTTAAAAGACAAAATAAATCTTATCCAAACTCATTCTTCTCCTGTGTTGTTTGGTAGAGATCCTCTCTTACTTCATTTTATCTGCTTAGGTGGTCAAAGATTCGAAACCAAGGTGGAGAACTACCCCAAGAACACTTTTTTGCACTTATGGCTACCTTTGTTACGCTTTTGTAGCCTCCTACTACACTTTTAGAGCTAATTGTTAAATTTATGGGCCTTTTGTTATGTTTCTGTAGCCTCTTGATACATTTTCGAGGTTGTTTTTATGCTTTTGTATCCTCCTACTATGCTTTTAGGCATGTTGTTATGTTTCTGATGGGCAGTTGTTACATTTCTAGGCAATTGCTACGCTTCTGTTGATTGATGCTACACTTCTGGAAGGAGGGAAGAACTTAGCTTTTTTGGCTCCCAAGTCATTCAAACAAGCTCAAGGCTTGTGGGAATCATTCCTTGGAACTCTCACAATAGTAAGTTAACATTCTTATAACCTCCCATGGTATTGGGAGACTCTAGATGAATAAACCCTAACCCTCCTATATACTACTATCCTACACCTACCAAATACCTCATACTCTCATTCCCCGTCATCCCTATCCTCCCTAATATCCATTTTCATGAAACCCTAATTTCTAGCTAATTTTCACCGTGTTAAAATTGGGAATTTCCTGTGTTTCCCTCTTTTTACAATCTTCCTTACATCCATTTCACTTTATTTCACTCAAAACATGGAGCTAACATGCAACCCTATCTCTTGAATTTTTTGTAGAATTTTCCCTAGCTCCATAACCCTTCATCTCACCCTCTAAACCTACTCCATCCCTACACTGTTTTTTTTCTAGATTACACTAGACATACCCATCCCATCAACACACTAGAGTTTCATCCTTTTAGTGATAAAAAGGATAGAAAGTGAGAAGAATAATTTCAAGGGAGGGTGCCACCTCAGGTTATAACCCTTCACCATGCATGAAAACAATGCTTCACCCTTAGCCAAAATATTTTTTGATAGGACTGGATGTTTGAGGCTATCTGAGAAGCTCATGGAGGAAGGATATCATCTTAAACTTGCAAGCCTATTTACCTATAATATCAACATGGTAAAGGTCATCATTGTAGGTGTAGAGTTTAACCTATCAAAAAACTTTATTTCTTTAGAAACATTTATTCCTTTTCATAGATAGAAGTCGTTCAAGGGCATGGACTTAGACATTGAAGATTACAAAAAAATTCTCAACCCTCATGCTAGAGAGGAACCAGATTACCTCTTCCCTTTCAAACACCTCCGTAAAAAATATGCTCCTTTGATGATGTTAATAATGAAGTATTCCACATGTGATGGAAGATTTTCCAGGTTGTATAGCTATCATATCAGTTTTTTGATGCATTTCACCTCTATCAAAACACTTGATTTTCCACATTACTTGTACAGGAGTTTGATTATAATGAATGAGAAGGTCCAGAGCAGAAAAAAATATCATTAATCAAGCATTTTTCATCATGGTCTAGTTCCAAACCACTACACAAAGGTTCATACACTTCCTAAAAAATAAGTGGACACCCTCCATACCTCTCTCAAGTCAAAATTCATCAGAAAATGAGTGGTTTCCTTCACTAGGTTACCTCCACTACGTGCTACGCAGACGCTATGCTTTTGGTGTTTTTCATATTTTATTTGTTTCAGCTAATAAAACATAATCAAACCATCTAAAACATTCATATCAATTTCATAAAACATAGCATAAACATCTCCTATCACTCAAATCCCTCTTTTCCATCAATTTCATTAAAACCCTAATTTTCACTACATTTTGGTAGAAAAACTAGTGAAACCCAGTGTTTTAAACATTTTGGCACCATTCACACTATCATTCCAAAACATTCTACTTGCATCCTATAGAAAACTCATCACCCTACCTCCCCAAATTTTTATGGATTTTTCCCTAACTTCCCTCCACTTCATTTCAGTCCCTAAAACCACTCTACCACTATCCCTTACTTTCCTAATTTTCTACCTTCCCTACTGTTACACAGCAATTTGTCACCATCCCTACAATTCCCTGTCCTGCACATTGGAGGGCTTATTTTGTGACCTGTGAGTAGTGAAATGATCTAAAAACACTTTCATGGCATTCCCCTAGACATTGACTTTCATTTCCCTGTTGACATATCCTTGTGAAAAACCCTAAAAATAGCCTTTTCATCCTTGGCATGACTAGCCAGTGTTATACCCGCGCCAATGGGGGAAATATTCCAAAGAGGGCGCACCAATTGGCGCTCTGTCTCAGAGTCACACTTGCGCCAGGCTTAATAAAGGGTGTTTTTTAAAAATAAATGGCGAAATATTGACTCCAACCAACTCTTGAACTAGTCTCTAAATTGGGTTGGGACATTTGGCTCTGGATTTCCATGTAGAGGAAGTAGTTTTCCACCTCTCATGGAAGCTTCCTTGAGGATAGGGCCAATCCCATGATTGCAGGGATCCCAACTCCCCTTCCACCATCTATATAAGCTTGCCTTTTCCCTTTGCAAGTTAATCTCCAAGAGCCTTCATAGCCTAAATAATGCTGCAAGAGCTTTGATGGTCCTCATAGTGCCAAATCCATAGCAAGGAGATTGACAATCGAAGAGAGAGGCTTGTCCCCATTCCAAACAAGCTTTACTGAGACGTATTCCGCTGATGACCCACCGAAGGAAGGTTTAGCGTCAGAGCCATGTTGTATTTTCCTTTGTATGAATTAATGATAAGCGACTATTGGTTATGGTTCCACTCGTATTGTTCATTATGATCATGAGTTGTGTCTTCTCTGACTGATACATAATTGCATATATCGGGTTTTACGCTTGTGTTTGTTGTGTTTCTTGTGTGTGCAGGTGTTCGATCATGGTGAGCGAGAGGATTATGATCTGCTGGAGAAAGGAAATAGGAGCACCATCCTCCCTACAAACAACAACATTGGACTTGAGGTAGGCCTTCATTGCAAGTTGGTTTGTTGCAATTAGGAACTTGCACCTTAGCGTGATACAATTGTTGCTAGACCCGATCTGGGCTAGTAGGGATCGCCTCTATCTGCAGAGGGGATTTACCTCTACAACAAATTGGCGACTCCACTGGGGAGTTAGCTTTTTTTTTTCTTTATAAATTATAGACGGAGCTTGAAGTTAGCTAGATAGCCTTCGAAATGCTCTTGCTCTTCATTAGCGAAAGTAGATGAATGCTACTTCAGTCAATCTCCAATTTAGTTTATGAACTGAACACTTGGAGTATTGTCTTGTCTTTCAGTCGATTCTTGACTTTGCCTGCTTGATCAGCTCTTTTGGTTGGCTCTTTTCGTGATTTTGGCTTTTGGTTTGAGCTCCAACATCACTGGTCTGCTTCTTGGATTGCTCTTTTTTATTTTTTACATAGTAAACTTGACTGGCGCACTTATTAGCCTGCTAGTCACACCAATTGGTGCTAGTTTCTAGTTTACTACCCACGCCAATCCTGTTGTGGCACTAGTTTCCACCTAACAGTCGCGCCAATTCTGTAATATGCCAGGGTTTGCTCTGTTTTGAGCTTTCTGAGCTTGATCTATGTGTTTGGTTTCATTTTTATAACTACCTGAGTGTTCTGGAGCATTGTTTGACTAACTGTGACCTTCATCCTTTGGTTGTTTGCCCATTTCTATTGGTTTTACATTGTAACCCTAGGGCATCTAGGTGCTATTGTGTGTCGAGCCTCCCGTGGGGTTTTTTGGTTTCTATCTGTTCAGTCAACTTTGTGGTTGTTTCTCTGCATTCGTTTGGCAGTTTTCTATCGTTTTATTGCATTATTTGAGTGATTGGTTTCTTCTTCATTCGAATTCCTCTTTGTATCGCTTTGAGCCTAGATTACATGGTTCATTTGAGTCTTGGAGATTCTGCTTGAAGTGGTGAGTCTGGTCTTGGTTGTGAGAATTTTTTTTTTTTCATTTTCAGGCATTGGTGCTTGTTTTCAGTTAGCAACCCGCGCCAATTGAACATTGGCACTAGTTTTCAGTAATCAAGTCGTGCCAGTTGGCGCTAGTTTTCAGTGATCAAGTCGTGCCAATTTCAAGGTTTGTGAAAATTGAGATTTTTTCCCTAAATCCTTCACCAGTGTGTCTTTCCCTTTCGGTCTTTTCACTGTATGATCATAGATTACATTTCTCATTGTTTGAAATGTCTTATTTCCATGATTGCTTGATGTAAAAGGGAATGAATGCCTTGTTTTGATCTCTTGCTTTGGAAGTCCTCTTTGTGTTTGACCTCATATGTCTTGTCGCCTTTTGAGGTATTTTGTGACAAAGTGTTTGAAACAATGATTTCATTCTTAGTGTTTGTTTACATCTCTTTTGCATTCATCCTTCATTAAGAATATTTGCGTTCTTTTAGTTTTCGTCTCATAGTTTGCTTTTCGTTAAAATGCATTAGATCACATTGCATTGAAAAGTATTTTTTGAGATCCATCATTGAACTTAGATTACATTGTTTAATGATTGAAAACTAGAAATCGCTTTGATTGCATTCTCTTTTATTAAAAGCATGCATTGAGTAGATTCTCATTTCATCAAAAAATGCATTGAGTGCATTCTTATAATTTGAAAAGGAAAAGGAAATTGTGCATAGATTACAATTGCATAGTTTTTGAAAAAGAGGATTTTGCATAGATTACATTGCATTATTCGCATCGTTGAATGTTTGGAATTACTTTTGGATAGTGAAAGTCATCTACTTTGGAAAATATTTCGTTTGCAGTGTTTTTTTATGTCGCATCATTGTTTGAAGCTCTTCCCTTAACTAGATCACATTCATCGAATTGAAAGTTTTCTTCTCTCATATAGCTGCATACAGGAGATTGTCAAATGACATACAGTAGGGCCTTGAAACCGAAACATAATTGAAGATAAACATTAAAATTTATTCAATTTACACTAAGGCAGCATTGAAACATTAACGAAATATTTAGAGGTGTAGGCTAGAGACGTGTTCTAGCATCTTTAAACCAAGTAGCTGTCATTCGCCTCTTGGCTTTAGACAACACTAGTACGGACTTGTGCTCCCCATACCGTCACGTATATAAAGGGATACCCCACTAGGTTTCTATCCTTTATCCATAGGAAGCCGAGTCTGCTGCCCTATACCTGTGATACACTGGACACTGCATTCGGGGAGATTGCCTGCACGTATGTTAAGTCCTTGGTTGATTTCTATTTCATTTTGAAACGAAGGTGTATATTGCAGTTCACGGTTATTTGGTACACCCTTTGCCTAGAATTCCTGAGTAGTCATTTCGATCTTTTATGACTCTTTAAATTTGAAAACATCATCAAGCGCTTGTCCTTTCACGCTTGTTTCAAAATTGAAAGAGATAGAGTCACCTTTTGCCGGTTTCTCGACTCTTAAAAGATGAAACGGTAGAGTTTTTTTTCAATGCTTTAAAAATTAACTGCCCTCGAAATATTCCTGGTTAAAGTTAGTTTCCTTAGGGTGTTGTTTTTAAGATTGTTTCTGATGGAAACTTTTTCGGAGTTCACCAACCAAGGAATCCCCTCCAAAGGGAATCCTAGTCCTTTTCCTCCTTTTGGAAATGTTGGCGCTCCTTATATGGCAACATTGTCCCTTCCTGGGTTAACTGTTGGGTTGCTTGTTTGGTTGTTTTCAACCTTTGCGGTCGCGAATGTCCCGGCTACTGTTCAATCAGTTCCTCCGCCTGAACAACATCATGTTGATTTTAAGGTGGACCTCTCCCCTTTGTCGCCTATTTCTGCATCCTCCTCTTCTACTTCGCCTAGTGAAATTTTGGATTCGAGTAACCAGGTGGCTAAGAATAAGAAGAAGAAGACAAAGTTGAAGAAGTTATATAAAGGAGAGGTTAGCTCTACAGCTATTGCGCCTAAGAAGTCTTCCATTGATAAACCTCCCAACCCTCCACGGAAAGTCAAGTTCCCTTGCATGTTGTGCACATGAGATCATCTTCTTCGAGATTGCTCTGGCATTCCCAAGGTACTTGAAGTATGGTCCAACAGTCTTCTGCCATTGCCTTTGGCTTCCGGGAGTCAGGTTGGGGGCACATCTTCAACTGGTGCTAGTAAGCCTCCTAAGAAGCAGGGTAAGCTCACCAATCCCTGTAAGTTGTGTGAAGGGCACCATGCCATTCACCTTTGTCTATATATGGATGAAGCCAAGAGAGTTTTGGAAAATTTAACCAGTTCTACACCATGCCTTCTAGCTGGTTATAATCAACTTTATTTGAGTCCTCCACCAGTTGATCCTACGATTGGTCAAGAGTCACCCTTGGTCAATCCCGCTCCCCCAGAAATTCAAATTCAAGAATCTGTTCCCGACCAACCATTGGTCGTGGGATCGGTTGAACTGGCCCCATCTATGGTGCACCAGGTCTTTTCCGTCGAGAGTGGATCTCATCCCCCTCAGGTTCTTCTTGTTTCTTCAGATTCTTCAGAGTTGGAGAAGCATTCTCCTGCCCCTATACCTTAAGAAGCTGCTCCTCTGCCACCCATGATGGAGGTCCTGGAGGATACCCCTCCCACCTTCGAGATGGAGGTCGTGGAGGATGCTCCTTCTTCCGTAACACTAGGGGAAGACCATCTCAGTTCGATGGTAGCCCCTCCGAGTAGTTTTGGTCGCTTCCTTTGATTGGAATTGATTTGCAAGATATTGCCTTCTGTCTTATGTGCCTTTCGAGATCATAGTACAGGCTTTTGGTCTGGTCATACCCAGCACCATTATAGACGAAGGCGCGTCTGTTAGTGTTGTATCCTCAACTACTTGGCAAGCTTTTGGCTCGCTGCCGCTTGCGCCTATTACACAGAATCTGTTGGAATTTAATAGAAGAACTAGCCAACCGTTAGGGATCCTTCCATGGTTACTTGTTACTTTGGGTGGTAAAATCATCCATATGGACGTGATGGTTGTTCCAGGCCCCTTGGATTTCAATATGCTCTTGGGGCGTGATTACACCTATGCCATGGGAGTGCTTGTCTCCTCCCTTTTTCGTGTGGTCTGTTTTCCACATGAAGGATGGATTGCGACCATTGATCAGCTTTTGTTCTTTGGTCCTAATGTGCTAACTGGCCCGCCATCATCCCTTCCTGGTTTTTATCCACCCATTGTATCTGCCCTACCACAGGTCAACTATGTTGCTACCTACCCCGTGCATGTACTCAGTGATGATGCCGTCGTGCATAGTGTGCCGGGGGCATTGGGTCTTGACTTCCAGGATGTTTTCCTTCCATTGAGAGTGGAACTCTTGGAAGCGATGACTTCTTGTTCATTATTATGAAGTCTGTCAGAGCACAGTTCGTTTTCTTGTGTCAATATCCCTAAAAAATGAAAAAAGCTGGTTAGAGCAGAGTTCATTTTCTTGTGTCAAGCTCCTTAAAAAATGAAACAAGGTTGTCGGAGCAGAGTTCGTTTTCTTATGTCAAGCTCCTTAAAAAATGAAACAAGGTTGTTGGAGCAGAGTTCCTTGTCTTGTGCCAAGCTCCTTAAACCATGAAACAAGGTGCCCTGAGGATAGTTATTTTAATGTGTCAACCTCGTTAAAACAATGAAACACATTCCCGTTCAATTCGAGTCTTTGTTTAGATCTCATAAAATCCCAGTCGAGTCTTTCTCTCAATCTCGTAACTTGAACCTTCATTCCATCTGAATTTCATATGGATTGAAGCTTGGGGGGCATGTACCTCGAATTGAGTCACCATGCTGGGGGCATGCTTAATTTTTCAAGCATAGTTTATTTCCATTTCATGCTTGTGTAAAAATGAAACCGGTTTCAAGCGTAGTTTATCTTTGTTTCAAGCTTGTGTAAAAATGAAACCAACTTCAAGCAGAGTTTTCTGATTTCAAGCTTGTGTAAAAATGAAACCTTTCCCATTTTACCTCTTGTGATTGCCATCTTATCAGCCTATTTTTACCAGATGAGCCTTGGTTTTTTCACTCCATCGTCATCATCTGCTTGGCCAATTGTATGCCTTCACTTGGTTGTTTCACCCATTCCTGAGGAACTGCTACAACGAGCGGTCTTGTTAGCCAAACTCTTAACCTTTATTTGTTCAGAGCAGTTCCATCATTACCAGAACCAGTTGCTACCCTTAATACCACTCGTTCCTTCAGGAGGAGTCATATTTCAGCTCTTTTCTGACTCTCTAAATATGAAAAGATTTCTGAGCCCCTTGTCCTTTTGATCTCATTAAAGTGGCTGTGAATCGACATCTACCCAGTATACGTTTACCCCTTTTTTCAGGCTGGAATGGATTACTCACGAAAAAGGAATACCCTAGCCTATCGCGACTAGGAGGTTTTCTCAGACAATTTTCTACCTTTTCAGATCTGAGGAACTATCTACGAAAAGGGACCATTGGATTTTACTTTTCTGATGTCTTTTCAAACTCTCTAAACATGAAAAGATGTCGAGTTCTTCCTTTGTCAAACTCGTTAAACCCTGATGACATCGGATCCAGTCGTAATGATGATATTCGAGTTTCTCCTTCCTAGAGCTCGTTAAATGTACTAGGATGGATTCGTCCGAAGGACGAACTTATATGACAAGCATATGGTATCCTCTTCAAGCTTGTGTAAAAATAAAGAGGTACTCACCAGAAATGCTGGGGGAAAAATGGGACCAAATCGTTGTCGTGTCGGTAGTATGTCGCTCTTGAACATGGCACTTGTCTGCATTCGTGTTGAGTTGGGGACATCTCATCTCATTCTCTGTTTGCCTCCATGGATTTGGGTAATCCCTTTTGACCTCTCATCCACTCTTTGCCTCGTCATCATGACCCCTGATCTTTTGATGTCAAATACTGCCAAATCCACTGTCGTCCCACCAATATGTTCAAGAGAAGTTGACCTCTGCAAAGTCTCAACCCTCCTCTGATTCTCATCTGATCCTGATTCACAAAGACATTATGTTCCTCTGTCTCATGTCGATGATGTGGGAAACACTATGGCCCACCTTCGATCAAGGTCACTTCTTGTTGACTTCAGCTCATTATCCAGGAAGCTGATCTAGAGACTCCCTTCTGGTACCTTGGAGCTTGAATGCCTTAATGGAAAGTTCTTCGCATTCGACGTGAATTTTTTATCATTGGCCTTCGATCGAGTGATTCTACGGGTGTTCGACGCCATCTCACTGATTCACATGCCGTAGATTGTACCTATAGTACCTTGAGGACCATTGCCACTATTGGTGGTACCTCTCGCGTCTATTAACAGCTTTCATCATTGGCTGGTAATCAGACGATGTTCTTGCATGTTCAACTTCAGCTCACTTATTCGCATGCTTGAACTTGTACTTTGTTCGGGTTGAGATGGAGCGCAAGACCCTGGATTTTGTTTGTTAGAATCCAGGCTGCGATTTTTTGGATTATTATGATTGGTTGCATGACTCATTCATTGGATGTCTGCGACCATACCTGAGTCTATTTATCGATCCTCGCTGGATGGCTACGTCCATACCTTGGATCTGTATTATTGTATGCTCTGTTATGGATGGCTACGCCCATACCACATATATATCATGTATTTGAGATATCAATTGTACTTCTCTATGCGGGTTTTCCGACGGCAGTGTTTTCAGTTGGACACGTTCTCATAAAGCATTTCAACCCTCTCTCTCTTTCGGGCCTCATGCTTTAGGGGGCATCTGTTACACAGTAATTTGTCACCATCCCTGCAATCCCCATCTCACCCATTGGAGGGTCGTTTCTGTGACCAATAAGAAGTGTCATGCCTTTCAAATACAATCATTGCATCCCTTGCCATGAGGACAACATTCCTTCTGTTGATCATTTCCTGAGCAGACCCCTGAAAACCCCTGTTTTTTCCTTGGCGCTGGTAGCCCATTATGTCCTCACGCCAATGAGGAAAATTAACACTGAGCCAACGCCAATTGGAACTCTATCCCAGTTGAGCACCCATGCCAATCTGCTTATGGAAGGTTTTTTAAAAAAAGAGGCGAAGTTTCGATTACAACAACTTCGTGGATGAGTCATGAGGAGTGGTTTCGACTGAATAAGCATAGCCTTCCTCCTTTGGCCTCTTGTTTCCACCTTATGGGGAACCTCCTAAGGGATAAGGCCTCCCTTCCACTATTTTAGGGATCCCAACCTCCTCCTCTCCTCTATAAATATAGCCCTCATCCATTAATGAAGGGGCTGAATGGCTGAATGGCTAAATAGCTGAATGGCTGAATGGTTGAATCTCCAAGAGCCTTCATAGCCTAAAGAATGCTACAAGAGCTTTGATAGTCCTCATAGTGCCAAATCCATAGCAAGGATATTGACGATCGAAGAGAGAGGCTTGTCCCCATTCCTGACAAGCTTTACCAAGACGTATTCCGCTGACGACCCGCCGAAGGAAGGTTCAGCATCAAAGCCAGGTTGTATTTTCCTTTGATGAATTAATTATAAGCGACTATTGGTTATGGTTCCACTCGTATTGTACATTATGATCACGAGTTGTGTCTTCTCTGACTGATACATAATTGCATATATCGGGTTTTACGCTTGTGTTTTTCGTGTTTCTTGTGTGTGCAAGTGTTCGATCGCGGCAAGCGAGAGGATTGTGATCTGCCGGAACAAGGGAACGAGAACGTCATCTTCTCTACAAACGACAGCATTGGACTTGAGGTATGCCTTCTCCGTGATTTGGTTTATTGCAATTAGGAACTTGCACCTTAGCGTGATATGATTGTTGCTAGACCCGATCTAGGCTAGTAGGGATCGCCTCTGTCTGCAGAGGGGATTTACCTCTACAACACCTACCCACTCCATCTAGCTAAGGTTTCATATTTTTCACAAGTATCATGGAGTGTTAAAATAAAGTTAACAAGGTTAATCATTCCAGGTTTGAGCCATCCAACTTGCAGGTGATGAATTCTTCACAATCCATCAAAAGGTCATTTGTTAGGGTTTACATTGCACACAAGGACAATTTGGCTTCAAAATCAGTTTTTGAAGAAATGGAGATGAATATGCCAAAAGTGAAAGAGGGTTTTTTCTATCATAGGCCAAAGAAAAAAAAACACCTTCAGTGTATGTACATTTGTTATGGTTTGAGAGAAATGATCAAAATACAGTTTCTCCAAGTCATTTTCTACACTTTTGGATAGGTTATCTTCAAATAAATTTTTTCAGGGGTTTGGAGCAGGGGTTTGCAGTACTTTATGACTCCATTCTGTAGCATAAATCATAATATTTACAGCCATAACACTTTCAAGCCAAAAAACCTCTAGGAAGGCCTCTAGACTCCCTCTAAAAGTAGGTGCTACGCTTCTTTAAATTTTAACCGATCAACTTAAAATTTTGATTATGAGCTAATGGGAAAGTATTTTTGAAAACTGGAGGATTTTATTGTTCATAACATGCCAGAGAACAAAAACTGCTCTCAAGTTTAAAAAAAAAATTATCGATAGAGAAATATTGATCCATCATTAAGCCCTAGTTTTTTCATATTTTTTGGCAATTCCTTTGTTACATTTCTCTTAGAACCTTGTTACGCTTTTGCCTCCCTTGTTACACTTCTGTACATGCTTGTTTCCCTTCTGGAGGAGAGGAAGGTTTTGGTTTTTGGATTTGAAAACCTCCAAACCAGCTTAGTTCTTGGCATGATTACCTTGTGAACACCTTATAAAAGGTAAATGACTTCTCTTCTTCTCTCTTTTGGTCAAATTTTGGGTGTTCAAAACATTTTATTTCTCACTTTGTTTTTATTCATATTTTCACTCATCAAGGATATAAAAAATATATATATTTGACAAGCCATAACCTACCCCACCTACCTAAACCCTAACCCTAGTATCTAAACCATAACTCACACCTCTCATATAACTTATTCCCACCTACACCACCCCTAACATGTCATTTCACCGAAACCATAGTTTTTAGTTATTTTCACAGTGAAAAAATTGGAAATTTCCTGTGTTTTCTAGATTTCGCCACTCTCCACACATCCATTTCTCCTCATTCCACTTACAGTATGAAGCTAACATGCTACCCTATGCACTGAATGTTTCCTAGAAGTTTTTCTCAACTCCATGATCGTCCATTTCACATTCCAAACTTATCCCACCTCTACAATACCTATTTCCACATTGTGAAATTGGAAATTCCATGTGTTTGCATCATTTAGATACCTTCCTCACACTCATTTTACCTCATTCTATCCAAAAACTAAAGCTAAATTACAACCTAATCTGCTCAATTTTTTCCAGAATTTTTCTTAGCTCCATGATCCTTCATTTCATCCTCTAAACTTACACTTTCCTTGTTAAGTCCCTATATTAATAGTGTAGTCCCTTATTATGTTAGTGTAGCCCCCCTTATTGTTATTATTGTACCCTTGTAACCCCCATTTTGTTATTATTGTGCCCTTAAATTATTATTGTTAGGTCGGCTGGGATTACATTGTGGCCCACTAGGATTACATTATGGCCCTATGGACTCCTATATATAGAAAGGAGGTTTTGTAAATTGTATCATCCAAGAATTGTTCATTTATGTAATGTATTGGAGGTTGCCCCCTCGAAGTGGCTTATTTCTAAGGCGTTTATATCTCTTTTCTTCTCTTTTTGGAGCTGGTTACACAACATTCCTACACATTGTTTTTCCATATTTCCATACATTTACTCATCCCATCAACACACTAGGGTTTTCATCATTCCAATGACAAATAAATTGAAAGTGAGATGAATAGCTTCAAGGGAGGGAACCACCTCGTGCTATAACCCTTCACAATGCCTTTCCATTGACCAGAAGATGTTTTGAGAGAGCTCAGTGTTTGAGATTTTATGAAAGGATCATGGGAGAAGGATATCATATTCAACCAACAAGCTTATTTTCCACAATATTCAGCATGGGAAAGATCAAATCTAGTACACGGAGTCTGAAACACAACCAAGAAGGCCAAAAAAAGAGGCCTCAAAAGGGCACTGGAGCTAGAAAGACATTCAACTCGTCCACCTAAAGAGTTGACCTTTGATGAGCTTATAGATATAGAGATTAATGAAGACAAAGAACTTTGGATGTAAGGGATAAATAAGCTTTTTCAGAAGCTCTTAAAGAGGGATAAGAGGGACAATAAGCTACAAAGACATATGGAAAACCATTATCGCACCAGGAACATGTTGAAGGTTGGAAAGTGACTTCCTCAACATTAGGGATTCCACTTGGTCGGGCGCTTAAAATAAATCCTTTTCCGTTGCAAATGATGGGTCCAACTGGGGATAAATGGACTAGTTTCCTGTATAAAAAGATTTTATATAACAAGAGAAATGAAATAAACACTAACGGGGTGATTTATTATAATGATACATAAATTAAAACTAATCTAACTATTTCCCAATATTGGATTCTGATATATGATTAAGGCATAATATTTCACAAGCATGAAATAATATAGATCATTGCATACTTAATGAATATAATCACATTTAAGAAACTAAATCAATTTAATTTATTTAGTTGATGAAAAACATTAATCATATAAAATATCTCTAAGTCTCACATCTAACAGCATATCGTTCAATACATTATATCAATAGTAATAAGAACATATATCACTTCAATGCTTTATCAAAATGAAACTAATAAAAATAATAAGTTTTCTATAACCTCATAAACATAAAACAATCAATACATAGATAATATTACCTATTGCATCATTAATTTTAGATTTGAAAAGATAGCTTCAAAGGTTCAATTTTTCAATTAGATAAATTTTGTTCAAATAGTAGTGTGAGTTCCAAAAGAAATCTTCTCAAAATTCTGGACCCCTTTATAAATGCATGAAAGGGGTTTAAATACTAATTAATATTACAAAAATATAAGACTTGTAAAAGAATTCCTCTAATATTACTCTTAACTATAAAACTATAAATTAGGAACATAAAATAAATAAGTTATAATAGTCTATGACTATTTCCTAGATTCATTATATAGCTGGTCCTTGAGATGGAATTATTTGATCATGTTTTCAAGATGGGGGGGATGAATTGGCTACATTATCATTTGACCCGTAAATATTGCATTGTTGAGTGTCAGGAGAAGCTGAGCTACTGCATTGGAGATGCACCTAAATATTATCAATTTGTTATGAGGCTTTATCAACAAGTACCAGTAAAACTCCATATTTAACCTTGTCATACTTTCTATGTCAAGAGCTTTTCTATTTGATGTCTCTTGCCAGGATTGTTTTAGGAAACTGATTTTTGGAAAAGTTTATTTTGATGCTTCATGAATCAAATTGGCTTGTCGAAGAGAATCTTTTATATATTCGAAGATGCTAGAAGATAAATTCTTATCTTTGATAATAGGTTATTCAACACTCTTCATTTTCATATCCTAGTCTCCAAATATTATATCTTTGATTGATTCTTCAAGACAAGGAAGATCTGTTGCTCTACAATGTGAAATATCTTGCCAATCAATGTATTTTGACACTTTGTCATCAATTTCTTCATAATAAGTTCTCATATTGGAAATCTGAGTAACTAATTGATCATTGGTCTTGACTTGCTCCTAAATTTGATTGTACTTCTGATAGAAAACTGGCTGTTGAGTTGCCAGTAATGCTTCCAACTTAGTTGCTTCCTTCTTTACTTAATTTATTTCGAGCTTCTCTTGGATATTTTCAATATTCTGCTCCATTTGATGAATTACTTGATATTTTTCTTTAATTTCATTTTCCAGTTTGAGTTTGAGACCTTCAAACTGTTGTTACAGATCATGAATGCTTGTCTGAAGCTCCTACTCGATTCTTTGTTTTTAATCAGTTAAAACTTGAATTAGTTGATCAATTTTTTGCTTCTTTTATAAAATCAATGATTCAACCTCAGCTGCCTTGTCAATTGATGCATTTGCATAAGCACCTGAAAATTGAGATAATCTATTAAGCTCTTTCCCTGGAGATGATTGAGTTCCTTTCCAAAGGACTCGCATTAACGTAGAATCCATAGGAAGTTCGAGAGATTCTTCTATCTTTCGCTTCTTCTTTGACCTGGTCATGACAACTTTGTTCTTTGGGTATAAAACACGTCCAGCGGTGATATTTCTTCAACTTTAAATACTATTTCAGTAGTCAGAAATGCTAGAATGATTTCCATATCTTGGGATGGTGTTTCTTTGGTTTTCCCTCTATATCATTGCTTCCTTTAATCTGGCTATGTTCAATAATAATTTTGGAAACCTCTACAATGAATGAGGTTTCTCTAATTTCTTCTTGATTCTTGGAGTTATCTATATCAGTAGAGACATGGTACATACTTGATTCTCCTATATGATTCATGGAACTTGTAGCACCTACCATAGGCATGGTTTCTGACTGAATGACATTTTGAATGGAAGGAGTATCAGTTTATGACAATGATTTCTCAAATTCTTCCCAATTTTTGATGAATCTATCATCCTATTGAACATTAACAATTTTTTTCTTCTTGAACTGGTACTGGTACTTGAGTAGCTATTACAACGATAACTTGTTCTACCTTCGGCTCTGGTTTGTGAAACAAATAATCTGGTAAATGAGCATTTCTCTATTCTCAATAAAATTTGAATATTTTTGAATCTTTTGGATTGATAATTTCATCTTATTTATGTTTTACTGTCGAAAATTCAAGAATTGATCAAACATATCATCAAAACTATTAGGCTCGCTTGAGAATGCTCTCAGTTTGACTAAATTCATTATCTCTCTAGAAATAACATAGGTATCATAACTTCTATTAGGAAACATTGGAAATTTATAAGGTTTTAATTGATCAATTTCAAGACATGCATGTTTGAAATTGTCTAGAGCAGACAAACCACAGGAAAAAGTAAAAGTGGCCAAATAGTCTTCTTGGCATTTTTCAGGGTTTTGGTTAAACCATGACCAACTATTTGATAAGCGATTTATTTGGCTAAAAAATTATATGATATATACAAGGATAGGACACAAGGATTGGCATAACTTCCAAAAATATGGATGTATGTAAATTATCTTCACTGAACCACCTACTTACAGACTTGAGACTCTTATTGGCTTCAAGAGTGACTCTAGTGATTTTTATTTCGAAAATGACTTAGAAGACCAGAAGCATTATATCATTTAATATTTTAAACATGTGAGAATGATATTTTGACTCCCATAAGAAATATAACTGTACAAAAATATGGGTTTCGACTTCTTTGGTCCATTTCCATCCCAATGATGAAAATTCAAAGGAAAAATAGATTGCGTCTAAGATATAGGGGTTCATATAAAAATAAGAGACTACATGTTGTGGGGAATTTATATTTTCTCTATAGGATGTAATAAATCTGATCAAATTATTAGAAATAATGGTAGCCCAATCAATAATATAGCCATCAATTTCTACTTCTATCAAGGGTGTCCAATTTTCATTAAATTGGTCGTATTTACAGATCCAAAGAGACGACACATCATTGCAGCTATTTGAGAGAATTGGATTTTGAGAGAGACGACTGAATACATACCCTTATCATCATGCTTATGCCATTTAGGATCATTTATCCATTCTTTAATTACAATTTCAAGATGGTCGCTCTCACGCATGAACCCTTGAACGAATTGGGTGTCATATCTCTTCTGGAGTTTTGGTAGTTTATCCATTTTCTTGAAATATGATGGCCTGAGAGAACCAATGAAAGTTATGCTTCGAGTAAAAAATTTCTATCTCTAATATCCACGTTTTCCAACACCCATTTCACTAAGTAAATGTATGGTAACATTTTAGGATGAGAAAAAATTCTGTGAAGAAAACAAATGTTTTGTTTGTCCATGATTCATAATCAGTGTACAAAGTATTGCCGGCCACAACTTTTCTATCCAAAATTACTTGCGAATTCTCATTCTCGAACAACTGATAGATCCCTTCCTAGCTCAAAGGACCAATTTCTGGGTTGCATGTAGTATCTGAGATTAGGGGAGCCATTTCACTGTTTTCATCTTACTGTATGAATAAGAGTGATGGGGTGGTGGATTTGCTTCATGCTTTAATCATCCTTGATATCCTTTTATGCCTAAGTGTTTGGAATTACCCCGTTGAAAAGAAAACCAGTGAGGATAAGGTTAAATCACTTTGAACCATATTAACTGTCCTGTCAACTTAACTCATGCATATGGGAGATATATGGTATTAATATTTGAAATAATTACAAATCAATTACACACCTCAAGATCATAAAACACCTGAATTATAATTTAATTGAAAATCATAGGTTCATGTGATTGTGACAGATGTCATTATATCGGGATTGATTGATCGGCGATTTTGATCATCGGCAACTTATGACGCTTGAAGCAATCTCTCAAACGTGAAGTGCGGTATTGCGATTTTTAAGACGAGATGCGATATCGGCGTCTTTCAGATGAATATTTGTGACGTCGGCGTCTGTCAAGTGATAGCTTCTTATTTCTCATTTCGGCATTTCGCAAGATTTTTTTTGTTATTTCACATTTTGGCAATACGATATTTTGAAGATTCGTTGTTTCGTAATTTCACTGATGTTTTCCCCCTCTTATGTGCCTTTTCGATTTGAGGGTTCTTTTTAGGTGTTTTATTTATTTTATAAAGCTTAATATAATATAAAAACTAACATTAATTTTTATTTCTAAAACAAATATTAACCTAATTTTTTTTAAAAGGGTCCCCATCATCCTTTCTAACCTATTTTACTTAGATAACGAGGAGTTGTAACATTACAACAATTGGCGACACACTGGATGAATCAAGAATCTCTGATAAATATTAATACTTAAAGACAATATTCTAGGAAATTCAATAAAAAATTGAAATCTGAATTTGATATAGGTAAATTCAAATCTAAATACCCTGATTTTACTTGACAATTTTTCTCCTTTATTTTGTGAATAATATTTCTCTTTAAATGAATCAAATATTAATAAGTTGAAAAGATAATTAGTAATTTCATCAAATCTTAGTTTATTTGATAAACTTATTAGTCACTAGTAGAGCCACTGCTGCCAGAAGGCGTTCATAGCCTCCACATGGTTACTATTTAAACAAAAATGAACCAATATCCTACTCATAATATAATAGATATATTCAAAGGTAATATAATTACTCTTTTTCTTTGTATATTTTTCTTCTACCACTTTAAAATCATTATCCTCGTTTGGAGGCCAGAAGTGATAATGTCATTCACTGGTTATAATAAATTTGAACAAGCTGACTCGTGATGAGAATCCTTGTCTCAAGATTTTTTACGCCATGAGTCATTATCTTGGCTTGGTAGCCAATTGAT